>JAZKJV010009077.1:0-620574 GCA_037367405.1 Ottelia alismoides | reverse complement strand
TAGCTTGGTTCAGCTTAGAAGTTTAGGATCTAAAATCGAGAGTTCTTGAACGGATCAAGTCTTGTATTCACATGCACAGTCAGGGATTAACCCAACTTATTCATTCTTTATTTGCTCGAGGACTAGCAAAGTTTAAGTATAGGGGGTGATGAATCCGTAATTCATCATCACAATATCTTGATCTTAGCAAAATCCCTAGGAAAATTCTCAAATAAATGTCTATAAAATAAATAAATTAACAAAATGACTCTTGTAACTAAAACACACTAATTATTGTATATTAGATTATCAAAATAAATTACCCATAAAAAGCTGCAAAAATAAAGGAGTTTCATACATGTAAGTAGCTCAGAACTTCATGTATTTTTAATAATTTCATTTCAACTCCTTTTTGGCTAATTCTTTCTCTATCTTGTTCATAACAATGTATATAAAAATAAAAAAAATACAAAACAAAATTTACTTCAAATAAATGCTCCTAGATCCCAAAAGAGAAAAAAGCCGTAAAGTCCAACTTCTAAGCCAAATTCCCGCTCCGTATGAACTCCGAATTCATCAAACTCACATTTAAATTCAAGTTAGAAAATTATCTATCCAAGTTAGTGGTTTCGTTAAAATCAGAGCTCATTTGCGAAAATTGAGTTTTAGGACCTAGATGTAAATTGTATATTATGTATATATTTATTCTTTCTTTATCTTTTCTAATTACTAAAAATACAAAAAAATCATGCTTGTGTTATATTTTGATTGTATTATTTTATTTTATTTTTTGATTGTAAATATCTCTTATTAAAAAGACAAAAAAATACATATTAGAAAAGCAAACAAAAAATGTACATGTTGTATGTATTCCCTTGTAAATTCTCCACTATTTTTTCCTTCTTTATATTTTTTGTTATATTTAAAGTAGCCTACTTTACTTCATTTTATTTATTTATTTTATATTTTCTACAATATCCACCATTCTAATAGAAAAAGGAGAGAGTTTGGAGTGTTTTGTTGATGACAGCGGCGAAGCATCTTCCTCAAGCAACGACCTCCTTCAGACGAGATCCACGGCGCTCCGTTCCGCGTCACGAGTTCCCCATAGAGCTCGTGTAGCTTCTCTGATTTTTATTTTGCCAATCGGATCGAGGCGACGACAAGAGTCCAGCGTAGCTGCTCCGCAAATCCGGCGAACCTCAGGTGAGTATTTCCTCTCATATCCCTTGTTATTTTATTATCTCACATTTTATTTTCTTGTTACTTTCACCACACCATCATTTTATTTCCTTGTTATTTTATGTTTTTGTAATTACAAAGTAGTCCATGTATATAGTTTGCTCGTGAGTTTTCTTTCCTGAAATTGCACAGATACCCCTATCTTTATAGATTAATTTGGACACCAATGTCGCATCATTTCATTCAATGAAAAATATCATGATGTTGATCAACTAATTGTCTACTATTTTCATATTTATTTGTATTTTGTGAGTTTATGGTGAATTAACGAAAATTGTTGAAGTGAAATTCTGCATATTTTACCTAATCTGAGCTCTTAAATTAATATCTAACTCACGGTTTCTCCAACAATTCTTAAAAAATCAGGAATGATGCGTTAATGTATGAGCTAATTACTGTCCAAATTTCATCGCAATTGCAATTGTCTTGTGCCTGAAATAAATTGTGGTATTTTTTGTAAATTATTTTAATTAAATCCACATACATTCTTTTCACAAAATTTCAAGTCTTCAGGATGACATATGAAAATATCTATATGAGATAATTCGCTCTTTGCCTAATTTGTTATTATGGATTTATTAGGAATTAATTACTCATTGTCACTCTGTTTTCACTAAAAAATTCATAAAAATTTATATTTTGTCAAAAATATTCCAAAAATATTACTGTAATTTCCTTGCATCATTATTTCATTCCAATAAATTTTTAATAATTTTTGCTTACTGTTTATGTGAAAAATTGCAATAATACCCATAAAAAGTGTGCATTTTTTAATGTTGCATTTTAACCCTGAAAATTCCAAAAAAATATATGTTGCATTCATCATTGGATTAAGTTTACTGAAAAATATAATAGGATTTTTACCCGGCAGACCCTGTAATCTTTTGCAATTACCGCTACGACCTCTGAAACATCCTAATTCCTCCCTCGACCCCGAAAACTTGTTAACTCTTACTCTACAGACCCTGTGGTTAACTCCTGTTCATTTATCCGTTTAAAGTAACCGGATTCCGTTATGTTTTTTTATTTTATACCTATTTTGTTTATGAAATTTACCTAGAATGCCATTCCATCATCTCCCGCACCCCCGTCCAGGTCCCCTGTTCAAGGTCCTGCCCCCCACCACCGCGCGGCGCCCCTCCGATGTGCTCTCGGCCCCCCTGCCGTTGATGGAGCTCCCAGCCCCCTGCTTCTGCTGATGGAGTCCCCCCCCCCCCCCGCGCGCCCCGCCGTTGACCTACAACCATGGAAGGACATATCGATATTGGTACCATGTCGATATTGATATATCGCCGATATATCAGCAATATATCGACGCCATATCGCCGACATCGGGATTCAGTTCACCTTTTTTGTGTGTCGATACCCGATATTGGACATATCGGCGATATATCGGTGACCTGTCGATACCGATATATCGCCGATATATTGGTGACCTGTCGATACCAATATATCGCCGATATATTGCCGATATATCGGGATATGGCCTTCCATGCCTGCAACACCCCCTGCGCCGGCCGATGCTGCTCCCGCCATCCCCCCCACCACCCCCGCCGATGACCTGCAACACCCCCCCTCCCCCGCCTGCGCCGCCCGATGCTGCTCCCCCCCTGATGGTGCTCCCTCCCCCCGCGTTGCCCGATGCTGTTCCCCACCAACACCGGCCGATGCTGCTCCCGCCATCCCCCCCCCCACACCCCCGCCGATGACCTGCAACACCCCCCGCCCGATGTTGCTCCCCACCCGCGCCGCCCGATGCTGCCCCCCCCCCCCCCCCCGACGCCCCTCCGATGCTGCTCCCGGACCCCCTGCCGCTGCTAACCACCCCGCCGCTGATGGAGCTCCCAGCCCCCTGCTTCCCGCGCTCGATGCTGCTCCCAGCCCCCCCTTCTCCGACGGATGGAGCTCCCAGTCCCCTGCTTCCCGTGCCCGATGCTGCTCCCAGCCCCCTTTCTCTGGCGGATGGAGCCCCCTTGCTTCCCCCATCGGGGATTTTTTTTGTATTCTTTTTTTATTATGTTGGTTAATCCTAACCGTCGGATGATAAATTGGTTAAGTTAACTCAAGACTAACCCAAGTAACTGACTCAAATATAGTTAAAATTGACGGTAGGGTTCGTGGGGTAAGACGGAGCAAGTTTTCGGGGTCGAGAGAGGAATTAGGATGTTTCAGAGGTCGTAGCGGTAATTGCAAAAGATTACAGGGTCTGCCGGGTAAAAATCTCAAATATAATTAGACTAAATTGGATTAACTTCCTATTAAAATTAATTTGGCTAAGTTGTGTGCTTTCTTAGTAACTTAATTCACCCGCATTTTGTATTGGCATTTGTTTAGCATAAAAATATAAAATATAAAAAAATAACCACATTGGAAACTTAGATCTAAACTTTCGAATTAACCCCAGAGTTGTTCCTTTGCCTCCCTGTGTTTGACCCCGGACTTGCCCGAGATATAAATTGAAGCCGAGCCCTCTTCACGGAGATCTTCTTTCGGTTCTGACTGATTCGCTTAGTACACATAGTACAACGTGCCCAAATTAAAACACGTATTCAGCGACTCATCAATAGGGCATATGCGCATGTGTTTGTAATGGCATCTTTTTGCACGATAAAAATCAAATAAATATTGTCTGCTTCATATATCCTTGCATTTTGACCCATGAGTTCTTTATTTATCGCTTAATTTGATTAATGAGAGTCTAAAGAGATACTTAAGAGGCTTGTGTCCCTGCGTTTGTCCTTGAGCTTGACCAAGTAAAATAAAATCGACTGCTTGCATTAAATTGATATATCTATCCAAGCGATTTTTGATGGATCACATTCAGCCTGACTACATAGACACTAAAGTGTTAATCCGATACTATTAAAGGGATGAATTCGCGGTTTATCAATGGGTGAAGATGGTGTCATGGAAGGTTGAGGGGGCTGGTAAGACTGATAGTTCCCATCCATGTTTGTTTGCGGGCAGGATCTTGAGTATACCACACACCATTCACCTCCCACATCTGAGGAGGCTCCACCAAGTCTATGTCCGTTGATGGTTGTTACTAGAAAGGTTTGGCAAAGGAGTGATCCTCTACCCACGGCTTGGATGGCAATGATATTGGTTTCTCCTGAATATGATCTAATCAATATGTAGGAGCAACATATGCATACACAACAAGTATCTTTGTCTTAGATACATTCTTAGCTAAATCCTCCATCTGCTTTGGCAACTTGGATAAACTCCTAACTCATCCATCGTCTTGTCAATTCGCTCGACTAATGTCAACTTATCTTCAATGATTTTGATATTGAGAACCAAATCATCAACGATATCGACAACAACCATCTTGGCCCTATGTTTGGATAGGAGTGAAAGAGGGGGCTTAGTGTATGCCATGCTAGCAGTCTGCGAGTAGCTTGTCTTGTCCATCTGCTCAAATATCTTCCATTATGTTGATGAATCCGTGATTCATCACATTAAAAGTTGAAAATAGAGCCTCGTCCCAAGTAATTAGTTGCATTTTTCCATTTATTTTGCATTATTACCATTCATGCATTTATAATTAATAACTGCATTTTAGCATGCATACTTGCATTCATAATCATTTCCACATTTTCACCTGAATTCATGCATTTTTGTTAAATCATGCTAACTCCAATTGACATGAAATCAAATTCATTGCGTTTATATTACTAAGCCTTAATACATGAAAAATCTTAAAAAAATTGCTAACTTGTACATATGCAAAATAATCACAAACCCTAATTTAAGAAAAGATGGACTAAAACACAGATATCATTCTTATACAATGTTCGATTTCATTCTACTAACTTTTAAAGTAATATACATTCAAAGACTTTCAAAAGAAGACTAATTTCATAAAAATCAGAGCTCATTGTAAAAGTTGGATTTTGGGCCTCTTTTGCGCATTTTACATTTTCGTCGATTTTGACCTATCATTTCATATGCATATTTCATCCATTCTAACTATTTTCTTTCATCCATTCTAACTATTTTCTCTTTCATTTCCCTAATTCATTTATTGTTTAATAAATCATATAAAAATTAAAATCTAAAAAAATCAGAAAAGTAAAGAAAAAGACCAATTCTGACTTGACCTTATTCACCTAATCAACTCGTACATAATTAACCTCCCAATTTATTTGGACATAACTCAACCCATAAAACCACAATAAAATATCATTTGAATCCATTACATTATTCCATAGCATATTTAATTTTTGAATTTATTTATCTATCATCAGAAAATTAAATAAAAAAATTAAAACCATACAATTTGTATTTTATGTATATAAAATATCACCAAAAAAATCCACATATTGCATTTTGCATTTCAATTGCTTTTGATCCCTTCGTGAAAACTGTAGATCTTATCAAAACGAGCAACTTTCGTGAAGAAATGTTTTTTATCCAATGTACCCTTCTATTTATTTCTATTTTTTAATTTTGATTTTTTTTGGAACGATACATGACCTTCTGGGGCAGCCATATGTCGTCCCACCTTTCTCTCTCCTAACCCCCTTACTCCCCAGTCATGTAGTCTGCATGTGATCACCAACCCTCAACCACCCTACCTTTCTCTTGCCTAACCTACTCCTTCAACAACCACCCCTCACCGGTGTCCCTCTACTCTCCTCTCGCAACCACATGCCCCTCTCTCTTCACCCATGATCTACAATACCCACTCCCCCAACTATCATATCGCCCCTACCCACCAAACCTCTACAATGGCTGATTAACCCTCTCCTTATCCCCTCGCTAACTGGCCTAGAACTCACTCCTATTTAACCCCTTACGATTCCATCGACCCAATCATCCACCATCATTGACCTTCATAGAGAGAGAGAGAGAGAGGGAGAGAATTAGAGGAGGAGCATGTGATAGGGGCTCCCCTCTCAAGCTACGAACCCACCGACGCGATCGAAAGGAGCTTCTCAAAGGCCTTCACTAGCCTTCGATCCAAGCAGTAACTAGGAGACGAGAACTCCATCTTCTCCTAAATCCCAGACGAAGATACCTTATTCCCCAACATTCTTCTTCTACTTGCTTATTCTTCAATTTCTTCTTCACATCAATTACTTCATACTCCCTTCCATCGGAAACTCTACTAATTCCACCTTTCACCCGTTCACTGATTCGCCACAAGCACAACCACCACTTGCTCGCATCCGATCGCACGCGCGACCCGTGCCACTTCTAACAACCGATCTCCATCATGCTTTATACCTCCGCGTTCTTCCTCGATGCCTCTTGGGAACAACTAGAGCCATCTCCCTTGACTCCAACATTGGTCCTCACGGTCGGAAGACCGCATCCTTCGCCAGCCACCAACACTCATCTTCAGGAGCACCAAAGTTGTTCCCCACTCATCTGTCGTGCTACTCTAGCTATGTACACGGCTCCTCACTCCACGAACTGTCGTTGTCAGCATCGGGCATGAGTCCTGAGGCCCCCGCGCATGTGTGGGGCATATGCGTTGGGGGAACTTCTGTGATGAACCCCTCGAAGATTCTCCCAAATTCATGCCCTCACCACTCAATAGGCACGTGCGCGACACGTACCCACTTTGGGAAAATCAGAACCTTCCTCTCAGGAATAGGTAATTACAACAAGGTCCCTGTACGTAAGTCTTTTAGTTATTTTATTTTGTATTTTTGCATTGAGATCCCTGAACTCTATTGAATTTGAACCTTAATTTTACGTTATTTTATTCATTTAAAAAGCATTTTACTGTTCAACCAATTCTTTACATTGTGGCATGTGCTTCATATTTTTATTATCTATGGTGTTTTATTAATTTTTCTTGAGAGAAAGTGCATACTTTACCTATTGTATGCTTATAAATTCTTATAAAATTAACCAAAGACCCAAAAATCAACAAAAATTCAGGATTACTAGAATTATTTGATTTCTTTATTGTTTCCAATTTTCATTGAATTTGCATGCATAGTTTTCATTGTAAAAATCATTTAGTGTTTACATCGACTAATCTTTAATGAGTATAAATCACGATATTTTTAGGATTTAAGATTTTTCTAAGATAGATCGCATAGTGATAAGTCATGGATAATTTTATTTCTTGAAATAAATTTATTTGATATTTATTAAAATTGATCTCCTCGTCCAAGTATTTTGCATTCATTAATTTTAATATTCATCTTGCATTAAAAAATTCCAAAAAATTCCAATAGCTTAATTTCATCACATTTCATTTTCTGGCTAGGTTTCATAATTATTGGACATTGTTTGATTGTTAATGACATTTTAGTCCCCAAACATTGTCAAATTTTCATTTCATTCACTAAATTGCATTTAAAAATACAAAAACATTCTCTGAAAGTCTTGTCTCTCGATCACCTAATCATCAACCTAAGGAGACAATTGCCTCCCTGAATTCGACCTTGGACTTGCTAAGTAAAAAAATATAAATTGATGGCCTTTTTTAAATTGACACATTAATTAATTATGTAGTTTTTGATTGATCCTTGATTGCTCGATTACTACAATAAATGGATAAATTAACCATGGTACTTTAGGGTTTTTTAAATGGAACAATTACTGGGAGGCACATCTTAGGTTGTTTTTTAGAAAATATGGATATTAGATTTTCCACCCCCAAATAGTCTGACCTCAGATTTTATTGTACTTATTTCTCTATTTTTTCCACCATTATTTTTATATTATATATTTTTCTACGAACATCTCTCTAATATTTAATTTCAGATTTCTTGTGCGAGGTATCTGGTGGATTCGGAGTGACTTTCTTGGAAACTTACGTAACTCTAAGCTATTAGAACACATAAAGAATTTATTTTCTTATTTTTGGAGAGAGAATGATTTTATTATTTATTAATTAGTAATTAATTAATCATTTACAACAGTTCCGGATCAGGTTTGTACGTGTGTAAAGAGACTGGACTTTCTTTTATGGTGTATCTGGTATATTTTACTCTCCATTGAGGATGGGGTTCGACCTGAGTGGTTCATATTTCTAGGACTGCATATACGGCTATTAAAGCTACTAAAATTTTTTATGCTCGTAAATTTAGGACCACACTGCACTTAATTATACACACTAGATGGATTTTCATTTACCCAAATTAAATTATCTTATCACTCTCTAATAGAAATTCCAATTCTTAGTGCAATTTCCCATGCACAAATTAGGTTTATTTTTCTAGGGAAATTTCAATTTTGTTTAGCATATTGCACTAAGAGTGCAAGGGAGCACTATAAGTATCTCTGACTCAGCATTCGTCATCATGTTTCCCATTGCACGACTTTCGATTCTCCCTCAGTTTTCATTCACATAGGAATAAAGGATATTGGAATCCCCATGTAGATGTGTATTGATCTCCACTCAAATTCAAAGTGATAACCAAATTAAAATTAAGATTGCTAAAAAAAGATGACTTAATTAAACCCAACAAATCAATAATTTTTACAGGAGAGCAATCCCGTATTTGTATTTATTTATTATTCTGAGTGAGAGAGAGAGAGATAAACATTAAGATAGACTAAAGTTAGGATTTTCATATTGACTAATGATCCTACAAAAATGATTAGCTACTTCTCAGTGAGGAAATACGGGCTGCCAGTAAACGGTCTGAATTTTCTTAGCAGAGTGGATGGTTTAAAGGACACTGTGTAAGGCTCGGTCCTTAAGTAACGCATAGTAGTGTTATGGTCCATACTTACATCCATGTTGACTGAAAGTAGGTGCAATTAGTCGTAAGAGTTGGGCTCGTCTTTAGGGAAATACGACCACCTAACAACTCTATAACTCTTTCAAAGATTGAAATTATCACCAAATAAAACCGATAAGATAATTTGGCCGAACCTTTATGGCCTTCATAGCATTCAGTTGGTGAATTTGGGGTTTGCATATGCTTATTGAATTGTGTGATAGTGCACTTGGAAACACATATCGTGGTTTCACGAATCAATCTTTATCGTTCTCTTCGAAGATGTCATAATATTGGTATTCATACCCAGACTCCATGGGTCGCCCTCACATGACAAATTTCTTATCTTCATATCCACTTTCTTTTCAGAGGAACCCTCTCTTTGAGATAGCTCCTCCCCTTCTATCATTCTCTCCACCCACCCACCCATCCTTGGTTGAAACTTTGAGATACGAACTACTCTCAAAACCGAACTCATACTATGTAGACACAATGGAGCGAGCGAATTCGATGATGACTACAGAAGTAATCGACTTTGATAGAGGAACACGATTCACGATTATGCATGATAATTCACTATTTGAACTATCCTTTACTCAGGATGACTCATGGTCCAATTATGATTACTTTCCCTTTGACCACACAGTGACACCCAAAGTCAAGGAAATAAGACTAATGACCAGACCCTGATCACAGAGACTGACTACTTCTCGGTTCAGGAGAAAATGCCAAAGGCACGGAATACTGAGCATAGTCACTCATCTCCAAGTCATGAGACGATAGTGGATGACATAGCTCAAATCGGTAAGAGAGTCGAGGCTTTGACAAAACAACTTGATAATGTCATCCAAATAGTAAAGGACATGATAACCAACCAAGGAGAATTGAGAAGATCACAGAGCGAACCCAAAACACATTATATGCATGATTCCCACTCACAGACACCACACACACCTGACTAGACTACTGACCACTCTACTGACTCTATTGAAAATTCCAAAAAAAATTAAAAAATCAAGAAATTTAAAAAAATAGACAATATCAACACGGAAGCGTTTTGTAAAAGTCGGATCTTAGAGCATCCATTAATCAAGGCCATAGAGTATGTACCCAATATTCAAAGATTTGTGAAGAGTCGATTATCACCTAAAAAGACGGGAAAGAAGAGTTCTCGAACTGAATATCATTTAATTATTGTGGCCAGTTCAATAGTGTTGATCCAAATAAATAAGAACCATAAAGTCAAATGGTTGACTAAGGTGACTTGTGAAATTGAGAATACTGAGTTTACTAATGTTCGGATTGATGATGATTCTATTCTAAACATCCTCTCAAAGTTTGTGTTTGACTGACTCAAACTCAGACTCTTAGAAAGATCCGAGTGATCATTCAATTTCCCTATTGTTCCACAAAAAGATCGAGAGGAATTTTTTTGTTGTCATTACTTTCCAAAGTGTCACACATAGAGTGGAATTTATTTTCCTGGACATTGAACATCGAGGAGATTTATATGAGTTTCCCATTATTTTGGAAAAGTTGTTTCTGTCTTCCGCTAGAGCGATTATTGACTGCGAGATTCAACACATCATATTCCCGAACCCAAACCAAACTGATCAAATTCTCAAGGATACACTAGATTCTTTAGACAACCGAACACGAAACCGTCAGTCGTGACATAAAGGAACCCGCACATGCCTAGACTTCGCACTTATTATAGACACAAATGAAGAAGAGACACCTAAAGAGATGATTGTTGAGAAAATAAAGGTGAATGAATTCAACCAAGACACATCCGATTCACTACACCCGGACACATTTATTTCGGATTTTCTTGATCATTACTATGAGTTCACACATGCAAAGCCAACTGAGAGCACTATCACCTACTCCGGATGTGGGCTAACCTACAAGAATATTACAATGGATATTCATCTTCTAAGGACACAATGGTTAGTATATCATATGGATTACTTCCCAAACTGACTAAGACTGGCACCATCAACATTTTGAAAAGGGAATCATCTGAGGATTCCTTATCAGGTTCAGAGAAGGTGATCATTATGAGTGAGGTTAGTTCAACAGTTTAGAAGTTTGATCGGAACAAGCATTTGTACGTCGACCCACGTTGGACTTTCCCCGATGTTCACTATTATTCTTCTAAGGCCGACTTCCCTGGTCCCATTCAATACATCAGAATAATTTATTATGACCAGACTGATACTTGCTCATCTGAATATTCAGAGGAAGAGCCGGTTGAAATAAAAACTGAGCAATTTCTAAGGAAATAATTCAAGAATAGGAATAGTGGGAGTGACGTGACCTTTAAGTTTTATTTTTCTGATGACAACTTCATTGATGGATGGGAATCTTATGATTCATCTTCTTTATATCAATATTCCCTTATACACATGCTTTAAAAAAGAACGACCATAAACCTCCTTGATCACGACCACCCTCCCTCCTGCACCCATAAGTTCCCTTGACATCTTCTTCCTATATGTAGGCCAATGCCTAATTATAGGGGGGACCGATGCTATCTGTATTTACTCATCATTCTATTCTCCACTCCTTACTCGCTCTGTATATTCTCCAGATCTCACCAGTCCTCATACTCACTCATGTCCTATACTTAGGCTAACCAAAGCCTAAGTATAGGGAGGACTAATATCCATCCTATATATATTCATCCATCTCTCCTTTTGACCTCAACTGCCCCATTTTTGCTCTTCTTCTTTGCTTATGTTATCCACAACCTAAGTACAGGAGGGCTGCCAACTTCTATATTCCTTTTTGCTTTTCACTCTCCTACGCTCCACACGAGCTATGTCTTTTCCTCTCTTCTTGTGCTCTGAGGACTGATGAATCTGTGATTCATCACTTTAAAAGTTGAAAATAGAGCTTTGTTCCCGAGTAAATAGATGCATATTTCTACTTATATTGCATAATTAACATTCATGCATACATTGATATCATTTGCATTTTAGCATTCATATTCGTATAAAATAAGAAGCCAATTCACTTGTAAATATTCACATGTATATTAGATAAAATACCTTATTTTTATATATTTCATACTAACTCCGAATCTAATAAAAACAACTCTATTGTGTATATATTACTAATACTAATTAAAGAAAAATATCAAAAAATACTAACTTGTAAAATTGACCAATAAAACCCCAATCCAAGTTTGAAACCATGAACTTTAAAATGCACATATCTCTCTCAAACAACCTCTGAATTAGGTCTACTCACTTTTAAAGTAATATACATTCAAAGACCTTCGAAACAAGACCAATTTCATTAAAATCGGAGCTCGTATGCAAAACTTGAGTTTTGGACCCCTTTTGTACATTGTACATAATGACTGTTTCACCCCTGTATTTTATCCTTTTATTTTCTTCAATATAAAAATCCAAAAAATTAGATTAAGTTGTAAATATTCTTCTCATATTTTCTCTATATTTATTTTGATTTTTCTCTTATTGAAAAATGACAAAAAAATATAAGGTACCACACAAAAATACATTCTTGTACAGATGATCTCGTTTGATTTTCGGCCCTTCACGAAAGTTGTAGATCTCGTCGAGACGAGAAACATTCGTGTTTACCACTTTTTGATCTAACCTCTTTTATTATTTATTTTTTTATTTTTCTTTGTATTTATTTGTGGATTTTTCTCGGAGTGACACGTGGCAATTCCTGAAGCTGCCATGTGTCAGCTCCATATATTTTGTAATTAATTAAATAAAGCCACATGGTCGCATCCTAGCACGTCAAGTGGTGCCTTCTCCTTCCCCCTCTACCCATTCCACCCCACTCCCCCTTGGCTTGGGGAGAAGGAAACGTCGACTCCTCTATCTCTTCCACTCTCTCCATCTCCTCTCCAACCTCCTCCTCCTCTTTATATTCCCCTCTCCTCCTTCCTTCACACCCATCCACCACTAGGGAGAGTAGTGATCCAGCCCTTCTATGTCGACGGTGACCGCGTCGACGACGAGAATCGAGCAACAATGATTGCGCTCAGAGTCCTGGCGAGATCCAAGGAGGTGATACCCCTTGTTGCAGCCTCTTCCGGCGCTGCTTGAGCTTCGTGCCTCGGCCAGGCACTTGAGGCGATGACCACGACGGAGCCCTCTCGAGCTCCACCTTCTTAGGCTACCTACAGGCTCTACCTCCTTCTTCTTCTGCTTCCTTAGCTTCTTCTTCTTCATTCCTATGTTTGGCACTTGTTCCCCTGTTTCTTAATCACCTCTGTCATCCCCCTTCAATCACCGCCCCCACGGCTCCACATCAAGCCATCAATTGCCTTCCACCGTCATGCCTAGGTGCATGCATGTCCACCTTGCGTCTCCAGTAAACCCCTGTGTCTTTGTGGTTCGCCTCCGGCCGTGAGCTCACCATCGAGCTTACCTCCAAGCTCCACTTTAGCCTTCGAGTCACACGTGTGCCTCCTCGCAAAGGTCGTGCGCTCGTGCAGCTTCCACGCCTACACCGACTTCAGCCCCTCATTGCCTGTGCCCAGTCGTTCGCCTGTGCACGGTCATCCACAACCAACCACCGACCACCGCGCTCCCACGCACCTCTAGGCTCCTCCGTGCAGCCGCATGCGGCCGCCCCGCACCTCCTCGTCCCGTTCGCCGCCGCGCGGTGCCCCACTGCCAGCGCGCCTCCTCCCGACCTCCAGCCGCTGATCGGCCCCACGCTCCACGCGCGGCCAACTACACCGCCACGCGTTTCAACCGCTGACCGCCCTGCGCACAGTGCTTCCTCAGCCACCCCGCGCGCGAGCCCAAGCTCCCTCTCCACCGTGCGTCCCTGCCCAACGCGAGTCTAGCCACGCCGACGGCCATGTCCGCTCCCCGAGCTCAGCCCCGCTGTCCGCCTCCTCCCTCGTTGGCCACCTTGAAGACATCCCCTGTTTCATCACCAAGAATCACCAAGAATAGGGAGAGAGGTATCGGATAATAAGTACAAAATTAGGCATTTGCAAAGGGGACACTTGCACCCCTTTGCAAATTCTTAAAAAAATTCAAGTTTCAGATAATTGCATGTAAGTCCTTGTTCTCATTTCAGCTCATATTTCTTTTCTCTGTATTGCATTTATACCCCTGCATTTGCATGTTTATTTAGTCGTCATTTTGTCATCAATTTTTAATTCTGAAAGTTGCATTGTGTAGTATAACTCTTGTTCTACCATTTTAGCATTTATTTGTATTTTTCTGATTTGCAGAATATTTATGGAAATTAACTTGGTGAAAATAGCAATATTTTGCCCATGTTTATTGATTAATTTATTGCGCATTGTCTGCTTATCGAAAAATCTCTGAAAAATCATCATTGGTAGATCTAAGGCTATGCTACAACATATCCAAACATCACACCATTTACACGTATAGTTTGTCTTAGAAAAATCATTTAGTGAAAACCTTAATCGATTTTTAATCAATCGTGAAGTGTTTTAACGAAGTTCAAGTTGATTTGGATAGCTCTCAATTAGACCTATTTGAATTAATTTTATTTCTGAGAAATATCATCGTTTGGTAATTATTAAAATTGGTTTAGTCATTTTTACTAAAGTCTGCATTTTTTATTATCCGTGCATCAGAAAATTCTAAAAAAAATTAGTGTAGCTTAATTTCAGTGTGTTTCACCATCTGGCCAAGTTTCATAATTTTTGGAATTAATTTGATTATATTTCTGATTTAACTTGTAAGTTGGCCTGATTTACATGAGTCTTGCATAAAAAGATCGAAAAAGACCAAAAATATTCCCTCTGAAAATCGAACATCGGAAATTTGCTTTGAATCTACCTGTGGAGACAGCTGCCTCCCTGAGTTTGACCTTGGACTTCCAACCAAGTAAAAAAAATTGCTGCTCGAGATTAACTTGCTTTAATTAAAAGTGGTTTTTGATCTGCTCTCATTATCCGACTGCAACGAACATTAGTAATTAATTTGAACATTAATTTGCTCGAATTAACAAGGGTAGGGGAGATGTTATCAAAATGGCGCCGTTGCCGGGGAGGCACGGCTTAGGTTAATTTGCAGTGAAATTCTGATTGTTTGATTTTCTTTCCCCGGGTAGTCTGACCCCCGATTTTTCTTGTGAATATTTCTCTGTCTTTTAAATTTTTGCACTTTTGTGTCGTTCTCTATCTGACCTCAACTTGTTTTTGTGCGAGGGACGCTGGAGTCGAAGACGCTTCGAGGAACCTGCATTTTAATTTGTTTGAGTGATTTGAGAGGACTTGTATTTCTCATTTTTCTTCGCATCATTTCCAGCGGTTCCCAATTGGGTTCTCGCACATGTAAACATCGTGGAACTGTGTCCCCATGTGCAGTGTGGATTGAATTGTAAATTAGGCTTGCACTAGCGGCTCCTCGAGCTACTTTAGGAATTGCTTGTGCTTGTAAATTTTTAGGACCACACAATACACTTAAAAGATGCACTTAGACTGCAGATCTAGTCAAATCAACCTGTGCTTCACTCGCTAATAGAACTGCTTGTCTAGGAGCGGATTTTGTCATCTGCATTTGCATGTGGTGTAAAGATTTCAATTCTGTTCTGCATCCTGCATAAAAGTGAAGGGATCCCTGTAAGTCTTCTTTACTCGGCATACGCATCATCGTTTTTTATGCATCGGCTTTTCTCGATTTCCCCCTCTATTTTTCACACTTAAATTAAACGGAAATTGGGACTGGACAATAGGCGTGCTGTTTGGTTGGACCAACAAGTGATAGCTGATCTTAAAACCAAGACTGCTAACATTATTGACCAAAAAATCGATAAAATTGGAAAATTGTTTGCGGGAGACTAATCCTCGACCTTGTTTTCAGGCTGAGTGAGGGTACTTAAGTGTGTGTGAACACCTTAAGGTAGAGCCCAAATCCCCGCCTTCCATATCAAGGGTTACTAGCAACTGATCAGAGCAAATATCACGAGTTGAATATTTTTAGATTCACTGACTAGTACCAAGTAGCCTATGCATGTTCGTGGGTAGTCAGGGGTGAACCAGCAGTACTTCGCGATAAGTTGCTAATAACCCTTCGGGGCGAAGTTCCAGCCTTGTCAGCCTCTGCCTGCTTGCAGGTAGATAGGGGCATGGTCTTTGAGTCCATCAACTTGAAATAGGAGCGAAGAAAGGAAGGACCGGTGGTATCTTAGGCAACAGGTTAAACAGGGAAGATGCATCCGGCTCTGAGCCGACTTCCCTATAGGCCGCATAAATCCTCGCTATCTTGCTTGAAAAATCACATTTAAAAGTAACAAGATTAATTAGATCCGGTTTCGAGTCCTTCACTGTGTTGAGTGTGAACCCAGGGTCTTGGATTGAATTGCTTGCTTCAGGTAGGAGTAAAATCCTATCTTTACTTAGAACTCCCGATTCTTCTCGCCACTTCAAGATGACTGACTAGGGGAATATCGACACATTATTCACCAATCTCTCTTTTAGTCCCTCACGAAAATCATCTTCACCGGCCCAAGCGCATCTTGGACCACCCATGAATCATGACCCTCTTGAGTTCTGGATCCCTCATACCCAGGGTGGTTACACTCAAACCAACCCTCTCCTCTCCTCTGAGCTTACCGAGGAAGACCATCGCCTCGGTAAGAAACCCTTCCTTGATTTATCCTCTAAATCAGATCATTTCCATTTCTCAGGACTAGAGGACAAGATGCCACCAAAGCGACCCCCAGATGAGGAAGAACACCACGATGACCCACTCCACCAAGTCTTGGCTCGCCTCACCCAAGCCGAACAACGGAACGCAGATCTTACAACAAGAATGGGACAGATCATTGCGGCAGGAGGAATCAACCGACCAATGGTTGATGCCTACAACCCAGCAGAGAATGAGACACAAAGTTGGTTAGCACCAGTGGTTCCCACCGAAGCATTTGAGCTCAAGCCCCACTTCCTTAGCATGCTACCGAAGTTCAACAGAAATGCCCATGAAGAACCATATGCCTTCCTCCGAGACTTCGAGCTAGTTTGCAACAACCTTAGCCATCCTAGGGTTGGGAAGGATTACATTCGACTGAAGGTCACCCCTTTCACCTTAGGAGATAAGGCAACACAATGGCTGAAAACCTAGGGGTGATATGTACAACCTGGATGCATTTCAAGGACTTATTTCTGGATAAGTTCTACCCTCTCAGTAGGACTAACCAAATGAGAACAAAGATTGCCAGTTTCTCACAGGGACTCAGTGAACCATTCCATGATGCCTGGGATAGGTTTAATGACCTAATTCAGAAATGTCCCTGCCATGACATTTCTAAGGCGATCTTAGTTCAGACCTTGTTCTGTGGTTTTAACCCCGGAGATGCAGGGGTTAGTAAGTACCGCCTGTGGAGGAAGCTATCTGAATAAGAATGAAGATGCTGTATGGAAGATACCAGAGCAGATGGCTGAAACCGGCAGGTCGCAGGCCACCAGGGCCTATCAGTTGTCTCCCTCAATCCTATCCAACGAGACAACCCAGAGGACTGTAGCGGATCTGACCGAGGACCTCCTTCCCAGCATGGGGATGATTGCTGATAAGTTAACCATGGCCGAGCAGATCCACAAGAGGGTCACTGACCTTGAGTCTCTCTCACGTCTGCCAAAGAAAGTGGAGGAACTTTCTAAGAAGGTAGCTAAGATAAAGCTACCTGCCCCTTCTGCACCACCTGGACCTGTACATCGAGTCCATCTTGTACAGGAACAGGCACCGGGGCCTCAGAGTGGCTGGGATCAGACTTACACCCAGCAGGACCAGCATGCACCCCCACAAGTGGAGACCGGATACGAGGAGCCTCCGCAGGTGTTTGAGATCAACGGGCTGTGGTACAGCCGCGACCCCGTCGGTAGACAGTTGGGGATGGGGAACGGTCAGCCTCACCGACCTTCCCCAGCTCACCAAGAAACCAGCTCCGTTCCCGCACCACGCTTTGTTCAGTCCAGGCCCGAACAAGGGTACTAGCCTCAGCAACACCAGCAGCAGCAGCGCACATTCCACTCGGGTCAGCAGGGCCATGCACCATCCCATCAACATCAGCAGTATCGGCATGGCCAGCAGGGCCAGTACAGAACCTCGTCTGCAAGTCAGCATCACCAGCCAGCTCAGCCCACCGAATTGGAGTCCCTCACCTTGGCGATCCAGACCATGTCTGATAGGGTCCAACAGATCCAGAATGACTATCTGGATATGAGAACCGATCTGAATCGTGTTTCTCGTACCCAGGATCAACAAATGGTGCCAAAGACCCCAATTCCCGCCTAGGTTCAGGCCAAACCGAACAGCCTAAATCAAGGCCAGAACCGACCTCATGATCAGGTATACTATTCAGATAAGTCTTTATCTGAACATGAGATCCTTTCGTATGATAATGTAAATCATATGTCCCTTAGGAGCGGAAGGACCGTGATCGTACCTGATCGGGCACGAACATCGAAAGAAGGAGCCTCCAAGACTCTACCTGAGGAGAACTTGGAGGCCGAAGAGGAGCAGCACCATCACCACCACCTGTAGAAGAAGAGGACTTCTGGGTCCTCGAAGCAGCAAACCCGCATCAGTAGTGAGTCTGACGAAACTGATGAAGAGCCCGCACCTCCCTCTGAGGAGGACCGTCCAGAAGAAGCGGAAGATGCATCACCGGTTTCTCCCCAGCATGTTTCTTTTAGTTCGAGTCAGAGTCCGAGTCTGTTTCAGAGTCCGAGTCGTGTACAGAACTCAGTTTCAGCTTTCAATGAAAACTTTTCAGTACCAGAACCTAAGTTAGAGTCAATAATCCCTTTCCCCCGAGCTCTTACGAATGGAAAGAAGAAAATCAAAAAAATTCAAAAAGATGACCCTGAGATGGCAGAATTCTGCAACAAATATATCAAGGTCACAATCCCCTTTGACAAGTACGTGGAAATGATGCCTGCATTTCAAAAATACCTTAAGGTGAGATGCACACCTAATAGGGTTAGCAGGAAGACCAAAAGCTGTGTTGAGAAACACGTTCTGTCAGTAGCCACGACTTGTGCAATAAAGAACTCGTTTCCAAGGAAACGAAGAGACATGGGTGCACATTATGTGGTGAGTCATGTCGATGACATTGCGTTTGCACGCACTCTCCTAGACAACGGGTCCTCAGTTAACTTAATGCCTATAGACGTCTATGAGCGGCTTAATCTCGGACCTCTTTGGAAATCCAGAGCCCTCCTGCAGTTCGCTGATAAATCAACCAAGAGGTCCCAAGGAGACTTGAGGAATGTTGTAATCAAAGTCGAGGGTCAAGAATATATGGTGGACTTCACTGTCCTAGATATGGAAACCCCTCGTAATTGGAGATATTCCCAGATCATCTTAGGCAGGCCCTTTCTCAGGACTGCGGGGGCCTTGTTTGATTATAAGATCGGGAAGATCCGGTTCCAAACTCCAGGTGGAGATGAGGAACTAGAGATGAAGCAAACCAGATGGCAGAGACCGGATTCCGAGTCCAGCACCGAGTACTCTTCGTCCGAAGCAAACCGCGACCATGTAGACACAGTTGGGCCATGGAGACAGAACCCAGCCAGCATCGATGAGTCCCTCCCCTCCAGAGATGATCCAGTGCATGAGTCAGTTTGCGAGATCCTCATAGACGAGTACAACTCAGAACCTGCATCCTCCTACATCTTCGATGACTTAGATGCCCAGTTGGGCTTGTCAGTCCTTCCCTCTTTAGGACAATCGGAAGATGAGGATGATGAGTCGGACGTGGCTTTCGCCGATTGCATGGAGACCTTTGACGATCCGACTCCAGAGCCGAATAATTTGGTGGCAGCAATCACAGAGAAAGATCCAGCCACTTCCAACACTGAGCCAGATTCGATTAAGCCAGATTTCCTAGACGATCACACCCTACTAGAGCTCAAGCCTTTACCCACAACACTAAAATACGCCTTCCTTATGGGTCAGGAGAAGAAGTATCCAGTCATCATCAGTTTACGATTGACCGAGGAGCAGGAGTCTCGCTTACTAGAGATCCTGGAGAAAAACCGCAAGGCAGTAGGCTGGAGCATCTCCGATCTCCACGAGATAAATCCCGCTCTGTGTTCGCACCATATCTACTTTGAGAATGAAGCCAAAACCTCTCGTGAATTCCAACGTCGTTTGAATCCAAATTTACGAGAGGTAGTGAAGAAAGAGATAGAGAAATGAAGCAACGCGGGTTTCATTTATCCCATCTCCGACTCGAAATGGGTGGCCCCGATCCATGTGGTCCCGAAAAAGTCAGGAATTCTGACGACTACCAACGAGGATGGAGAGGAGATCGTGACGTGAGTGCCCACGTCGTGGCGCGTCTGTGTGGATTACAGATGCTTGAATGCCGCAACGAAGAAGGATCATTTCCCCCTACCATTCATTGATCAGATCCTAGAGAGACTAGTGGGGAAAGAATTCTTCTGTTTCTTAGATGAGTTCTCGGGCTACAATCAAGTAGCCATAGCTCCAGAGGACCAGGAAAAGACCATGTTCACATGCCCCTTTCGTACCTATGCTTTCAGGTGCATGCCCTTTGGGTTATGCAATGCTCCGGGTACTTTTCAAAGGTGCATGATTGTTGTATTCGCCGATATGGTCGGTGAATTCCTGGAAGTCTTCATGGACGACTTCTCGGTCCACGGTGATTCCTTCGATTCCTGTCTTAGGAATCTGGACCGAGTCCTCAAACGATGTTTTGAGGTTAATCGGGTGCTCTCCTGAGAGAAAAGTCACTTCATGGTGACGGAGGACATTGTGTTGGGGCACGTCATCTCCAAGAGAGGAATGGAGGTTGACCCTGCCAAGGTGGATGTGATCAAACGACTCTAGCCACCAACCAATATCAAGCAGTTGCGGTCATTCCTTGGGCATGTTGGATTTTATCGGAGACTCATCAAGTATTTTTCTAAGATTGCTCGACCGCTAACTGAGCTTTTAGGCAAAGACATGGAGTTTGTTGTTGATCACAAATGTCTTGAGGTCTTTAAGCTATTGCAAGGAATGATCATGGATGCACCTATCCTACAAGCCCCAGATTGGTCTCTACCTTTTGAGATCATGACGGATGGCTCAGACTTTGCTGTTGGGGCTGTGTTAGGACAGAGAAGGGATGGCGTCCAGTTTGCCATACACTACGCAAGCAAAGTGCTTGATACCACTCAGCGTAACTATACCGTTACGGAAAAGGAGATGCTTGCGGTAGTGTTTGCCTTGGACAAGTTCAGATCTCATTTAATTGGATCCAAGGTTATCGTGTTCACTGACCATACGACGCTACGATATTTGATGGAGAAGAAGGACGCGAAGGCGCGTCTTCTTCGGTGGATTTTACTTATCCAGGAATTTGATTTGGATATTCGTGATAAACCTAGAAAGAAGAATGTAGTAGCCGATCATCTCTCTCATCTCGAAGATATTAATACTTCCGAGGATTCACCAATTCGAGACTCCTTACCTGACGAGTCAATTTTTGTTGTCGACTCACTCCCATGGTATGCCAACATCGTGAACTATCTTGTCTCCAAGAAGGTTCCCGAGGGTTGGCCCAAGAGCCACATCGACCGACTTAAGTCAGATGCGAGACACTACCATTGGGAGGATCCGATCCTTTTCTTTGAAGGACCGGATTGTGTCTGGAGACGGTGTATTCCTCAGGAGGAATACCAGAGTGTCCTTTCTTTATGTCACAACTTGGAGGCAGGAGGACACCACTCCGGGAAGAGGACCGCATGGAAGGTACTTCATTGTGGCTTTTACTGGCCGACTCTGTTTCGCTATGCCATCACCTTTGCGAAGTCTTACCCAGTATGTCAGAGAATGGGAGGAACCGTTGGTCCCAAGGATGAGTAGCCAATGCAGCCTGTCATCATTTGTGATGTCTTTGATGCTTGGGGCATTGATTTCATGGGCCCATTTCCTGTTAGCCATGGATTCGAGTACATCCTTCTTGTGGTAGATTATTTATCCAGGTGGGTGGAAGCTATCCCAACCAGAGCCGCAGACAGCAGAACTGTCTGTAAATTCATCAGAGATCATATCATCACTAGGTTCGGGATTCCCAAAATGATGATATCAGATGGGGGTAGCCACTTTGTGAACCGGGAGGTGAAGAAACTTCTGAAGGACTACGACATCGAACACCGTGTTGCTAGCCCTTATCACCCACAGACTAATGGTATGGCTGAGGTGTCGAATCGGGAGGTGAAGACTATATTGCAAAAGCTTGTCCGCCCAGACAGGAAGGACTGGTCTCAGATCTTGGATCAGGTTCTATGGACGTATAGGACAGCTTACAAGATACCGCTAGGAACCTCCCCATTCGGAATGGTGTTCGGAAAGCCATGCCATTTGCCCGTAGATTAGTGCATAAATCAGAATGGGCAACTAAGAAGATCAACTGGAACACACACCTTGGGCAGAAGAAGAGAGAAATGGATCTCAATGAGCTTGTGGAAGTCAGAAACCGCGAATATGACAATAGTTTGGTGTACAAGGACAAGGTAAAGTGTTGGCATGATAGATATATCAGACGAAAGACCTTTGTTCCTGGACAGAAGGTATGGTTGTTTAATGCAAGGTTGAAGACCTTCCAAGGCAAGTTGAAATCCAAGTGGACGGGCCCATTCATTGTCCGAGCGGTGCATGATAGCGGATGTGTCGAGATTTCAGATCTCGCAGATGACGCACTGACATCCCTTGTGAATGGACAACTGTTGAAACACTTCGTCGAATCCAATGAGCAGTAGTCCATGTTGAGGAGATTGTTTTTATGCGCGAGACAGATTCAGCAGATACACCTCGAGCCGCGCATGAGACCTTGCAGTAGTGAGCTCCAACCATCAGCAGCATCTTGAAAGATTCGGACCGACTCACTTGTATATACCATCATTCCTGTGCATTCTGTCCTTTCTCCTCCCACGACTCTAGTAACTCATCCCGGCTTCATCTATCTCTATCTTGGACTATACTTAGGATGACCAGATCCTAAGTATAGGATGGATGAGCCACCCGAGTTTGTTCTCTGTAAATCCTCCAGATCACATCGGTTCTCATACTCACTCCTTTCCTATACTTAGGCTGACCAGAGCCTAAGTATAGGGGGATCGATGCCCGCCTTGTATATATTCAGCCATTTCACCTCTTGCCCTCGTCCGCCCCATTTTTTATCTTTATCTACACTTAGGTTGCCATAGCCTAAGTATAGGGGGGCGGAGCGACTTCTATACTTTTTGTAATTTTAGCTCTCCTATGCTTAGCCCGAGCTATGTCTTTTTAGTCGCTTTTCGTGCTCTGAGGACATAGGACACGCTAAGTATAGGGGTGTGTATATATTACATATATACTTTACCCATAGCTCGTACTTTTGCATATTTTTGTGTACTTTTGTATATAGTATGCAATAATTACGGGGTGGGTAAAAACTGAAAAAAATGTGTTGCGTAATAAAGGCACTGATTAGGATCCTGTACTCACATGAACAAGGGGGTTAATCCCGCTTAATCATTCTCTTTGATGCTCGAGGACGAGCATAGTTTAAGCATAGGGGGGTGATGAAACTCGATTTCATCATCTTTATTTTCCATTATTAACCTCCTTGCTTAAATATATGTCAATAAAACCCAGATAGTGTCATATAATTAACAGAGTCTCAAATAAATTAAAAATCACAAAAAAATGGCAAAACAAAAATCTGTGGTATTTTTATCCTTAAAAATATTTTTGGCTTCATTTGATCTCATCTCCAGTTTTGGCCAACATGAAACTTGTAGATCTCATCAAGATCTACAACTTTCATGTTTTGAGTTTTCTCAAATTCGGCCATTATCACCCTCAAAAATCAATTTTACTTTCAAAATAATCTGATTGGGCCACGTGGCCCGTTCTGGGTGAGCCACGTGGCCTGCTCCCTTTGTCTTATCCACCCGCATTTTTGGATCGTTGGATCTTCATCTCGATCCAACGGTTGCGCTTTCTCCACATACGCCTTTCACCACAGCCATCAGATCAGCCTTCATCTCAGATCCACGCCGCACGTTCCCGCCTCGTTCTACGTATGCCAAGTGTCACCTTCTCCGCCATTAGATCAGTGTCTGAAGCTGTAATCCCCACCTCACATTTCCGCTGCTCCCCGACCTTTCGATCAGAGCCTCTTTCGCATCACGACCGTCCACCTACGCCTTAATCTCATTAGGACACGTGGCACGATCCTGACACTTTGATCGCTTCGAATCGGATCTAATCGCAACCATTGCTCCGCGCCCAAATGTCCGCCGTTGGATCTCCAGATCCAACGGCTGAGCATCATCGTCAACCTCACGTCAGCCCTCTCTCTCCACGATCTCCATCTTCGATCACGTGCTCGCCCTTCCATATTTCCCCGCGTCTCCAGTCGACATCTCCCATCACCAACTACCCCACGACATTCCCCCATCTTCCTTCTTCCTCGTGCATCATCCCACGAATCCCGTCGTCCTCCCACTCGCTCCAAGTTCTTCATGCAAACCCACATCTTCACAAGCCAAGCCGCCGACCTTCGCCTTTAAAAATGCCGACTCCTCCTCCTCCTGAAACCTTCGTCCACCTTTATGCGAGGGATGGCCCAGCCCTCCTCCTCCCTGTGACAGGGGGAGGAGAGAGGATCGAGCGAAGACGACCGTTTCCTCCGATGTAGACCCACCGTCGATCACGACGGTGCTGCGGCGCTCCAAGCCCGCTCGAGCTGCTCTGAGTAGCTGTCGGGGTCCAGCGACGACCCGGGGATCTTATGGAACCCCACGCCCAAGCTAATTCCTCCATCTCTGGTCAGGTAAGTTCTCTCAGATCTCCTTTGATTTTTTTGCTTTGCGTAATTATTTAGGCCACTTCAGTCAATCCTTTCCTCCATTAACCCCCCTTCGAGTTCCGCCACGCTTTCATCATCCATGCTCCGCCTCCAGATCATCTTCCTCTTCCTCCTGACCCCCAGACCGTGTCTGACCCATCTCCTCCGCCCGAGCGGCGGAGGAGCCCTGAGCTCCCATCCTTTGCGCTCCCTGAGCTCCCATTCCATTCACAAATGCTTCCTATTGTTGCTTCGGCTATGTACTAACGATGCAGGTACGTTGTACGTCAATGAACGGAACCTCCGCCGGAGCTAACTTCATCCCCTTCGCTCTCGACATCATGAGGACCCGAACCCCAAACATAGTACCACATGGAAAACTCACAAAGTTTGGGTGTGGTATATAAGTGGTGGGGATTACTACTTGACAACTTGGGCTTAAGCATTTTGGGTGGTTGTCAATGGGTCCATCTGGGCTCGTACCCAATAAGTTGTCAGGGCCATTTTTCTTCGATAACGGACCGGGGACCTAAGCCCGGGACGTTACAAATGGTATCAGAGCCAAATTATCTTTGATAGTGGAAAGGGCTACCCGAGAGGTGGAGCCGCCCCTACAAAGAGGTTGGAGGAAATGGCTACCCGGAGCGTACAACCGCCACTATCACTGAGAATAAGTGATGGGCCATGTCGCAACGAGGACGTTGCGAATATAAGTGGGGGAGGTTGTAACACCCCAACCCCAAACATAGTGCCATACCTAAAACTCACGAAGTGTGGGTGGTTTATAAGTGGTGGGGATTACTACTTGACAACTTGGGCTTAAGCATTTTGGGTGGTTGTCAACGGGTCCATCTGGGCATGTACCCAACAAGTTATCAAGGTCAGTTTTCTTTGATAACGGACCGGGGACGTAAGCTCGGGACGTTACAGATGTCCTCCCCAAGCTTCGAGTGACCTCGACATACTTCCAAGAAGCTTCGGGGAGGTCCATAGCAGCCGAGAACGAGAGGCGGAGGAGAGTCCCCGTCACCGAAGACCTGAACTCGCCGTCAGACGCAGATGAAGACGGAGGTGCAGCTGCCGTTGGATGGTCCTCTCTCAGCGACCATCCGACAGTCCCGATGAGGACACGCCCACGACTCCAGCAGCCATCCGATTACTGCTATCGGATGGTTCATATTCAGCCACATCATCACTCAGGGATAGTACAACAGCCATACGATCATCAGGATCGGATGGCGCATCTTCATCCACGTGACGACTCCCAAGCCCTCTCCGAGCCTTAGCACCAGACCAAGAGGTTCGGATGCTCCGAACCTAGCCTGAGCCTGCATCGAGCCCAAGCCAACCTCCGCACTTAGCCGAAGCAACCCGAGCCTCTGCCGACCCTCAGCCTTCTTCCGAGCCTAGAGTAGTGCGTGCCTGGCACGTGCATTCTGGAAGATTTACGCAGAGGCCCTGCCAAGTTATTCAATTTGCAGACAGGTCCTCGTCACGTGCAGCATCACTCGCGCCTGGGGATATTTTCACATTGGCCCTTGCAGGTTTCAATTATTGCAAATATGCCCCTATACGTGTGGTTTATTTACAGGGAAGGATTCGTTATTTATTTTTATTACATTTTATTCCATCCCAGGGACCTGTTTTGTAGTTATCTTTTCATGTTTTCTTTCAGTTATGCCCTTGCTTTCTTTCTTGCATATCTTGAGCACCATATCTCCGTTTTAGTTGATTTCAGTTCCATTTCGAAGCTCTTCTCGTTGTCTTTCTAATGGCATGCTTAAATTTCAGATTAGACACTATGAACTTCAATGTATTGTTTTATTGTCTAAGTGCCTGGCTCCCCATGTAGCTCATGCCTAACTGCCATTAGATTGAATAGTGCTTTGTTATGTGACACTGATTTTATGGCTCATTTATTTCTAATCAAGGGCATGTTTGCTTGGCATTTTCATAGCATTTATATGCATTACTAAAATAAAAAAATGCATGTTTACTTTTGCTTTAATGCATTGTTGTGTCTTCATAATTTGACCTATGATCCTTCAACTCAACACTTAGTTAATAGATAAAAATCTGGATAATACGAGAGAGGCTCGTGTCCCTGAGTTCGACCTTGGTTTCTTACCAAGTAAAATAAAAAAAATTGACCATCTCATTTTGATTGATATATTTAAATAAGATGGTCTTTTGATGAGCCCAAATTGGCCCGACTGCGATGATGATTTCAAGTGTTAATTTCACACTTTTAAAGGGCCGATTTAGCGGTTCATCAAGTACATAACACACGTTAAGTATAGGAGGGCATGTATATATTACATATATACTTTACCCATAGCTCGTACTTTCACGTATTTTCACGTATTTTTGTATATATTATGTAATAATTACGGGATAGGTAAAAAAGAGCACAAAAAGCTTCTTATTTACTCTTGCATATCATCCTTGCATTCATACAGAAAAAGGAGAAGAAAACCATCTTGCACTTCATATGCATAACATCTGCATTTCACTTGCATATGCAACGTGGAAAGTTATTGGGTTCTGAACTGATTTAAGAATAGAAGTTGAGAGTGGTCTTGACTTGGTCTTTGAGAAAAAGAATTTTAGAAGCCTCAGGCCTTTGACTTAATTCTTTGAGTTTCGCATGACAATGTGTAGACTTTCACTCATAGTGTCTAACATGATCTCCTAATTCTGGGTATGACTTCTGAATAAGAAATTAATATGTACTCTCACACTATGCATTTAGATCAACTCAGACGGGGTGTTGGAAGAATGTATGAGTTTCGTTTTTGTTAGCACAGACATCTGAAGACTGGATTACGAGTTGAAATAAAGCTTTGAATAAGGGATGGACGGTTGGGCACAATTTTTTTCTAGGACTCCAAAGCATGTATGGAAGAAAAGATTCCATATCCGTAGGGGCTCAATAAGATCCACATAGAGCTAACAAAAATTCAAATAAAAAGAAGCCAACTACCAAATAAATATTTGACCAAAAGACCATGCTTCAAGAAAATCTGCAGATTCTGGACAGCTTCACAAGGAGAGGTGACTACGCTGGTCACCCTCCAATTCTTTTCCCCTTATTCTGATCCCCCCTCCTTTCGATGTGAACACAACACGACCGACCTTAGAAGGAAATACCTGACTCATCGAGGATGAGTTATTGGAGGAGAGGTTTGCATGGTAGTCCGACATTCTTGATGGGAAGTGCTAAACCCCTTCAGACACATGAGCCATTTATTCAATGCTCATCAGGTATTCTTTGGGAGAAGGATTGATCTAAGATGACTTCTGAGCCAGAAAGATTACAATGATATGTAGAACTTGATAGATGCTGATTTTAAAATCCTAATTCTCACAAAAGTTCTTCCACACTATTAATCCAAAGGTCGGGTCTAACTCCATTTTCAACTTTTGTTCATGACCTTGATATGGAACCCAAAATCATTTCACTTTTGCATTTCATTTTAGTTGCTTAAGGATGAGCAATATTTAAGCATATGAGGTTGATGAATCCGTGATTCATCACACTAAAATAGAAAATAGAGCATCATTCCCAAGTAATTAGCTGCATTTCTTCATTTATTTTGCATTATTATCATTCATGCACTTAGAATTAATATCGACATTTGAGCATGCCTGCTTACATTCATAATCATATCCACATTTTCACCCGACTTCGTGCATTTTTAGTTAAATCATGCTAATTCCAATTGACATGAACTAATTTCATTGCGTTATTATTACTAACCTTGTCCATGAAAATCTCAAAAAATTTCTATTTGTGCACATGCAAAATAATCACAAACCCTAATTTTAGAAAAGACAGACTAAAACACTGATATCTTTCGCATATAGCGTCTGATTTCACTCTACTTACTTTCAAAGTAATATACGTTCAAAGACCTTCAAAACATTCATAGAATTCGGATCTCATTTGTAAAAGCTGGGTTTTGGGCCTCTTTTGCGCATTGTAAATTTTCGCCAATTTTTACTATCATTTTATGTGCATATTTCATCCTTTCTAAGTAATTTATGTTTTATTTCTCTAATTCGTTCATTGTTTTAATAAATCATATAAAAATTATAATAAAAAAATTAGAAAAGTAAAGAAAAAGGACCAATTCTAACTCGACCTTATTCACCTAATCAATTGTACATAATTAACATCCTTAATTCATTTTGATATTAACTCAACCCTTAAAAATCCAAAAAAATACCATTTGAATCCATTACATTATTTAATAACATGTCTAATTTTTGCATTTATTTTTCTATCATCAAAAAATCAAATAAAAAATTAAAACATAAAATTGGTATATAAAATATCACCAAAAAATCCATATATTACATTCTTCATTTTATTTACTTTTGATCCCTTCATGAAACTTGTACATCTCATCGAGATGAGCAACTTTCGAGAAGAATTATTTTGATACAATGCATCATTCTATTTCTTTCTATTTTTAAATTTTGAAATTATTTTGGAGCAACACATGGTGCCTCCTAGGGCAGCCATGTGCCACCCACCTTTCTCTCTCCTAACCCCCTTCCTCCCAAGTCACGTGCTTTGCACATGATCACCAACCCTCAGCTGTGCGGCCTTTGTCTCGCCTAACCCACTCCTCCAACAACCACCCTCACCGTTGTCCCTCTACTCTCTTCTCCTCCAACGGCCACCCATGTACCGCAGGGCCCGCACCCCAACTATCTTATCGCCTCAACCCATCGAACCTCTACAACGACCGACCAACCCTCGCCTTATCCCCTCGTCGGCTGACCTAGAACTCACTCCTATGTAACCCCTTATGTTTCCATCTACCCGATCATCTGCCATCGCCGACTTTCATCAGGAGAGAGAGGAAGAGTTGGAGGAGCCCGTGATAAAGGCTCCTCTCTCTGGCTACGAACCCACTGGCGTGATCGAAAGGAGCTTCTCGAAGGCCTTTCTCAGCCTTCGATCGAAGTGATAACTAGGAGACGAGAACTCCATCTCCTCCAAAATCCCATGCGAATATACCTTCTTCCCCAACCTTTTTCTTCTATAGGGTTATTATTCAATTTCTTCTTTACATCAATTACTTACCACTAATTCTAACTTTCACCCGTTCACCGTTTCGCCGCAAGCACAACCACTGTTTGCTCACCTCCGATCGCACGCGCGACCCGAGCCGCTTCCAACAACTAACCTCCACCACGCCTCCTGGGAAAAACCAGGATAGGAGCCATCTCCCTTGACTCCTGCATTGATCCTCACTGCCGGAGGACCGCCTCCGTCGCCAGCCACCAACACTCATCTTCAGAAGCATCAAAGTCGTCCCCCGCTCCTCTGTCGTGCTACTCCAGCAGTGTACACAGCTCTTCGCTCCACGGACTGTCGAAGCCACCGGCACCGGGCACGAGTCCTGAGTCCTTCGTGCACGTGTGCGACAAGTGCATTGGGGGGAACTTTTGTGACGAACCCCCAAAAGATTCTCCCATATTCACACGCCCACTCAACGAGCATGTGCTCACATCGGGAAAATTGAAATATTCCTCTTGTGAATATGTAATTATAGCACGGTCCCTATACGTCAATCTTTTAGTTATTTTATTTTGTATTTTTGCAATGAGACCCCTGAACTCTTTATTAAATTTGAACATTAACTCTACACTATTTTATTCATTAAAAATAGGTATTTTATTGTTCAACTAATTATTTACATTGTGGAACGTGCTTGATATTTTTATGATCTATGGTTAATAAGTTATTCATTTTCTTGAGAGAAATTGCATACTTTACTCGTTATGTGTGTATAACTTCATGTAAAATTAACCATAGATCCAAAAACCGCTAAAAAATCAGTACTACTAGAATTAGTTGATTTCTTTATTGTATCGAATTTTCATCGCATTTAAATAAATAGTTTTCTCTATAAAAATCATTAGTATTTTGAATTGATTACTCTTTAATGAGTATTAATAACAAGATTTTTAGGGTTTAAGATTTTTTTGAGATTCACATAGTGATAAGTCTTGGATAATTTTATTTTTTTGAAATAATTTGATTTGATATTTATTAAAATTGATCTCCTTGTTTCACATAGTCTGTATTCATTAATTCATTAAATATTCATCATGCTTTTGAAAATTCCAAAAAATTAAAGCAGCTTTATTTCATCATATTTCATCTTCTGACTAAGTTTCATAATTATTAAACATTATTTGATCGTGAATCACATCTTAATCCCCGAACTTTACCAAATTTGCATTTCATTCATTAAATTGCATTTAAAAATAAAAAAATTCCTTGAAAACCTAGTCTCTCGATCTCCTAATCATCAACCTAAGGAGGCAGTTGCCTCCCTGAGGTCGACCTTAGACTTCCCAAGTAAAAAAATATAAATTGGTTACTTACTTTTAATTGGCATGTTAATTAATTAAGTGGGTTTTAATCAGTCTGAATTGCCTACATGTAATGTTCACATTCAACGTTAATTTGCCCAAATTAACAAGGGCATTCGAGGGTTTTTCAATGGTATCCACACCACGTCAAGTAAATCTACCTCCACAGGTAGCATTCACTAAACCCTGCATCTTAGGGTTGAGACCGATATACACAGATTGGATCATAATGGTATTCTCCATACCATGACTTGGATACTTATGTAGGAGGTCCTTGAATCTCTCCCGTGTATCATAGAAAGGATCATTGGGTAATTGAGAGAAACTCGTGATGTGTATCTTCATCTGATTCATTCTACTCAAAGGGTAGAACTTTTTAAAAAATATTTCCTTGAACTAGTTGTAGGTAGTTACAACTTCCCCTAGGTTTTCAAACAGTAATCTACCTTATCTCCCAAGGTAAATGGCAGATATTTGAGACTTATATAGTCCTGAATAACCTTAGGATGTCTCAGGTTATCACAAACTAAATCAAAGTCCCTAAGGAATGCATCAGGTTCTTTAAGGGAATTCTCGTTGTACTTTGGCAACAATGTCAAGAAATGCAGCTAACATCATCTGAAGTAGATCTTCACGTTCCTCTTCATCATTCAGTTTCTTTGGAGGCATCTTATGTGAACATTTTGGGATTCCTTCATCATAAAATGGGTTTAGTTTAGAAGAAGATGAAGAAATGAAATCAAACTCAACGAGGCGAGGGTCTTCCTCTATGTAAGGGAAGAGACAAATGGATTGGTCGACGTGTGATCATCCCTTGAGTGAGTGTCCCTGGACTCAAGAGGGTCATGAGTCTAGGGAAGTCCAGAAAGTGAGATATCATGGACCTCATAAGACACAATCTTTAGGGAGTTCAACCAGAGGTTCACGAAGTTTGAATAAATTCCCCCAACCATTCATCTTCGATTTCAAGAGAATTCGTATGAGCATGATGAATCAAGGAGATGCTAATACTATGGCTGCACTTAAATATGCATGAATTAACTCATAAAATCTGATGAAACCCAGTTTCATGGTATTAATTCGTAGTTATTAACCCCCTATCTTAGACTAAGTGTCAATAAAAACCAGATAAATCTTTGTATATATCTGAGTCATAGAATAAATTCAAAATACAAAAAAATAACAAAACTAAAATCCGAAGTGTTTTTAACCTTAAAAACACTCACAAAAATATTTCTCCCTTTATTTGACCTCATCTCTATTTTTGGTCAACATAAAACTTGTAGATTTCATCGAGACTACAATTTTTATGTTTTAAATTTTTCCGAATTCGACCTTCTTCTCCCTCATATCTCACATTTCCACGTGCCTGCATTTCTCCATCATTTGATTGCCTCCACGTGCCTCCATCTCAGACGTCCACTCCCACTTCAGTCCAAGCCATCTGATCCTTCAGCTTGATCTCATCACCGTTGTCCGCCCCCGCCTTCATCTCCGCTCGCCATGTGTCACGCCCATCATCGCCCGATCAACTCCGAACGCTTCCATCCCAGCCACTCCTTCCCACACTCATCCGCAACCATTCGATCGATCTCCAGAGGGAATCCAGATTGTCCGCTCCTGCCTTTACCTTCTGGCGACACATGGCGTACTCCACTACCATCCGATCGTGCCACCCTAGATCTAATCTGCGCCCCTCGATTGCGTTTTTGTCCTGATCGTTGGATCACGTGATCCAACGACCAAGACCCCTTCTTCCTCATCCAATTGCCCCTTCTCTCCCACGATCTCCATATTGCATAACCACCGCCCCCTTTCTATTCTCCCGACCACATCTTCCATCTCCTCCGCCTTCCGACTACCCCACGTCGTAGACCAGTCTTCCACCTTCCTTGCAGGCACACCTACTACCCATGCTCCCCTCTCCTTCGCTCCTTATTGGCCATGCAACCCACTCCTTCCGCCACCGGAACAGCAATCTCCACCTTCAAAAACTTCGTTGTTGCCCCACTTCTTCCTCGTCCACCTTTACGAGGGGCTCCGCCCAGCCCTTCTCTTCCTCCTCGTGACAGGGGGAGGACCGATCGAGGCACGAAGATGACGACAACCTCCGATGAGACCCGCAACTAGCATGGCACCGTCGTGGTGGCTCAGCCCCGCTCGAGCTGCTCTTCAAGGCTAGATGAGTACAACGATGACCGGAGGTTCGCCTTGAACCTCAAGCCCAGGCCCTACATCACCCAATTTCTCCAGGTAAGTTCTCGATCTCTATTTTGCTCTTTCCTTTGATTTCTCGTAATTTCTTAACCTTCTCTACACGCCTTCATCCTCCGATTACCATCGCAGTATCTCCACCTCACTTCATCCATCTTTGCACCGCCCTCTGAGCATTTCCTCTCCATTTCATATCCCTAAGGCGCTCCGCCTCCCTTCTTCTTTAACTCATCGGAGAAGAAGCTCAGGGTCATCACCTTCTTCATCCATAGGGCCCTCTAGTCACCGTCACTCCACATGCACTCCTTACTTGCACGCCTCAGCTATTCGAACTAACTAATGTAGGTGCATGATCTCAATGGCTCCGTCAGAGGTATCTTCTTGAGCTTTGTATCTGGTCATGGTTCAACCTCAGAATGTTCTAGGTGGTCTTGCAACTCGTCTTCACTCTGACGATCAATCTAGCATGTCCAAGGAGTTCAATGGAGGTGTTTATTGGACAAGGGACATTGGCGGAGCCTGTTCGTCTACGTCGGATACCTGACTTCACCGCCAGCTGCAGAGGAGGAATATGGTACAATTGCCATTGGATGGCATCCTTCTGATGCTCATCCAATGGTTTATAGGAGGCCACGTCGACATCTCCCCGAAATCGCCATCTACCGTTCGATTGCTAGATTGAACGACCATCAAAGAGCCACATCGCTTCCACGCCTTAGTTCAGTCACCGTCGGATATTCATTGATCAGACGGTCCACAGGCATCCACGACAGCAACTCCGAGCCTCGTCTCCGTGCCTTTAGGCTTGGGGTGCCCGAGCCTCATCCAAACCTCACAAGCCAGCCTTCGATCCTGAGCCAACAACCGAAGTGACTCCCAAGCCTCCATTCTCTTCCGAGCCTCGGCTCACATGCTTCGACACATGCAAGCTGGGGATATATGCAGAGAGGCCCCATAAGTTATTAATAATTGCAACCAAGTCCTAGCCATCACGTGGAAACCACGCGCGCCTAGGGTATTTTGCATCAGACCCCCTGCGGGTTTCTAATAATTATAAATATACCCCCGCATGTGTGCATAATTAACAGGGAAGGCCTCGCATACAATTTTATTTACATTTTAGTCCTCCCAGGGACCTGGTTTCTTGTTATTTTCATGTTGTTTGCGTTTATGCCCTTGATTTCTTTCTTGAATATCTTGAGCCTCCAAGCTCCGATCGATGTGATTTAAGTTGCATTTTGAAGCTAGTTTGATGAACTTTTTAATGGCATAGTTCATTTTCTATTCTGACACTATGATTTTTGATGCTTTAATCCAAACTAAGTATTTCTCATATAATGCTTTACATACCTTTTATCACTACATTGATGAGACTAGCTTCATAATTTGAACCCGAAGTTGACTAATGTTCATATAGCTCAAGTATTCTGACTCATGAGGGCATATTCGCATTTCATTTCTTTGCATCTTGTTTCATGTTGAAAATCAAACAAAAATGGCTTATCTTCATGTTTATTTATGCATTGTTCTTGTCTTGTGCATTCATTAACCTATGGTTTTAATTCATTGCTTAATTTAGGTATTAAAAATCTAAATTCATACTTAAGAGGCTCATGTCCCTGAGTTCAACCTTGGGCTTGCCCAAGTAAAATATAAATCGATCGCTTTACCATTAATTGATAATTATAATGAAGTGGTCTTTGACGCATCTGATTCGACTAACTATAACGCACTAAAACTACTTATTAAGAGGCTGGATTTCGGGTTCGTCACAATTCAAACATAATTGAAACCCTTTTAAGTCCAATTTCACACGTGAAGGATGTAAAAGTTCAATCGAATTATCTAGTAGATTTTAATTTGTGGTAGAACATAATTATAAGTCCATTACATACATGATGTCACCTTATGTCTAATAGTGCTCCTGATAACTCTTAATCAAAAGGGTGATATTCCTGGGCTGTTGCATTCAATATCACACCCTTAGAAAGACATCCGGGCTTACACAACCAAAATGTAAACTAAGGTCGAAGACACACCCTTGCAACTCCCAATCTGCGAGAGATGAAAATGGAGACTTAGGTGGAAAGTCCACGGATTTAGCTCTAACCTTAATGGAAACATTCTTTCACACTCTGTCTGGGGATTAATACCCATGTTATGAGGGTTTTGCTTGGCCATATTACAAGGTTCATTTTATGCCAAGTTAAATTAAATCGACCTGATTATCAGTCCCATTTTTTAATGTTGGTTATCTCTTAAATAAATATGAGCACATGAAAATCACCGTCTAATGTCCATTACATTTCTTTTTAATCCTAAGTTACAAACAAGGATCAAGGAGTCTAGAAAAGCTAAATGCAAGCGAGAAATAATGATGAATGCCTAGTAGAAGGTATACTTATAGTGCTTCCCAACACTCTTCATGTTGTATGAAAGATTGAATTTCAAATTTATACTATATGAAATGCAGATCAAGAAACCGTACCTAATACATAAGTTCTATTAGCGGGATAGAATTGAAATAAATTTGAGCTAGGCAGGACTTATTATGTGTGCATATTCTTAAGTGAATCTTTGAGATGAGCAAGTGTGGCCTATTTACGATGACACAAAAAAATGAATTATATGAAGCTCTAAGAGTCGTGTCTTTTCCTAAATACGCCACTCAAGTTGAACCCCACCCTTTGAGAGGATGAACCATGTCTCAACACACCAACCTTAAAAGTTAGACCATATGTTTTACAATCGCGAGATCTTAAACAAGAGCTGCTGGAAATACACAGTTAACTTTACAAATAGTTACAAATAAATTATTACAAAAAATGTTCTAAGTGAAAATCATAGCTAGATTATCTCTTCTAAATTGTTAGCTCCTTTGGTCTTCTCAACTAGAGCTCCATGCTCTGGGTCAAATAGATCATTTCAGCTCTATGGCCCTGCCAAACAACCTATGATTAGATACTCTTAAGAAATAATAAACTACAAATACAATAATACATCAAATAATATGTCAACACAAGCATGAACGAAGTCAACAGAAGAAGCAAAAGTCAACACATCAAAACTTAACCAAAATGACACTTAAATTCATTTAATCAAGCATCTAAACCTAATTAAATATAACTAAGTAGCCTTGTCACCGACAATAGTGTCATCTGATTGGGTCGCTAAGTGGATGTATTAATTGTATCATATTATAGTATGACTACTTACTAATTTATCAAAATTGAGCGATAATCTCCGTAAAGAGGGCTCGGTTTAATTTATTCTAGATATGCCCAGGGTCGAACACAAGGACACACGCTTATTAGATGATTAAATTATAGTTTAAACACCTAAATTAAGTTAATTAAAGAGGACCTAGGTCAAGAATGCACAACATAACAGAATAGATTCATGTATTTTTATAATTTTCTTTATGCAAGTTAACTTGATACAATGCTGCAAAATGGATGTAGAGCAATACAATACAAAACAAACAACGAATCAAAGTAAACGAATCAAAGTATACTATAAGCTCCTAAAATTAATTGTTAACTCAAATGAAGAAGTCCCCTAACTACTAGATATCAAATCCAATTTAAGAACCTCTTAGGTTGGTTAAAGATCAATTTAAGTTAAACAAGCGATTCGAGAATATGATTTTACAAACATACATGATATTCAATCACAAATAAATCCAATCATATCATTCAATTAGGAAGTAATGTGAAGAGAATCATTTTATCTAATAAATCTAATTATTTTTAAAACCAATCAACAATTTAAGGCACATTATTATGCATCTAATAAGCAAGGATTTTGTTCTCTTACTAATTAATGAACAATGCATGAAATCAAAACATAAAATGTATCATATCAAAGAGGATTCAACCGGCTTTAAAATGATATCAGTTTCATTTAATTTGAATTTATATATATCAAGATATTAAAGGTTCAATACATGAGCTCAATTGCAAATAAACATTAATTAGAACTTAATAAAACATCACAAATCAGCCTAAACAAGGACTTAGATGCAAATACAATAAACCAACTACTTATCTTGTAATAACCCTCGGTGGGGGTATTTATAGAATTCTTGGAAGCCGGTGGGGGTAGGCTAGTAAAAGTCCCAAGACAGTCATGTGGTTTACGCGAGGTAGGTAGAGGTTCAGCACGTGCTTTAGGCTCAGGTCCGGTTATGATACTTAGGGCTTGTATTGAATCTACCTTATCCTGTAGGTGCAGAGTTGAGGATAAGGATTCCTCTGGACCATAGGATCAAGAGGATCCTACTATAACTAAAGGTCGAAGAAGATATCTTCCTCTTCAAATGGAGGGGTTCTAGTGGAGTTCTAATGTAGAGGCTCCTCTTTCTCCTCTAGCTTATGTCTGTGCTCAGGGTCGGGAAACCTTCCTCGAAGTTTCGTGAAGAAGCTAGGCTATCGATGATGTTCTGAGGATGGATGGATTCTCTACTAGATATGAGCTCATCCGAGGAAGAAATCTTGATCGGAGCTCAACCGAAATTCCGACCACTCACATACTTCTTGGTACTTTTAAGTTAAATTGTAATAGCTGAAGCGAGAGGGGCTCTTTTGTGATATAACTGGAGTGAATGGAGAGCTTAATCACGTGGAGGAGATGGATGCTCTATTGGGTCCTCCATCTTACAGGAGAAAGAGGGGGATCGAGGGAGGTGGAGTGATTTGGAGATGGAAGGTGAGATCTATGGTGTATGCGATGATGGTGATGAAATTGTGAAGATATACATGCAATCAAACAAAGTAGATGGATTCTATGATAATGCAGAGAAAAGGGGAAAATTAGAAAAAAGAAAGAAGAACAATGATGCTTACCTGTGAATAGATGATGTAGACAAAGAAGAAGGATCACATACCTAGGTTTGGAGCTTCAAAGACTCTAGATCTTTGCTTGATATCCTTGGCTAAAGGATAAAACTCAATCAGCCATGAATGGAGGCGGTGACATGACTCAAATCTTATGGATCTCGCCTAAGAACTGGGCTCAGTTATCACTCTCTCTTTCACTATCACTGAAGGGAGGGCAAAGCTCGAAGTGGTTCTCGTGCGAATGGTGGATAGGTTGGAAGTTGGCAGAGAAGATGAGCTTTGTTTGATGAAGGGTCGCTCCAAACAGTTGAATGGGGTGGTTTCGACCGCCTGCAGTTACCTCATGTGAGATGGATTTAGAGAAGCAGGCCCTAGTGAGGATGAGGTATTTGTGACTGTCAATTGGACATAAAAATCATGAGGAGATGCTATGTCAACCAGTGGGAAGAAAAGGGAGAAGTTGGGTCAGCGAAGAGATGCGTCTCTTTCCCAACCAATCACTCAAGGTTGATGAAAAGCAGCAACGTTGGATCAAGCGACCCAGTGACGGATATTTGGGCATAATTTGGTTGACATGAGGTGCTTGATCAAAGATCAAGCGACCCATGAGAGACTGGGTGAGGGTCAGCTCGTGATTGGGCCACGTGACTCAATCAAAAAAATATAAAATGAATAAAAACTTGTAAAATGAAATAAAATACTAGATGGTGTCAAATTTAAAAGTGTTCAGCATGAAAGTTGTGTATCTCTGCAAGATCTACAACTTTCATGCACAACTCAAAGCTAAAATACATTATATATACATACTTATTAATTCTATAAGTATTTTTATGAATAAAAACAGTTATTTATTTATCTTATTATTATTTTGGATTTTTATATTATTGATACTGTACAATAAATTATATACAATATTTTGCTAATTTGTATTTCATTTTCAATAATAAGAAACACATAAAATAAAGGAATTTTAAACACAAGTATTTGGTACTTATTTTTATACATCAATTAGTCTTATTTAATTACAAGGTTTTAAATGTTAAATATAATTAATTAATTGTTAAATGAATTAGTTAGTTTAAGATATAGAGATACATAATAGAAATAAAGATGATGAATATGGAATTCATCAGTAAGGTCTTGGCCAACTCGAGCTAGAAAATGATATAATCCGTCCTCGACTAATCTAATTCCAATCTTCTTGCATGTCTGAAAATCTTCTAGAACACATGACTTATGATAAATAATCAACCTTTATTACAACTCTTTAATAATCTTACTAATTGATAAAATATTTATTGGGTATTCAAGGTTGTTAGTGCATCAATGAGGAGGAAACGATCGACAATAGAATTTATTCCTTTTCTAGCAACAATAACAGGAGACCTATCTACAATGGTAACTTTCTCTCTTCTGTACGATAACTTTTAATCATGAAACATTCTCGGATCACTTGTCATGTGATCTGACACACCACTATTGATAACACACTACTATAGTAGAGCAAGAATTGTCGGTTCTCCTCGTATTAAGAAATGGACCATTGTTTATCGACTACAAAGAACCAAGTCTTTACAAAAATGATTCCTACAAGAAGGATTGTAGATCCATGATGGTATCCTTTTCTGAAATCAGGTTCTCTAGATGTTCCATGCATCATAATATCATTCACCGTCAAACTTATGCCCTTTAGACTTTGACTATCTCTTACAGGCATTCCTTCAAATACCTTGAGTTCAATACCAACGATAGAACACTCTTGCATATAATCAAACACATGGTATGCAAAACTACACATTCGATAGTTCTCACAACAAATAAAAGAAAAAATGCATTCCAAAAACACTCAAGTGCTTAGACCACACCACAACTGATATCCAACAATAGGGAAGTAACATCAAGGGGTACAAAAGCATGCCTCAAAAAGATCTACGAGTCTCTTACCACCAAGAGAAAAAATAATCCCGTGATCTGAAACAACATCAATAATGGAGGCTCCTGGATGTAGAAAAACAAGCAATCACAATCTGGAGTCCACGATCTACGATCTGAAATAATCTTGTCTTCTAGAGTTCTATGATATGGACATGAACATAAGGTGATATGCCACCTGGAGAATAGATTTATACACGATCTACCGTAGGGAACACGAACTAGATCTGGACACAAAGATTTAGCTTACACAAACTTGATCTAGGTACAAAGAGGGCACGATTTGAGCATAGGGCAGATGGCGAACTGATCTGCACAAATTGGGCCTGATCAGGAGCATGATTTGCACGATTTGATCCCAGATATGTGGTTTGAACTGGTGCAGAAATCTCTGACCTGCTCTGGACTAGCACGAACAGACGCATTGCAGAAGGCTTATGCGTGACAATCTGAATGATTCTTGGCTTTGATACCATGTTAGAATCAAACAATCAAAACACACACAAAAACAGAGTTAAGGATTTACGTGGAAAACCATATAGAGGGGGAAAAACCACCGAGATGCACAATCCCTAATCTCCCTCACTAGAGATTAGGGCTCTCTCCACTAAAAACTTAATTTCAATGAAGGGGTGAGTACAATATATAGAGGATGGGTAAAAGGTCACTCGTCCTAAGATCTGTTTACCTATATAAGCACAATAACTCAACAAACACAAAGTATTTAACGAATACGTTACCATTCAAGCATAAGTAAAAGATAGAAGCTAACTCACAACCATGTTTTTGTAACATTTCTTAGAATCAAAATTTTCTCTCTAAAAAAGCCAAGCAAAGAAGCTAATTCTAGGTGGGGTACTGTTATTCTAGAAGTAATCATGGCCAATATCCATAGCCTGCCAAATGTAATATGTCTACACCAATCTTTAATTGTAAATGTATTTTTATCTAAAAATATGATAGAACTAAGGGTGTCATCCAACGAAATATCTTTATAAATTTTAAAGAAGGATTCGGCTTCCACCGGGTCAGATTCATTAACTTTATTTTCCAGGGGCTTTTTAAAATCAAACACCTTTGTTCCATTTTTAAAATCAAACACCTTTGTTTGTTAGCTTGTCGGAACACTAAAGGAAAACGTAAAACGAATTCTATTTAAGACTTCCATCTCATAATGGGGCATTTGGTGTGAGAGTAATCATGAATAATGATAGAGAATAAAGAGAATAATAGTCTATTCTCTGTTCGGTTGGAAAATAGCAATAAGGAAAATAAAGTGGAATAAGGATATGTAAGACGGAATAAAGATATGAATAATGGTGGAATAAGGTGATAATGGGATGTAGATGGGAATATGCGTACTGTTGAGAATCGCACCGAGCGGAGAATTGATCCCTTATTCTAGTGCTTACTCTCCAAACAAATACAGCAGTAACTGAGATGAGTGATTAGAGAATATTTACAGTTTTAACATTAGACTTAAGAAAGGACGAGATTACCTTCAAATGAAAATTAGTACCAATGCATTTCTTTCTAGCTAATAATGGTAGCCCAAAGTGGGGGTATTAACAGCGAGAATGAAGTTCCTGATATCTAGCTAATAGCATTCACAAGATCTCTAACCATAGATTTTCATATTTAAATGATTGTCCCTCTCCTGCACAGAATGAATTATGAAAGATAAGGATCGAGTCATGATCCGAATGGATACACGAGAGCCCAATGATGTAAAGTTCAGCTCCGCATGATAGGATGAAAGGGGTTTTCATTAGATCTATAGAAGCAACGATTCAAACACATCCATGATTGAGTATTAAGATCATCTGCAGTCTTTCTGTTTAGTGTACCCGAGGATCTATCCTCGTACTTAGAAGTTATGTTAAAGTCAGCCAGTAGAATGATACAAGTATAAGTGATGAAGATATTTCTAATGTCGTCAATGAAGAGTTCTTTGCCCGAAGATAGTCGAGGCACGTAATTCGATGCTCCCTCCGTCTTCTTGGGTTTTGGCAACAAGAGGAGAGTCTACCAGGTTGAAGTCAACCGAATTTTATGCTCCCTCCGTCTTCTTGGTAACCATGGATTCAATTTTGTTCACCTCCGAAGGGAAATCCATGGATTGATGACACTGAGACTTTCTCGGCACATTTTCAATGCGAATGCCCATTATATTCTTGACAGGGACTGGTGGACGCCAAAACATCAAACTGCACTGCAAAACAACTTCCTTCTGCCCTTTGCACCCACACCCTGCAAAGCGCAGAAGGTAGTTGTTCTCATGATCATGGTGCAGCTCCTCCTTAGTAACAGAACGCCTAATGTACTTGTTGCAGGGAATATAAAAACTCTCTGCTCTTCTCTTTTCTCCTGATTCGGGAAAGGAGATGATAATCTCTGGATTATCAAGGCAGGTAAAAGCCTTTAGAGGTTTGCGATCGGGTACAATGAATATCTCCAAGTGTAGATTACTAAAAGGGAATTTAATCCTTCTTGGGAGCTGGTGAATCACATCTTACAGAATCAGAAGATTTGTAGGTATGGGCGACAAAGAAGTATGCCGTATTCATGGAGACAAATCCACTAACAAATCAACAGGTTGTTTGTTGGATTTTAAATTTGAATTTATAACCTGGAAAGAAACTGATATGTATGGCTTTTGATGGATTTTTTGTCATTTTTGCTTTCTTGAATATATCGCAATCTGATGGCCAAACATGATTTGTTGTCTGAGTTGAGTTCCTGTAAATGTCAGAATAATAACGTCGATCATGTTTCCTCCTAGAAAAGGAGATTTCCAGATGAGAGGAACAGTCCACCACTGTGAGCAAAAAGAACACACCACCGGAGGGTGAGCACGGAGGATTAGAAGGGCTTGGCGATGGTGGTGGCGGTTGTGGTGCAGAGCAAAGGCATGGCATGCCATGTGGGTCATCCTGTTCAGAGTACATGGAAATGAAAAAAATGATAAAACGTGCACGTCCAGTTCATACAACCACAGTAAATATATTTGAGAAGATTAGCTTGCACATGGAGAAGCTCTAAAAAATGAAAAAAAACACTAACTCTATATTAGTAAAAAGAGATTTTTACATGCATAACTTTCTATATTTTCCATAATTATGCTCTCAACCCTTCATAGTTCCAAATTACGTGTAAATTCCTAAATAGTTGTTAACCATTACGTGACATAATCTTGTGTTTTCTTCCATCAACTTTCTCCATTAACGTTGACGAAATCCGTTAAATATTGACAATTTTAACCTTTCTATTCCATCTTGTTTACAAATGATATCCCTCCCTATTCCGGCTCCCCCATCCTCCTCCAACAACTCCTCCTCTGATTTAACTACCATCATTGTCATCGTCCGCACCACTTCGTTCCCAACTGTGACGTACTGTTTGCACCCTTCTGGTGAGGATCTCCAACTGAATATATAATCCATAGAAGGAAGAGAGGGTCACACAACTCACTCTTATGTAACTCTGTCTAAATTTCACTAAATCCAACTTGTAGTAGACCATAACACCAAGAAATTTCGTTCTACGAGGATCTTTCCACTGAAACCCATCATCCATCCATGGGGGAATGTGGGAAGTAAGCCAGCATTGCCTACAATCTCAGCTCCCTCTTCCCAATTGTAAGGAAGAAGAGGATCTCAAGGTGCACTAAATTATGGAATGTTTGATTACGAATGAAAAATGAGAATGACTTTTACTCTTAGATTTTCGTGATCCAAAGCCTCATTATGGTGTTACGGCTTTAGAAGTTCTGCATTGAAATTCTGGTAGTTCATACAGAAAATACATCAAAAAAATTCTTTCATTGTAGGATATTCTCTAGACTACCAATGATTACTTCTGTGTTATATGCAATGGCAACATAAGATAACCATCCCTTACTTGGAAATTTTTGTATTATTAAGCAAGAGATGACATGAGTGGGATACACTCATCTATCCCCATAAAAATTTAACTTATTTTCACATGGTCTTCGAACTATAACTTCCTTCTTATAGCGATCTAAAAGTAAAGGATATGCATTCAAGCAATCCATTCCTATAACTGCGTCGAAATCCTTGATCTCCACAGGAACCATATTCAACACCACTCGTCTCTCTCCTATTCCTACTAAGTAATCTCTAAAGACATTTTAGACAACTTCAAGCCCCCTTTAGGTAAGAAGATTAATAAGGCATGCTTGAGCATGCCCATTTCTATATCAGCATATACAAAAAATCTTCTAAAAATAAATGAATGGCCAGCACTTGACTTAATAAGAGTATATGCATTCCTACTAAAAATAATAGTAGTACCTAACACTACATCAGTAGAGATGACTTCTTGAAGGGTCATTGAGAAAGCTTTTCTCATATTGTACGCTTTCTTGTTTCATCTTACTTGGTGATCATATCTTTGTATGACTCCATTGTTTGGTATTGACGAGTTGTGGCATTACCTTGAGAAATATTATGATTTGATCCTCTTGTATTGCCGCCGCTTGTATTCAGAACATAACAATTTTGTCGCACATGGCATGTTTGGCCACAATGATAGCATCCCCTCATTCCTCTACGACATAATCTTTGCAGATAAGGAGGTCATGTGTTTCTAGAATTCCCTACAATAAATCCGCTCATCTGGTTCTCTTTATATCTCTGAACAGATAAATTATGTTTTCTTGGATTTTTAAAATTTCTTCTTACTTTATTCTATGGGCCTCTGCATTGTGGTATATCTCCGAACCTTGCTTTTAAGTCATTATGTCTTTACTTTTTATGTACTACATGTTTAGAGCTATGAGTTGCTTCCATAAACTTACCATAATATACATGTAGGATGAGACCATTGGTTCTATATCCACGTGGAGTCCATTTTTAAATTATCGTGTTTATTTTCTTAAGTTACCAAAGAAGTAGCAAGCTTCAATAGATTTGTAAAGCATTTTTCATACTCATCAACAATTAAGTTCTCTTGCACGAGGAATAAAAACTCTGTGTGTCGCTCGCTTTGATATACTCTTGGATAGTACAACAACAACAAAGCCTTTTCCCACAATTAAGTAGGGTTGGCTACATGGATTCTTCACCTCCATTCAGATCTATCGTGGATCAATCCCAGTCTTATATCCACAAAACTAAGATCCCTGTAATCTATAGTAACTCTCATTAAATTCTTTCTCGAGTATCTGCCATGTAATCTGAGGTGAGTTTGGGTATTTCAATCTAATTGACATCCATCAATCATCAACACTTTCTTTTAGCAAAAATATTACATATTTCAACTTTTGTGCACAAATACAATCCATCAAATTAAAAGTTTTCTTCATGTGCTCAAACCAATACCTTGGTATCTTCGAATCGGTAGTGCCTACAAAAGATTCTGCACCTAACTTTCAAATATGTTCAAAAGGAAGCTGCTGCTCAAGTTCGTGCATTTTAACGGATTGGATAGCCATTCCCTCCTAATCATTGCATTATCAGTGTCAATGTGTCATACACATTATTATTACTATTCGTGTCATCCATACCACTCGATCCTGATGTGGTATGAGAAGGTTTCTAAGATGCCAGAAAATATTGAAATTAGATCTTCCATCAATACTCTTAGAAATGCATGAATCCTCAAATATCATGTCAAAATTATAATAAATACTCAATATCATCAAGATCATTACTCTAATACTTACATAGATCGACTTCGAATATCTATCATAATCTAGATCTAAGATCTTTTCTCTGATACCATCTATAACGTATCAGGCCCTAGACTCGGTCCGATATTAGGGATTACTAGCCACACAACTTGTTGAGCTTCAGCCCAACTGGAGCCCTTGACCACACCTCAAAATGCTTAAACCCTAGTTATCTAGTAGTAGCCCCTACTACTTATATCTGATTACCATACTTTGTGATTACTAGATGTCTTACTATGGTTGGGATATTACAATATCCCCCACTTGTATATGCAACATCCTCATTACCATATGGATCTTCACTTATTCCTATTAGTGGTGGTTACACGCTCTTGGGTAACCCTTTCCTCCTATATCTTTGGTTGTTGTGGCTCCACCTTTTGCGTAACCGCTCGCAGGGCATGCTCTTGATGAACTAATATATTATCGGGAAATCTTATTAGGAATAATTAGAGCATATTTGAGTATTCAAAGTTTCATATCCATATCTTGTTAGAAGAGCTTGCCCTACCTATAAGTAAATATTTGGTTGAAAGGTCTAAAAAAATGTTGTTCTAATGGGGGGATTATACCCGATGGTACTGGTTTTCAAAAATTAGTACGAGTGCCTGATCGAATTGATCAAGTCATCTAGGAATAAGGTTCAAATCTCTCGGTTTGTTACGATGCCTCAGATGTGCTTTTACGTGCACATATAGTTCAAAAAATTTGTGAAAAATAGTCAATGTGTCGATTTCAACCCTATTTCTTTTTCTGATTCCACTATTAGAGGGAACTTGCAATGATTCATCTATAATATACCATGTGCTAGATCGTGTCTGTTATAAGGGATTACTAGCCCATAAAACTTGTTGGACTTCATCCCAACTTGAGCCCTTGACCACATCCTAAAGTGCTCAAGTCCAGGTTGTCTATTAGTATAGCCACTACTGCTTATAACCCACTATCACACTTTGTCATTACTAGATGTGATACCATGTTCAAGGTGCTACACTAACTCCATCTGCAACTTCTAAGTAGCATTATGCCCCTCCAACTCTTTCTCCATGTTGCTTGCCTATGTCTTCGCTTCTACATCCCCCTACATGTCTTGGCTCACCTCTATCCTTGCCTACCTCTTCATATGCTTTGTCATTTCAAAGAATGGTGCAATCTTAGAGCTGAAGTAGAAGATTTGGGAAGGTGGGAATCTCCCAAATGTGAAAAATTTGATGAAAAGATTTGTTAGTTCCTCGCAAAATGTGAGTGGAGGTGTTAGTCACAAAAAGGTGGAATCTTGGGGAAGAACATGACCATTTAGGGGGAGGGGAAATTGAGAGGGGAAGGACATGGGAGGGGAAAGTTTTGGGTGTGGGCAGTGTCGACGGTGGTGATGGGCCAGTCGAGGAAGGGGGACATACTGTGGGGAGGAGTGGACATACTGTGGGGAAGAGTGTGAGGAAGGGGGATCTAGGAGGTCGAGAGGTGGAGGCGACGGAGGTCCAGAGTTGTGGGAGGTAATGGGAGAAGAGGAAGGGATGGGGAAGTTGGAGGTTGAAAAAAATTTTAAAAAAATAACCACCATATGATCCAATCAAGGTTAGATTAACTCAAGGGCATAGTTGAGTTAATGAAGTAACATAACATAAGGTTCTATGTCTAAACAAAAGTGACTATCAAAGGTCCTACTCATAATTCAGAATTATGGATGGTTTAACGTGTAATTATGAATGTATAATAGGTTATGGGTGCAAAAATCCCTCAGTAAAATGATGGTTTCTTGCACATCGATATGAGATCTTCTTGTGCTTGTTCTAGTCAATGTTTGCCACCTTGGATCCTACTCGTGCCATATCTTTCTCATAGTGTTCAGTGGTGCAAAACTATTTTTTTCCTATTCCACTTGTTCGTATACTCCTGAAGAGCCTTCATCCAAGCAAGGTTGTTGATAAAGGAGGCATTACTTGCCTGAGAAAAATCCTAGCCTCGATAGACAATCTTTAGTTGAAAGCTTGTTTAACACAACCCTAAAAAGATAACATGAGCATTTAAGGGCGGCTTTCGAGCCCAAAGTTCCATGACCCATTTAACATCATGAGCTTGAAATTTGACGAGGTTAGTAGGACAATCAAGAGAGAGCATCTCCAATGAGTGGATCCAGATTGATAACCCCTTTAACAAGATCTAAGAAAGAAGTCAGTGCCAAACATTGCGATAAAAGATTCATCCCCTTTCAAACCCCCAACCCATTCTTTGGTCGACGAGCTCACTAGTTTCTGGCTTGATGATTGACTGCAACGGGCGAGGATGAGATTCAGTTGATCATCATTCCTCAGAATAGCTCTCAACAACAAGGACTTGTACACTAGCGACCTAGAAAAAGCACCCCGATGAATATTTGTTGCACATATGGTCAACCCATATCGAAGCTCTTGTCCTCAGAAGGCACTGAGCTCATCCCACCACCATTGATTTCTTTGTAGTAAGTAGGAAATTAAAACCCAGACTCTCTCTTTTAGAAGATAGACTATATCCCATGCTACCTCATGTCTGCAAAAATGCAGAAGAAAATCAGCACACATGGATTCTATTATTGTAACAACTACTTGAGAAATATTATCTCCCCAACCCACTAGACCAACAACACTTCAATAACTACTTTCAAGAGTTGTCATTGCCTTAGATCCCTCAAAAGGGAAAACAACAACTAAGGTGGGCACTCAATCAATTTGGGTGGGTCTATGACATTCAAGTTGGGTTGAATTCGATTTGGGTTGACGAAATGCCATCCATTATCTGATAAAACCAGATTTGGGCAAGAGGTTTATGTCGATCTAGTTGAGTAATAACCAAATTGCACGGGTGAAAAATCACGTAAATAAAAGATTGGACGGAGTTGGGCGACAAGCAATGATGGGTCCATTGATGAACGAGAAAGGATGCCAGTCTAGCATGAGTTGAGGTCGAGAGGACTGAAGAAGATTTGAGGATATTAGAGTTGTGCTGGGATGTCGACCTGAGACCGGGTAGGGTTATTAGGATGAACAAGGCACCTGAAGTGGATTGGCATTGGAGTATAGTAGTAAAGAAATGAGGTAAGATTTGAGGCCATTGTGTTGAGAAACAATAAAACAAAGATAAATTCCCTCAAACCCTAGAGCTCTCTTATGTAGGAGAAAAGCTCTATGGGTAAATTACAGAAATACGATAGAACTAAATAACACAATTATTCTAACACTTCCTCTCGAGCTAGAGCATATATATCTATCATGCTCAGCTTGGAACAACAGTGTTGAAATGGACCCCTAGCAAGAGCCTTGGTGAACATGTCTGCAATCTGATCTCCTGATGATACATAAGATGTCGAAGTGAGCCCTTTTTGAATCAAGTCCCGTGTATAGTGACAATCCACTTCAATGTGCTTTGTCCTTTCATGGAAGGCTGGATTATTAGCTATAAAACAGGATGCATGATTATCACATTTAAGATGCATAGGAAGAGGCACTTCAATAGTTAAATCCGTCAAAACGGATTTAACCCACATCATCTCAGTACTGCCTTGGGCCATTGCCCTATATTCTGACTCTGCACTGGATCGAGCAATGACGGTCTGTTTCTTACTCTTCCAAGCTACTGGTGAGCTACCAACAAATACAATAAAGCATGAAGTAGACTTTCTATCATTGGGATACCCAACATAATCTGCATCTGCACATCCTGTGACGGATAGAGATGTATCTCTTCTAAACAGAAGACCATCACCTGGAGATGACTTTAGATATCTCAGGATCATAAAAACCACATTCATGTGAGCCTGCCTGGGTTGCTCCATGAACTGACTTACCCTACTCATAACAAAGGCTATATCAGGTCAGGTAATAGTAATATACAATAATTTCTCACTAGCTCTCTGTATCGTCTTTTGTCCACCTCCTCAGAGTCATCATCATAAAGTTTAACATTAGGATCCATAGGAGTAGTAGCGAGTCGACATCCTGCCATACCTGTCTCAGACAACAAATCAATAACATACTTCCTTTATGTCATTACCATGCCTTGCTGACTTCGTGCAAACTCCAATCCCAGAAAATAACGAAGTGTACCCAGGTCCTTGGTAACGAACTGCTTGCCAAGGAAATCCTTGTCTGCTTGAATGCCATGTTCATCACTACCAGTGATAACAATATCATCAACATAAACTAAGATGATCACAATACCTCGTTGGTCTCTCTTTACAAAGAGAGTATGATCTTTTGTAGATCTGACAAAGCCCTTCTGTTCAATCAATTCCGAGAGCTTCTGAAACCAAGCCCGCGGACTCTACTTCAGGCCAAATATGGACTTATGAAGATGGCACACCATACTAGACTCCCCCTCAGCAGCAAACCCTGGTGGCTGCTGCATATAAACTTCCTCCTGCAAGTCACCATACAAGAAAGCATTCTTGACATCCAACTGAAAAAGGGACCAATCACGGACAACAACAACTGCAATAAGGATCTGTAAGGTAGAGTGAAGTGCCACTGGGGAAAACGTGTCCTGATAGTCCACCCCATATGTCTGGGTGAACCCACGAGCGACCAATCTGGCTTTGTATCTATCAACGGTGCCATCAACCTGATGCTTAACATTAAATACCCATTTGCTGCCCACAATCGACGCACCTGGTGGAGGATGCACAATACTCCACGTACCTCTCGACTGCAACGTCACCATTTCTTCCTCCATAGCTAGTCACCACTGACTGCTCTGTAGTGCCTCTTCATACGATCATGGGATCTCTATAGCCGATAACCCAACAACAAACTGCCGAAATTCCTTGGATAAACATTCCAAGGAAGCCTAAGAAGCAAATTCCAGCCCATATTTAGGATTCATCGTATGTGCACGCTTCTGCCGACGATGTCCGATAGGGATATCGAGATCATCAACAGGAGGAGTAGAAATACCATCAGCACCCTGTACATCCATCTGCGTATGCAAATCACCCGTGCCATCAGAGGAACTCAAATGTTCAGTACATACCTCAGACGTGTTGGATGATGGAGGAGGCACATGAGCAGAGGGCTGACACTGATAGACCTGAGGATAGAGTGTAGTAGACAATGGTGGTGGCGGTGATGGTGTGGTGGAGTATGCGATGGTGGTGTCGGACTAGAGCATGGAGCGGATGGAGGAGGAGGCATATAGATATCTTCTCTATCCTCTGAGGAAGTAATTCTTGAAGGATATTGGGTATCCTCAAGCGCATCACGGAAGCGTGTCGATCGCATCGTATGCAATCGGAGCAACTAGTCGTACTAGATGCTAGATGCAGCGGAAATTAAAATTTTAACTTTCAAGATGAAACCACATGATCACGAGAACACTTCTCGGATCGTTTCATCAAACCACCAAGTATAAGGAATACCTCTTGGAGCGTGGTTGTGATCGTGAGATCCCAAAGTAGAGATCCTCCTATCTTAAGTCCGATCCACGAAGAACGCACTTGCGGGCGCGATGATGAGTCACGTTCCTTCCCGCAATCCTCGATGAAGATCCAAGCGATGGCTCCCCCGATTTCGTCAAACGAAATCCGTCGTCTTCCTTTAGAGTAAGCAACTCCAAAGAAGATGGAGATCCACGAGTCGTCGAAGAAGAAGCCGAGAGTCTCTCCTTTCTCAACACAAAGTGGACGGCCACTTAATGGAGAAGAGAAAGAGAGAGAGGGCGAGAATGAGAGAGAGAGAGAGAGAGAGTTGTCACCTTGTACAACTCTTAATAATGTACCATGGAAGGCTACCCTAGCCCTCCTTTTATATTAGTTTAGGATCCAATGGATCTCAATCCATGGGACACATGGATCCAAGGGCTATGCTTGGTCCATGCTAAATCAATGGCTATGATTGTTGTTGGTTAAAACCAACAACATTTATTTAAATTAAAATATGTTGCAATATTATCAACATAATTTAATTTAACTATTTAAGAGATAATGTGACAACAAAAAGGGAGTCAACCAACCACCCTAAATTATAGGGTGTTATTTTGTCTCCTTTTATTTTATCTTATTATTTCTTAATAAATTGCAATAACTATTATTGCAATAATATCCACCAAATTAATTCCAAATTAATTTGTGAATATTTCAATCATGCCATTGATCATTATGTGAATCATATTCACAACCCAAACTAATTTTTAAATTGCATTTCCAATTAATTAATAAATGTGAATCCAATCCACACTATTAATTAACAAATGCTATTGACATAAATTATCTCTCTTATATATGTATATTATAAATCATATTTATAACACACATATATCATGGATAGTGTTATCCACATTCTCTTAATCCTTGATAATTAAATCTCATTTAATTATCTTGGATAATAATATGAATCATATTCATATTATGCTTGATAATTAAATCTCATCAAGTCCTTGCTTGGATATACATTTCATCAAATGAATTATTCTTGAACCCTTTCAAGAATAATGTGCTTTCTCCGCAGATACTTGGAGATAAGGACAGGGCGATTGTATTATTCCATGTATAGTGACTTGGATATTGAGATATTATCTCAAATCCAGATCGAACGAACCTCCCATAGATGCTTGATTAAATCAAGACCGCAAATCCAATCTTCTCATTGAATCTGAATCCCATTCAGACCAATGTCCAACACTTGGACTAAGATCGGATTGCTTCTCTACTGAAAGGAGTCACTAAAATCCAGACCTGTTTCATCACTCCCTCAGAATGGAAGCGTCGTGGATATACAATCGTTTATGATCACATCACCCTTCAGGTATTCCCAATGCCTGTACATCCTGCATACTGGAAGACCCATGGTCAACCCGAAGATCAAGATCTATTTTACACTGTCTTCTTCAGGGTTTGATCACCAAGTTTCTCATTTGATCATTGGGATTTGGTATCGATCATATACTTTCCAAAAGCATATATCATACCTAGGTCTTGATCATATACTTTCCAAAAGTATATATCAAACCTACAAATTCAGTCAAGCTTCCAAAGCAAGACGACCGTGCACGGAATGTGATTCTTCCCAATATCTCATGAGTGAGCTCATGTCTTCCGGTTCTGTAATGAACCTGTATGATCCCTTTGAGAGATCGTATTACTCATATGCCCTTATATGCACACCAACGCGCCGGTGTATAGACCTTGGTTAGGTCATCAACCTATTGGTCTGTCAAATGTACATACTCAGACATATAGCAATACATCTGTCTCCGGTCAGAGGATGCGTGCCTATGCTGTGACAGCATTCAACATAGGACTTAGGTTATCTCGATCTCGTTAAGTCAACCCATTGACCTAACTAATCTGACACCTCCGAATCTTTATTCCTATGCAGAGGACCTGCATCAAGAGGTCGGTCAGATATCAGCCTATGTGAGAAAGGATTGCCATCTCCTACTCAGGCTGGAGATCACATCTTAACAATCATTTGACGGTGCTTGATCAGTCCTCAATCTAACCCTTTAGATATTCATCCAAGCACCAGCCTCTATGATTCAATAATTGAATCAACAGCTGTATGATCATTAAGACAGCCATGGTACATAACCCTAATTGTACAGAGGGACCTATTATGCAAATTATTTATTCTTCATTTCAGATCAGGGAATGATATGTGCAATAACATTTATTGCATAATGGCTCGCCGTGGGCTCACATGTCCAACAATCTCCCACTAGCCCAAAGAGCCATTAATGGGCTAATCATTTAAACCCACACTCATGTGACAATCATAGGCTATTTAGAAATAGCTAGGTAAGCTGATCAGTCACTCTGTTCCCACGAGACTACGCCAAGTTCTTTTACGGCACTTGCATATCCCTAGGTAACAGTGCTCGCATCCAATGCGAATGTTGCATCTAATGCAACCAATACTCAATCTAGTCAAAGCAGTTATAGTGTCCTTGACACTATTGCTCAATAACTATTATAACCAGTATTTCCATAATCCTTATGAGAATACCCTTATTCCGGGAGATCACTATCTCTCAAGGTATCCACAGTTAAGACCTTTTAGATCTCTATCTATAAAGTCTTAAGCTCTTGAAGATAAGACTTAGAGATCACTACCTCTAAAGCCTTGTCATCTTTGAAGATATTGTTATTACTGCAATCAAGTGTTCTTTCTCTCTCCATAGTAGGATTAGCAACACTTTACTACTCCCACTGCATGGCAGATATCTTGCTTTGTGCACATCTAGTATACACTTAGCTTCTCGTAACTGATGCACAAGTGCAAGCAGTTCTAGCATTCACTTCCTCAACTCTTTGAGGTGCTATCCCTTTTGATAGGTCAGTACCAAATCTCAAGGGAAGGAAGCCTTTCTTGGAATTTCCAAGAATGGAATATGTCCAAGGTGTACTACAGATGTGACAGTCCCAATACCTTCTTTTCTTTGCTTCTGAACAACTTCAGAACTAAGATCTAAGAGGTATTCTTGAGATCATATCTCAAGGTATGGAATAGCCAGACTATAAAACACTTATTATCATCCTTATATCATTCCAAATGATTAGGATATTATCTACATTTAGCACGATGAACACAATGGCACTCCCACTAAGCTTCACATGGTACATCAAGATTCCATTTGAAATCATAACATTTATAATTTCATCAAATCTTATGTTCCAACTTCAAGAAGCTTATTTGAGTCCATAGATGGATTTATTTAGCTTTCACATCTTACTTTCCCCGATCATGAAGCCCTGGGGCTACTTCATGTGAATATCCTCAGAGAGGTATTCTTAAGAGGAATGCAATCTTGAATTACATCCTGAAGATGCAATAGTCAAGTTGTGTAGCTAAGGTTAGCAATATTCTGATGAGTTTAAGCATGGTTACCGAAGAGCAAGTCTCATCGCAAGCAATGTCTTCTCTTCCGATGTGTAGCTTATGGCTACGAACCGAGCTTTGAAGGTCTCTTCCTTCTCATCAGGTTCCCTTTCTCTTGAAGATCCATTTATACCTTAATGGGTCTAACCCTTATAGGTGGATCCTCGAGGGTCCATATACAACACTTGTATATGAAGTCTACTTTAGACTTTATTGCTAATATCCATCATTCCATGTCATGATCCTTAGGAGCTTCATCACATGAAGTCCGGTCATTGTCAGACTTGGCTGACACATGGAATACATCCTCAAACTCATTTGAAGAGGTATTAATGTTTCATCTTTAATTGTCCTTTTAGTTTCCGATTTCAGGAGCCTCATTATCTTCTCAAGATTAAATGAGTTCCTTTACTTCATTTTCATCTTGATTCTCAAGAGTCTCAATCCTCCAAGAATCACATTCTCAGAAATGAGATCTTTTAAGAATCTCAAGGTCATAAAGTAGGTATCCAATACCATCCTTTATTTTCCTAATGAAGTAGCACTCTCAAGTGCTAGATTCCAGCTTACATGCATGGAACCTTATTAAGGATATATATTGTAGTCTCTACTACACATATATACCTGGAAACTAAGAGGATAATTATGCTAAAATTCATCATTGATCAAATCATGTCACACATGATCCAATTGTATCTCCCTACAACTCTATTGAGTTCAGGTTTATCAGGAGGAGTGAGACAGAAATGATATTCATATCTCCATAAGGTATTCTTTGAATTTTATCTAATTGGTACAAGCTACCTAGGTTAGATCAAATTCATTTCATCTTTCTTCAAACTTTGGTTCTAAACCAAAATTGTGAAATCTTTGAACATTTCAAAGGTTTCTCAGGTGAAGAGAAGAAATCTCATATCATACATAATCATTAATAGATATCACATATCCATAATGTTTATTATGATATAGATGATCTACATACATCAATATGTATGAGATCTTGAATACCTCGACATCTAACACCATTCCCAGAGAAGGGTGTATTGGACATTTTACAATATTCACAAGTGTGTAAGATTTGAAATTTTAGACATTCTAAAGTTTCATATCTTACTAGTCTATTGATCAAATCAACAGAAAAATGTCCAAGGCTTGATGCCAGATCATCGTCAAATGATCTTCATCCTCCTATTGATCTATCAAGGTTTAATTTTCAGTCTTAGAAATCTTAATGAACCATTCATTAATTTTCTAATTTTGTGGAGTCCACTAGATGTTAGATTACTATCTGAAATATATCCATCATAACCTTTTATGATAGTTCTATCTCAGAATTCATGTTTATTTCCAACATTTAGAAACAAACAATGAGTGTATTCTACTATCTAGGTCATAGAGACATTCTCCAAGACTAAGGGCTCTCCCACTGAGAATATGAAGTCCATCTATCCAACAGAGACTGCTGCAACAATTATAGCAATATCCATGTAGATGACTACTAAACCTTAAGATCAAATTTCTAATCTTCTAATATATATATGCAACCAATTGCAAATGTCGTTAGAAGATTGGGATACAATTATCAGACTTTATCTTATGAAATAAGTAAGTCAAAGTCAATGATTATATGTAGATTATTTTCGATGCTCTATCTGAGTCCTTCACTAAGGATTTTAGACAGACTTGATAGTCATACTATCAACACATCAACTTATTGCAGTATTGGCATTCATCCAACTCTTTGGATGTCATATGGAAGTCACAGAAGTAGGTCAACTCTTTGACTTTCCTTCTTACTCGGGTCCGACCCATGCTTCCACTGCACTCTCTTAATCTATAAACAACCATTGCTTAAGACTAAGGATCTCTTGTGTTGAATTCTAAGGATTTCAATACAAGAGCATTTCAACATTTATACATGCTTCATTAAATTCATTCAAATGATTATTATGAAGCTTCATGAATGACTTGAGTATAGATAGTAGAATGATGACACTCATCATATCTACATACATCTTAACTCTTAGAGACTTAGGTTCAGGTAGATATTCAAACATTTTGAATACATCGTCTCTTTCGAGCCACCATTCTACATAATGCAGAGAACCATGTCATTCATGATTAAATGTCTAGAGCACATACGTATGCCAAAATATCTTCTTTTATTTTATAAGGATTATTCGACAATTACGATCATCATCAACATGTCACTTCCAAAGTACACTCGATGAAAGATCAAGACTATAGAGACATACAAACCCTAAGGTGATGTCTTATTGTCTTATTTAATTGCCCTTCCTCATTATGTTGAGGGGACTTGCACACTGCAACCACATACATTATGTGTCCAATTGCAAGTACAATATCTGGATCATGAGTCCAATCCAAGATATTTTTACTAGTTATCATTGAGTATAACATTGAGTGGGTTTAATGAAGGATTATCTGAAATAAGAAATTTGCATAAGTGTATATATATTATATATACATGTTTTACTTTGATTTAGGAATTTTTATATCAAAGTTGTCTTGCCTTGTCAACACTGAAAGTTCATTCCCTTAATCACTTTTAATGTAAGAGATATTCTTACCATTATATCTCTATCAAGATCTGGGATCTCCTTTCCTATCTTTGTTGCATCCCAATAATATGAGAACCTACAACTCGGATAAAAAGAAGCGGGAACACATTCCGCCTTGCAAGTCCAACTTGCATTTCCCAATTCGGTCTTTAACACCCGGGCCCACCACCCCTAAGGCAATGTTGACCCGTCATTAATTGAACCAACCGTCAACAGGCTTAATACTCGCTATACGCAATCCAATATCGCCCCAATAATATGAGGACCCGATATTGGGGTCACTACGTATACGGCCTTACTCTTTCGAGAAGCAAAGAACCCGATCCAATTAAATCATGTACAGGATCTGTCACTTCGGACAGGCGTCTCCTATACACAACAACTGGCGACGAAATCCTTTGCCTTGACGGGAGACCATGGATGTCACTTATGTGATCCTCCACCTCATATTCAAATTGTAATTAATTATCGTGAATCATATTCACATAATTAATTCTTCCAAGGGAAATACACATCTATTCATAATAGAGTGTTTATTGGATGTAATTAATTTAATCATATTAAATTAATCATTAATCCAATCATCAATCAACAAACATGTCTTTTACTTGAATAGTAGGTATATACTCAAAGTACGTATTATTCGAATTTTAATAATTAGAAAAATACACATTGTCTGTCTCCGGTATTATACAGTCCCTACCCGCTGTCATGGCCAGTACCGACGAGAGTGGGACGGACCACATACGTTGCAACCCGCTACCCCAATGCTCTCCGACTAGGCACCACATCCGCCTCGGGAAAGGATAATACCAGATAGACCATCATGTACTTTGAGATGTTCATCGGTTTTTCAACCGAAATTATACCATATAATATAAATCAAAACATTTTTGATTATAAGGAGATTTGCTAGACAAATCCCCAATCCTATTCAAGCAAAAGGGTTTTCATGTAAAAGTTGTCCTACAACAATTGTAGGATAAACTATAGTTTTCATGAAGGCAATGTTTGTTGATGAACCAATGATCAAGATCTAATATCTCATCATTGTGGTTTAGGCAAGTGTCATTCAATGAAATAATTATTTCTTTAAATATTTCACAAATATTTATCACTAATTATTCCAGAAAATTAACAATTAATTTTCATCATGATAATTGAATGACATATCACAAGGTTCAAGATCAAAATTGTTAATTTCCAGCAGTGACCCCCAATCACTAAAATTAACTTATCTTGATCAATTTAAATCCAAAAAATGCAAACTCGGTTTTCAAAGATTGCCTATTTGATTTATTAAAGAACCCAAGTGATAATTCACGCATTTCAAGGCAGATTAAAACCGTAATCATCTCATTAATTACGTTCAAATCCGCAGTTCCCGCAACAGTGAATATAGTCATATTCAAAAAGCCATATCTTGAGCAAATAAAGTCCAAATTTAGTAAACTCAAGTCCTATGGTTTCCTTGTTTAATGGGGAACAAAATCCAATTGAAAATTTCGTGTTTAAACATTTTAAACAGTGCTGAAAAAATTCAATTAGACAAAGGTGCGAAAATTGAAATGCAGTAAAAATTTCGCAACCCTTTCAAGAACCAAATCGTCTAAGGTCTATGGATCATATCCAAACCCTTATTCAACCTATGGCTCTGATACCACTTGAAGGATATTGGGTATCCTCAAGCGCATCACGGAAGCGTGTCGATCGCATCGTATGCAATCGGAGCAACTAGTCGTACTAGATGCTAGATGCAGCGGAAATTAAAATTTTAACTTTCAAAATGAAACCACATGATCACGAGAACACTTCTCGGATCGTTTCATCAAACCACCAAGTATAAGGAATACCTCTTGGAGCGTGGTTGTGATCGTGAGATCCTAAAGTAGAGATCCTCCTATCTTAAGTCCGATCCACGAAGAACGCACTTGCGGGCGCGATGATGAGTCACGTTCCTTCCCGCAATCCTCGATGAAGATCCAAGCGATGGCTCCCCCGATTTCGTCAAACGAAATCCGTCGTCTTCCTTTAGAGTAAGCAACTCCAAAGAAGATGGAGATCCACGAGTCGTCGAAGAAGAAGCCGAGAGTCTCTCCTTTCTCAACACAAAGTGGACGGCCACTTAATGGAGTAGAGAAAGAGAGAGAGGGCGAGAATGAGAGAGAGAGAGAGAGAGAGAGTTGTCACCTTGTACAACTCTTAATAATGTACCATGGAAGGCTACCCTAGCCCTCCCTTTTATATTAGTTTAGGATCCAATGGATCTCAATCCATGGGACACATGGATCCAAGGGCTATGCTTGGTCCATGCTAAATCAATGGCTATGATTGTTGTTGGTTAAAACCAACAACATTTATTTAAATTAAAATATGTTGCAATATTATCAACATAATTTAATTTAACTATTTAAGAGATAATGTGACAACAAAAAGGGAGTCAACCAACCACCCTAAATTATAGGGTGTTATTTTGTCTCCTTTTATTTTATCTTATTATTTCTTAATAAATTGCAATAACTATTATTGCAATAATATCCACCAAATTAATTCCAAATTAATTTGTGAATATTTCAATCATGCCATTGATCATTATGTGAATCATATTCACAACCCAAACTAATTTTTAAATTGCATTTCCAATTAATTAATAAATGTGAATCCAATCCACACTATTAATTAACAAATGCTATTTACATAAATTATCTCTCTTATATATGTATATTATAAATCATATTTATAACACACATATATCATGGATAGTGTTATCCACATTCTCTTAATCCTTGATAATTAAATCTCATTTAATTATCTTGGATAATAATATGAATCATATTCATATTATGCTTGATAATTAAATCTCATCAAGTCCTTGCTTGGATATACATTTCATCAAATGAATTATTCTTGAACCCTTTCAAGAATAATGTGCTTTCTCCGCAGATACTTGGAGATAAGGACAGGGCGATTGTATTATTCCATGTATAGTGACTTGGATATTGAGATATTATCTCAAATCCAGATCGAACGAACCTCCCATAGATGCTTGATTAAATCAAGACCGCAAATCCAATCTTCTCATTGAATCTGAATCCCATTCAGACCAATGTCCAACACTTGGACTAAGATCGGATTGCTTCTCTACTGAAAGGAGTCACTAAAATCCAGACCTGTTTCATCACTCCCTCAGAATGGAAGCGTCGTGGATATACAATCGTTTATGATCACATCACCCTTCAGGTATTCCCAATGCCTGTACATCCTGCATACTGGAAGACCCATGGTCAACCCGAAGATCAAGATCTATTTTACACTGTCTTCTTCAGGGTTTGATCACCAAGTTTCTCATTTGATCATTGGGATTTGGTATCGATCATATACTTTCCAAAAGCATATATCATACCTAGGTCTTGATCATATACTTTCCAAAAGTATATATCAAACCTACAAATTCAGTCAAGCTTCCAAAGCAAGACGACCGTGCACGGAATGTGATTCTTCCCAATATCTCATGAGTGAGCTCATGTCTTCCGGTTCTGTAATGAACCTGTATGATCCCTTTGAGAGATCGTATTACTCATATGCCCTTATATGCACACCAACGCGCCGGTGTATAGACCTTGGTTAGGTCATCAACCTATTGGTCTGTCAAATGTACATACTCAGACATATAGCAATACATCTGTCTCCGGTCAGAGGATGCGTGCCTATGCTGTGACAGCATTCAACATAGGACTTAGGTTATCTCGATCTCGTTAAGTCAACCCATTGACCTAACTAATCTGACACCTCCGAATCTTTATTCCTATGCAGAGGACCTGCATCAAGAGGTCGGTCAGATATCAGCCTATGTGAGAAAGGATTGCCATCTCCTACTCAGGCTGGAGATCACATCTTAACAATCATTTGACGGTGCTTGATCAGTCCTCAATCTAACCCTTTAGATATTCATCCAAGCACCAGCCTCTATGATTCAATAATTGAATCAACAGTTGTATGATCATTAAGACAGCCATGGTACATAACCCTAATTGTACAGAGGGACCTATTATGCAAATTATTTATTCTTCATTTCAGATCAGGGAATGATATGTGCAATAACATTTATTGCATAATGGCTCGCCGTGGGCTCACATGTCCAACAATTCTGTCACCTGTAGGAGAAAAATACATAATGGGCTCAAAGAAGGTGACATCCGCACTAACATAGTACCGTCGTCGAACAGGATCAAAACACCGATATCCTTTTTGGGTTTTGGAATAACCCACAAACACGCATTTGACAGCTCTGAGAGAGAGCTTATCAAGACTAGGAGAGAAGCAATGAACAAATGCAACGGAACCAAATACGTGTGGCGTAAGGGAGAAAAGATCTGTCTCGGGAAACACAGTCAAGAATGGGATCTTCTCCACTAATACAGATGAAGGCATACGATTGACCAGATAGCAAGCAGTTAGAACCGAATCTCCCCAATAGGAATGAGGGGCAAGACTCTGAATCAAAAGGGTTCTGGTTACATCCAACAAATGACGATGTTTTATTTCATCCACTCCATTCTGTTGGGAGGTATATGCACAAGACGTCTGATGTACAATCCCATGGGACCTAAGGATTTGAGAGAGTTGAGTACTACGCAATTATAGAGCATTATCAGACCGTATGTATTTTACTCTAGCAGAAAAAATATTCTTTGTTTCATTAATAAAAGACTGAATAACATGACCAACATTAGACTTATTTTTAAGAAGAAAGACCCATGATAACCTAGAAAATTCATCAACAACGAAAGACCATGATAACCTAGAAAATTCATCAACAACGACAAGATAAAACATGTATCCATGAAGATCAAGGACACAACTGGGACCCCAAATATAAAAATGGATCAACTCAAACGGACCATGACTATTGGACCCTGACGACTCTAAAAGGAAGACCGATGATGTTTCCCAAGCTGGCAAGCCTCGCATTGAAGGGTAGAACAGGGAGAAATCTGTGGAAGGATATGAATCGTCTTTTGCAATGGAAGGTGACCAAATCGAAGATGCCATGTGTATGGAGAAATAGATCCAGTACTAACAGAAGAGACACCAGCATAAGGAGACTGCACCAGTCTATAGAGACCCCCTTGCTCACGGCCAGTTCCAATCACTCTGCCCGTTAGGATGTTCCTGAAACACAAGAGCATATGGGTCAAATATGGCACGACAATGTAAATCTCTAGTGATTTGACTAATCGATAGTAAATTCATTGAAAAATCAGGAGCATAAAAAACATTCTGAAGTCGTATTGCAGGGGTCAACTGCACCCCCCTGACCAGTAATGGGAGAGTGTGTCCCATCAACTATCACCACGGATCATCTTGTCTGAGTTGCACTAAAAACATCCAACTGCCTTTTATCACCACATAAATGGTGAGGTGCTCCAGAATCCATGATCCATTCTGATAGATCGGCCCTGTAACAACTAGTAAGAGCATATGTTGTACCTGACGTGGATGCTGACGCTGAAGCGGCTATCTCCGAAGATCCTGAAGTACATGCTGACCCCTGGCTAGGCATGATCTCCCTAAGTCGCGCCACCAACTCCTCAAACCTCCGATCCAGAACATGTGAAGGACCCCCTTCCTGCTGAGTCTGCTCTGCCACACATGCTGTAGTAGTAGGAAACCCATGCTTGGAATAGCATGTTTCCTCAGAGTGACCTGTCCTGCGACAATAAGTACATTGTTGTCGAGGAGGTTTGTTACCTCCTCCTCTGCCACGGCCACCTCTACCTCGGAACTGTGGAGATCCTCCCCTGCCACGAGATGGTGCCATGGCGGAGGACATCTGAGATAGCAGTGTTCCACCATGAGATATGGGGAGTCTACTCAACCTGCGGTAGGCCTCCTCCATAGGAGGTATGGTAGCATCTGTAAGGATCTGTGCTCTGGCGGCATCATACTCCGGATCAAGTGCTGCTAGAAATACTCCTATCATCACTGAGTCCCTATATGCTTTAGTTGGTCCGGTGTGTCTGTCAGCGGAATGTACCCATGTAACTTCTCAAACAAACCCTCAGAGAGGTATACGGGGTATGAAGAGGACGATCGTTCTGTTTCGAGGTGAAAATATCATGCTGAAGTTGTAGGATCCTCGACTTGTTCTTTGCAGGAGAATATGTGGCAGCAAGGATATCCCACATGGCCTTCGTCGTGGGTTGACTCAGAATGTCATTGGCTATCCCCATGGATACTGTACAAGATAACCATACACGTGCATATGCATCGTCAGCTCCCATGAGGCGGTAACCCAAGTCTTCTCAACAGGTTCCTCTTGTGTGAGGATATGCTTCTTGCCATTGCACTGCATAAGACTCATGAACTGCATGGCCCACAGTTCATAGTTTGTGCCATCCATTTTCACAACAGGTGTTGGACCTTTAAAGTCACCCAGGGACGGAAGATCTACCTTGTTGTCTGACATGATGACAACAATATTTGGCGATTGGGGTTACAGGAGTAGACCGATAATGTCTATGTGAACATGTATGAAGGCAGTTGTGGGCGTAGACTCATACCACAACGCCTTCCATACCTTGAGGGTTCCTCTGACGAGTTCGCCTAAACGCACAAACCGCAGGATATCATATCCACGCAGATCTCAGGAGCACCACGCAGAGATCCATGCTAGGGTGCGTGCATGGATGCGTGATGCACGATGCACACTAGGATGTGCGCAGGCGCACAGATATCAGCGAGACGTGCGCTGCACAGTACGCGTGGATGCGTGAGAGAGAAGATGCAAGTGTGCAGCGCGACACGCAATGGAGAAGATGGAGAAGCGCGATGCGCGCGGATGAGACAGAGCCCCAAGGCGGCAGCGGCGGCGACGCCCTAGGTCTGGGCCCCAAGACGGTAGCGAGGCTTTAGGTAGGGAGAGGGGATTAGGGCACAGGCTCCGGTCTAGGACCGTGGCTCTGATACCATGTTGAGAAACAATAAAACAAAGATAAATTCCCTCAAACCCTAGAGCTCTCTTATATAGGAGAAAAGTTCTATGGGTAAATTACAGAAATAAGACGATAGAACTAAATAACATAATTATTCTAACACATTGGAGTAAGGATTGAGGTCTCGAGGGAATAACCAACCTATGGGAAACTAATCAAACTGAGGTCGCTAAAGAATAGGTTGGGGGAGTTACAACATGGATGGAAGCGATTGAAATGAGGTCGAGGAGCTAAAGTTTGCTGGCTATTGACAAAACAATATAGCGTCGAAAATCATATATGTTTGCTCGCAACAACAATGCCAACTACACTGGCCCCCATTACCCATCCAACGACAATCTTCTTCTTTCATAGCCCAAGGCAATGACTCAATCTTCTTCACCGGTGTTGCACCATCTACAATGGCCGCTCGTTATCATTACTTGTGTAGATAATGTCACTGCACATTGCACATGATCGATCCTGCATCGCCTGGCACAATGGTCCGTAGTTGCGATCATTCCGTGAAGGATCCGTGAAGGACTGATTTCATGATAACAATATAACCAAAAGTATCACAAAGTCCAAAACGAACTTCCCCATGACTTGCTCATGGAAAAACTCAAGAACATAACCAAGCAAGCATCGCAAGAAAAAATATGTCGGAAAAAACAGAAGCAAGAATCACAAGAACATATTTTCCAAGGAAAATACCAAATGCAGGGTATAATCCAGCATAGACATGCAATTAGATTTTCTTCTTTTCACTTAACATCTATGACAGAATATACAATATACGAGTGAGCGAGGGAAACTGAATTTATATATCTAGAATGCATATCACAGGTGACAAATGATGCAAGCGCATGGCGACTGCTGAGTAGATTTAAACAGTTTCTACTGCAGTAAACAACACCCTATAATTTCGTTGTACCCTGTTCCCTCTCTGCTGAAGCAAAAGAAACAGGCTGCAAAGGATGATCCATCACCGTCAAGCTCAACACATCTGGTCGTGAGTAACTAATGCCCAACAACATCGAAATCAAACTTGGCCCTTACTATTTCCCTCATATCTGTATCTCATCAAAATGACAGGAAAAAGTTCTTAATGCATTTATAAAAATTTTATATTAAGAGAAGAAGCTAGATTTGATCATCTGTCTCACCGAGGTCTGCGGAGATGAGTGTTTCGCCTTCGTAGCTGGGTCCAGCTAGAACAGCACCATTGGGTGACATGATCACGCTCCCACCAGGACAAATTACAGAGTCGGGTGAAAGTTAATCCTTTTCACTGCTAAATACATAGTCTGGCGGAGGTGGATAGTCCTCTCTCATGCAGAATTGGTTTGCTGATAGAACGAAGCATCCTCCCTCCAAATCAATGTGCGTCATTGATGCTTGCCACACTTTGTCTGGCATCAGCAGTTGGTGCACAATATATTTCAACACCTGTAAACATTCCATGAAACCATACAATTTGGTAAAACGGCAACTGAGTGCCTACAGATTAGTGATATCAATGAATTTAGAATTAGTTACACAGTGCCTCACAAAAATGACTTGCAGATCAATGTTGTTTCAGAAAATTTAATATCAGATTGTTTTTTTCCTCTGAAGGGAGAAGTGAAGATGCTCCAATCATACCACCCCTAGCACAATTCATGTGTGCCCACATAAATGTAGGGGCAATCAAATCAATTGAATTTTAGAATTATAAAAACATGGTACGTCTAAAACGAATTATTGAAAGATAATGTTCCAGATAATCTAACGTCAGGCGAATGTTTTTTCTCCTGAGTTAGAAATGAGGATGTTCTAATTGTAACATCCCAAGCACAATTCATGCAGCCTAGTAATGTTGCCCATGTCTGCTCCAACACGAATGCAGGGGCCAACCAGCTAGAAATTGCCATTACATCAGCTAAATTCATTATTTCTAGGGATTTTTATCCGGCAGATCCTATAATCTTTGCCAATTACCTCTACGACTTTTGAAACAATATAATTCATCCCTCAACCCCGTAAACTTACTGACTCTTACACCATGGTTTTAAAAGGCGGCGCCTCGAGGCGCAAAGGCGTACGCCTCGAGGCGAGGCGGGCCCAAAACGCCCCGAGGCGCACGCCTCAGGTACATCATAAGAGGCGTACGCCTCAGCCTCGCCTGAGGCGCTCGAGGCGTGAGGCGCTCGAGGCGAGGCTGAGGCGTAAGCCTCAAAAATTCGTATTTTTTTTATTTTGGGTACCTTTTTTTTGTAAAACCGAAGGGTCGAGGGGAGGGGGCGTTCAAAGAGAATTGATCGCTTGAAATAAGTGAAGCTCCATGATCTTGTATACATCATGTTCCATTTATCATACACCTACACATACTATTTCTATTGCACACAGATTTGAGTTTCAATTGTAATAAATATTTTATATTAGTTGCAAGTTTTCAACTTGATGTTGTTATTTGGTTATAGAAGTTGTGAATATTAGATTAATTATCGTATATATATGAAGAAGAAAGTTTGAAAATAAACACTTGAAGTAAAATAATTATTTCATTTTACTGTGAATAGCAAAATAAAAATAACATTGTTAGTAAAAAATTTCGCCGGAGGCGCTACCCCCACACCCCCGCAGGGGGGAGCGCACCTGCTCCCCCCTAGACCCCTCCACAGGCTCGCTGACCAGGCAGCGAGACCCCCGTCTTGTTGGGGTATCATATGGCAGGAGGGGATGCATACGGTTCTCCAACAACGTCCAGCAAGACAAATGGTTGGGATTCAAGGTATGTTGGTATTTTTTAATTTGAACACTAAAAAATATGATTTTTATTGTACTTTAGTATTAAATATAGACTTTAATTCAATACTCATATAGAATTATTGAAGTTGGAGTTGGAACTTGATATTCCATATATTGGTAGCTTAGTATTAGTTTTTTTGAACTACAATGCCTTCATCGCTTATGTATTGTATCTTTTACTAGTGTTAAACTATTCTTCAATGTGTTTTTGGGAAAATTTAACATTATCATATACTTTTTCCAATGTATTTTGCTCTAATTTTAATTTTTTTTCCAAAAAATTGAGGCTTACGCCTCGAGGCTTACGCCTCGCCTCAATTTTAGGGAAAACGCCTCGGACCGCCTCACACTTTTTTAAACCTTGCTCTTACCCCACAGACCTCGTGGTTAACCCCCATCCATTTATCCATTAAAACTGATCGGATTCAGTTACATTTTAGGATTTTTACACCCATACCCCCGTAGTTATCACCGCCCCGAGTCCTTCCTATAGCTGCCCCCTTTGCCGCCTCCCTTCCCTCCCACTCCTCCCCTACTCGCCGTTGAGGAGCCTCGCGCCTGGTTGTCCCCCCGCCGCCTCCCCACTTGAAGCCCCCCGCGCCCAGGTGCCCCCCACCGCCTCCCCTGCCTGCCGCTCGAATCTCCCCCACGCCCAGGTCCCCCCCCCCCCCGCCCATGTTGCTCGAAGTCCCTGCCCGCCGCTCGAGGTCCCCCTCCCCAAACTCGCCGCCTCGAAGACCCCCCCCTGGTCGCCTCCCCTGCCCGCCGCTCAAAGACCACCCAGCACCCGCGACCGCCGCTCAAAGCCCCCCTGCTGCTCGAAGTCTCTGGCTGTCGCTCGATCCCCCCCTACTGCTCGAAGTCCCTGCCCCCTCCTCGCGTTGTTATTCCAGCCGTTGTTCGTTCCTCCTCAATGTGCGTCATTGGAAAGAGGAAGAAGAAGGGGAGAGAGGAAAGAAGGAGAGAGTGGAAGAAAAGACACCGTTGGATCTGATGTGGTTTGATTAACTCACTTTTAACCCAAGCAAGTTATGCCAAGATATGTCGATTTAACGGTAGGGTTTGTGGGGTAAGACGGAGCAAGTTTGCGGGGTCGAGGGAGGAATTACGTTGTTTCAAAGGTCGTAGAGGTAATTGATAAAGATTATAGGGTCTGCCGGGCAAAAATCCCTTATTTCTATGTATCTTCCCTGGATAAGGCAGTACAAGAGTGTGCTACAGAATAAAGCCACCATGGCTATTGATAGGAGGATTCAATTGTTGGAATTAACGGTATTGTGATAGTTTGATACAATTTGATGGTCAATATCAAGTTGTATTGATGTATCTCAATTCTTGGAATTCAATGTTTCAACCCTGTGGGGTGCTGTTTAGTCCCACATCGTGGAGAGAGAAAACTGGGACTTGGTTTATATGTGGGAAGTCCTGAGACTAGTCTGGAAACAGACTAGAGAGGATTTTAGACCACAACACACGCACGCACGCACGCACGCGCGCGCCGCGCCGGGCCGGGCCGGGCCGGGCGCGGCTGCGGCGTGGCGTGGCAAAGACCGAGTCGGTTTTGTAACCGCGTGTTTTGAATTCCGAGCGTTACGCCCCATTATCTTCTCACGAATACGTAACCGCTCGGACGCCTTTAAGTATCTCTTAAAGGGCGTGGGTGTGGGTTACGAATATCTCATTCCATTCCTTCTCTGCGCCCTGCTCTCTTTCGAGGACGCTCCTTTTTCTTTCTCGATCTCGGGTTTCGTCTACGGAGGTGGCTTTCGAGGACGCTCAAGCACGGTGCGCACCGTCAACGAGCGTGGACCGTCGGACCCTGGGAGCGGCACGTCAAGGCCCTGTGCGCCGGTAAAGTGGGGGGCGCTGTCTCTATAAGGGGAGTCCTACAACAGGACGCTTCGGTTGTGATCTCTAACTGTACTTTTCTTTGTCGCATTGTTTGTCATGATTTTGGTTTCTGGATTTCTCCCTTGCGCGAAAATTCATATGTTATTTAATCGGATGTTTCTCTTATCACTGTTAACCTGGATTCATACATATGATAATCTGTTCTGTAAATCTGTGGTCGTATGGATTTTTGTATGTATGCAATGGACGTTTTTCTCAACACTCTTAGAGAGACAGAGTTATAACGTGATAAGAAAAATGTCGGATTTGAGGTTTCGGTCTCGTGTGGATTTCACTGGTATGCCAGAGAAATTCGGGGGTCAGAATTTCAAGCGTTGGCAACAATGCATGAAAATCTGGTTGACCACGATTGGCCTGATTTCGGTTCTGGAAACCGAATGCCCTAAATTATCTGAACAAAATCCGGATCCTGAGACGGTTAAGATGGCGGATACATGGAAAGAACATGACCGTCTGTGTCATGGGTGCATTCTCACTGCACTATCGAACGTTCTGTTCGATGTCTATGGTGCATCTACCAAAACCGCCAAGGATCTGTGGGAGGAACTGGATAAGAAATATAACACGGAGGATCTGGGTTTTGAAAAATACTCAGTATCCAAGTTCCTGAAATTTCAGATGATTGAGGGCAAATCGGTTTCGGAACAGGCTCATGAGTTTTTGTTATTACTCCATGGGTTAGCCGAGGCAGAAATGAAACTTCCTGAAAAGTTTCAAGTTATGTCGATCATTGAGAAATTTCCCAAGTCCTGGGAAGATTTTGGGATGTCCTTAAAGCACAGGAAGGGGAAAATTTCTCTGGATGATCTGATGGTCTCGATAGCCATTGAAGAGGAGCATAGGAAACAAAAACCTGTGATGCCTGTAGACGTGAACCCTAAGGTCAATGTCATAACCTCAAAAGGAAACATTGCTAAAGGGAAAAATAAGAAACTGAAAGCCAAGGGAAAAATCCAGAAAAAACCAAAGAACAAACCTTGCTGGCAGTGTGGACAGGTTGGACATTGAAAGAAGGATTGCCCTTCTCTGAAGACCCAACAGAAGTCTACGGATGTCGTTCCTCAGGCTCTTGTGCTGACTGAGGGAGGCGGGTCCAGTGAGGGGTATGTCTCAGTGAACCCTGAACTCTATTTTGTAAACGAGCCTAATGAGTGGCTCGTTGATACAGGTGCAAATGTACACATTTGTACTGATAGAACATTCTTTGTGTCTTATCAGGCTTCAGCCGGTAGTACAGTAATGATGGGGAACAGATCTGCAGCCAAGGTGCTTGGGTCCGGACAAGTCGAGCTGAGATTCTCAACTGGACGAGTTTGGACTTTGCGCAGGGTGCTGCACGTTCCTGATATTAAAAAGAATGTTTTGTCTGGTTCTTTATTAGTTAGATAGGGTTTTCAATTAGACTTTAAATGTAATAAAGTAGTTTTTCTGAGACATGGTATTTTCTTTGGAAAAGGATATTTGGCTGATCATGATCTTTTATTTAGAATAAGATGTGACATTGATAGTTCAGTTAATAATATTTCTGGTTTTGATTCTTCTACTTATGTTGTTTCAAATATTGAATCTACTGATTTATGGCATGCTAGGCTAGGACATGTAAATTTCAATTCTATGAAAAGAATGATGAAACTTGACATGATTCCTAATCATACTACAGACAAACTCAACAAATGTGAAATGTGTGCTCAAGTTAAGTTGACTAGAAAGCCTTTTCATTCTGTGTATAGGGAAACTGAAATTCTAGACTTAGTTCATTCTGATATTTGTGAGTTTGGTGGTGTGATGACTAGAGATAACAAAAGATATTTTATCACCTTCATAGATGATAGCAGTAGATACTGTTATGTTTATCTGCTTAAAACTAAGGATGAAGCCTTAGAAAAATTTCTTATTTTTAAGAATGAAGCAGAAACACAAGTCGGGAAAGTAATTAAACGTCTGAGGTCAGATAGGGGTGGTGAATACACATCTAAGATATTTGATGAACAATGCAAACTATTTGGCATAGTTCATGAGGTCACTGCACCATATTCATCACAGTCCAATGGAATAGCAGAACGAAAGAATAGGACCCTAACTGATATGGTCAATGTATTTCTACAAAGTTCCGGGCTACCATCTTACATGTGGGGGGAAGCTTTGAGTACGGCCTGCCATATTCTGAATAGAGTTCCCTTAATGCATAAAGATAAGAGTCCTTTTGAACTTTGGAGAAATTGGAAGCCAAGCCTAAAATATCTTAAGGTGGGGGGATGCCTGGATAAGGTCTTAGTCACAGAACACAGGAGAAAGAAGCTTGGACCTAAAACAGTTGACGCGGTCTTCTTGGGGTATCTGGAAAATAGTTATGCCTATCGATTCTTAGTAATTCGGTCTGAGATCACAGGCATAGATACTAATACTATTGTTGAACTTCGTGATGCAACGTTTTTCGAGGATATTTTTCCAATGAAAAAAGGGATTCCTGAAAATCTGACCAGTGGCGTAGCCTCAACATCTGGTTCTATTCCACAACAAATAGAAAAGATGTCAAATGTGGGGGCTAGCTCTTCTGAACCCAATGAATTTTTGGAGGATGTTGAACCTAGACGAAGTAAGAGACCTAGGATTGCTAAGGATTTAGGTAGCGACTTTGTCTCCTACCAAATCGAGGGTGATCCTCCCACATACAAGGATGCGATGGCTTCTACTGAAGCAAGGCATTGGAAGGACGCCATTAAATCTGAAATGGATTCGATCATTTCAAATGGCACGTGGGAATTGGTCGATCTACCTCCTGGGTGTTCCACCATAGGAAGCAAATGGGTATTCAGAAGAAAACTTAGACCGGACGGATCCATAGAAAAATATAAGGCAAGACTTGTAGCCAAAGGTTTCAAACAGGAAGAGGGTATTGATTATTTTGATACATATTCTCCTGTTACTAGAATGACTACGATTCGGATGCTCATTGCGTTGGCCTCCATACATGATCTCACAATTCATCAGATGGATGTGAAGACTGCTTTCTTATATGACGATCTTGAGGAGGAGATCTATATGGACCAACCTGAGGGAATCGTAGCATCTGGTAATGAGAGAAAGGTCTGTAAGCTTGTAAAATCTCTTTATGGATTAAAACAAGCTCCGAAACAGTGGCATGACAAGTTTGATAAGACTATCCAGTCTTATGGCTTTATTGTTCATGAATCCGATAAATGTGCGTACTCTATGATTAAAGGTGATATGTTTGTTGTCTTATGCCTATATGTAGATGATATTTTGATATTTGGATCAAACATAAGGATAGTGGAAGAAACCAAGAGGTTCTTGAGCAGTAAGTTTGAGATGAAGGACTTAGGAGTTGCTAATGTGATTTTAGGGCTCAAACTGGTTAGATCTGCTAATGGGATAGCTGTATCTCAGTCACATTATACTGAGAAGATTCTTGAAAAATTTGGCTATCAGAGCTGTAAATCTGTATGCACTCCTTATGATTCATCTAAACCCCTCTGCAAGAACAAGAGTGGAGTACCTGTAGCACAGCTACGATATTCCCAGATTATAGGAAGCTTGATGTATCTTGCGAACTGTACTCGACCTGATATTTCATTCACGGTCGCAAAGTTAAGTAGATATACGAGCTGTCCTGACCGTACTCATTGGGAGGCTTTGGATCGAGTGTTGAAGTACCTTAAGGGTACTACACTTCTTGGACTGCATTATGGTAAATATCCTCCTGTCTTAGAAGGATATAGTGATGCAAGTTGGATAGGTCAAATGGAAGACTCCGGGAGTAACGATGTGACTGGGTATGTATTTACCCTTGGAGGCGGTGCAGTCTCCTGGAGGTCTGTGAAACAGACCATCTTGGCTCGGTCTACTTTTGAGGCAGAGCTGTGTGCTTTGGACACAACATGTATTGAGGCTGAATGGCTTAAGGAGCTTCTCTCTAAGATGCCCATGGTGGGTAAGCCGATACCGGCAATTTCTTTACATTGTGATAGCATGACTACTATTGCAAAGGTAAAGAGTTCAAAGTACAATCAGAAAACAAGAAGACATATCCAAGTTAGACTTAAGTCTATTAGGGATTTAGTGTCTTCTGGAGTGATTGCTGTGGAATTTGTTGGTACCAAAGATAACACGGCAGATCCACTTACAAAGGGACTTGATAGATCTTTAGTCCAAAAATCCAGACTTGGGATGGGGCTGAAACCCACTGAGAGTTTACCCGCAGTTGCAATCCAACCTAAATGAGTGGAGATCCCACAAAATAGGTTCAATGGGAAAACAAGCTGTAAGGGGAACTGGTTGGCACTCAATATGCAATACTTTGCATGTGAGTCCTATCCCTGGAAAGTCGAGTGCCTGAAAGCTGCAGAAAAGGTTGAGCATTATGCTCTTAATGGGTTCAAGCTTTTATAAGCAGGATGTGAGCAGTGCATCCTTGGAGAATGCCACCTATATGAGTATTTCTGTGGGCCGCAGATAAAGGATGAGGGTTTATCCTTTAATATACTCATGAAACAGGGAAGGGTGCAAGGCCATTAATAGCACCAAAACCAGAAGATTGTCACCATAGACTTCACTCTGTTGTTACCTCTCGTTACCATTACATCAAAGGATTAAAGTTCAAGACATAGTTCACTTTATTCCTGTGAGGGTGAAAGGGGATAACTCAGGTAAAGGTTCAAACCGGAAGGTACCTTTACTGAAAGCAGAGTGTGGAAACCCGAGATTCTTGGCTCTTCGTGTTTCAACAGTGAATTCGTGGGGGATTGTTGGAATTAACGGTATTGGGATAGTTTGATGCAATTTGATGGTCAATATCAAGTTGTATTGATGTATCTCAATTCCTGGAATTCAATGTTTCAACCCTTTGGGGTGCTGTTTAGTCCCACATCGTGGAGAGAGAAAACTGGGACTTGGTTTATATGTGGGAAGTCCTGAGACTAGTCTGGAAACAGACTAGAGAGGATTTTAGACCACAATACACACACGCACGCACGCGCGCGCGCGCTGCGCCGGGCCGGGCCGGGTGTGGGCGTGGGCGCGGCGCGGCTGCGGCTGCGGCTGCGGCTGCGGCTGTGGCGTGGCAAAGACCGAGTCGGTTTTGTAACCGCGTGTTTTGAATTCTGAGCGTTACGCCCCATTATCTTCTCACGAATACGTAACCGCCCGGACGCCTTTAAGTATCTCTTAAAGGGCGTGGGTGTGGGTTACGAATATCTCATTCCATTCCTTCTCTGCGCCCTGCTCTCTTTCGAGGACGCTCCTTTTTCTTTCTCGATCTCGGGTTTCGTCTACGGAGGTGGCTTTCGAGGACGCTCAAGCACGGTGCGCACCGTCAACGAGCGTGGATCGTCGGACCCTGGGAGCGGTACGTCAAGGCCATGTGCGCCGGTAAAGTGGGGGACGATGTCTCTCTAAGGGGAGTCCTACAACAGGACGCTTCGGTTGTGATCTCTAACTCTACTTTTCTTTGTCGCATTGTTTGTCATGATTTTGGTTTCCGGATTTCTCCCTTGCGCAAAAATGCATATGTTATTTAATCGGATATTTCTCTTATCACTGTTAACCTGGATTCATACATATGATAATCTGTTCTGTAAATCTGTGGTCGTATGGATTTTTGTATGTATGCAATAGACGTTTTTCTCAACATCAATGACCATCATAAGAAGGCATTGGATATAAGTAGTTAATGTGATGTGCACATAAAGGCATTTGCTGGTTTCACCTCCCTACAACCACCCTGAACGAAAAAAAAAAGGTGGTCAAAACACTGGTTGTGAAACCTATCTTGTCCAGACCTGCCTCACGAACCCTGTGCAACCAAGCAAGTGTACCTAAAGTCCAATAAAGGACTAGGAGTTGGTCCCATATATAAGAAAAGTTCGAGAAGAATGAAGATATTTATATAGTGGCATACTAACCTCTAACAGCATGGGCAAAACAAAGAGTTACTATACCTGTGCTTTCTTAATAGTTGAGAATTTGATCTGGTTTGAGCAGCGGACTAGATATCTGGAAAGAGATCTTTAATACATAATAAGCTCATCGAAAGTAAAGCCATTTACTAAGTTTGTCTGGCTCAGACATAAAACTATTTGGGTACGATGGTTGGAAAGAATGGCTTCTGATTAATTGAGGTTTGAAAGCAATGCCTGAAAATCCGATTCCAACCCGTTGCTTATTTGTAGAAGTCCTATGTGATTAGAGTATCTAACTTATATGACCCCACTAATCGAGCAACAAAGAACAAATGTTGGTGAAGAGGAATCGAAGGATTGGAGTACAAATCGTCATTCATACTCCAGCCCTCTAGTTTCTCTTCACCACCATGACATGAGAAGCATCGTCATCACCAACAACTATCAGAATATGTCTTGAATCAATGTTGTGAGTGTTGCCATGTTTTCAATGTGTGTGTGTGTGTTTTTTCTATTTGTCCATGTTGAGCATTGCACGCTCCACCTTGAAGGGAAGTATTAACAAAATCTTAGATAGGTAACTGGATCTCTACAGTAATGCTCTCATATTTAGTCCCATATTGACAGTTGATGAGATTTTGGAGTGTTAGTGGGGACATATATAGGGGTCAATTGATTTCTCACGGTTGGAAGGTGCAAAAGCATGAAAGAGCAAAGCAAGCAACTTAGAAATGTTTGGAAATAGAGTAGAATCGAACAATGAAGAGCTCTATCGACAGTAGTCAAAAGATGGGGGCCTTGAATCCCCTTCCAATGGGGGTCTATCACTGCAAGTCGACTTCACTCCATTCAAAATGAATGGGTATGTGGTTATGAGCATCTTTCGCCCCATCCGTTGAACCCTGTTATGGATCTCCACGCCTTCTATTATCCAAAAAGCCAAGGAAGTGGTTCGGTGCTCAAGTTGTCAAGATCAATGAGTATGTCCTTCTGACTCAAAGTATGACCTTCTTAGAAAGTTAGAATAAGTAAAGACACTTGAGAAGTGTTGTAAATCGTGGAAGTAAACACGCGCAAACATGATAAAGCAAGCAAGATGCAAACACACAAATTTACAAGGATCGTCTGTAATTAGGTTATGTCCTTGGGCGGTGGCGATCCGTTTTCACTCTATGGAGAAATAAGAGAGTATAGAGGATATACAGAGATTAAACCCTATGGGAGTTTATATACTACTCACGTACTGACGGATCCCTAAAACAAACGGATCCATATATCTGAATCTAAATAGAATTACTCCTAATAAATCCCTGAAAAAACGAGACCCCCATCTTGTTGGGGTATGATACGATAGGAGGGGGTGCATGCAAAGGTCTTCAACATGATCAAATGGTTAGGATTCAAGGCTTATCAACAATCTCTACCTTGAATTTAATTCTCTTACAAGCTTTGCCAAGCTTCATCATGTTGCTACAAGCCCCTCCTTGGGGCTTACTGCCAACTGTAGACATTAAACAAGTTCGAACAATATTTGAACTTATTCCTTGGAACTGCCTTTATGAACATATCAACGGGATTATCTATTGTGCCAACCTTCTTCACCTTGATCATCTTCTAAGAACGAACGAAGTAATACATGACATCTATATCCTTGGTCCTCTTATAATGAACTTGATCCTCGGCTAAGCATATTTTATTGAGACTGTCATAATATACTATATCATGATCCCGTTATAGGTTGAGATCTCCAATAAAATCTTTAGCTAGATACCTTCCCTTTACAACTTATGTAAAAGCGATGTACTCTACCTTTGTAGTAGACAGAGTAACCGATGGTTGTAAAGTAGCTTTTCAACTAATGCCAGAACTCCAAAGAAAAAAACGTAGCCTGTCATTGATCTCAACATATGCAACCTAATCTAAATTTGAATATCAAGAAATTAAACACTATGAATCACTTCTATAGATGAGGACAATGCTTGATGTTCGTCTCATATAGCGAAAAATCTACTTGACTGCCTATCAATGCTCCTTCACAGGGTTGCCCATGAATTTGCTAATAATGATCACAACATTAGTGATTTTAGGTCATGTGCATACCATGAAACACATAAGACTTCCAACTGTGCTAGCATATTGAATATGTGATATGTGTTCCTTCTCTGTGTCTTATTAAGGTGCGGAAGAAACTAAAAGATGAATATTCACAATGGATGGAGCACCTAGAGGATTGGCTGTAGGCATCCCAAATCTCATTAAAAATTTCTGAATGTAGTTCTTCTAAGATAAGAAAAGTTTTCTTTCTAAACGATCTCTAATGATATCCATCCCTATAATCTTCTTTGTTGCATTAAGGTCCTTCATATCAAACTGTGAACTAAGGAGCTTCTTCAGATCATCTATGGTACTCCTCTGCTTGGCAGCAGTCAGCATGTCGTAGGTATACAGTAATAGATAGATAAAGGAGCCATCCTCCACATTGTTGTGGTAAACATAACAATCGTATGAGCTCATGTTGAACCCATGATCAGTTAAGAAACTGTCAAGTTTCTTGTACCACTCCTTGGTAGACTACTTAAGCCCATGAAAAGTCTTTTTCAATCTGCGCACATGATCTTCCTCGTCCTGAGATGTGAATCCCTATGGTTGTCGCATAAGAATGTCTTCTTTGAGTTCACCATGAAATAAAGCTATTGTCACATCTAAATGCTCCATCTCCAAGTCTCGATGTGATATAAGAGATAGTAGCATCCTGATGGATGGATGTCTTACAATGGGAGAGAATATATCATTATAATACACATGTTCTTCTATCTGTAACCCTTCATAACTAGGTATGCCTTGTATCTGATGCCTTTACTACCTAAGATTCATGTTTTTTTTGAAGGCTCAGATGCATACAACGGCCTTCCTCCCCTTTGGGAACTTGACAATCTCCCATGTTTGATTCTTGTAAAGATACTCAATCTCCTCAACCATAGAATCAATCCACTACCTAGATTCTGCCCTTCCCTCCTTGTAATTGGAGGGCTCTTAAGACTCTGCCTCCTCCGCAACCTGTAGTGCAAATGCAACCATGTCCTCAAATATGTATCTTTGCAACATATATAACTCACTACAGGAACAATTAATAGCAACACTTGGTTGTCTCTCATCTGGTTACTCAACTTTAGGTTGGTGTTTAGTAACAGCCTGATTAGGAGTGGTGTCATCAACTACGTGACCACTACTTGGTGTCAGCTCAAACTCCACTTGTCTGTGCACATCATCACTAGTCATTGCATCAACATACAGATCACCACTCGAGCAAAGCATAGAATTCTCATCAAATGTAACATTCCTACTAATAATGATTCTATGCTCGGGAGGGGACCATATTATGTACCCCTTCACTCTTGGGTTATATTATGTAAACACCCCTTTCTTTGTCCTTGGTTCCAACTTTCCTTTACTAAGGGGATAGTATGTATGGCTACCAAAGACACGCAAAATATAATAATTAGTATGATTGCTACAACATATCTCCATGGGAGTTTTGCAATCGATAGCAGATGCGGGACTTCGATTCATCAAGTAACACATTGTATTCACAGCTTTAGCCCAGAATGACCTATCAAGACTAGCATTAGAGAGTATGGCGTCTCGCATATTCTCTTCAAAAGAATCATGTTCATTGGCATATATCTGATAGTGTGGTGTCTCGCAACACCCTCCTCCTTGTAGAACTCATTGAACTCTGACGAACATAACTTCCAGCCCATTATATGTATGAAGATGCTTTACCTTCTTAGAGGTTTGGATCTCCACCAAGATCTTCCACTGCCTGAAGGTCTGAAATGCCTTGCTCTTGTGCTTCAACATGTTCACCCAAAATCATCCTAAAGTAATCATCATTAATGGACAGAAAATACATGGCACCTTCCAAAGGTGGGACCCGTGAAGGGCCCAGATAATCAACATGAATGTAGTCCAGTGTCTCTTGTGTCCTGTAAGTAGATTTGCTGAATTATTTCATGTGTTGTTCACTGAACATGAAATGTTCACAAAAGTCCAATTTGGATCCCTTCAGATCCCTTGTAACACCCCAACCCCTAACATAGTGCCATACCTAAAACTCACAAAGTGTGGGTGTGGTTTGTAAGTGATGGGGACTACTACTTGACAACTTGGGCTTAAGCATTTTGGGTGGTTGTCAACGGGTCCATTTGGGTCCGAACCCAACAAGTTGTCAGGGCCAGTTTTCCTCGATAACGGACCGGGGACCTAAGCCCGGGACGTTACAAATGGTATCAGAGCCAAATTCCCTCTGATAGTGGAAAGGGCTACCCGAGAGATGGAGCCGCCCCTATAAGAGGTTGGAGGAAAATGCTACCCGGAGCGTGCAGCCGCCACTATCACTGGGAATAAGTGAATGGGCTATGTCGCAACGAGGACGTTGCGAATATAAGTGGGGGAGGTTGTAACACCCAACCCCAAACATAGTGCCATACCTAAAACTCACAAAGTGTGGGTGTGGTTTATAAGTGATGGGGACTACTACTTGACAACTTGGGTTTAAGCATTTTGGGTGGTTGTCAACGGGTCCATTTGGGTCCGAACCCAACAAGTTGTCCGGGCTAGTTTTCCTCGAGAAAGGATCAGGGACCTAAGCCCGGGACGTTACATCCCTGGTCAGTCCCTTTTGACTGAGATTATTCATTCCCATCTGACTCAAGTGTTCCAGCTACATATGCCACAATTCTGACTCCGATCTCACAGCTCGGGATGCCACTACAACAAAACCTGTAACTACGAACCCTTGCATGACATATATGATCTTCTATGTGTTACCCTTGATGACAACCACCCCTACTCTAGCAACCTACATATCTCCACCTTTAGCACGATACCTACATCTTTTAGAGTCGAAGACTCCAAGGGATATCATGTTCTTCCTCATATAAGAAACATGGTATACTTCTGTCACCGTCCTCATGACTCCATCATGCATCTTGATCTTCGTAGAGTCGATCCCTAGTCCCGCATGCTGCATCATCCCCATGATGACATTTCCACCGTCTATCTTCTCACAAGTGTAGAACTAATCTTCAATGGGAGTCATATGGTAAGAACAACATGAATCATGAATTCATGTATTATCCATCATCTTTTGATCTGCGATGGTGAGAACCATATTGGAGTTTGTGCCTCCCTGAGCCACGACAACAACTGTGGATTTCCCTTTCTTCTTCGGGCAGTACTTCTTCCATGCATGGGATCCTTGTAGTAATTGCAGATGTCCTTATAACTCTGGTTCTTTGACATGGACTTATGCATTCCCTTCTTTACATAGCCAGAATCGGCATGACTCTTTTCATGAGTCAATACCATACATGCAGCGTTAGAGTCCTGCTTCTCTGTTGCCACATGCTGAAGTCCACGCATATGCAGACTTGCGCGAACTTCCTTTAGGTCATGTTTGGCAACTGGGTTGGGGTATCCTCATGTGAATAGTAGATATTTGGATGGCTGGGAGGGCTGAAGAGGGTTGAATGAGAAATGTAATGTGATGTCACATTGGTTTGTGATGGAATTCCAACCCAGGAATGCAGAGGGATAGACCAGGTTACCGTAAGTTACTTCGGGTAATATGATAACCAAACATGCCCCTAGGGTTATCGATTCTCTACCCACAATAAATGATTGAACAAAATTCTCACATGATAAAGGACGAGAAACCAACAAAATCAATGTAGCATCCTCATCTTCAATCTTAACATCTGTATTTTTTAAATCCATTAACAATGTATTTAAGCAATTTATTCTTTAAGAGATGTACCTTCCTACATGCGAAGAGAGAATAGGCATTGCTTCAATAGCAATTTGTTGGTCAGTGAATTTTTCATGTACATATTCTGAGTCTCAACCATAGACTATATGCAGAATCCTCATTAGGAACCTTCACTATAATCTTGTCTGTTAAAGACAACATGATCATCAAGTATGCATTCTCTTCCTACACCATCAACTCGGAGGGTTCGATGCCTTCACCCACTCTTGATCTAACATCGCTCATATGCCCTGCTACTTCAGAAGGGCTTGCATCTTGATATACCATAGACTAGATCTGTTCTTCCTTGTGAACTTCTCAATTTCAGACTGTGCGATGTCATCTTGCTTGATGATACAGATGGAACCTGAAGCTCTAATATCAGTTTGTCGTGAATCACAGAAGCAAATACATACAAACAAGATCAAACAAGCAAGACACAAACACACCGATTTACAAGATTAACCTGTAACTGGGTTATGTCCTTGGGCGGCGACGATCGTTTTTCACTACGTGGAGAAAGAAGAGAGCCCTAACCCTAAGGGAGTTTATATATTACTCCCATACAGGCGAATCCATGAAACAAACGAATCCATATACCTAAATATAAATAGAATCGCTCCAAAAAATCCCTCAAACAACGAGACCCCATCTTGTTGGGGTAGGGTATGACAGGAAAGGATGCATACAAAGGTTTTTTTAATAAGGATCATATGGTTAGGATTCGAGTCACATCAACAAGAAGCTTTCATTTTAAAGATGCATCTACAATCCTTAAAAAGTACTGTCTAATTTTTATTTTGTTGAATAGAAGTTGCATATTGTAGTAATTGTGTGTTTCTATCATCCTCTTTATACATCTCATTTTCACTCTTTGGTTAGGAATTTATGCTTATCCATGGAAATCCCTTTTAAGTCATATTAAGTCCTATTTAAATTATGGAGTTTGTTTATAACCAAATCGTGTTGTACTATAATAAGGCACATTGACTGCCCATAATGAAAAATCACAATCATGAAGAAGGTCGCGTTACAAAAGGCTTTATCCGAAAGAGTCCAATGCTTGTGTTTCCATCGACAAAAGTAGAAGAGGCATTCGAGTTTGAATTCTCAATCAACGGATAAGATAAAAATCCAAGTATTAAAGGTCCTCGATTTTTCATTTACATGGGTATATCCGTATATGTAGATCTAGGTGTACCAAGTTGCAATCCCCTATAAGAAGGGTGGATTCAAGCAAGTGGTCAAAAAACTCAACTAAGCACCATATTCTTCTGCAAGAAGAAGAGAAGGAGAAGAATCATATACCAAATCCAAATATATATATATATATATATATATATCATTAATCGAGCTGCACGTTATTGAAGCTCCACAAGTCTAGCATCGTTGCCATGCTGTTGTCATCGACATCGTCCACAACGTGGAGCAACACCGTCTCCGCCAAGAGGAGAGCAGTTGGGATCGGTGCCGGGGTGGGGGGAGATGGTGTGGGATTGGGAACCTCCGCCCGAACACATCTCAACTTGCACTCTCCATAACATGTGACCCATTTCCAACACAAGCTTGAGATGAAAATGTGTCGGCTTTGGATGGGATTATTGGCCCCTAACCTACCACCGAACGACCCCTAAGAAGGATGATTTCTTCCTTCTCATGTTGTGGACCATAAATATTCATGAAATAAAAGGAAATTCTAGTGTTAAGTTTTGTGAAGCGCAGTGGTAAAAGCCTCTATCCATAATACTATAGATCAACAGTGCTTTGGAATCCCAGGAACGGGTCGTCTGTTGTAGCGGGCACTGCAGCAAATTCTGCAGCACCCGCTTGAACCGCTCGATCGTGATCGAATGGTTCACACGATTTCATACTTTTGTATATCTGTACCGTGCAAAATCGTGTGAATCGCTCGATCAACATCGAACGGTTCAAGCAATTACTGCAGAGACAACACTGCAACAGACGATCCCTGCTATGGAATCCTGCCCCCATGTTTTACAAAGAGAGTTTGAATACCAATATAGGTCATTGAGTGCACGCATACGCTTAGACACATTCAAGCACCTATTTCTAGTTTTGTGGAAGTTAAAAATATAAATCCTTTTTGGATCCGTTAATGAACCGTATAATTGATTTAACTTTAAATGGCCACCCAGACCTCTAATATTGTAAAGAGACTAGATATATTCATGATTAATCCCCGAAATAAAATTTACCTATGTTACAGATGAAACTAGCACCCATCGCTTAAAATCTGCTTAATAGAGTTTGACTTCTGGGATGAATTTTCAAACTCAAAAGCCAACATGGATACTAAGCAATCTGAAAATTTATTAGGGTTAGTTAATGATATATGAAGTGTTCGACTGGTCATCTATATCAAAGTTAATAAAACATGGTGGAGGTGAACATACTAAAAATCCAAGGAAATAATATCAGTTGGGATGGAGCACCATATCTATATGTCCTCGTTGAATTCCATAACTACTGGAAATCCTCTTACTGTACTTAGAATAAAGAGAGGAAAATAGTCTAATTTTAAGTTTCAACCATCCAAATTTAGATAGAACAAAAGATAACTAAAAAATAATTACAACATAAAAATGCTAAAGATACATACCAATATTCAAAGAATGATTAAAACTAGTATAACAAACTTGACACCTACATTATACTTAGATTAATGACATTACAAAAGAATTGACTATGACAATGGACAATTCATTGTCTTATTTTCCAGTGTTAATTTATAATAATGAATATCACTAGTTGCATAGTTATGTATTATTCTTGTATTTGTAACAAATATCGTACCCATAAAAAATGTTAATATAATGATGATTGCATGTTGACCTTTTTCATGAAGTATATATTGATCATTGCTAATCTAGCAATGTTAGAAGAAAAAACAATGAATAGTGGTTCATATATAATTTATTGACAAGAATATAGTAATGGGTATGACATTCTTGTGAATTAAAAGAATCAAAGACAAATTGCAACGAATAGTATTCGTTATTAACGAGCAATAAATCATTTGTTGTCAAAATCAATTTTATTGTAGTGTGATGAGGCGTGATATATTTCTACTAATAGGGGAAGGGGGGAGGGAACACAATTAGAAAAGAGGTGTAAAAAGGGAATTTTACACCACGAACCTTAGAATCATCGTAATGTATCTTGTCGACCTTGTAAGCATCATTATTATCTCCTTGTCCCCTTAAACTTGTTAATTCTTACTCCACATACTCTATGGTTAACTCTCATTCATTTGTCTGTTAAATTTAACCAGATTCCATTAAAAAGAGTGCGTGTTAACCTTTATTTAACAAATTTACAAAAGATGACATCCCTTTTCCTCCCTCCTCCACCTCCCGCAACTATACTCAGCACCACCCCCTCCCACGCACCGTCTGTCTCCACCCTCCCTCCGCGAGCGTCGGCCGGAGCCCCAATCCCCTCCCCCTCCCTCCCCGAGCATCGCTACTACTCTCCACCCCCTCCCTGCATTGCTGTTGTTGCTGCTCCCTGACTCTCTCGCACACCGATCTCCCCTTCGTCTATGAATGGTGCTGAACAACAATCCCTTTCGGCATTGCTACTACTGACATGAGGGTGTCTCACGCATGTTCTCTTCATATATATTCTTATTTGTGTTTTCCCACATCATATCACATCAAATCATACAAGTGAGAGCAAGCGAACGAGAGAGATAGCTAAACATGGCAGAGATGTCGAAGTGGCTTACAAGTAAGATCAGGCCCAAAGTGATGGAGAATCTGATCTGTCAGGGAGTGGATAATGCGCTGTAGTGGGCAGAGAAGCTCCACTTCCTCAAAACTCAGAGTTACCGTCATCAAGAGCTATCTGAAGGATGCCGAGGCCAAGTGGTTCCCTTTTCGTAGCAGTTCGCGACACCATCGGGGGTTCCAAACTAAAGGTTTACCCTCTCAGAACTATCACCATTTCATTTCACGTCCCAATTTGAACAACCCCTTCCTGCAGTGGTGTTGCTGCCGATGTCTGCCCTCCCCTCCCCTGTGTCGCCCAATAGCCCACACCCCATCCTCGCGTTGTTGTTTCCCGTCTCTGGCCCCTTCCCCGAGTTGTTTCTATTGTCGATCTCGTCCCCACTCCCTGTGCGCTGTCCAACATCCCCCCATCCCCGAGCTGATGTTGTTGATCTCCAGCCCCCTCTTCACATGCCATCGAACATCTTCTCTCTTCCCTATGCTGCTCGACCACACTACTGGATTGGAGAAGTAGGTGGGTTGCATGGAACAGAAGGATGAAAAGGAAGAAGGGGGAGAGAAGAGGGAAGGGAGTAGAAGAAGTTATAATGTTGGATTTGACGTGGTTTGATTAATTCAACTTTGGTCGTGTTCGGTAGGAGGTTAAAGGGGAATGGAATAAGGGGAATAAGCCTTCATTTTCCTCTTAACACGGTTCCTCGTGGTACGACTATTCCCTATTATTTCATCTTATTTCACTCTTATTCTTATCTTTATCCCACCTTACCTACTATTATTTCACCTTATTCTCCTTATTCTTATCCTCTAGCCGAATGGAGAATAGACCCTTATTCCCCTTATTCCCCATCCTTATTCCTGCTTATTCTCCTACCGAACGGGCCCTAACTTATACAAGTTAATCTAAGAACTATCAAATTAACGGTAGTGTTCATGGGTTAAGACGGAGCAAGTTTACGAGATCGAAAGAATAACAATGATGTTTACAAGGTCTAAAAGGTAATTTATAATGATACTAAGGTTTGTGGGGGTAAAAATTCCTTTAACATATAACAAATGAATGACTTTTTTCTAGTTGTGTTTCCTCCACGCTTCCCTTATTAGTAGAATCTCTTTTAAAATAACTTTATATGCTCCCATGCATCATCACCCTACAATAAAACTGATTTATGGCACCAAATGATTTAATATTCGTTAATAACGAATATATCTCTGATTCTTTTATTTCACAAGAATTTCATATCCATTTCTACATTGCTGGCAATAAATCATGCATGAATCGGTATTCATTGTTTTTTCTTCTAACATTGCTAAATTAGCAATGATCAATATATGCTTTCATGAAATGAAATGTTCAGCATGCAATCATCGTTATATTAGTGATTTTTATGGGTACGATATTTGATACAAATGCAAGAATAAATCATAGGTGTGCAATTTATGACATTCATTATTATAAATTTAACATCGGAAAACAAGACAATGGATTATTCATGAATGTCATAGCAAATTTTTCTGTAGTGTCATTAATCTATATTGTAGGTGTCAAGTTTGGTATTTCCCTCTCTTTAGTCGAAGTGGAATAAGAGGATTTCCAGTAGTTGTGGAATTCAACGAGGACGGATAGATATAGTGCCCCTTCTGATCTAGAATTCTGTATACGCCACTGGTTGAAAGATATAGTGTGTTGAATGATCTCGAGTGTGGTTCCAATTAAACCTCACGAGATATATATGCTACACATAATATGTTCTTAAGTAGAAAAGAAGATCAAAACCTTGAAGCATATACGTGTCAGATTATCTCCTTTAGTGGGTTCTCCTTCCGTCGGAGAGGATTTTGCAGTTTAATCTTTGTGTTCGAGTGACTCCTCTCTTGCTCGTATTTTTTTCCAAAACCCTGAAAGGATGCTTTGATTCGAGATCTCGTGTTCCAGGGATCATAATAAACAGACCAAAATCACGAGTTTATCATCTGACACGAACATGCTTCCTGTCATGACGTGTGTGGGGTGTGGGCATATAGATACAGAGAGGGTAGACGATAGATCGAGCTTGAACAGTTCGTGTACCTGTGCTTCTTATGTTCCCAGAATCATCGTCATATTTAAACCTACATCGAAAAAGAGAAACACCCTTTATATATGCTTCTTACAGGACATATTATTTTGTGTGTAATAATCACCAGCGAAGGTAGATCTGGAATACCTGCGGGGTGCCCCCAAAAACATGGTGCGGTGAAAAAATTGAGATTGTCGTTCTAGCTCGCTTTGACTAGAGTTCTAGCTCCCTTTTTCTCCTCTTTCTTTCTAGGTTTGCCTATCGTCCGCTGTTATATAAAAGAGCTCCGCTAAAATGGGCTCTTTTTTCATGTATTTACCCCGTGGAACATAATATTAAAAAAAGGGATAAAAATAATCAAAATGCGGTGAGCGTGGATCGAACACGCAACCTTCAAATCTTCAGTCTGACGCTCTCCCAACTGAAATATCCCCGCTTCCATGTTTCATAATTAAAGTTAGTTTTTTTTGTTTATATAGAACTAACTCCGTCTGAGGCATTTTTGTTTCTGCGTGATCTGAAGGCACCCGCAAATTACATGGTGCAACGTGAAGGGAAGGAACATGATTTATTATCCAGTGAGAATGTAATCATAATCTGGAGCGATGGTGACTGCCCGAGCCGACAGATCAAATCTCATCGTCGATGTTGTATATATGCTACTGTTCCCTCTCCCAAGACCTCCGTGGTCCGTCCTTGACATAAACGTGCATTGAAATGTATTCCAGACTTTAGTATTATTCCTTCAATGAAACTAATTTCTGCCAACATTGACATGTTGAAATGCACCCTAGGCACATAAAGGTAGCGGGATGAGTTTTCGTTGACTATACCCTTAATCACTTGAATGGAAGGCATGCAATTTTATTAAGCATCGGATGAGTTGATGATGTCTTGTCGTGATCGTCTCTTGACATGTTTAAGTACGTTAGAAGGGTGTAATAATCTTCTCGGAGAAATATCAGCTCGTGAAGGAAGGATCCGTCGATTTGTGTCGGAAGGTCGATTACAGGATGGGCGACAGGATAGGGATTAGTGGGAGGAGGTGATCGACCTCGAAGATGCTTATAAATGAAGACGCGAGGATATGCCATATGGGTACTATTGTTAATAGGCAATGTAGTCCTAATGCCCAATATCTCAAAGCAATCAGGGGGAGATGAGCACATTCTCTTTCAATGCCAAAGACAAAGGCAACTTAAACAATATTAGTAGAGAGGTGTCTTTTAAGTTAGAAGGACACTTGTTACCCTTTACTACATCCGAGGGGTGAGGTTTGGAAACCCCCTCCCCCCCCCCCTCCCTCCAATTGATGCAAATAGAAAATTCTAAGGGTGAAATTTTTTTGATGGTAAAAGAAGTTACGGATGGAGAAGAGAAAAAACTTGTCGGATGCGAGAGATTTGGGAAAGAAGATGTCGGACGCGAGAGATTTGGGAAAGAAGAATCGCAGAGATCACGTGAAACGTGAAGGGAGAATAGAGCGGAAGAGGGGGGATATGAGATAAATTTCAAATTTTGCTTCAACTTGAATTATCCCCATACATAGGCATGTGCCCCCTTTATATTGAAGGGACACCGAGATTACAATCAAAAATAAAAGGAAACAAAATAAAAATCCTAACAAATCCTAATTGTCCTCTAACATGCCTAACCAACTAAGTAATCAGAGATCATACGCGATCTCTTTATTTTAAATAGAAATTCTAAGTTGGACTCGAATTTTCATAAACAAATATAATTCTAACTCTAATTAACGGTCGAAAAATTAAACTTAAATGATAAAATTGAATGGACAAAATTCCTAATTGAGCTTCAATTCATCGTACCATGTTGCATCAACTCTTTGTCGCTTCAAAAAATTCGTCTCCTTGTGAATTGCTTAATTTCCGATTGCATGTGTAACGAATTGACCTCAATTTGACACATAATTGGTTAATACTTTCCCCCTTCGTTTCGTAATTGTTGGGAAATTAGGGGTATAGGTGCAAACTGCATATCCCTTCACTATAGTAAAAGTCATCGTTTCAGCTTTCCACGAAGTTTAACCTTTTTATAAAGAGGTTTTTGGTGAAGGTCACCCTTGTAAACTTTCCAAAAGATATTTGCATATCTTCTCTTTCTAAGCAATTATCAGAAAGAGGCGTCATTTCCTCCGATTAAGGCTTGGGGCATCTGAACCCAAAGATGGCGGTGACGAAGCTCTAAATGGCGGTCACCTCAGCTTTTGCATTGATGAAGTGTTGTTGTTGGGTTTAACTGTGTAAAATAGTGGATGGCGGTGTTCGGGGTGGTTCGTTCATCACGAGGAGGTGAGATGTTGTCGGTGATAGCCGTTTTTAACATGATAATGTCTCTCCTTGAGAAGAGGGTGTTCATAATGGCAATGGCGATGGGTGGTGGTTGTTTTACAGGGTTGGCAGCGATGGGTGATGGATGTAGCCGGTTGTGGATGAGGCATTGGTGGGGGAGGGGCTGGAGGAGTTGGTGGGGTGTTGGGGCGGCCGGATGGGGTGGTATCAGTGGAGGAAGGGGTTGCGGGGATGATGGTGGGGATGTTATGGTGGGGGAAGGTGCTGGAGAAGGCTTCATAAGTGGTGGATATAGGTCCGAAACTACTTGGATAGCAACATAGGAAGGTTTCTAAGGTGATAGCAGATCTGGAGCTAGGGTTGGCACCGGTGGCAACAACGTTGGGTAAGTGAGAGGAGGTCCAGGAACATCCTAGACAACAGATTTAGCAGCATTATCTTCTAGTTGTTGTGTCATTGGCTCAATATTATGTGGATCTCGCATTTCTCTAGCCAAAGCGTGCATGCCTTCACAAATTTAGAGCATATTGGATAGTGTGTTTCTAACCTCAGCATTCCATCCATGGTCTATTGAACGAGATTCTTTGGATTTATGTCCGCGTGAACACCTGGATGGATTATTCGATTGTGATGATCTAGAGGCCGTGCTTTGATACCAATTGATGCAAACAAAAAAATACAACGGTGAAAAAATATGTTTAAGGTGGAAGATTGGGTGAAGAAGTTATAGGGAGGAAGAAGAGAAAAACTCATTGTATATGAGGGATATGAGGAAGAAGAATCACGGAGATCATCATGTGGAGTGAGAAGAGAGAATGGGGGAGATATGTGAGATAAATCTAAAATTTGATTCAACTTGAATTGTCCCCATACAGAGGACATTTCTCCCTTTATGTCGGAGGGACAAAGGGATTACAATCAAATATAAAAGAAAATAAATAAAATAAAGATCATAACAAATCCTAGTTATCCTCTAACCTGTGTAACCGACTAACTAATTAGAGATCACGTGCGATCTCTTTATTTTAAACAGAAATTCCAAGTTGGACTCAAATTTTCATAAACAAATAATCATAACTCTAATTAATTAGGCTCAAATAAACAATAAAAAATAAACTGTAATTAATAAAATTGAACGGACAAAAAACTCCTAATTGAGCTTCAATTCATCATTCCATGTTGCATCACCCTGCATGGCATATCCATCTTTATGCCTATATCTGCAAAAAAATGAAACTCATTTCCCTATCCCTTATCAATAGACACCAAAATAAATACATATATTTATGCAATGATCCTAATTAAATTTTCATTAGAATGATGAACATCAATGCACAAAATGTATTTTTCTTTAATACTAAGAGGGCTATTTGTAGTAATAAGTTTTTGGAAAGGATATGTGTGTAAAATTGTTGGATAGACATGCTAAAGTACCATCCCAAATCAGCACCTTAAGTGCCGATATATATCTAAATTATTAAAATTTTCATTTTTCATGCCTATTTTAATAATTAGGATTAAATTCACAGTTAGGAATCTAAAAACAATCTGTCTAGGATTTTGTATATTGCTCCTTATTTGCATAAAATGAGGCTTAGGGGGAAGAGGCAACAATATTTTTGGAAAAACAAAAAAAACCATCCTCTCTACCACTAGATTTTCTCCTCTCTCCCAAAGAACATTTTTAAATAATTAATAAAATATTTCTAATTAATATTTATAAAAATCATCACCAATCGACACCTGAGGTGCTGATTTGGGTCTAAGCCTTTCACGTTTTTTTTGCATTTTTATCCCCCATTTGTTATCAATACTATTTTCAATTACCTTTATTTGTTATCATTTTTTATCTTTTTATCTACGAAATTGTTCATTGTCATTTATATATATATATATATTGAGTTTATAATTCTTTTCTATCATCATATAACATATATATATTAAGTCGGTGATTCTAGTTTGTTATAATTATACGTACCATTTAGAGCTAATTTAACTTTAACGTTCATTGTAGACAATAAATAATTACAACACCTTTATAAATTTAAAAAAATAATTTCTATATATAATAAAATAATTATTATATCTAATAGAAACTCCACTTGGTGACTATTTCCCTAATTCATATTCGATTCGTCTATATCGAATACAAATACATATACAGATATGAGTCAGATCTAAATTTAGGGAACCATATAATTGGATAAGAATTCATATCGAACATTCATCGAATACAAATCAAGACAGAATAAAATGTGAATAAGAATAGTGATTGACTTAATATCATATATGAGTTCGATTGAATAAAAACGACTTTTGAATTTCATCGAATTATCATCAAGTAGGAAGTGATTTAAAGAGAATACCATTATAAAAATTATTTACCCAACCAATAAAAATTATAATCACACAGGGGCACTCTATGAATATAATCATTATAATTGAGTATGGCACAAGAGCTGCAATAAGAAAACATTGTGCATCATTTTTTTTCATTTGAGGGACCATTAGTTCCATCAGAGAACATTAATCCAACAAACTCTCTTCCTATATTTTACTCATTTTACATGATTTTACATTTAATCCAAACTATACACTTACCTTTATTCATTTTAAACTCATTAATATCTTATTTGGATTTTTTGCAATAGATATTCATATTCGATTAACGACTCAATACAGATATCAATATTATGTAATTTTTTGAATATGGTAAGTGAGTATTCTGATATGTCCGTATATATTTTCATTAGTAAAGTTGACTACCACAATAGTGGTATTTTTAAATTTAAATAAAAGTTTATTTTATTTAAATAATTAAAATTTTATTTAACTTATAGAAAATTATTTTAAAATTTTTAAAGGTGTTTTCATTGTTCTTTACAATCAACATTAAAATTGAATAAGCTATAAATCATATGTATAATTATAATTAAGTAGAATCACAGACTTAATATATGTGTTATATGATGATGAAAAAGTATTATAAACTATATATTTAGGGCCCTTCCAATGAGGTATACCTTTCTTGGATGTATGGAAAGCTAACTATCTCATCCGTTAGATCTCAAGATAACAACTCTTTATCCAAAAGGATATTTTATTCAATATATTTTCATTTTGAATTTGAATTTATTTTCATGTAATCCTTTCATTTTACCATTTTAGGTTGTCTGAATTATAATTTTTTATTGCTATTTCATGCGATGAGGTTTCACCAACGTGGTAGTATTTTCGCACTACACATAATGACAGAATTCTTTGTAAAATACTCGTTTGTGCGATTATAAACTTCTTTGTAAAATAAAATCAAAGTTAGTAATACTTTTATTATTGTAACAGTAAATTATGAAATGTTAAATGTAACAAAATAATCTGCTATTATAAAAATGACTTAATATTTGTAATAAACAGTTTGATAATGCAAAAAATACCTAAAATTATAAAAAAAGACATGAGATTGTAAAAAAGTAAATGTAAATGTAAAAAAATTGAGATTATAAAATTGACTCGCGATTTGTAAAAAACTTGATATTGTAAAAAAATTCAAGATTGTAGAGAACAATCTCAGTTTGCAAAAACTGATCGTGCCCCTGCCCCCTCTATCTCCCCACGTGTCGTCGCCCTCCCCCTCCACATGAGAGGCCTCGAGGGTCATCGCCCTCCACCTCCTCATGCATAGCCTCGAGCATCGTCAACATCTCCCTCCTCGTGTGTCATGCACACCCTCGAGGATGTCGTCATCATCGTGTCATCGCCCTCCCCCTCCTCGTGCGCGGCCTCGAGCACTGCTGCCCTCTCCCTCCCCATACGTTGCGTATGCCCTTCCCCTCCCCATGCATGTCCTCAAGCATTGTCGCCCTCCCCCTCACCGTGCGTCGCGTGCGCCCTTGAGCATGCTACCACCACCGTCGATTGTTGTAGGAGGAGAAAATCCTAGTAGGAATTCTTCCAATGAATAAACCAAAAATATAATGTGGGTTGTGTCATTCTATTTTTAGAACGAGACAAAAAAGACTAAAATGAACTTTTAACATTAAAAAAATAAGATTAAAGGAATTAATCCGATCCATTGGATTGATTACATACAGATGAGATGGTGGGCTTTCTTTACACCTAGGAAAGGTGCACCTTATTGGAAATAAATAATATGTATATATATAGATGACAATGAACATTTCATTAGATAAAAAGATGAAAATTATTTTTGATAACAAATGAAGTTAGTTGAAAATAGTGTTGATAACAAATGGGGATAAAAATGCAAACAACTTAAAAGAGTTAGGCTTAAATCGGCACATAAGGTGCTTATTTGAGGCATGCCTTCCAAATCGACATGTCCAATACCGATTGATGATTATTTAATTGATTAAGAATATTTTAATAATGGAATTTTTACTTGGCAGATCTTATAAACTTTGTCAATTACCTCCACGACCTTTAAAATAGCTTAATTCCTCCCTCGACCTCATAAACGTGCTCCATCTTACCCCAGGGACCCTACCATCAACTTTAACTTTATTGGAGCAATTACTTGGGTTAAACTTGAGTTAATCTAACCAAATTAAATCCCACAATGGATCCCTCTCTCCTTCCTTCTTCTACCCCTTCTTCATCCTCTTCTTCTAACAAATCAAACAAGAGCCTTCATGGTGGACCTGGAGGAAGAGACAAAGGAGAAGCTTGTCCTCGTCGTGGACCGAGAGGAAGAGGGGGAGGTCAGGGAGGTAGCGGCTCCTATTGCGGACGGACGTAGAGCAGGAGGGTGGCGGGGGCAGAATAACAAGGGGAGGAGGGGGTGGTCATGATGTGGGCGGAGGTATAGGAGGAGGGTGGTAGGGATGGAGGAGCAAGGAGAGGAGGGTGGCAGGGTTGGAGGAACAATGAGAGGAAGGGGAGACAATGCACAAACTAAAGTAGAGGTGCAGCAAGGTCGCAGGATGTGTGGGAGGCAGCGTCGTGCGAGGTGGCACAGTGGCTGTCCACCACGAAGCGGGTCTCACCATCAAGGTAGCGCATGGTATTATCATGGGGGCAGGGAATGATGTGCCCGTCGTAGTTGCACATTAGTAGGAGGTAGCACAGGGTCTTCACTGTGCGTTGTTCGATAGGTAGGGCTCGTCTCACGACTCTGCTGTTGAACGAGGATGAGTCCACTGAGTTCGCGTACGTTGTCATGCCGCCACTCTCTAGGACCTCTTCCATTGGAAGGAGCCAACTGAGGTCCTCTCTCTCTCTAGTCTTTCTTTTTCTTCTCTCTCTACACTTTCTTGTCTTAGGGTTGGTGGGATTTGTTCGACACACGACTGGAGGTGGAACGATGAGCCACTCGCAAGCGACGGTGTGGAGGGTCAGGGAGAGCGACTGGACGGGAACCTGCAACGGTTAACTGAAACCAAGGAAGGTGGTTGGGGCTTCGTGTGGAGGCGGAAGTCTCGGGCTCAGCGGATACACGACCGAGCGACGGGAGTTTGAGTTGTGACTGAGGTGGAGGCTGCACGAGGCGGTGGCGGTGGATCTGCAGGGTGAACACATTCGAAAAGGAGAACGGGGGTGGAGCTTCACGTGGAGGTGAGGGAACCAAGATAGAGCTCCGACCTTAGAGAGGTCGGAGATGGAGGGGGTCTGGGAGATAGAGGAGAATCGGAGGGGGAGGATACGGGCGGTGGCACAGATCGAGGGATGACGAAGGAGATGAAAGTCGAGAAGGAAAAAGTACTTGGGATGGAGATCGACGGGAGCTAGACCGGAGTAAGGGTAGAACCTCGATGGAGGCGGCGATGCCTTAGAGAGGCATGGGATCTCTCCAGAGTAGGAGGGACGACGTGTAGTGCTGTCACCTCCTGAGGTCGGGATGCTCTCTTGCAATGGGTATTCGGCGGATGAAGGAGAATGGGATTGATAGTGAAGGATTTATAAGGGAAAAGGGTAACGACGTTGAGGTGGCGCGGTTGGCGTTATGTGGTAAAGGTTGGCCTCGTAACGACCAGGGATAGAGCGGGGGTGGTGGTCCCCTAGCGTTACGAGGGAGGAGTAGCGATTGGGAATGTCCGCTGTTTTGGGTTAGGGAACAATGGATGGGAGGAAGATGGTCGCATGCTTTACACATTACCGAGGTAGGCAGTAGGAGAGAGAATGGGGTGCCACGTGGCACTCCCATGGGTTGCCACGTGACATCTCAAAAAAATTTCAAAATTCAAAGATAAAGAAAAATAGAAAAGAAATGGAAGGGACCTCAGATCAAAAAATTTCCTCATTAAAATTGTTCATCTCGATGAGATCTACAACTTTCATAAAGGAACCCTAAGCAAAAAAGGTCATCTGTACAAAATGATATTTTTGGTAGTTCTCCATGTGTATAGAAAACTGACTTTTTGGAGTTTTATAATTTTTTTAGTGGTTTAAAAGAGGATAAAAAATGTAAAAAATACGATAAAATACAATAAAATTAATTACATACTAATCATTTTTTTATTTTTAATAAATAAAAAAATAAAAAAATAAAATAGAGGTACGAATTACGAGAATTTTGTATAGACTCACAACGGACACTCGGACATAGTCAGTTTCTTTGATTTCAGTCTTAATCTAGATGTGGATTTTAAGCCGCTTGGTAAAACTTTTATCAAAGAACACAAATGAAGAAGAAATAAAATTAAAAGGATTAACTATGTAAGTAAAAAATCATGTCAAAAATCGCAAAAAGCTAAAATGTGTAAAAGATGCCCAAAACCCAACTTTCACATATGAGATCTGAATTTTACGAAATTGATCTTATTTTGAAGGTATTTGAAAATGGAGTACTTTAAAAGTGAGAAGACCAAAATCAAACACTGTATGAGGGAGAATTGTTCATTTTGGTCTGTCAGATGTGAAATTAGACTTTGAAATTATTTGACACTTATTTGAGTTAATGATTTTTTTTGTATTTTATCTTTTCATGTTAGTAATTTTACACAATGGAGGTGACTTGGGGTTAATTGGAGTTAGGATGAATTAATTAAAAGTACGATAAGTTAGCAGCTTTTTAGGCCAATTTACACGTGGATTTTTGATGCGATTTATGCATATGATGAAATGCAAATACTATTTACAAATGTTTGTATTCTAATGATGCTCTATTAATGATGGTGTGCATAACAATTTTGGAGAACAGAGCCTAATTAATGATGAATACGAGATTCATCAATAGGGTGTCCACTTCATCTATTATTGGTAGTTTATATATAAATTTCCATTCTGAATACTCACGAGATAATTATACAGTTCATATACCTTATACTCTTCTTGCAAATCCAACTCATTACAGTAAAATGATAGGTGAGTGGTGGATACATTATCCCTGTATGAACTCCTTCCATCTGTATACCTAACAAAATACTGCTGATGTAAGGCCCACTTTAAAAGAAATATACATATCCAGTATGGAAATGTTTTGGACCTTGCTACGTAAGGGGCTGATCGTAGAATTGCCTCTATCAACTGATATGGACGTGGGCAACCAATGTGGATGTGCTCCCAAGACCACGTCTAAATGATCTGTGTTAGATATGATTAGAGGCATGCTTGCATAATGTAGATTTGTTACCTCTAGCAAGGTACAAAATGTGTATGCTCTCCTAATGTTCATGAGAGCAATATGGTCCAATTGGTAGTACTTCTGTGCCAGGACAACTGCACCTCATGCCCTGCATCCAAAGTCCTCGAGGGTCATGCAAGAGTAGAAGGTGGTGTAGACGCACCTTGTCTACACTAGCGTTTGGTAAGAGGCTTGTTCTAATTTGGAAAAGAATCAATGCATGGGCAACTCGCTCAGCTTCTGTGAGATCAGTTGATAGAAAAGCATCAGATGTCAACAGAGTCTTGGCAATCCACGTTAACCTAAGCTTCCCAGCCACTAGTTCCTGGTCCTCGTTGTCGTCCGGATTAACATTATAGACTTCGTCACAGTATGAACCCCAATCCAACTCAAGATGTTTCCATCCCGATCATTGGCAACAATTCCACCCTTAACCCTGTCATTATGGAAACATCCTTCAAAGTGACAGTTGCCTTGCCCTATCGAAGGTGGAAGCTATGTGTTTTTGGTCGCCATATCTTAACTAGTGCCTTCATAAGGGCCTAGTCAATTGTGGCTCGCCTCAGATTGGAGATGAAATGAAAACTAGTGATCTCCAATTGTCAATTTACTACATCACTACGTGGCTCCTCGAGTACATGATTAAGTGTATGCCCATGCTTGACAAAGCGATGAGCCTGGGTAATAGAAATCAACGATTAGGTCAAAATTCCATAAATCAGGGCGTGCAAGTTCATGACTGACCGTGCCACTATATAGAAGTGGTCGAGCAGATAGATGCTCTTTCTACCTAGTCAACATTGAGGTATCGACAGGTCCTACAAATTTGTCCATCGTTATGCCAAACAAATTAGTAACTTCGGAATAGGGAGGGAATGTTAATTTAAATCGAAATCTATGTGATGGCAACTTTACAAAAGTGAAAGTAAGTAGAACATAATTTGCAATATTTTAAAAGAAAATTTTAGATAAAAACTAATGATGCCTTCTACCACATGTTGTCTTGTTGTGACCATGCTCTTTACATTAACTATACCTAACTTGTACCGTACCCATCTCGTCCATGCTTCTGCGGAGCCATCGCCTCCATGGTCAACCAGGTACAAGGACTATATTGGGGTGCAGTAGTGGGGAGGGCTCCAAGGGCAGTCTGAATCGATGATCGGGAATTGGCACAAAGGCACCTGCATATGTGGCCCGGAATGCGGTTGACATATAAAAATCGGAGTAAAGCTTCACATGTTCTATGCTAACATTCACATTCCCACAAACTGCAACTATGAGAGGGCAAATTATCCATATGACGTGCATGTAACCACACGTGCAGACAGATTGTTGACCGTTAAATTTAATTGTGTAGTTTTCCTTAGGTGCTCGTACCTTGAAATCTATAAGTGTGAATTGCTCGACAGGTAGGGAACACATAGACTGCACGAGACCATCAGTTAGTTTCTCATATCGGGGCATAAGGTGCCTAGTCACCTTAACATCAAATTCACGTCTTTCAACGAAGTAAGTGTTCAGTTAATAAAACATGACCAATACAAGTGTTAACACAAGTAGGCCTCGTATGCCCCTAAGAACACTATTGAAACTTTTAGAGAGGTTTGTTGTGGTCAGAACCCATCAACGAGCCTCATCGTATGTGCAAGCCTAGTATCGACGATCTCCACCCTCCTGCCTCATTATCCAATCATATGCATCCGAGTCCATTGTACAGATTTAGTGCATAATCCGCACATGCTCGTACTTGCTGGTCACAACACCTGTGTTGTAGAATTTTTTCTGTATCCATTTGTTCGTGTGCCCGACTCAATTCATGTTTGCTTGCATGTGTCAAAGGCAAAAATGTTGGTAGTGGTCTTTATTGATCGAAAAATATTGGGGAAGCAAGTTCTTAAGATAAGAAAATCTATCACTGATGAAGCATATACCATCATGATCAATAATACCGGACAGTTTATGGAAAAAGAACCCCCACGGCTCCAAATTTTTACCCTCGACCACGACGAAAGTAATTAGGAAGAGGTGTTCATTAGCATCAATTGAGGTAGCCACTAGGATGTGCCCTTTATATTTTTCCCAAAGATGCACGATGCCAATACTCAGCACTAACCGATAGTGTGCAAAATCTTCTATCGACGGGGCGAAATCCCACAACAAACAAAAGAAGGCATCCATGCCTTCTAGACGAGCATCAGTTTTAGAGTCGACCATCGGTTGATGTTCGAACTCATAAAATGAACCAGGATTATAGTGCTTTATCATCCACATAAAGTGTCGGATGTTTGCATATGAGCCAACATCTTTGAAAATCTTCTCTAATGCTCGATGATTTCCATTCCATGCCTTCTTGTAAGATATGTGCAATCTGTACTTGTTCTGAACAAGGAACTGAATGGCGCTTGAAGTTAGTGTCAAGTTGGACCTCAAAGTGGCAAGAATAAATCTGCCAACAAATTTTGCTGTACAAGATCGATTGTCAATGAGCATTATTGCATTACGACATTTGTGTTACGCACGATAGCTATGAACTACCCAACTATCTCGGTGACTGTTGTAGATGCATGCAGCCTCCATCCGTAATCACTAAAGATACAACGTACGGTGTACAAGAAGCTCTTCGATGCGTCCACCTTGAATTAGACGTGCTTTTTCATGGTACAAGTTCCCAACTCGTCTACTAAGGATGTATTGACCCGAATGAACAATTCAACCAATAGTCTTTTACCGGATGTGCCTTCGGTCACATGATCTACAACTTCATTTAGAAAAGGGCATCTCCTCTGCAAATGTGTCAAAGATCCAATCATCTGATCCGAAGAAGTCTAAAAGATTCTCCATCAATTTTAAAACCATCTTGTAGTACACATGTGGAGCGAAAATAGGTTCCTAGTGTATCGAATGAAGGAGAGACTCTTGACCATGATCGGTTAACACTCCCACCCTATCACATGTACTGCAAACGCATTGTTCTTCTTTTACTCCCTCTCTAGCATGTTCGTCTACATCTTCATCCTCTTCATCTTCCTCTTCCCCTTCATCCTCGACTTCATCTTGGTTGTTATCTTCACCCTCGTCTTCATCATCGACTCCATCATAAATAGATTTGTTAAGGTCTAACCCTTTCGTTGCTGATGGTCCCACCTCCATTGGGATGAAGAGATCTCCACTACCTCAAGTAGTAGCTCCATCATTCCTTTTGTCGATTAACTTGCAGCATCAACTTTGTTATTTTATCTGTCCCAATGAGGATGAGATGGAACGAGCTCGCATTTGCAGGTTACTTGTAGGTGATTGTGATGTCGTAAATGTCAGGCGTATATCCAGTAAGCCTGTATATGTAAGCAAGTAGATCAATAGCTACATGATACAGGTACTTCGATCATGTCGCTTTGACCGTCTTCATAACCGATCTCAGATTCCAAGTATATTATCCGTCCACCCCAAAACACATATAGTGCAACGACATCAATCATTTCCTATACACCACTAAAAGTTTCTAGAAGATATAGTTATTATAACATTGATTATTACTTACCATTAATAGTCGTAATTATTATTACTAATTATTGCATGTTATTATTTAAGATTAGTATTAATAACTATTATTTATTATTACTTGGTTTGAGATTAATATGAATAATTATTAATTAGTATTATTTGATATTATTTGAAATTATTGTTAATAGCTATTACTTATTAGTAAATGATATTATTTTAGATTATTATTAATTATTACTACTTATTATAATATATTTTTACCTGAGATTATTATTAATTACTACATATTATTATTATACTTACTTAGTATTATTAATTACTGATTATTTATATCATTTATTAATAGTAAGAATTATTAAGATTATTACCTCCTATTAAAATTATTATTACTAGTCCAAATTATTATTACTAATAATTATTTTAATTATTACTAACCATTAATGATTGACTATTAAATATTATTCTCTCCTAATTATTCCCTAGTATTAATTACTATTAATTATTATTAATATTTATTTTCAATTACATAAGAATTTACTACAATAAAATAATATTTTAATTAATAAGAATTATTAATTATAAATATTAATACAATTAAGAATTAGTACTACAATAGTAGTTTCGGTAATTATTACTGCAATTAAGAATTATTCCTAATTAATATGATTTATTAATTATAGTTATCACTTAATATTACATTTAACAGTAATTTAATATTAATTGTTATTTGAATTAAAACCCTAAATATTACGTATTATAATTATTATTAGTAATTAATATTTATTAAAATATACCTTTTATAATTATTATTAGCATTTAATAATAAAGTACAATTATTTACATTAATTACTAATACTAAGAATTCCAATTATTATTCTCTAAGTATTCATAATAACTATTATTCTACTTTCCCTAATATTCATCGTCATATTAATAAAACTCACTAATATATGATGTGTGCAATCCTTACCACGTTAACTATAATACTTATATTTGTATATGCAACAATGAGCTATGGGAAATTGAAAGATAATATTTCAATTTGTTGTTATTGTAAGTCAGTAACAAATATCGGATTGATTTCATTTTAACAATGAATACTTATCTAATTAACGAGAAATATAATATTTATCATTTCAACGAAGGGAGAAAAATTTTCAATTTAACAACAACTAATTATTTGTTGATAAAAATTGTGAATGAATTAATAATAATTGCTAATAAAATTAGAGGAATTAAAAATGTAATAAATCATACCTTAGAGGGAAATGAGATTGAGAATGAAGAGGAGGAAGAATGAAGAATGGGAGAGGATAGATGTAGAATGAGAGACAAGATGATAGAATGAGGTGACAAGAGAATGAGACGTGCCCGCCTTATATAGGCACATCTCACAACAAACCATTTACCGTGTCACCCCACTAACCGGCCATCATCCTATCGTTCCCGTCCCATCTACGTGTGCGCCTTGAAGACCGTTTTGCCTCATCGATCGAGCCACTAGCACGGTAAATCGTTTGTCGCAGGGTTCATATCAACACGACAAATCATTCACCACATCAAATTGACGTGCGACAAACGATTTGCCGATATATCCCCTTCTGATTAAATTTTGCTGGCTGTACCTGTTTTGGAAAATAAAGTTAGGTTAAGACCCATTCACGGAAATAACTCTCTCCAAAACCCCTATTTCTTCCGTTCCCCATCCCAACATTCCGCCCTTCTCTGCCCATCCCTTCCAGCCCTAACCTCCTCCTCTCCCTTCTCCATACCCACTACTCCCACCAACAACGCCGCCCCCATACCCCTCGAGGTCACCGCCTACATCCCAAATTCGAGACACCACCAATAACGCTGCCGTCGTCTATTCTTCCTCCCCCAGCCTCCGTCGCCGCCATTCCTGCTGCTGCCTACTTTTTCCGGGTTCTCTTTCGTCGGGTGCCAATTACTGCAATCACATCAGCCTCCAGGAGTTCCGGGTTTGTCTTAGTTTCAGAGATTTGTGCTTGGTTTCAGCTTCAGTTTGGTTCCAGTTTGTAGGGCTGTTACTGTTGAGAAACATTGCGATTTTCTTATTCTGGCTTTCAGTTCCATTTATTCAATATTCTTTGGAGTATTTTGTTAGATAAATGTCCAGCAACTGTATTTATGCTTGGTCATAATTCTTTATTCTTGATATAGGTCTCGACTGTTGCCGTCAGTAGCGGCAGTCTTAGTGTTCATTTATTTTGCCTCTTGTGTGCGTGTAGTAGTGAATCCCCATAAGATCTGAATATTATCACTGTTTGGCTGCTCAGGGAGTCCTTCTGCACTCGGACTTGTTAATATTAGTAGCTGGAAGCACATTAGATCTTATTTTTGCAGCAGAACATTATACTCTTGTGTTTGCATATTTAATTAGGATAGTCCGTGTTAAGAAATAGAAAGCGGAAGCGGAATCAGAGAATAAAGACATAAAACAATGAAGAACAAGAATATTTAACGTGGAATCCTACTCCGTGAGGAGCGGAATGAAACCACGGGAGAAGCCCTCAAAGGAGCATATTTTTCTATTGCTTTTATCAATGGATACAGGAGGTCTGGGGTTTTTTATATAGCCTCTCCAGAGCCTCCAAGTCCCACCACTAGACAATGTGGGACTAAACAACTGGGTGGGGTAAATGGATCTTCTCCAGGATCCATTTACCCTGCTACAACTCATGACACACAACCAAATACTCCAACACTCCCCCTCAAGTTGGAGCATGCAATGCTCAGTTCGGACAAACAGAAAGAAACTCAACCCACGCTACATGGCATTACGGACAATATCAACCCAACGCGCACAATTGCTGTTGTCGAGGACGTTGCTTCTCATGCTGTGCAAGTGAGGAGGACGAACGGGCTGGAGTGAGTCTGCTGAATCTCCTCGTCGGAGAGCATGTGCTCTGAACTGCGCCTGTCAGAGTCACTGCAACTGAAAATGAGTCTCGTCTTCATCTAAAAAATTGAACAATCAACTGTCAGGCCTGGAGAATCTCTGAATCTGACATCTGAATCTAGATCATGGAACAATGGAACAGACCTGTGATTCTACATAATACTCCCCCTTTCTCCCATAATAGTCGGAAAATGACATCGATAAAGTTGGGAGAAGACAAGATAAATAGGGGTAAACAACATGAATATTCTCAAAAATTCCTTGTGACTTTTCATTTTTTTAATAAGCCGTCATTTTTTTTAAAGCCGTTTCAACAATTTTTTTTGGCTTTTGCAACATTTTCCTTTTTTTCTCTTTTTTTTTGCAAACACATTTTTAAAAAAAATATGTACGGCCTTTTAATTGTACGTTCCTTTTTTTAAACATAAACATCCTCTTTTTTTTAATCAATCCACTTGGGCCGAAATAACTGAACATGCCCCCATCGCTTGCTCTTTCTGTTTTTTTATTTAGACATCGGGTCCCCCTTAGGGATTCCCATCGTGGAAACCCCTTGGAATGATGCCGCCCCCTTGGGGTTCCTGGAGGCTCCATCCGACATCGCTGCCTGAGCGGGTTTCGTCTGTGAGTCGTTTGTCGCCTGAAGGTTGCGTGACCCTCGTGCCTGGAGGGAGAAGCGATGGCGCTTGAGCAGATGTTGAATTCGATCGCCACTGGAGGGAGAAGCCTGGATGGGGAGTATTCGCCTTCGCCTGGTAACGTGGACTTCCAATGCCTTCGCTTGGAGATCGCGCGGCACCACCATGGAGTCAGAAATCGAGGGGGGTCTGCCTGGAGGCGTCGCCTGGGCCGCCGTTTGTGGGAGGTTTCTGAGCGGCATCTGGTGTGAGGAAGGGCATGCATTGCCACCCTGGAGCTCGCGGCCTGGAGCGATTGGTTGCTTGTGCGCCTGCGCCGCACGAAGATCTGGAGAAGTCGCCTGCGAGGGGGTCCCTCTTGGAAGGGTGTCTTGCGCGAGAGGTAGATGCGGCCTGAAGCTTGCGGTCTGGAGTTGAGATTCTGCCGCCACCTGATTCTGCATGAAGGGAGTCGCCGCCGCCTGATGCGGAGATGCTGCTCCTTTTCCTGTGCACCGGTGCTGTTGCGCGTCTGGTATTGGATGAGATCGAGGTTGCTTGGAAGTGCCCGATCTGATACCGACACCCGATCTGGAGAGTTGAGCGCCGCCATAACGCTTATAGAGAGGAGACCCTGCCTGTTCCAGTGAGGAGAGATGCACTATGCCGCCTACGAGATGTGTTTATTGTGCCGCCTTTGATGTTTGCAAATCATGCCTGGACTACGGGCCTGCAGTCTTCGTCCTGCTTGGTGATTAGCCTGGGTGATTAGGGCGTGCCGCCAGCACAGTTTGCCGCTATAAGCGGCTGCTTCGATGCGGCTAGACATGAACATGGATTAGGGTTCCAGATTGGAACCCTATAACTTGGATCTTGAACTTGAAAAATCTAGAATAATATTCTTCTCGAATAATTTTCAAAACAAATCTCGAATACATGATAAAAGAAAAGTAACTCCACGAGAATCGAACCCGCTATGATACCATGCTAAGAAATAGAAAGCGGAAGCAGAATTAGAGAATAAAGAGATAAAACAATGAAGAACATGCAGATTTAACGTGGAACCTTACTCCGTGAGGAGCGAGATGAAACCACGGGAGAAGCTCTCAAAGGGGTATATTTTTCTGTTGCTTTTCTCAATGGATACAGGAGGTCTGGGGCTCCTTATATAGCCTCTCCAGAGCCTCCAAGTCCCACCACTGGACAATGTGGAGCTAAACAACTGGGTGGGGTAAATGGATCTTCTGCAGGATCCATTTACCCTGCTACAACTCATGACGCACAACCAAATACTCCAACATTCCGGAACTAAGATTGCATCAATTCTGCTGTGAAATGATCTCTAATCGCTATTGATATAATGCTTCATTTGTAAACTGGAGTTATTTTCCCTGGTTTTACAGAATAAATGATTTAACTGTCATTTTCGTAATTTGTTGTGCATTTGTTTTGCTTCAGAATTCAATGGTTGCATTCGGAAGGCATAAGATTTCGGAGAGAAAAAATGAGGTTGCCCTTTCGGATATGGCTGATGAGGAGTCTAGATCTGAGTCTGATTTTGACTCAGACTCAGGTCCTGAAGATATTCCATTGAGCGAACCTTCCAAGAAAGCTGTTTACAATAGGGAAGGACTTGCAGAAAAACTTGAAGACATACGCTGGCCAGAGAATACCGAATGGATACACAGGCTTACCATTGAACATGACCATGGGCAAGATATCAATGTGAATGATGATATCATTCGTGAGATGGCATTTTATTCCCAGGCACTAGGTGGCACTCGAGAAGCATTTGTGAAGCTTCAGTCACTGGGGATTTTGTTCTTCAGGCCACCAGACTTTTATGCAGAGATGGTCAAGACTGATTCTCACATGTTAAAGGTGAAGGGTAAGCTGTTGGTGCAGAAGCAAAAGATTGAAGAGACTGAAGAGCGGAAGAAAGCCCGGGAAACTAAGAAAATAGCAAAGGAGGTCCAAGCGCAGAAACTCAAGGAAAGGGCCAAGACAAAGAAGGAGGACATTGAATCTGTGAAGCGGTGGAGGAAGCAGAGGCAGAAGAGTGGTTTTGCTGGGGGGAAAGACAGTGAATTTGATTTAGATTTCAACGAGAACAAGGGTTTTGGGATGCCCAATAAAAGGAGGCCTGGAGTAGCCCCTGGAGACAGGACTGGTGGCTTTCGTGGAAAGCAAAAGAGAAATCCGAAAAGGGAACGACGGGATTTAAAGTTTGGCAGTGGGGGAAGGAAAGGAATGAAGAAGCAGAACACCTCAGAGTCAACTAATGATTTTCGAGGCTTCAACAGGGGTGACAATCCTGCCAACAAGAGAAGAAGGAAGTAGCTATCCTCATCCATATTTTGTTGAATTCAGAAACTATTTAGCACATTAGACACTTTATTTGGTGGTGGTTGTTTTTGTTAGGAACTATATTTTGGTGTATTTTCTTGGCGCTTAAATTTTGCTTGTTATGTGGCTTGTACTTGACCTATATGCTTAGTATTTATACCTCATTTATCCATCTTTTTCCTATTTGCTAAATATACATATGTCATATGATGTATCTATTTGCTATATATATATACATCATATGATATTTCTATTTTTCACAAATAAAATAGTACTCGGCAGATGCATCTGCTGGATGGAAGGATCAAATTGTGCTGTAGTCCAGGTTTTATTCAAGTGTATCGTTGTAGACTATCTTTCTTAGGTGTTGGCATAATCTATTGATGAGGTAAGTCATGTATAAATTATGTCAGGATCTGATGTTTGTTGATAATGTCAGTGATGATCCTGCATAATTTTCAAAGCTATAGGTGACAGATCTTCGCATTTTCATTTTTTAAATCATGTCAGGATCTCAAATATTATCCTTTGATCATTGGTACCATTCCTTGATCCATATTCAGCACTACCGGGTGAGTTGTGTATGATCATGTTACTTGCAGTTAGGGGTCTCCAAAGTTCTGGAAAAATTGTTGCATCATGTTGGAGGCATGCAGACAAGCTTCCTGGTTTCTGCATTCATTACATTTATCCCAATCGTGATTATCTTTTTTTTCAGAAGTATATGTTCGTGTCTTCATACCTGCCTCAATTGCTGCTTGCTTGCATTTTCCCACTTTAATTTTACTTATGTAGTGGTTGACTCAAATCATCATGAAAAAGTGCATACAAGGGCAGTTATTTTTTATAACTATTCCCATGATTTCCAGTGATATGAGAGATATCAATACCCGATATTGATATGTGAGGCCATATCCATAGATACTTAATTACGATTGTGAAGGACATGTCAATTCATGTCTTGCAACAGATTTAAGATTCAAATATAATATAGGGGGTTACCAGTGAAATAAGTTTGCAGATAATTGAATTCATGCATATTAGATAAAAGAAAGGATATCTACATCTAGGATATGGGCAACAATGCATGCACCTGATGATATTTACAAGAATAAAATGAATCGTAGATACTAAGGGTTCGTTTGGTTGCAGGGTTGGGCAGGGTTGGGTTGGGTTTAGTACTATTCACAGAGGTACTCCCTCCTCACAGTTTACTATTCACCTAGCCCTGTGAATAGTACCCAACCCTGCCCAACCCTGCAACCAAACGAACCCTAAGGGTTCGTTTGGTTGCAGGGTTGGGTGGGTTGGGTGAATAGTAAACTGTGAGGAGGGGAAACCCTTGTGAATAGTACCCAATCCAACCCAACTTTGCCCAACCATGCAACCAAACGAACCCTAAGAGCTCTCCGTTAAAAAGTTTCAGCATTTTAAAACGTTTGCCAATGAGGTAAATTGGCAAGAAAGTGTCACAGAAATATGTTTTAATAAAAAATTCACAATGTACCAACTTTTTCTTCCTAGCACTCGAACTAGGAGGCTGATCCTCTGCTGTTACAGCAAGTGTTGTAATGCAGGGTGAGTCATTCGATCACCATCAGATGGCCCTCAAAGGAGATTGGGGAAGGTTGGTGCGTATCCCGAGGGTGATCGAGCAGTTCTCCTGCGTTACAACACCTGTTGTAACAGCTGAGGATCCGCTCACCTTGAACCAGCCAACATTTCAGCCACCTTTTCTATCAACTATATCTATTCACTAGCAGCACATTTATGAGGATACCAAAATGCAACTTGTTAAAAGGTGCATCAATCATTTACTTATCAAGATTAAGGATATTTGATAAAAATAGAATATTACCTCAAACTTTATTTGAAGTTCACTTAATTACTGGACATCTTGCGTCTCTTCCATGATTTTGCGCAGTTTTGATGCATGCACATGTAAGCATGGACGGATCTAGTGCGGGGCATGGAGGGGCACATGCCCCCTCTAAATTTTAGATAATCTTCCATGTATTATTGCTATATTTGTTAAATATATAGTGTTAATTTGTTTTTTTATATTTAATCTAATTTATGAATTTTAAAAAGTTAAAAATGGTAACACTATGACTATTTCTAGTTTTTTCTTATTCTCGCTCTTTCATCTGCGAAAATCCTTCCCCTCATATTCTCTTTACACATCTCTCTTTCTATCTTTCTCCTTCATCTATCTCTTTCCCTCTCTTGATAAAAAAAGGAGTGTTTCTTACTTTATTTTATGATTCTATTTCTGTATAAGTTCTCTATTTTAAGTGATGTTATCTAGATATATTTGAGTTTATATCGATTGTGTACTACTATTCCGATAACGTATTTAATTCTTGAAGCTTTATTTATTGGAACAAGTTTCAAAATCTTATTAAAATATATAAGTATCTAAAATTTTATCACTACAACAAATTACAATTGAAGTCATAAATAATGAGATCGAATATAATTAGCTATTGGTTATTTCTATTGTCACGAACTTTTTGTTGTCACAAAATATGGGATATTTTATCTATAAATTCATCTAACATTATGTACAATATATTATCTATAATTAGAGTAGTAGTAACAGACGTATCACTGCCACAAATCTTTATGTAGCCTACATTTAACAATAAATGTTATACGACGATAATCTATAGTAAAAAAATGTTGATATAGTTATAAATCCGATGTCATAGATCATTGTTGCAACATTTTTTCATAATGCTATATTAATAGAAAGTACTTCTACACTATATATTAAGCTAATCTAATCTATAATATACTTAATTTAAAAAGGAAAATGTTGCTTTGCCGCAACATATACCTGACTTGTGACAATGAAAATTTACCACAATATTGACCAAAAAAATTATTTGGCTTCTGGTAATGTAAATTTTGTTATCGCAAGCTAAAAAAACATCGTCACACTTGATGTATTTTGAGTTTATAAATTTTGATTTATCTGTTGTCCATAATTATATATATATATATGTAATTAGAATGGAGCGGTTTTTCAAAAAAAGGAAGCTCAAATCTCTTACATGTATCTCATTCCCATAAAGCTAAAAAATAAGGACGATCAATCAAATTATGTCATTTTTACAACGTCATAATTACTCTACTTGTCAGTTGATAATAGAATAATCAATATATAAATGATTCTTTTAGTTTATGCCCCCTCTATAAAAATTTTTTGACTTTGTCCCTGCATGTAAGAATAGGAAGAAACCAATAGTGATCGTGGAAGTTAACCTAGTGGTTTTGACTGCTCTGAAACAACCCTGTTGAAATAAATAGGGAAAACTAATTAGATAAAAGAAATAAGGCTGATAAGAACAATCAGTCTTTTCTCTTGATTTTCGAACATTAGAGAACATAGAAGCTCTGAGTCCTCTTCTTTTCACAATTGTCATGGAGACTCTCACCTGTCTCATTGACCAGGTTGTGGTGGATGGAAGTATCTCCCCAGTGGGAAGAGGGAATAACAAGGTTCCCACACACTTGATCTATGTTGATGACCTTCTATTTTTTACTAAGTGCAACTCAAGAACCCAAAATGCTATTGGATGTACAATGAATGCCTTTGGGGCGTTGTCTGGACTCTAGATAAATGGGGCGAAGAGCAGATTTTTCTGCTCCAAGAATGCCAGGACCCAATTTATCTGGAATCTTGCTCTAGTCTCCTTGGTGAAGCCTTGCCCACGACCTATCTTGGAATTCTTCTTTCTCATAAACTTGGTTGTTCTTTGGTGGGGAAGGTCCTTGTGGACAAGGTCTGCAGCCAGCTCTGCGGCTGGAAGGCACGTATTCTCTCTTTAGCGGGGCGAGTTGAACTTCTTAACTCTGTCATTGCTGGTATTTTGCTCTATTGGACAGATTGCACTATTCTCACCTCCTCGACAATCTCAAAGGTATCCTCTCTTTGTGATGACTTCTCGTGGGACTAAAAGAGACACGACATTGCTTGTAAGGATGTCTGTCTTCCAAAAGATGAAGGTGGCCTTGGTATTAGGTCCCTGGGGGATCTTGCTAAAGCCTCGAAAGTCTCCTGGGTATGGAGGTTCCTTTCGGTGGAGGCCTCCATCTGGGAGGATTATCTCCGCACCAAATACCTTTGGGCTGAGTCCTTTTAGGACATTCCTATCCCGCCAAATGCTTCTTTACTTTAGAAGGTCTTGAGGAACATAGACATCACAGCGCTGGCTCTTGCGCAGCTGGGCAAAACATGCTCTTGGACTCCTTCTCCGGCAGGTTTCTCCTTCCACTCGTGTTTTGATCTTCTAGATATATAGGCCTAAGCTTCATTTATTGGAAGGAAGTTCGGGCCTCCAAGGTGGCCCCAAAGCATAAATACTGCATGTTTCGAGTGGCACGTAATAGGCTGCCCACTCAAGATAGGCTTCTAAAGATGGGTATATGCGTTGATGGCAACTGCATGCTATGTGACCACCTTACTGAATCAAGAGATCACCTCTTCTGGGAGTGCCCCTACTCTAGGGAAACCTGGGACCTAATTTCTTCAGCCCTCCATCTGCCAATATTACGTGCAAGCTCTACTAACTTGGAGACCCTGGGCTGGATCAAACTGATACATAGACAAGACGCCGACCTAGCCCTAAGATTGAGAACTGCTATCGCGACCTCTACTTGGTGGATCTGGCGGGAGCGCAATGGCCGCTGGACTATAGGCTCAACTACACCCCCAAGGGTAACTGTGAACCGGATCTTGGACAACCCCAAATTCATCTTCAACTTATTTTTTGCTGGCTCCCACTATTGGGGGTTTAAAGTTTTTGTCTTTCCTTCTCTTTTCTTAACAACTCCCTCCCCCTCTTTTGGGGTTTTTGCGAGGGGATAATTACTACACTTGTAATGTAACCTGATTTTCACTTCAGTATACTAACTTACCTTTCAAGAAAAAACATAGAAGCTAAATGAATGAAAGATGAAAAGCAGTACAATTAAGAAAACCAACATTTGATGGAGAAAGAAGTCACGAGGTTTTTACATCTTCAACAGTAGTATAGTGTGTCAAACTTGTACATTTGTTTGTGTGAATGTTGAATGAGAGTTTTTTTAACTAGCTCACCAACTAAATCATCTAATGCATTTTTACTTATGTCCTTCATGGATTTTGCATACTCTAAGTCCTAAGACCCTCTTGACAAAGAGTGACAGTTCTTGAAGTCGAGACTTAATTTGAATCAAGTGGCATGATGTACAATGAGTCTTAAGTACATGCCCAAATTTAAGGTATCACATATCGATAGATTTTTAAATTTTCAAAAAGTTTCTATTTTCAAAAAATTTTGGTATATACCCAAATTTACAACAAATGATATTTTTTTACAAGTTCAGAAAAATGATTTTACATATTTTATAAGAGTTTACATAATTTAAAGAATTCTACAATATGAAATACATTTTTACAAATTCTACTTCCAATTTGAGGAGTTGTGAAATGGAGAAAGATTATATCTGGACCTAGGGCTCCCGTTCTTCCAGTTTTTAAGAAGAAAGACCTCCATGTGGCATTTATATTCTCTCCAGAGTTCTGATGAATCCTTGATTCTCATTCTTTATTCTTTTATTTTAGCTATTTATCTTGGCAAATCATCATGTAAATAGGTGTAAATACAATAAGTTAGCATTCAACATGCATGTGTTACTGTGTGTAATTAATATGTATTTGTGCAAAAATAAAAGAATAAAGTAAAAAAGGAGGGAGGTATTTAGAATAAATACAAAGTGACCGGAACCCCAAGAGAAGGTCAAGCCTTGACCTGATCGCCTCATAAAATAAGTAGAGAGAGATAAGGTCTACTCTATGTTGTACATATTACCTATATATGTAGATAATTATTTCTGATAAAATAAACATAAAACATTATTTTTACCTCCTTGTATATAGTCCTAAAAATAAAATAAAATCAGAAAAATAAAATAAAAATAAAAATAAAATCCTTCTTACTTGTACAAAAATGCATGTATAAATGCCACACTCTCTATTTTATTCTATATATGTAAATTGATCATAAAAATAAAACAAAAATTGTTTTATACACATAAATTATGTTGTAAATAAATAAAATATAAAATTGGGGTATTTATGTAAAAATAATAAAATAAAAATCTTTGTACATAAAACCTAGGTTTATTATATCTGTACATAGCACCATATACTGTATATACACTAATTTATTTTTCATAAAAATAACTAAAAATCACAGAAAAATAATTTGAAAATTAATAAACATTTTTTATTTTATACACTTTTTTATTTTGAATTCATTTACTATTTTTTATTAATTTTGTAAATATTTTGTCAAATCGAATTTTCTGATTGGTCTTGATTTATTGTTGACCTCCGGTCAACGCCTCCTCCTTCCCACGTCAGACCCGGATAGTGTTCACCAAAGCTTCTTATCGATTTTTTCAACCTTGCCTCCGAGCTCCATTTTCCTCGAAATTTGGACTCGATAATCTTCGTTCACCTGACATCCTCGTGGGTCCCTTGGCTGATCCGGATTGCTCTAGGGTTCTGTGCTTTCTGCCATCTTTCTGGACCCTAGAACGACCTATAAAATCTCTTCTTTCCCCTCTTGTACTGCAACTCGTGCCTCACTTCTTCTCTCACCCCTAGGAATCTTCAGTGGGGTAACATCAACCGGAGGAGACCTTTGGATCGAGTTTTGGTTGCCTGAAGCAGCAGCTCAGCTACGTGGCCAGAGAGCGCCGCCACGTCAAGCCTCCCCACCTTCGCAGCGAAGTTGAGGCCACAACCCTGACTCACACCTTCGTCGGAAGTTCCTGAGTTCATCTCGACCCTCAGATACTGCCCATTCCCCACTTTTCCAGTTCAATTCAGTCTTCCATTTCGCTCCCCCGCACGTCCACCTGCTTCGACCACTTGGTGCGTATCCCGAAGGTGATCAAGCATTTCCCCTGCGTTACAACACTCGCTGTAACAACAGAGGACCCGAAAAGAAAAATGAGGAAGGTATTTAGCATTCATCAAGCATGTCAAGTCTTGACCTGATTAGTTGCGTTAGCATTCATCAAACATGTGTTAACTTTGTATAATTAGCATGCATTTATGCAAAAATAAAAGAATAAAGGAAAAGAAAAAGGAAGGAGGTATTTAGAATAAATACAGAGTGACCGAAACCCCAAGAGAAGGTCCAACCTTTACCTGATCACCTCATAAAATAAGCCGAGAGAGATATGGTTGACTCTATGGTGTACATATTGCATATATATGTAGATAATTATTTTTATAAAGTAAAAATAAAACATTCTTTTTACCTCTTTGTATATAGTCCTCAAAATAAACCAAAAATAAAATAAAAATCAGAAAAATAAAAATAAAAATAAAAATAAAATCCTTCTTACTTGTACAAAAATGCATGTATATATGTCACACTCTTTGTTCTATTCTATACATGTAAATAGATAATAAAAATAAAAATTGTTTTATACTCATAAAATTATGTTGTAAATACATAAAATATAAAATTGGGTTATTTATGTAAAATAATGAAATAAAAATTATTATACATAACCTAGGTATATTATACCGGTACATATCACCATATACTATATATACACTAATTTATTTTTCATAAAACAAATTAAAAATCACAGAAAAATATTTTAAAAATTAATAAACATTTTTTATTTTATACACTTTATTTTGAATTCATTTACTATTTTCATTGATTTTGTAAATATTTTATAAAATTTAATTTTCTGATTGGTCTAGATCTATTGTTGACCTCGGGTCAATGCCTCCTCCTTCCCGAGTCAGACCCGGATAGCGTTCGTAGAGCTTCTTCTCAATTTTTTCAACCTTGCCTTCGAGCTCCATTTGACTCAAAATTTGGACTCGATAATCTTCGTTCACCCCACATCCTTGCGGGTCCCTTGGACGATCTAGATCGCTCTAGGGTTACATGCTTTTTGTCGATCTTTCTGGACCCTAGAGCGACCTATAAAATCTCTTCTTCCCCCTCTTTGCGCTGCAGATCATGCCTCGCCTATTCTCTCACCCCTAGGAATCTTCAGTGGAGTGACACCAATCAGAGGAGACCTTTGGATCGAGTTTTGGTGGCCTGAAGCAGCAGCTGAGCTACGTGGCCGGAGAGCGCCACCACGTCAAGCATCCCTACCTTCCATAGCGAGGTCGAGGCCATAACCCCGACTCCCACCTTCGCCAGAAGTTCCTGAGTTCATCTCGACCCTCTGGTACTGCCCATTCCCCTCCTTTTCCAGTTCGATTCAATCTTCGATTTCGCTTTGCCGCATGTCCACCTGCTCTGACCACTTGGTCGGCGCCTCGTCTGATCCTTCCATCCGTTCCGATTGAACCTACACGTCACCCTCCATCTCGCACTGCATCCTGATCCCCCTTAGACTCGACCCTCATGTCGAGATTGAGGACGAGACTCCACTCCTCCATAGCCGTCAGGAATCAAACTCCATTCCCCCACGCTTCTTTCCTCCTTATCAAGCAATAACCCGACCAAAGCGAAGCCCCCGAGTCACTCTTCCCTTTGCAGGTCATTTCGTGCGCAAGGAACCACTTCCAAGCTCTTAGCTGCTCTGACGGAGTACCCCCAGGTGGCCTGGCCTCACCACAACCATCCGATAGTTGCCATCTCCATCAGACCCCCAGCCCGGCGTGGCGTGACTCCATGAAGATGGTGGACCTCCTCACTCTTCAATCGGGATGATGGATCTCCTCCCTCGCTCGATCAAAGTCCGACGAGGAGGTGTTCTTCCAGCATCCTTCTCAGCCGTTGGATGGCCCTCCTCGCTCCATACGTCATCCTAACTACCGACTACTGTAACTTTTCAGTCGTCAGGTATGATGCCCTCTGACGCATCTGATCGCACGTAGCATACATCCTCTGGCAGTCAGATCTGTAGCGTCAGAAGATCAAACCTGTACACCAATGCCTGCGCCTGAGCCACCATGTGTCCCCACGTGCCCTGCACGTGCCCTGCAAGGGTATTTTACATCTTTTATCCTGTATTTATATGGTTTACTATCTAGTCCAATGAATAAATATTGTAATCTAGATATTTTACAGTTCGAACCCTATGTTTTCATTATTTGCATCTTAGTCCTCCCGGACCTGAGACACATGCATATACATGTGGGTTATTTGCATGACTTACCCTGAGCTTTATAGATGTTATGTTTTAAGTTGAAATTTTCCGAATTTTGTATATATACCCCTGCGTGTGTATTTTTTAGCATGGGCATGAATATATTGGATAAATTACAAGATTAGACCTATGCTTTTTTGTATGTTATCTTTTGGCCTGGAAACTTTTAGATAATTGTGTTTAGGTCCCTACTTCTTGTATGTGTTGTTTTTAATCAAATAATTATCATATCAACTCCAAAAGTTTCATAGAAATTAGTGTTAGCTCCTACCAACACGTAATATTTGTGTTGATTTTTGTGAATTAATTTGATTTTGTTTGATATTTTCTAAAAATAAAAAACACCTAAAAACTATTCTGTCTATATTATAAAATACATAAAAATTCGAAAAAGTGTGTAAAAATTCCATAAAAATTTCTATGTGTGTGCATTTATATGCTTTGTCTTCATTAGCATTTTTGTGTGAAAATTCCTCATAAAAATCCTAAAAATTACGAAAGACTCAAAAACTTAGAAAAAACATTAAAAATTCTAGAAAAATAAAAAAAATATAATTCCAGATTCTGTTGCTAGATATTTTTATTTACTTTCTCATAAAATTGCTAGCCAGGATATTAGGTCATTTTAAATATTTTTAACTTGTAATTTTGTCCTGATTGTGCACTATCTCACTGTTTAGCTTTTGTTTGATTTTTTTATAAAATCTACAAAAATGGGAAAAATCCCATAAAATCATAAAAAAATCTGAATATTTGAAAAACATAAAAATATTTTTGTTTCCTGTTTTAGAGCCTTTTTTTGACCTTAATAAAAATTAAAAAGGGCTTGCTTGTGTGTTTATTGACCTTATCTCCTTGCTTGCCTTATTTAATTGAAAAATATAAAAAATATACAAAATTAAAAACCACAAAAATATGCTTTTTATTCTTTGATTAGGACTACTTCGTACATTTCCGTGCTCCTTGTGTTTGACCATTGTTGCTATACCAGGTTAAATAAATAATGGAGAACGCTAACATTTGATTTTGTGCTTGATTGCTTGATTTGTGTGGTTCTCTTATTTTCTCGTTGAGCTTTGGCATATTGATTGAGGTCACAACGACCCGTGATTATTTTTGAGACTTGACCCTAATTGATAGGCCGCTCTTCAGAATAACGTTGTTGTCGGGGATCACGACTATTTATTATAATTGTTTCCGACCCATTTCTGTTTCGCTTTTTGTGGAGGAACCGCCTGAGGATGACTTGGAGAAGACTCGTACTTGAGGAGGAGCATGAGCAAAGCTGGAGTAGTTATAGGATATAGATTATCATATAGTAGTTTTTATCTTCCAGCACTTATTATTGTTGTAATAATACATGGACACTCAGGCCTTTCTTGGACTTGGCTTATTGGGGTGTTTTTCGCCGAGCACCGGTATGACCGGGAGACCTCACTACAGTTTTTACCGGTTTTGATTTCTTTGCATTTTTATTTCCTTTGATTCTCAAAGAATTTTGCCCTTAGTTTTAGGAATTTCTTTGGTTGCGATATAATTGCTTAAGGCCCAATCCCTAATATATTGCCTATACCTATAGATTTGTAATTAGACCTTATTAATAATTCTTAATAAAAAATTAGATTATTTAGACTCGAGTCCACGTGCCGTGGCGGGAACCGAGTGGTTCCCAAGATCAGACTCAGGACTTGATCTAGTTAGCTAGCTAACATTCTTCGTGATTATTAGTAGTTGCTCATCTAAGGTCGTTTTCTTCTTGCATCAATTAGATTAGTTTACATTTCTATTTTTTAAATTTATGCACGGATCACCCTGCATGTAGAGTGCTGATGATAGATATACATCTCTTACTTTGCATGTATCATAGTGCTTGATCGCACATCAGCTTTTTCGACTTCTCCCCCTGTTTTTGGACTTAAAATAATCTGGAGATCGAAAAATCCGTTAGGTGTTTGCTTGTTATTGAAAAATACCATAAAAAAAGAAAACCATAAAATTAAGACTGCTAAACAAACTTGATCCTAAAAGACACCTCACTTAAAAATCTATCTTGGGAGAGTCACCCCCTCATTGTTTGGTTTGCTTGTGTGAGAGAGAGTGAACCACACACTAGGCTAGATCCACACCTGAACTCTCGTTGGATTACTGGTCTTGGGGTTAGGTCGTTCTCCAGTGAGGATCTCTTCGTTATCCGGTAACATGGATCGCGACGTCCTTAGTAGAGCGAGTTGATCGGGTAGCCGGTAAACGGTCCGCAACTTGTACTGGCTGGGAACGATCTAGCTTTGGGATTGGGCTAGTCTCTTGGGAGCATTGGGTACCTAACAACTCACTTAATCATCATGCTAGACAGAATTATATCCTAAATAAAATTGACAAGATAAACGATGAACCCTTACGGTCATCAGCTCAACGTTGCGTAGGTGAATTGGGGGTTTGATTGCTGGTCTTGTTCGTTTCCAGATCCCGTCCGCATTTCTTCCATATGATGTGTTGGAGGCCCCTTAGGCTACCCTTGGTAGCACCGCTCCCGAGCACCCCGACTTACTCATCTAGGAAGGTTCTGGAGAGCTTGGACCAGCTCTCTAAACCCAAGTTCGATTCCGTCATGTTCCCCCTCGAGTACCCTTCTTCCAGTCCTAAGGTGCTTGAGCAGAGACTAGCACATATATTTGTTCATTTAAGGGCACATGAGTTGGGGTCTTTTGCCTTTGCAAAGAACCAAGAGATGGCCAGCAATGACGGACACACCGAAGGACAGCCCCAGAGCTCCATGTACGTTCTAGACTAGGGCGCCATCAATAACGCCTTATTAGCCTCCCTAGAGACGATGCAACATCATATCAAAGATCAGGGAGATTTTATGGTTGAGGTCCATTAGGAGTTAGAGCAGATGCAAGCTAACAGAGAAGAGCAGCAACGAGCAGCCAATGGAGACATCCCCATAGGTGGAGGAGGAGCGGGAGGCCAACCAGAAGAGCCAGAGGATCAGTCGGAGCCAGCAAGGCATCCACGACCGATGAGATAGTTGCACAACCCTAGTGCAACTCCCACACACCACTGGATCTAGTTACAACAATTTTGGGCGACTTCAAGCTTCCCCCCCAGACCATTCAGCTCTTGCCCAAGTTCCATGGGCTTGCCACCTATGAGCCGCACCTACATCTACAAGAGTTCGAGATGATCTGCAGCACTATCCACGACCGATTCGTGGACAAGGACACCATCAAGATAATGGCATTCCCTTCTCCCTCATAGACAGAGAAGCCTACTGGCTGAAGCATTTGGGGAGATACATCACTTCATGGGATCACCGGATCAAGTACTTGAACAAGTACTATCCACTCGGTCGGACGAATGCATCGCGAGATTTGATGAACAATTTCTCCATGATCCCCAATGAGTGATTCCATGAGGCCTGGGATCGATTCCGAGATCCCATCGACTGGTATCCACATTACGACATATCCAAGACAACCCTAGTACAGAGCTTCTTTTGTGTGCTGACACCGAAGCTGTAGGGGTTAGTGAATGCTTCTTGTGGGGGCTCCTACTTCGCCAAGGATGAAGATCAGGTCTGAGGCATTTATGAGGAGATGGTCGAGAACTACACAGTGATGTCCCAGACCCAGCTCTGCACTCAGGAGAAGCCCTCACCCCATGTCGTGTCCTATCAGAGGATAACACGAGTTGATGCAGGTCCGTCCACTTCTTCAACAACTGTAGCACAGGCAGAGTCATCAGCCACTGACATGGGCATTATCAACGATAAGTTGGACCACATCAAGATCATTGAGAAGCAGCAGTTTCAGGGAATGCCTCAGATCGACCAGTTGGCACAGACTTTTAGTGACCTGAAGACCGAGATCATGTGTCTCCAGGAGGCATAGACAGCTTCTCAGCCCCGTCTCAGGTCATGGGCTGATCCTAGCAGCAACAGCTCGTCCCAGCACTCCATCCCGTTTTGCAAGGTCCACCACATCTAGGCAGAGCCATTCCAGCAGCTGCAGTATCCAAACTCTCAGCCACAACCATCTCAGGACACTCAAATGGTGGTGTATCAGCAAGATCATCCACTGATAGTTCTCCCTCAATCCCCCTACAAGTAGGAGACGTTGATGGAAGTCAACGGGATTTGGTATGACCTACATCAACCCGAGATCCACCGAGATCATCTCGGAATCATGTGGTCGACCGGAGGTACCTCATCCCAACAGGAGCCTCCAGCTCAGGGTGGACAGTTCGGCCAGCAGCAGCAGCAGCAACCCTAGTTCTCCCACCAGCCACAACAACAATATCAATCGGGTCCTCATCCCTACCATCAAGGACAATAGTGGAAGCAGCACCAACAACAGCCTCAGTAGTATTCTCAGCCTCCCCCTCACCAATTCCAACAGCAGCCTCACTTTCAGCGAGGCAACCCATCCGGCTCTCATGGGCCAGCCTATGAGAAACTAGCCCTTGATGATCTTGCCTGCCTACTCACAGACCAACATGCATTCTTTAGGAGGGAGATGGATGAGTTTCGCTAGGAGATGAGGGATATCATCAAAGGAAAGGCCGCCATACCCAATCAGATTGAGACCAACCCGAATAACCTGAAGAGAAAATCTGAGCAGGTACATTTCACAGAGACCACCACTCCTAGTGATTTATTGGGTGACATTGCATCATACACATTTGATGCTGATTTTGTGTCACTTTGGAGCGGTAAGATGCCAGCCGACAATGCCTTTTTTAAGTGACGACAACACGAGGATTCAGGAGCACCAGACAAGGAAGATAGCAGTGCTGATGCCACTAAGGATGATGATGACGATGGTGTTGATGCCACCAAGGACATTGACCTAGTCGACGGTACTGATGTCGTCATTTCTCCAGATTCAGGGGGTGGTACTAACACCACCATTCCAGATGATGCTGACCTAGAGCGCAGTGCTGATACCACAAAGACAGATGCCATGGGTGGTACTGAGGTCACCCCTTCTATTCCAGTTGTGTCACCTCTAGTTATTGTATCTCGGTACATTACGAAAAATACCTAAAAATTTAATAAAGGAAATGTTTCTTCATCTTCGAATCCATATGTGATGATTGATGATACTTGTATGGTTTCCATGTCTTCTTAATAGCATGAACCTCTTCTTAGCCCTCTATCTGAGGAGGGACCAACCATCCCCTTTCCTCAAGCACTCCACTTGGCAAAGGAGAATAAAAAAGAAAATCCAAAAAAAGACCAGCAGTTAGAGTTCAACCAACGAATGACTAATAGATTCCATATCCAGCTGACTTTACATAAGGCACTTGAACACATCCCTCTCTTACAGAGGAACTTGAGAGAGAAGACCATTATTTGCAGGAAGTAGAGGAACCATCAGGTAGAAATCCAAGTGCTGATCCGTGCCACCTGCGTCGCTATTCAGAACCATCTGCCAGCCAAGAGGCCAGATGTAGGAGCTCCCTATGTCAGATGCCACACTCATGAGCAGAGATTCGATCGTACTATATTGGAAAGCAACTCTTCTATCAACCTCCTCCCGGCAACCTAACTCGACCGATTCGAGTTCGACCCTCTTTGACAAAGCATGACAGTCTTTCAGTTTGCTGATAGATCTTTCAAGAGGCGAAAGGGGTTGTTAAAGGATGTAGTCGTCACAATTCAGGGCCTGAAATTCTCCGTGGACTTCATTGTGTTGGACATGGAGATCATTGAATCTGTGATCGATACCCCCATTATTCTAGGACGTCCATTCTAAACCCATCCAAGGCAGCGTCCGATCATGATAACAGGAAGGTATACTTTCACGTCGAGGCGAGAGTATACAAAAAGAGACGAATGACAAGACTAGAGCATAAGATTCAGCTTGCTCAGAGAGGTTCAACGATGCAGAGTAGACAATAGAGGCAGAGCGAGACGTCCACCAGGATTGCAACTTTGTGATCACTGATGATGAAGCCACTTGGTCCAACCTTGTTTCATGAGCCCTTCTCTCACCTTCAGATGCCACAGATTCACAACTTCTAGTAGAGGAGAGTTCAGAGAGCACACTCTTGGCTGAGGACTTTTGAAGCTGACGATCACGTTCAAGACAACAAAGCAGATTTTGTATCATGTGATTTTGATTCATGTTGGACATGCGAGCCCACGGCGAGCCATTATGCAATAAATGTTATTGCACATATCATTCCCTGATTTAAAATGAAGAATAAATAATTTGCATAATAGGTCCCATATTACAATTAGGGTTATGTACCATGGCCATCTTAATGATCATACAACTGTTGCTTCAATAATTGAATCATAGAGGCTGGTGCTTGGATGAATATCTAAAGAGTTAGATTGAGGACACATCAAGCACCGTCAAATGATTGTTAAGAGATGATCTCCAGCTTGAGTAGGAGATGGTAATCCTTTCTCATTTAGGCTGATATCTAACCGACCTCTTGATGCAGGTCCTCTGCATAGGAATAGAGATTCGGATGTGTTAGATAAGTTAGGTCAAAGAGTTGACTTAACGAGATTGAGATAACCATAGTCCTATATCGTATGCTGTCACGATACAGGCACGCATCCTCTGGCTGGAGACAGATGTGTTACTATATGTCTGAGTATGTACATTTGACAGACCAGTAGGTTGATGACCTGACCAAGGTCTATATACCGACGCACTGGTGTGCATGTAAGGGCATATGAGTAATACGATCTCTCAAAGGGATCATACAGGTTCAGATCTGAACCGGAAGACATGATCTCACTCATGAGATATTGGGAAGAATCAAATTCCGTGCACGGTCGTCTCGCTTTGGAAGCTTCACTGAAATTTTAGGTTTGATATATACTTTTGGAAAGTATATGATCAAGACCTAGGTATGATATATGCTTTTGGAAAGTATATGATCGATACCAACTCCCAATGATCGAATGAGAAACTTATTGATAGACACTCTGAAGTAGACAGTGTAAAGTTGATCTAATACTTCGGGTTTATTTTAAGTCTTTCAGTATGCAGGATGTACATGTATTGGGAATACCTGAGGGTGATATGATCATAAATGATTGTATAACCATGACGCTTCCATTCCTAGGGAGTGATTAAACGGGTCTGGATTTTAGTGACTCCTATCAGTAGAGAAGTAATCTGATCTTAGTCTAAATGTTGGACATTTATCAAAATGTAATTCAGATGCAATGAGAAGATTATATTTGCGGTCTTGATTTAATCAAGCATCTATGGGAGGCCCACGATCTGGATTTGAGATATGATCTCAATATCGAAGTCACTATACATGGAGCAATACAATCGCCCTGTCCTTATCTCCAAGTATTCACGGAGAAAGCGCATTATCCTTGAAAGGGTTCAGGATAATTTCATTATTGATATTACGTATCCGAGCATTGAGAAAATTGATAATTAAATGTGATTTAATTATCATGAATAATATGAGTTTGATTCATATTATAAGGAGAGTTATCTAATATAATTAAATGCAATTTAAATATCAAATATGAAAATAATGTGAATGTGATTCATATTATTTGGGCACATGAGAATAGACATCCAAGATGATTAAATGTGATTTAATTACCATGAATATGAATAATGCGGATAGAAATATCCATATTAGTCATATATATTATAAATGTGATTTATAATATATAAGAGAGAGCTATTTGTAATTTACATTTGTTAATTAAATGTTGATGTGAATTGGATCCACATTGGACAATTAATTGAAAATGTAATTAATATTTTATTTTGCATTGTGAATGTGATTCACAATTTTTCAATGGCAAGATTGCAATATTTACAAAATAATTATGAATTCTTTTTGTAGAATAATTTACAACAATTGTTGTTGTAAATATTGGAGATATATGCAATCTTTGAGATTGCATTGGAATCTCCCTTTCCTACTAGGAGAAAGGACGACCACCAATTCCTACAAGGAAAGGGTGGCCGTCCACCCCTCCTATATGGAAGGAGAGATTCTCCTTTCCATTATCTCCTATATTAGTTGATTTTATTTAAGGATTAAATTATGTTGATTTATCAATATATATATATATTTAATCTCAATCAAATTAATTGTTGTTGATTTTACTAACACAAATCTTAGCCATTAAAAGAAACACAATCAATGAGAGCCATTGGATTTGTGTTGCCCATGGATTGAGATCCATGGATCCCAAAATATTATAAAAGGAGAGGCACCCCTTTGCTCTTCTGCACACAATACACAAGAGAACATAATTTTCTCTCTCTCTCTCTCTCTTTCTCTCTCTATATGTCTACTCTCTCCATCTCATGTGGCCGTCCGCCATGAATGCCCTAGAGAGGTTCTCCATCGCCGCAACGTCGTCGTTATGCCGCCCGATCGTTTGCTCGTGGATCTCCGTCTCCTTCAGTGCGCCTCGCTCATGAAGAAGACGCTGTATCTCGTGTGTCGAGATCAGGAGATCCGCCGCTTGGATCATCAACATGGATTGCGAGAAGCACGCGATTCATCCCCGCGCTCGCAAGCGTCTCCTCCGTCGGATTGGACTTGAGACAGGAGGTCTCTTCGTTTAAAGACTCGATCGCAACCACTCTTCAAGAGGTAATCCTATTACTTGTTTGTGCTTTAGACAAAACGATCCGAGAAGTGTCCTGGGATCATGTGGTTTCGTCGCATGAAAAAATTTTAATTTCCGCTGCATAGAACAACTAGTGCGACTTGTCATTCTTCGTCATATTCGATACGATGCTCACGCTTCCGTGATGCGCTTAAGGATATAACCATATCCTTCAATTTAGATCCCTCAGTTCTGACATAGATTAGGCAGAGTTTGATGATTTATTACCCTGTCTGATTTCCACAAAGCCAACAGATAGGGTGGAGACATTACCAACACTGAGTACAGATACACTAGTAGGGCTGTCTTCGTTAGTTTTGCATGAACAACAAGAGTTCTCACATTCAGATCTGGTTGCTTTCACTCAGACATTTTAGAGGCCAGATTTGCCAACTCCTAATTGTCCAGAACTGAAGCCTTTGCCGTAGTCGCTGAAGTATAGATTCCTTGCGAGTGAGCATGAGATGTACCTAGTCATTATCTCAACAGAATTGACTGGAGAGCAAGAATCTCATCTGATGGAGGTTCTTGAAAGAAGACACAAGGCAATAGGATGGAGTGTAGATGATCTCCAAGGGATAAGTTCGGACATGTGCTCCCACCATATCTATCTCTAAGAGGACGCTAAGCCATCGCATGAGTTTCAGTGATGGATGAACATGAATCTTCGAGAGGTGGTCATTAAGGAAATATCTAAATGGTGGAGCGACAATTTTCTATGCCCCATCTCTGACTCCAAGTGGGTTAGTCCATTACATGTGGTGCCCAAGAAGACGGGCATCACTACAGTTGTGAGTGAGTTTGGAGAGGAGATAGCTACCCAGGTGCCCACTTCTTGGAGGGTCTGTGTGGACTACAAACGATTGAATTAGGCCACCAAGAAGGATCATTTCCTGCTGCCTTTTATTGATCAGATTATAGAGAGGCTAGCTGGGAAGAGTCACTATTGCTTTCTTGACGGGTACTCCGGTTACAATCAGGTGGCCATAATGCCCGAGGACTAGGACAAAATGACATTCACTTGTCTGTTTGAGACTTATTCTTTTAGACGTATGCCTTTTGGTCTATGTAATGCCCTAACAACAAACCAAAAGTGCATGTTGTCCACTTCTAGGACATGGTCGATGACTGTTTAGAGGTCTTCATGGATGACGACTTTTCGGACTACGGTGATGGGTTTGATGCTTGTCTTGATTGCCTAGACCGCATTCTTCAGCGCTGCATAGAGGTCCATCTTATCTTATCTTGGGAGAAGAGTCACATCAAGGTAACTCTGGGGACAGTGCTTGGTCATATCATCTCCGACAGTGGCACAAAGGTTGATCCGGCCAAGGTGGATATCATCATGAAACTCAATCCATCGTCCAACTTGCAGCAATTACAGTCTTTTCTGGGCATGTCAGTTTCTACCAACATTTTATTCACGACTTCAACAGGATTTCCCGACCGTTCTGATCCGCTGATGAAAGACACTAAGTTCATTGTAGATTATAAGTATCTTGTGTCATTTGAGACTCTCAAAATCTTAGTTGTTGAGGCTCCTGTCCTTCAACCGCCTGATTGGTCTCTCCCATTCGAGATCATGATGGATGCCTCCGATTTTTCCATAGGGGCCGTGCTGGGACAGAGGAGGGATGGAGTACCATTTTCCATTCCCTACGCTAGTCGTACATTGGATGTCGTGCAATGGAACTATACTGCTATGGAGAAAGAGATGATAGATGTAGTTTTTGGCTTGGATAAATTCAGATCATATATTCTTGGATCCAAAGTGACTATCTTTACTGATCATACCACCATTAAGTACCTCATGTCAAAGAAGGATGCCGAAGCTCGATTGACCAGATGGATCCTTCTACTCCGGGAGTTTGATATTGAGATTAAGGATAAACCTGGAGTCAAGAATGTGGTGGCGGATCATCTCTCCTGTTTGAAAAATCTTGAGGAATCTGAGAAGACTGATCCCATTACAGAGACCTTCCTAGGTGAGGTGACCCTTACTATCGCCTCTCTCCCATGGTACACCGATATTATGAACTATCTTGTTGCCAAGAAAGTTCTACAAGGTTAGCCCATGCAACGACTTGAGACCTTCCTTACGAAGGCCAAGTCCTACCATTGGGAGGATCCCATACACTATCATGAAGGAGGGGATAACGTTTGGCATCGGTGCGTTCCTCAGGAGGAGCACCACAACGTCCTCACTTACTGCCACAAGCTCGAGTCATGATAACATCATTCTAGGAGGGGAACATCACATAAAGTGCTCCAATCCAGCTTATGGTGGCCTACCCTCTTCAAGGATTCTGATGAATTCGTGAAGAGGTGTACTAATTGTCAGAGGACGGGAACTTGTGGACAACGTGATATGATACCGATGCAGCCCATTCACTTCTGTGAGGTTTTTGATGCATGGGGTATTGATTTCATGGGTCCATTCTCTAAGAGTCAGGGATTTGATTACATTCTGTTGGTTTTTGATTATGTGAGTCGTTGGGTTGATGCCATACCCCCTCGAACCGTAGATGTTAAGACTATTTGTAGATTTTTGACCAATGGTCTTGCTGAAGTATCAAAAAGGGAGATCATAACTATATTGCAGAAGGTAGTCCGCCCAGACTGAAAGGATTGGTCACAGCTTTTAGACTCGGTCTTGTGAGCATATCAGAATTCCTTCAAGACTCTGTTGGGGACATCTCCCTTTCATCTCATTTATGGCAAGCCATGCCATTTACCTGTTAAGATTAAGCATAAGTCATTATGGGTTGCCATTGAGATATTATTGGATTCGGAGAGTATAGGAGATCAAAGAAAGGCAGAATTGGTAGCCGTGGATGAGCTTAGATATACAACCTTTTCAAACAGCCTACAATATAAAGAGCGATTAAAGGAATGACATGATTCTGATATCAACCATAAGCAGTTTGAGGCCGATCAGAGAGTGTGGTTGTTTGATACCATGCTTAGATTTTTTCTAGGGAAATTGCAGAGTAAGTGGAAAGGACCATACCTGGTCTGAAAGGTGCATGACAATGGTAATATCGACATATCTAATATGTCATCTAAGTCCACCTTTCGTGTCAACGGTCAACGACTCAAGAGATATCTAGACCATGATCCGTTGATCATTGATGTCACCCCGATTCATTTTGCATGAGATGTGGTCTTTGAGTCACATCAGTTGCATCTCATGCTGGATTATCACTGTCTTCCGCCTTGTATAGACCGGATGTCCATATCGTCTCATTCTTTAGTCTAACACCCCATATGCATCTTGTGATTATGCTATACTTAGGGTGTACTTAGCCCTAAGTATACAGGAGGTGTCCGATTTTTTATTATTCTTTTGATTCTTTTTACCTATTTTTTGCTGCCTATACTTAGGGATATTTTACCCTAAGTATAGGGGAGGTAGACCTTGTACATTCTAACTCATGGTTTTCCCATTGTGTACAGTATGCTATACTTAGGATTACTCGATCCTAAGTATAGAGGGATCACTGACTTCAATTCATTCTATTCTTTGATTCGTTGTTGTAGTATAGCCTTTTTTTTTCATTGCCCTATACTAAGCACGAGTTATGTCTTCTTCATCGCTCCTTGATCATTCTAAGGACATTGTTCGAGCTAAGTATAGGGGGTGTTGTATATATTACATATATACTTTAGTCATAACTCGTACTTTGTGTGAGTTTGTTTATAAATAAAAATGGCAAAAAACCACAACCTAAAAATCACCAAATTTTTAAATTTTTCTTGTACATAAAATTCTTTCTTGCACATACATAGTTATTTATAAAAACTATTTTTGTACGAATGTTTGTAACAAGGTTTCACTTGTAAAGTGTTTGTAAATATTTTTTTATAAAAATTATGTATATAGTACAAAGTTTTTGTAAAATGTTTGAAAAATAAAAGTTTACAAAAACCCTTGTGTAAATGTTTGTAAATAGTCTGCAAAACTTCTGCATTCATACATGCATTCAAACATTTTCGAAAATTTTGCACATTTTAAAAAACTTTGCATATAAAGATTTTTGTAAATATTTGTAAATTCTTCTAAATCATAGTTGACATTTAAAGTAGTATGGAATTAAATTAGAAAATGAAATTTGGTTAAGACCATAATCCACCTAATTTTCAGAGGAACCTTATAAGATTGGGGGTTAAGACTTTTTAGGTCCATTAATGACTTAATTCTTTGAGGCCACTAAGCTATGTTCATATGTCATCCTGATGAGCCTAAGTAAAATATTTAACAACACTCACATGACTCTCATAGACAATGGCTTTACATGCACCAACACGTTACACATAGCTTTCTACAAATGAGGTGATGAGGAGGCAGTTTCCTTTGGCTTGGGGTAGCATACGAGGGTAGTACTTCTAGGCGGAACCTCTCATCTTTCTTTGGGGGGGGGAGAGGGGAAGTGCATCTCAACTTGGTCTGGCGGTGTTGAGGTCTAAAGACATGAGTTGTGAGTTGCAATAATGCTTCAAAAGAGGGATAATATACTGGCTCAAGAAGAAAAGTCCTTATGTATATATGTTGCACCATGTAGATATGTTGTACATAGGCACATCTAAAAAAATGTGTAAAAGAAAACTCCAAAAAAAGTGGACATGCCTGATTGAAAATAAAATGCATGTCGGAGTGTATATAGTCAAATAAAACAAAGCTTATATTACACCTTCTCATCTCATGAAGCTTGCAGCAGGAGACTTAGCTACACTGGTTGGGCTCCCAGGGATACCTGGATACACTGATCATGATCCATTCTCTTCTTTCCCCTCTTCTTGAGCCGATTGAACTTGAACTTAGAAGGGAATACCCCTCTCCTCGAGGAAAGAGCTTCTAGGCTAGGGAATTAGAGTTACTTTGTTGAGGGGGGTTGTTTCTTTGTCATTTATGAGGTGGGGAGCTACATATCACTTACACAGAGGAAAGATTCATGGTCATTAGAGTATGTGTATGTAGACTTGTTATGATTTGGATTATTGAGGAGTCTTGACCATAGAATGGTGGAACTTAGAGGTTGTTAAGTCTTGACCCTAGATCTTAATAAGGTTCTGACAAACTAAAAATCCAAAGGTCTGACCAGCTCCATACTTCAATTTAATGAAGACAAGTTTAATAATCAATCTTGATTCTCCTTCTTTTCATTTCCTTCCTTTTTCACTTCTTTTTCAAATAAGTGTTTGCTAAGGGACTAGCAAAGGTAAAGTATAGGGCGGGGGGGAGGTGATGAATCCCTGATTGTGACTCTTTATTCTTATATTTTAGATATTTATCTTGGCAAATTGTCATGTAAATATGTGTAAATATAATAAGTTAGCATTCATCATGCATGGATTAACTTTGTATAATTAGCATGTATTTGTGCACAAATAAAAGAATAAAGGAAAAAAATGGAGGGAGATATTTAGAATAAATACAGAGTGATCCGAATTCCAAGAGAAGGTCGATCCTTGACCTGATCGCCTAATAAAATAACTAGAGAGAGAAAGATCCTACTCTATGTTATACATATTACCTATATATGTAGATAATTATTTTTGATAAAATAAAAATAAAGCATTCTTTTTACCTCCATGTATATAGTCCTAAAAATAAAACAAAAATAAAATAAAAATCAAAAAAATAAAATAAAAAATAATACAAAAATGAATGTATATATGCCACACTCTCTATTTTATTCTATACTTATAAATAGATCATAAAAATAAAATAAAAATTATTGTAAAATAATTTTTATTTTATACTCATAAAATTTTGTTGTAAATAAATAAAATATAACATTGAGGTATTTGTTTAAAAATAACAAAATAAAAATTTTTTGTATATAAAACCTCGGTATATTATACCAGTACATAACACCATATACTGTATATACACTAATTTTTTTCATAAAAATAATTAAAAATCAATGAAAAATAGTTTGAAAAGTAATATACATTTTTTATTTTATACACTATTTTGAATACATTTACTATTTTTATTGATTTTGTAAAATTTTGTAAAATCGAATTTTCTGATTGATCCAGATCGTTTGTTGACCTTCTGTCAACGCCTCTTCCTTCCCAGGTCAGACTCGGAGAGCGTTCACCAGAGCTTTTTCTCGATTTTTTCCATCCTGCCTCCGAATGCTGTTTGCCTCGAAATTTGGACCCGATAATCTTTGTTCACACAACATCCTCGCGGGTCCCTTGGCCAATCCGGATCGCTATAGGGTTCCGTGCTTTTCGTCGATCTTTCTGGAACCTGGAGCGACCTATAAAACCTCTTCTTCCCCCTCTTGGCACCGCTGCTCGTACCTCGCCCCTTCTCTCACCACTAGGAATCTTCAGTAGAGTGACAACAATCGGAGGAGACCTTTGGATCGCATTTTGGTGGCCTGAACCAGTACCTCAGCTACATGGTCGGAGAGCGCCGCCACGTCTAGCTTCATCACTTTCCACAGTGAGGTCGAGGCCACAACCCAGACTCCCACCTTCACTGGAAGTTCCTGAGTTCATCACGATCCTCAGTTACTTGCCATTATGTCCCTACTTTTCCAATTCGATTCAATCTTCCATTTCCCTCCGCCGCATGTCCACATGCTTCGACCAGTTGGTCGGCACCTCGTCTCATCATTCCATCCATTCCAATCAAACCTACGTATCGCCCTTCATCTCGCACCGCATCCTGATCCCCCTTAGACTCGACCCTCAGGTCAAGATTGAGGATGAGACCACTCCACAGACGCCAGGAGTCAAACTCCATTTCCCCACACTTCTCTCCTCCTTATCAAGCAATAACCCGACCGGAGCAAAGCCCCGAGTCACTCTTCTCTTTGCAGGTCATTTCATGTGCAAGGAACTACTTCTGAGCTCCTAGCTGCTCAGGCGGAGTACCCCCAGGTGACCTGGCCTTGCCACAACCATTCGACCATTGCCATCTCCATCAGATCCCCCAGCCTGATGCGTCGCAACTCCATGAAGCTGGTGGACCTCTTCGCTCTTCAAACGGGTCGGTGGATCTCCTCCCTCGCTTGATCAAAGTCCGGCGGGGAGGTGTTCTTCCAACATACTTCTTAGCCATTGGATGGTCCTCCTCACTCCGTATGTCATCCTAACCATCGACTACCGTAACTTTTTAGCCGTCAGATCTGATGCCCTCTGATGCATCCGATCGCACGTAGCAGACATCCTTTAGTTGTCGGATCTGCAGCGTCAGAAGATCAGACTCGTACACCATTGCATGTGCCTGAGTCACTACGTGTCCCTATGTGCCCTGCACGTGCCCTGCAAGTAGGGATGAAAACAAATATGAATACATTCGTATCCGATCCTCTATCGTATTCGTTTTAGACATATTTTGACATTCGTATTCGTATTCGTTTTAAAATGGATGTGGATATGGATATATATCACTTTAACACTCGTTAATATTCACATTCGTATTCGTATATTCGTTTTCGAACATAAGTATAGTAACATATTTATTTATAAATGTGCATAACAACATTTTATGATTGCATTCACCATTGTTGATATAATTGCTTTGAAATTACAATATCTGGTATATCTATTTTATGTTTAAATCATCCTAAATATGCATATTAGTAAATTATTTCTGTTATTATTCGTATCCGATTCGTATTAGTTTTACATTTGTATTCGTTTTTAAGGATATGGTAACATATTTTTCACATTCGTCAATATTTCTATCTGCATTCGTATTCGTATTTTAAGATGGATAAGGATATGATTATGCATATATTTGTATCCGTATCCGACTGTTTTCATCCCTACCTGCAAGGGTATTTTGCATCTATTATCTCGCATTTATATGCTTTACTATCTAGTCTAATGAATAAATATTGTAGCTAGACATTTTGCAGTTTGTACCCTATGTTTTCAATATTTGTATTTTAGTCCTCCTGGACCTCAGACACGTGCATATACACGTGAGTGTGGGTTATTTGCATGACTTGCCCTAAGCTTTATAAAAGTTACGTTTTGAATGGAAATTTTTTTATTATTGCGTATATACCATTGTGCGTGTATTTTTGAGCGTGCGCATGAATATATTGGATAAATTGCAAGATTATCCCTATGCTTTTACGTGTGCGATCTTTTCTCCTGGAAACTTTCAGATAATTACATTTAGGTCCCTACTTACTGTGTGTGTTGTTTTTAGTAAAATAATTATCAAATCAACTCCAAAAGTTTCATAAAAATTATTGTTAGCTCCTGCCAACACATAATATTTGTGGTAATTTTTGTGAATTAATTTGATTTTGTTTGATATTTTCTAAAAAAACACCTAAAAACTGTTATTTTTACTTTATAAATACATAAAAATTCAAAAAGGTATCTAAAAAAATTCCATAAAAATTTATGTATGTGTTTTTATATGCTTTGTCTTCAGTAGCATTTTTGTGAAAATTCATCATAAAAACCCGAAAATTACAAATGACTTAAAAACTTATAGAAATCATTAATTTCTAGAAAAATGAAAAAAATATATAATTTCAGTTTCTGTTGCTAGATATTTTTATTTACTTTATCATAAAATTGCTAAACAAGACATTAGGACTCTTTAAATATTTTTAACTTGTAATTTTGTCCTGGTTGTGCATCGTCTCATTGTCTAGCTTTTGTTTGATTTTTATAAATCCTATAAAATTTGGAAAAATTCCATAAAATCACAAAAAAATCTGAATATTTGGAAAACATAAAAATATTCCCCCCTATTTTAGAGCATTTTTTTGACCTTAATAAAAATGAAAAAGGCTTGCTTGTGTTTTTGTTGTCCTTATCTCCTTGCTTTCCTTCTTTAATTAAAAATATAAAAAATTTGCAAAATTAAAAACCATAAAAATATGATTTTTATTATCTGATTAGGACTACTTCGTACATTTCCGTGCTCCTTGTGTTCGATCCTTTTCTCTATACTTGGTTAAATAAATAGCGGAGACCGTTAAAATTCGATTTTGTGCTTGATTTTTAATTTGTGTGGTTCTCTTATTTTCTTGTTGACCTCCGACCTATTGATTGGGGTCACAATGACCCATGATTATTTTTGAGACTTAACCCTAGTTGGTAGACCGCTCTTCTAGTTCCGATGCAAACTGGAGCTAGGGCTCATGTTCTTCATGTTCTTGAGAAGAAAGAGCTCCAGGTGGCATTGGCACTCTCTCCAAGCAACAGTGTCTTGTGCTCAAGGTAGATCTTGGTGATTCTAAACATTTTCTAGATCTTTTCACTCATGATTTCATCGTCGTTTCTCCATTTTTCAATTGACAAACACCAACACCATCTTTCTTGAGGTTTCATCTAAGGTCGAGTGTAGCATCATTTAAGCACTATTGGAGATCAACCTTTCATCGAAAATTGAATTGCACATGAAATGAATCATCACATGAAGTGAAGCATTAGTGAACATTTGAGGAAGAGCACATTAGGAAGTGGTTGGAGAGGGTGAGAGGTGGAGTGACACATCTACCCTAGGTATTATTCTTAATTACACTTGTGTATGAAAGTTAATGTCTGCTTGGGACATGGACGAACGATAACTAACTCGAGGGGCACAAGTAAAAATGATGCAAGAAGGCAGTGACACAATTGACATTCTAAAAAATGGAGCATAACTGAAATTGTAGGAATTAAGAGGGGCACAAGTGATAAAGTTCCTATTATGTAGTACACAATATTTGATTTTTTGGATTTTTAAATATTAATGATAAAATTATAGAAAATATATAGACTAATAATATAGGTTTATAATAATATCTTAATACATTTTCCTTTTGTTGCATTTTTTGGTATCTTTGGATATTTGTAGACCTTGAATTTTATGTAGTTACTTATGTTACAATACAAAAACAAACGCAAAAGAAATAAAAGGAGATGTAATCTTGTACATAAAGTAATGATGTTTTGATCAAGTATATTCTAGAATACACCAAGTAGCTCAAAATCTTAACTTTCAATATATGATATCCAAAAATCTTGAAAGTGATCTTCCTTTAAAGATAATTTAGTATGCATTATTTAGAAAATGAGTCGAGGTCCATATGTATTTGTATGCTCGGGATATCTGGCTTAGAATGTACACAGAGAATGAATTGTGTTTGGCTATAATTTCTGTACATGCAAGTTAGTACTTCTTTGAAATTTCTCACGAGTCAGTGTTATATATATATATATATATATATATATATATATATATAGAGAGAGAGAGAGAGAGAGAGAGAGAGAGAGAGGGAGGGAGAGAATACTGAGCGATTTCATATCAAACGGAGTTATATGATTTTTTTTTCTGAAATCATTGTATATTTGTACAATATATACTGAGGACCATGCACATGAAAGGTTTGATTCCTTATTTTTTATTGTCTTTCTTGGTTCTATTACTTATTTTTTTGTGTTACTTGTAGTGCTAATTAGTGCTTCTTGTGGATGCACATGGATTTACAAGAACATAGAATTGGTGGGGATGCATACATGCAATTGCTAAGATTCTGAGCTCAATTTCATGTTTAAGATGAGTGAAATATGGTTTCATCACCATATTACCAAGTAAAGAAATAAAATAACTAATAGTTCAAGTACAAAGAGTTATTTTTATAAATAATAGGGTTTCGATGGGTCATTTGTTTAATGTACAGTATAACCTCAAAACTCAAGTTTCACATTTGAACTTTAATTATCATGAAAGTGATATTGTTTTGAAGATAATTAAAATTATAGTATTTTAAAGGTGGGTAGGGTTTCATAGGTGATTGTATGCATGAGATTTTTTATTTTCACTGTAGATCGACATATAACTAGAGTTTAATTTTATTGGAAACATATACAAGGTAGTATTTTTAATAGATTTTTAATTAGTTGGGGTGATTATTATATATAATGTCGAGGTGGTGTCATATCAATTGGAGTTGATATGAATATAGTAGAAATTAGTGAAATTTGTAGAATATTTACATATATGCATATTGACAAATGGAAGATTCTATTTTTCTATTTTCTATTTTTTATTCTTATTTTTTTGACCTGATCAATGTTCTCAAGTATCTCAAATTTGACAAAATAAATATGATTACATACTATTTATTTCTTATTTTTTGGCTTGTTTGCAAAAGGTACATCTTTTTTTAAAAAAAATTCAACCTTGGTATTTTTGTGTTATTTTCAAGTTAGATTGTGCTACTTACACTCAATAATGTACATACAGTAATGCTTTTTTAATGCATGAATGCATATGTTTGTTAAGTTTTTAATCTCAATTTTCATGTTTTAGGTTGGGTTCATGAGTCCATCTCCATTAGTTCCAACTCATCCCCCTACGCAACTATGCCTTTCGCTAAGCATGCTCTATAGTAATTTCCAAGAATTCGACAGTAATTTAAGTTTGCATACTTTGAGGGTTTCCTCTATGCACCATGCTTGGCATCACTCCTCTTGTGGTGGTTGCCAATATCAGCACTCCCATGTTATCGCCCGTCGCAGCAGTTTAAGCATGCAAGCACCAATTTATTGAGTAAGTTTAATGATGTGTCACTTCACCTAGTGCTTTTATTTTAAACAGTTTTTTGTATTATATATACTACTCAAAAATATGTATAGTGGTAGGTCAATGAATGTCGAACTTTGGGAGGCATGAGCTATGTAAAAGAGATCCTAGGTGTTTTTGTGTGCAATTAATTAGTTTCTCGAGTGTGTATTTGCGTCCCCTCTATTGTAGCTACCATAGAGGACAATCAATATGACCACCGCCAATGGTTGTGTCTAAAAAATCCAACAAGTCCCATTTCGTTCCTTTCTTCCCCAAAATCTTTCCCAAATCCCCCTCAAGCCCTCGCTGCCATTGCTACTGCTCACCACCCCCATGCCTCCTGTGGTCGACAGCCACCCCTCTCTTACTCTTTTGGTGTTTGTTGGTAATCCTTTGTATCCATTCTCCTCCGTTGACTTTGTACTCTCCCCAATATCACTTTTCCCTGCTCGGAGGCATTTCCTTTGATGTGCTAATTTTTCAGAGCTATATGACCATATTTTAATATTAATATGGCATTAGTGTAGTGCTTGTGTTATATAAGTTGTTTTTACATCGTGATTGTTATATGTATATTTGTGATATGGATTGTGGTATGTATATAAATTGTAGTATACACACATAGATGTAAATAACATGACTTAGTGTAACCTTTAAATTTCATGTAACATTACTTAGTGTACCCTTAAAAGTTCATGTGGTATGTATAATGATGTTTGAACATTAGATGCATTGTCATATATATATGGATGTATATAGATGAATTGAATATATAATACAATTGATTCTTTATGGAGGTATGAATCTAAATCAACTCATTTGAGTCTAAAATCTAGTGTTCTATTAGTGCAACAAAATGAGTAAGACATAGGATTTAATGATTTTCAGAAATAAAAGAGAGGAGTATTAACGCTTCTGGATTGGATATTTCAATTGGAGAATATAAATAAAAGATTTGGAGGCAAAAAATTTGTTGTTCATGTATGAGATGTAAGGATATTAAATGTAACGATAGAGGGAAGGTTTATAATCATCTTATACTGAATAAGTTTTGATTGCATTATTCTGTTTGGGCTGAACATGGTGAAGTTATAAAGGAGATAAGATGTGATGAAGATATAGATATTGGTGTAGGAATTTCTATGCAATCTAAGAACATTGATAATGAGTTGTTAGATTTGGTGGACGATCTAAGAAGACAAAAAAACAAAACACTTCATTTCATTAGATAGGTTTGAAGATAGTTTGATAGATGCATAAGCCATGTTGGCTCACAGGGTTGAAATGTCCTGTTAAAGTTTCAATGGAAAATGTTTAAGATGAAAGTAATGAACCGATCAACCGCTGTAATGATGATAGATGTATTGTCTTTGATCAGAAAATTATTAAATAATATTGATAACTTTCTAAAGGATTGGAAATATGCGAAACAACAGTTCCGATTGTTAGGTCTGAAATTGCGAGAAAATTGATGCTTGTGCTAATGATTGCATACTTTTTCGGAGAGAAAATTCATATTTAGAATGTTGTCCACATTGTGATGCTTCTAAATATAAAGAAGATAAAGATAATGTAAAGAAGAAGAAAAAGTCAGTGAAAATATTACGTTACTTCACTTTGATTCCAAAATTTAAATCTCTTTATGTCAGAAAAACCTGCAAACTAGATGATGTGGCATGCTTGTTTAAAAAAGAAATATCAATGGAATTATTCTGGTTCCACTTCAGCTTCAACCTCAGATGGCTGAAGTTTTCGGGCATACGGGACAACTTAGTGACAGGACTATACTCACTACCCCTTCCTCTATCACGCTATCGACATCCATCTAATGTACAATAATGGACATAATTTGGCTAGAGATATCCTCATTTCTCAGAAGATGAGAGGAATATAAGGTTGGGATAGCTTCAAATGATTTCAATCCGTTTGGTAACATGACTAGTAGTTACAATATTTAGCTTGTGATATTGGGGACCTATAATCTACCACCATGGATGTCAATGAGTTCATTTATGATGACGACTCTATTTATTCCTGGTCCTAAATATCTTGGAAATGCAATTGGCGTATACTTGCAACCGTTGTTAGATGAACTAAACTGTTATGAAACACGAGAATACTAACATATGGTGCCTTTAGGAAAGACATTCATGCTACTTTATTGTAAATTATAAATGACTTCCAAATGTATGCAAATTTATTTGATTGGAGTACTAAAGGTAAACTCGTGTGTTCTATATATCTTGAAAAAATACAGTATGTCTGGCTTATTACTACTAATATGAAACACTGCCATTTGAGTCATCATCGATTCCTAGCATCAAAACATAGATGGCAGAGGGTAGATAATAATAAGAAATTTGATGATTTACCATTTGGACGTCGACGCCTTGCATTAAGTCGTGTAAATGACAATAGTATATGGAAAAACAATTGCATGTAGGATAAGAATTTGATGGTTTACCATTTTAATGCAATTATTTGAGATTGATGAGTTTTCTGATGAGTACACTTCATTATTTACTAAAAGTCATCATAAATCTCACTTTATTAATTGGTTAAGCATATATGCAAAATAATTAAATGACATGAGTAATAACAGAGGGAACTTAAACCTTTATTATCTTGAATATATGTTGTATTCACAAGTTTTTTTGTACAATGGATATATTGTAAAATGGCGACAAATTTAAAACAAAGTCAACTGATAAGATGAAATAAACATAAATGTCTGGTGTTATAATGAAAACAGACTTACCTTCCGATAAGATGACTACTATAGAGAAATTCTTGACATAATAAAGATCAACTTTACTATGAGTGTCAATGCATTATTTTTAAGTATAATTGGTTCGATGTGGTCGCGAAAGATAAGAATGGAATTATTTCCTTAAAGCTATCAGAGAAGTTACAAACAAATGAGCCTTTTACACTTGCTAGTCAGGTGGAACATGTATTCTACGTCCCATATAACTTGAGCATTTGGTGGATTATACCTGTAAGGACAATACCACAAGACTACTTTGATGTTGAAGATGATGATGAGTTATCAAATATTGATGATTCATATCAAACTGAGATTCAAGAAAATTCGTCTGGTGTGATAGATGCAGATGTGATGACATGCCCTCGAAGATTTTGTGATAACATCCTAAATCCTTAAAGTATAAGTTTATCAATATTTTTCCTAATTTATTTAATATTATATTTGATATATAATTAAATACTTATTAAATCATTTTTAATATTTCATTATTTATGCAGACATGCCTCTACGTCATAGATGCATAGGGATGCACCGCCTCCATCCCATGCAGGTAGTGACTCCTCCGTTCCTGTAGGGTCGGGGGGCTCTACTAGATGTAGAGGCTCATCGCATTGTTGTGCTTTGGACTGTCTGCGTCCTAGTGAGACCCTTCAGGTGAGCATTGTTGGAGTTGTATGTAGTACATGAATTTGATGGTTTACCTTTTTAACGAGTTATCTAAGATTGATGAGTACACTTCATTATTTACCGAAAGTCATCATAAATCTCACTTCATCAATTGGTTAAGCATATACGTGAAACAATTAAATGACATGAGTAATAACAGATGGAACTTAAACCTTTATTATCTTGGATGCATGATGTATTCATAAGACATTTTTGTACCATGGATATATTGTAAAATGGCTACAAATATAATAACAAAATCAGCTGACAAGATGAAATAGATATAAATTTCCAGTGTTATAATGAAAAGGGACTTACCGTCTGATTTAGATGACTACTATAGAGAAATTCTTGACACAAAAAAGATCAACTTTACAATGAGTGTCAATGCATTCTTTTTAAGTGTAATTGGTTCGATGCGGTCGTGAGGGAATATGTTATCGAAAAGATAGGAATGGAATTATTTCCTAAAAGCAATCAGAGATGTTGCAAATAAATGAGCCTTTTATACTTGCTAGTCAGGTGGAACATGTATTCTACAACCCAGACAACTTGAGAATTTGGTGGATTAAACCTGTAAGGACAATGCCATAAGACTTCTTTGATGTTGAAGATGATGATGAGTTATTAAATATAGATGATTCATATCAAACTGAGATACAAGAAAATCTGTCTGGTGTGATAGATGCAGATGTGATGGCATGTACTCGAAGATTTTGTGATAACATTCTAAATCCTTAAAGTATAAGTTTATCAATATTTTTCCAAATTTGTTTAATATTATATTTGATATATTATTAAATACTTATAAAACCATTTTTAATATTTCATTACTTATGCAAGCATGCCTCTATGTCATAGATGCATAGGGATGCACCGCCTGCATCCCATGCAGGTTGTGACTCCTCCGTTCCTGTAGGGTCGGGGGGCTCTACTAGAAGTAGAAGCTCATCATAGTGTTGTGTCTTGGACTGTCTGCATCGTAGTTGTTAGCAATGTGAGTCCCGGGTGAACCATTTCTACAATAATTGTTATTGTACTGAATAAATTATCAATAAAAGTTATTGATTATTTTTCACTCCCTTTCTGAGATTAAATGAATGAATGCACTATAGGGTCCCTCTGTACGATAAGGGTTATGTACCATGGCCAACTTGATGATCATGCAACTGTTAATTCATGGAATGAATCATAGAGGCTGATGTTTGGATGAATATCTAAGGAGTTAGATAGAGGACTCATCAAGCATCGTCAAATGATTATTAAGTGATGATCTCTAGCCTGAATAGGAGATGGCAATCCTCTCTCAAATGGCTGATATCTGACTGACCTCTTGATGCAGGTCCTCTGCATGGGAATAGTGATTCGGATGTGTCAGGTCAGTTGAGTCAATGGGTTGACTTAACGAGATCGAGATAACCAAAGACCTATGCTGAATACTGTCACAGCATAGGCATGCATCCTCTGACCGGAGACAGATGTGTTGCTATATGTCTGAGTGTGTACATTTGGCAGACCAATAGGTTGATGACCTAACCAAGGTCCATATACCGGCGAGCTGGTGTGCATGTAAGGACATATGAGTAATACGATCTCTCAAAGGGATCATACAGGTCCACTTGTGAACCGGGAGACATGAGCTTACTCAGAGGTATTGGGACTGATCAAATTCCATGCATGGTCGTCATGCTTTGAAAGCATGACATGAATTTGAAGGTAAGATATATGTTTTGGGAAAGCACATGATCTATACCAATTCCCAGTGACCAAGATTGAGAAACTTAATGATCAAACCCTGAAGATGACAGTGTACAAGTGATCTTTATCTTCAGAATGATCATAGGTCTTCCAATATGCAGGATGTACAGGTATTGGGAATACCTGAGGGTGATGTGATCATAAACGATTGTATAACCATGACGCTTCCATTCCGAGGGAGTGATGAAACAGGTTTGGATTTTAGTGACTCCTCTCATTAGAGAATTGACCTAATCTTAGTTCATGAACTGGACATTGATCTGAATGATATTCAGATGCAATGAGAAGATTAGGTCTACGGTCTTGATTTGATCAACCATCAGTGGGAGGTCCATGGGATCTGGATTTGAGATATGATCTCAACATCCAAGTCACTGTACGTGGAGCAATACAATCGCCCTGTCCTTATCTCCAAGTATCTGCGGAGAAATCGCATTATTCTTGAAGGGTTCAAGAATAATTCCATGGATCTAAGCAATGAAGAAATAATGATTAAATGTGATTTAATCATCTTGATGTGTGAAGAACTTATCCAATATAGTTAAACGTGATTTAATTAGTATGGATAAGAATAATGTGGATAGAAATATTCAATTATTCTTAATATATTATAAATGAGATTTATAATGTATTAGAGAGAGCTAATTATAATTTATATTTGTTGATTAATTATTATGTGTATTGGATACACATTGTGTAATTAATTGACAATGTAAATTATGTGTTGTTTTGGGTTGTGAATATGATTCATAATTTTTCAATGGCAAGATTGCAATATTCTCAAATATAATTGTGAATTATTTTTGAAGAATAAAATCCAACAAAAGTTGTTGGAAATAAATAAAGAGATTTCCATGGAGATAAGCAATCTCATGAAATATCATGAGATTGCCCTCCATATGGAAAGGGTGGGTGGCACGCAATTCCAGATTGGAATGGGTGGCCGTTCACATGGAAGGTACATGGAGATGTAATCTCCATGTATATTCTCTCCTTATTTATTGGTATAATTTAGGATTGATTTATATTTGATTTTGTCAAATATATTTTAATCCAAATTTGTTGGTTTTACCAACAACAATCTTGACCATTGGATTGGACACAAATCAATCTCATCCATTGATTTTATATGTCCCATGGATTGAGATCCATGGATCCCAAAACCCTATATATAGAGAGGCATACCATGCTCTCTAATGGTATGCAATATAGAAGCTCTCTCTCTCTCTCATTTTCTTCTCACATGCCAACCCTCTCTCTCTCTCTTCTTGGTGGACGTCCACCAAACCCTAGAGGAGAGACTCGTCGACGCTCTCGCCACTGCGCCGCCACTTCGAGTTCTTAGGTTCTCCGTCTTCTTGGAGTGCTACGCTCACGAAGGAGACAATCGATCTCATACGACGAGATCAGGAGCAACCGTGCTTGGATCATCTTCTTGGATTGCGAGGACTAATCCCCACGCTCGCAAGCGGTCTCGCCAACGATCGGACTTGAGACAGGAGGTCTATTTCTTTAGAGACTTGATCAACCAAGGTTCAAGAGGTATTCTTTTATACTTGTTGAGGTTATAGATGAAACGATCCGAGAATCGTTCTTGGATCATGTGGTTTCATCAGAGTCGTATGACTAGCACTTCTGCGTCGTATCCGATACGACGATCACACTTCCGTGATGCACTTGAGAATAATTCCATATCCTTCAAGTGGTATCAGAGCCTTAGGTCGACGGTTTCGAATATGATTCGCAAACTGAGGACGACTTGTTTTCGTTAAGGTCGCGAAAGTTTTTATTGCATTTGACTTCGCAGATCTGTTTAGTATATAATTTCGACCATGTTTAAAATGTTTAAGCACGAATTATTTACTTGATTTTTGTTTCCCATTAAATAAGGAAACCATAGGATCTGAGTTTGTGTAAATCGGATTTCGTATGCTCGAGATATGGTTGTTTTAATCAACATGTATGCACTGTTGCGGGTACTGCATATCTTAACATGATTAAAGAATTAATTACTATTTAGATCCGTCTCGAAATGCGTGAAACATCATTTGGCTTCTGTCCTAAATCAAGTTAGCAATCTTTGAAAATTGAGTTTGTCTAATTTGGATTTAAATTGATTGAGATATGTTAATTTAGTGAGTAGGGGTCACTACTAAAATTGCAGTCCTAATCTAGAATCAAGCGATTGTCAATTAGTGAAATTAATTGTTAATTTCGTGAAATAATCATGAAAAATATTTGTGAAACATTGGAAGATGATTATTTACCTAATTGACTTGGCCTCAACCAATTAATTGATTGGATTTGATCTAAATCTTAATTGGAAACACAATCATCAAACTTGATGCTTGAATAGGATTGGGAATCTGTGTAGCAAATTTCCTTATAATAAAAAATGTTTTGGTTATTACTATATGGTATAATTTCGGTTGAAAAACTGATAATCATCTCAAGTACAAATTGATATATCTGGCATTATGCTTTCCCGAGGTGGATATGGTGACTAGTCAGAGAGCATTGGGGTTGCGGGTTGCAACGTATGTGGTCTGTCCCACTCTCGTCGGTAATGGCCATGACAGCGGGTAGGGACTGTATAATGCCGTAGAAAATCAAGGTGTATTTTCTAATTATTAAAATTCGAATTAATACATACTTTGAGATATTACCATATTTATATTCAAGTAAAAATAATCAAGTTTGTTGATTGAATTGGATTGATAATTAATTTAATATGATTAAATTGATTATGTCCAATTGAGACACTCTAGTATGAATAGAGTTATTATTTCCCTTGGAAGAATTAATTATATGAATGTGATTCATGATAATTAATTAAAATTTGAATATGAGATGGAGGATCACATACGTGACATTCATGGTCTCCCGTCAAGGCGAAGGGTTCCGTCGCCAGGGATTGCATGTGGGAGACGCCTGTCCGAAGTGACAGCTCCTGTATGCAAGCGCATCTGGATCGGGCTCTTTGCTTCTCGAAAGAGTAAGGCCGTATGCGTAGTGACCCCAATATCGGATCCTCATATTATTGGGGCAATATTGGATTGCGTATAGCGGGTACTATTCCTGTTGACGGTTGGTTCAATTAACAACGGGTCAACATCGCCTTAGGAGTAGTGTGCTCGGGTGTTAAAGACCGAATTGGGAAATGCAAGTTGGACTTGCAAGGCGGAATGTGTTCCCGCTTCTCTTTATTAGAGTCGCAGATTCTCATATTATTGGGATGTGACAAAGATAAAGGGGAGATCCCAATTCTTGCTAGAGATATAGAGGTAAGTACATCTCCTACTTTGAAAGTGATTAAGGGAATACACTTTCAAAGTAGACAATGCAAGAATAATTTGATTTAAAATACCTTAATCAAATATCATGAATTTGAATATAGGTTTATATATTCTAGTATAGTGCATTCTTAATTTCAGAAAATGAAGTTCTTGAACCCACTTAGTAGGCTTCTTGAGGTCAACCAATTGACTGGCCCAAATTACTCGGATTGGATCCGTAATTTGGAGCTTGTTCTCTCTGCAGAGCGCATAAGTTATGTGCTCTTCGAGGACAAGCATGAGAACCCTAAATCTAAGGAAGAAAAAGCATATAATGACAAGTATCATGAAGATCATGTCTTGGCTAGATGCTATATACTGGGTTCTCTCTCCAATGTTCTACAGAAGCAACATGTGGAGATGAGCACTTGTCAGGAGTGTTGGACATGTGAGCCCACGGCGAGCCATTATGCAATAAATGTTATTGCAAATATCATTCCCTGATCTGAAATGAAGAATAATAATTTGCATAATAGGTCCCTCTGTACAATTAGGGTTATGTACCATGGCTGTCTTAATGATCAAACAGCTGTTGATTCAATAATTGAATCATAGAGGCTGGTGCTTGGATGAATATCTAAAGAGTTAGATTGAGGACTCATCAAGTACCGTCAAATGATTATTAAGATGTGATCTCCAGCCTGAGTAGGAGATGGCAATCCTTTCTCACATAGGCTGATATCTGACCGACCTCTTGATGCAGGTCCTCTGCATAGGAATAGAGATTCAGAGGTGTCAGATTAGTTAGGTCAAAGAGTTGACTTAACGAGATCGAGATAACCTAAGTCCTATGTTGAATGCTGTCACAGCATAGGCACGCATCTTCTGACCGGAGACAGATGTATTGCTATATGTCTGAGTATGTACATTTGACAGACCAATAGGTTGATGACCTAACCAAGTCTATACACCGGCGCGTTGGTGTGCATATAAGGGCATATGAGTAATACGATCTCTCAAAGGGATCATACAGGTTCACTACTGAACCGGAAGACATGAGCTCACTCATGAGATATTGGGAGGAATCAAAATCCGTGCACGGTCGTCTCGCTTTGGAAGCTTGACTGAATTTGTAGGTTTGATATATACTTTTGGAAAGTATATGATCAAGACCTAGGTATGATATATGCTTTTGGAAAGTATATGATCGATACCAAATCCCAATGATTAAATGAGAAACTTAGTGATCAAACCCTGAAGAAGACAGTGTAAAATTGATCTTGATCTTCGGGTTGACCATGGGTCTTCCAGTATGCAGGATGTACAGGTATTGGGAATACCTGAGGGTGATGTGATCATAAACGATTGTATATCCATGACGCTTCCATTCCGAGGGAGTGATGAAACAGGTCTGGATTTTAGTGACTCCTTTTCAATAGAGAAGCAATCCGATCATAGTCCAAGTGTTGGACATTGATCTGAATGAGATTCAGATTCAATGAGAAGATTGGATTTGCGGTCTTGATTTAATCAAGCATCTGTGGGAGGTTCGTAAGATCTGGATTTGAGATAAGATCTCAACATCCAAGTCACTATACGTGGAATAATACAATCGCCCTGTCCTTATCTCCAAGTATCTGCGGAGAAAGCACATTATTCTTGAAAGGGTTCAAGAATAATTCTTTTGATGAAATATCCAAGCAAGGACTTGATGATTAAATGAGATTTAATTATCAAGCTTAATATGAATATAATTCATATTGTAAAAATGATTATCTAAGATAATTAAATAGGATTTAATTATCAAGGATTAAGAGAATGTGGATAACACTATCCATGATATATGTGTGTTATAAATATGATTTATAATATACATATATAAGAGAGAGAATTTATGTAAATAGCATTTGTTAATTAATAATGTGGATTGGATTCACATTTATTAATTAGTTGGAAATGCAATTTACTAATTAGTTTGGGTTGTGAATATGATTCGCATAATATTCAATGGCATGATTGAAATATTCACAAATTAATTTAGAATTAATTTGGTGAATAATTTTGTGATAATTGTTAATGCAAAATTAATTAAGAAATAATAAGATAAATAAAAAGGAGACAAATTAACCACCTAAATAAGAGGTGGCGCCACCTATGACTCATTCATAGGTGACCCCCCCTATGATTTAGGGAGGTTAGTTGACTCCCTTTTTGTTGTCACATTATCTCTTAAATAGTTAAATTAAATTATGTTGATAATATTGCAACATATTTTAATTTAAATAAATGTTGTTGGTTTTAACCAACAACAATCATAGCCATTAATTTAGCATGGACCAAGCATAGTCCTTGGATCCATGTGTCCCATGGATTGAGATCCATTGGATCCTAAACTAATATAAAAGGAGGGCTAGGGTAGCCTTCCAAGGTACATGATTAAGAGTTGTACAAGGTGACAACTCTCTCTCTCTCTCTTTCTCATTCTCGCCCTCTCTCTCTTTCTCTTCTCCATTAAGTGGCCGTCCACTTTGTGTTGAGAAAGGAGAGACTCTCGGCTTCTTCTTCGACGCTTGGATCTTCATCGATGATTGCGGGAAGGAACGTGACTCATCATCACGCCCGCAAGTGCGTTCTTCGTGGATCGAACTTAAGATAGGAGGATCTCTGCTTTGGGATCTCGCGATCACAACCACGCTTCAAGAGGTATTCCTTGTACTTTGTGGTTTGATGAAACGATCCGAGAAGTGTTCTCGTGATCATGTGGTTTCATCTATAAAGTTAAAATTTTTTAATTTCCGCTGCATCTAGCGACTAGTGCGACTAGTTGCTCCGATTGCATACGATGCGATCGACACGCTTCCATGATGCACTTAAGGATTCTAAATATCCTTCAAGTGGTATCAGAGCCAGGTTGAATAAGGTTTTGGATATGATCCATAGACCTTAGACGATTTGGTTCTTGAAAGGGTTGCGAAATTTTACTGCATTTCAATTTTCGCACCTCTGTATAATTGAATTTTTATGTACTGTTTAAAATGTTTAAACACGAAATTTTAAATTGGATTTTATTCCCCATTAAACAAGGAAACCATAGGACTTGAGTTTACTAAATTTAGACTTTATTTGCTCAAGATATGGCTTTTTTGAATATGACTATATTCACTGTTGCGGGAACTGCGGATTTGAACGTTTTTAATCCGCCTTGAAATGCGTGAATTATCACTTTGGTTCTTTAATAAATCAAATAGGCAATCTTTGGAAACTGAGTTTGCATTTTTTGGATTTAAATTGATCAAGATAAGTTAATTTTGGTGATTGGGGGTCACTGCTGGAAATTAACAATTTCTTGATCTTGTACCTTGTGATATGTCGTTCAATTATCATGATGAAAATTAATTGTTAATTTTCTGGAATAATTAGTGATAAATATTTGTGAAATATTTAAAGAGATAATTATTTCATTGAATGACACTTGCCTAAACCAATGATAAGATATTAGATCTTGATCATTGGTTCATCAACAAACATTGCTTTCATGAAAACTATAGTTTATCCTACAATAGTTGTAGGACAACTTTACATGAAAAACCCTTTTGCTTGAATAGGATTGGGGATTTGTCTAGCAAATCTCCTTATAATCAAAAATGTTTTGATTTATATTATATGGTATAATTTCGGTTGAAAAACCGATGAACATCTCAAAGTACATGATGGTCTATCTGGTATTATCCTTTCCCGAGGCGGATGTGGTGCCTAGTCGGAGAGCATTGGGGTAGCGGGTTGCAACGTATGTGGTCCGTCCCACTCTCGTCGGTACTGGCCATGACAACGGGTAGGGACTGTATAATACCGGAGATAGATAATGTGTATTTTTCTAATTATTAAAATTTGAATAATACGTACTTTGAGTATATACCTACTATTCAAGTAAAAGACATGTTTGTTGATTGATGATTGGATTGATGATTAATTTAATGTGATTAAATTAATTATATCCAATAAACACTCTATTATGAATAGATGTGTATTTCCCTTGGAAGAATTAATTATGTGAATATGATTCACGATAATTAATTACAATTTGAATATGAGGTGGAGGATCACATAAGTGACATCCATGGTCTCCCGTCAAGGCAAAGGATTCCGTCGCCAGTTGTTGTATATAGGAGACGCCTGTCCGAAGTGACAGATCCTATATATGATTTAATTGGATCGGGTTCTTTGCTTCTCGAAAGAGTAAGGCCGTATACGTAGTGACCCCAATATCGGGTCCTCATATTATTGGGGCGATATTGGATTGCGTATAGCGAGTATTAAGCCTGTTGACGGTTGGTTCAATTAATGACGGGTCAACATTGCCTTAGGAGTGGTGGGCCCGGGTGTTAAAGACCGAATTGGGAAATGCAAGTTGGACTTGCAAGGCGGAATGTGTTCCCGCTTCTTTTTATCCGAGTTGTAGGTTCTCATATTATTGGGATGCAACAAAGATAGAAAAGGAGATCCCAGATCTTGCTAGAGATATAATGGTAAGAATATCTCTTACATTGAAAGTGATTAAGGGAATGAACTTTCAGTGTTGACAAGGCAAGACAACTTTGATATAAAAATTCCCAAATCAAAGTAAAATATGTATATAATATATATACCCTTATGCAAATTTCTTATTTCAGATAATCCTTCATTAAACCTACTCAATGTTATACTCAATAATAACCAGTAAAATATCATGGATTGACTCTTGATCCAGATATTGTACTTGCAATTGGACACATAATGTATGTGGTTGCAATGTGCAAGTTTCCTCAACATAATGAGGAATGACAATTAAATAAGACAATAAGACATCACCTTAGGGTTTGTATGTCTTTATAGTCTTGACCTTTCATCGAGTGTACTTTGGAAGTGACATGTCGATGGTGATCATAATTGTCGAATAATCCTTATAAAATAAAAGAAGATATTTTGGCGTATATGCTCTAGACATTTAATCATGAATGACATGGTTCTCTGCATTATACAGAATGGTGGCTCGAAAGAGATGATGTATTCAAAATGTTTGAATACCTACCTGAACCTAAGTCTTTAAGAGTTAAGATGTATGTAGATATGATGAGTGTCATCATTCTATTATCTATACTCTAGTCATTCATGAAGCTTCATAATATTCATATTGTATGAATTTAATGAAGCATGTATAAATGTTGAAATGCTCTTGTATTGAAATCTTTGAATTCAACATAAGAGATTCTTTGTCTTGAACAATGGTTGTTTATAGATGGAGAGAGCGCAGTGGAAGCATGGGTCGGACCCGAGTAAGAAGGAAAGTCAAAGAGTTGACCTACTTCTGTAACTTCCATATGACATCCAAAGAGTTGGATGAATGCCAATACTGCAATATGTTGATGTGTTGATAGTGTATGACTATCAAGTTTGTCTAAAGTCCTTAGTGAAGGACTCAGATAGAGCATCAGAATAATCTACATATAATCATTGACTCTGACTTTATTATTTCATAAGATAAAGTCTGACAATTGTATCCGAATCTTCTAATGACATTTGCAAATTGGTTGCATATATATTAAAAGACTAGAAATTTGATCTTAAGGTTTAATAGTCATCTGCATGGATATTGCTGTAATTATTGCAGCAATCTCTGTTAGATAGATAGACTTCATATTCTCAGTGGGAGAGCCCTTAGTCTTGGAGAATATCTCTATGACCTGGATAGTAGAGTACACTCATTGTTTGTTTCTAAATGTTGGAAATAAACATGAATTCTGAGATAGAACTATCATAAAGAGTTATGATGGAAATATTTCAGATAGTAATCTAACATCTAGTGGACTCCACAAAATTAGAAAATTAATGAATGGTTCATTAAGATTTCTAATACTGAAAATCAAACATTATAAGATCAATAGGAGGATGAATATCATTTGACAATGATCTGGCATCAAGTCTTGGACATATGTCTGCTGATGTGATCAATAGACTAGTAAGATATGAAACTTTAGAATGTCTAAAATTTCAAATCTTACATACTTATGAATATTGTATTCAAAGTAAAATGTCCAATACACCCTTCTCAGGGAATGGTGTTAGATGTCGAGGTATTCAAGATCTCATACATACTGATGTATGTAGATCATCTATATCATAGTAAACATTATGGATATGTGATATCTATTGATGATTATGTATGATATGAGATTTCTTCTCTTCACCTGAGGAACCTTTGAAATGTTCAAAGATTTCACAATTTTGGTTTAGAACCAAAGTTTTAAAGAAGATTAAATGAATTTGATTTAACCAAGGTAGCAAGTACCTATTAGATAAAATTCAAAGAATACCTTATGGAGATATGAATATCATTTCTATCTCACTCCTCCTGATAAACCTGAACTCAATAGAGTTGTAGGGAGATACAATTGAATCATGTGTGACATGATTTGATCAATGATGAATTTTAGCATAATTATCCCTTAGTTTCCAGGTATATATGTGTAGTAGAGACTACAATATATATATCCTTAATAAGGTTCCATGCATGTAAGCTGGAATCTAGCACTTGAGAGTGCTACTTCATTAGGAAAATAAAGGATGGTATTGGATACCTACTTTACGACCTTGAGATTCTTAAAAGATCTCATCTCTGAGAATGTGATTCTTGGAGGATTGAGACTCTTGAGAATCAAGATAAAATGAAGTGAAGGAACTCATTTAATCTTGAGAAGATAATGAGGCTCCTGAAATCAGAAACTAAAAGGATAATTAAAGATGAAACACTAATACCTCTTCAAATGAGTTTAAGGATGTATTCCATGTCTGATAATGATCGGACTTCATGTGATGAAGCTCCTAAGGATCATGACATGGAAAGATGGATATTAGCAATAAAGTCTAAAGTAGACTTCATATACAAAGTGTTGTATATGGACCCTCGAGGATCCACCTATATGGGTAAGACCCATAAAGGTGTAAATGGATCTTCAAGAGAAGAGGGAACCTGGTGAGAAGGTAGAGACCTTCAAAGCTCGGTTTGTAGCCATAAGCTACACATCGGAAGAGAAGACATTGCTTGTAATGAGACTTGCTCTTCGGAAACCATGCTTAAAATCATCAGAATATTGCTAACCTTAGCGACACAACTTGACTATTGCATCTTCAGGATGTAATTCAAGATTGCATTCCTATAAAGAATACCTCTCTGAGGATATTCACATGAAGTAGCCCCAGGGCTTCATGGTTGGGGAAAGTAAGGTGTAAAAGCTAAAGAAATCCATCTGTGGACTCAAATAAGCTTCTTGTTGTTGGAACATAAGATTTGATGAAATTATAAATGATATGCTTTCAAATAGAATCTTGATGAACCATGTGAAGCTTAGTGGGAGTGCCATTGTGTTCATCGTGCTAAATGTAGATAATATCCTAATCATTTGGAATGATATAAGGATGATAATAAGTGTTTCATAGACTGGCTATTCCATAGCTTGAGATATGATCTCAATAATACCTCTTGGATCTTAGTTCTGAAGTTGTTCAGAAGCAAAGAAAAGAGGGTATTGGGACTGTCACATTTGTAGTATACCTTGGACATGATCCATTTTTTGGAAATTCCAAGAAAGGCTTCCTTCCCTTAAGATTTGGTACTGACCTATCTAAAGGGATAACACCTCAAAGAGTTGAGGAAGTGAATGCTAGAACTGCTTCCACTTGTGCATCAGTTGCGGAAAGCTAAGTGTATGCTAAATGTGTACAAAAGCCAGATATCTTCCATGTAGTGGGAGTAGTAAACTGTTACTAATCCTACTATGGAGAGAAAACACTTGATTGCAGTAATAACAAAATCTTCATAGATGACAAGATTTTTGAGATAGCGATCTCAAAGTCATATCTTCAAAAGCTTAAGACTTTATAGATAGAGATCTAAAACGTCTTAACTGTGGATACCATGAGAGATAGTGATCTCCCGGAATAAGGGTATTTTGATAAGGATTATGGAAATATTGGTTATAATAATTGAGCAATAGTGTCAAGGACACTATAACTGCTTTGACTAGATTGAGTATAGGTTGCATTAGATGCAACATTCGCATTGGATGCGAGCACTGTTACCTAGGGATATGCAAGTGCCGTAAAAGGACTTGGCATAGTCTTTTGGTAACAGAGTGACTGATCAGCTTACCTAGCTATTTCTAAATAGCCTATGATTGTCACATGAGTGTGGGTTTAAATGATTAGCCCATTAATGGCTCTTTGGGCTAGTGGGAGATTGTTGGACATGTGAGCCCACGGCGAGCCATTATGCAATAAATGTTATTGCAAATATCATTCCCTGATCTGAAATGAAGAATAATAATTTGCATAATAGGCCCTCTGTACAATTAGGGTTATGTACCATGGCTGTCTTAATGATCAAACAGCTGTTGATTCAATAATTGAATCATAGAGGCTGGTGCTTGGATGAATATCTAAAGAGTTAGATTGAGGACTCATCAAGTACCGTCAAATGATTGTTAAGATGTGATCTCCAGCCTGAGTAGGAGATGGCAATCCTTTCTCACATAGGCTGATATCTGACCGACCTCTTGATGCAGGTCCTCTGCATAGGAATAGAGATTCGGAGGTGTCAGATTAGTTAGGTCAAAGAGTTGATTTAACGAGATCGAAATAACCTAAGTCCTATGTTGAATGCTGTCACAGCATAGGCATGCATCCTCTGACCGGAGACATATGTATTGCTATATGTCTGAGTATGTACATTTGACAAACCAATAGGTTGATGACCTAACCAAGGTCTATACACCGGCGCGTTGGTGTGCATATAAGGGCATATGAGTAATACGATCTCTCAAAGGGATCATACAGGTTCACTTTTGAACCGGAAGACATGAGCTCACTCATGAGATATTGGGAGGAATCAAAATCCGTGCACGGTCGTCTCGCTTTGGAAGCTTGACTGAATTTGTAGGTTTGATATATACTTTTGGAAAGTATATGATCAAGACCTAGGTATGATATATGCTTTTGGAAAGTATATGATCGATACCAAATCCCAATGATTAAATGAGAAACTTAGTGATCAAACCCTGAAGAAGACAGTGTAAAATTGATCTTGATCTTCGGGTTGACCATGGGTCTTCCAGTATGCAGGATGTACAGGTATTGGGAATACCTGAGGGTGATGTGATCATAAACGATTGTATATCCATGACGCTTCCATTCCGAGGGAGTGATGAAACAGGTCTGGATTTTAGTGACTCCTTTTCAATAGAGAAGCAATCCGATCATAGTCCAAGTGTTGGACATTGATCTGAATGAGATTCAGATTCAATGAGAAGATTGGATTTGCGGTCTTGATTTAATCAAGCATCTGTGGGAGGTTCGTAAGATCTGGATTTGAGATAAGATCTCAACATCCAAGTCACTATACGTGGAATAATACAATCGCCCTGTCCTTATCTCCAAGTATCTGCGGAGAAAGCACATTATTCTTGAAAGGGTTCAAGAATAATTCTTTTGATGAAATATCCAAGCAAGGACTTGATGATTAAATGAGATTTAATTATCAAGCTTAATATGAATATAATTCATATTGTGAAAATGATTATCTAAGATAATTAAATGGGATTTAATTATCAAGGATTAAGAGAATGTGGATAACACTATCCATGATATATGTGTGCTATAAATATGATTTATAATATACATATATAAGAGAGAGAATTTATGTAAATAGCATTTGTTAATTAATAATGTGGATTGGATTCACATTTATTAATTAATTGGAAATGCAATTTACTAATTAGTTTGGGTTGTGAATATGATTCACATAATATTCAATGGCATGATTGAAATATTCACAAATTAATTTAGAATTAATTTGGTGAATAATTTTGTGATAATTGTTATTGCAAAATTAATTAAGAAATAATAAGATAAATAAAAAGGAGACAAATTAACCACCTAAATAAGAGGTGGCGCCACCTATGACTCATTCATAGGTGACGCCCCCTATGATTTAGGGAGGTTAGTTGACTCCCTTTTTGTTGTCACATTATCTCTTAAATAGTTAAATTAAATTATGTTGATAATATTGCAACATATTTTAATTTAAATAAATGTTGTTGGTTTTAACCAACAACAATCATAGACATTGATTTAGCATGGACCAAGCATAGCCCTTGGATCCATGTGTCCCATGGATTGAGATCCATTGGATCCTAAACTAATATAAAAGGAGGGCTAGGGTAGCCTTCCAAGGTACATGATTAAGAGTTGTACAAGGTGACAACTCTCTCTCTCTCTCTCTCTCTCTCTCTCTCTTTCTCATTCTCGCCCTCTCTCTCTTTCTCTTCTCCATTAAGTGGCCGTCCACTTTGTGTTGAGAAAGGAGAGACTCTCGGCTTCTTCTTCGATGCTTGGATCTTCATCGAGGATTGCGGGAAGGAACGTGACTCATCATCACGCCCGCAAGTGCGTTCTTCGTGGATCAGACTTAAGATAGGAGGATCTCTGCTTTGGGATCTCGCGATCACAACCACGCTTCAAGAGGTATTCCTTGTACTTTGTGGTTTGATGAAACGATCCGAGAAGTGTTCTCGTGATCATGTGGTTTCATCTATAAAGTTAAAAATTTTTAATTTCCGCTGCATCTAGCGACTAGTGCGACTAGTTGCTCCGATTGCATACGATGCGATCGACACGCTTCCGTGATGCGCTTAAGGATACTCAATATCCTTCAAGGAGATAATGCAGAATCTGAAAGATATGTTTGGTGACATTAACCGCACCCACCGGTACAATGTTATGAAAGATCTCATTCGCTGCAAGATGCAGGAAGGGACTTCGGTCTGTGAACATGTACTCAAAATGTTTGGGTACTTGTCAGAGCTGGAGACTCTTGGGGAAACCATGGATGCATACATGCAAGATGACTTCATTCTGCTGTCGTTGCCCAAGTCTTTCAATAACTTTGTAGTGTCATTCCACATGAACAAGCTGGAATTGACAAGCGCGGGTCTTCTTGCCACATTAAAATCTGCGGAAGATGTAATGAAGAAGGATGGTCCTGCTGGCAGTGTAATGGTTGCACAGGTCAGAGGGAAGCGCGATCGGAAGCAAGGTTCTCGGAAGGGCCCGACCCAGAAGAGAAAGAAGAAGGGACAAGGAGTTGGCTCTTCTTCCAATGCATCCACTCTAATGGTGTCGAAGAAAATCGACGTCTGTCACCACTGCAAAAAGCCAGGGCGCTGGAGGTGTAACTGCCCGGAATACCTGAAGTCGTCAGACAAAGGTAAAGCCCCAGTAGGTATAAAATCTACTTTCATCATTGAAACTAGCTTTCTCGTCGGAATAGAAGGAAGTTGGGTTGTATACTCTGGTGCTTCTGTTCATGTATGCAATTTGTTGCATTTGTTTCAGGAAACTAGAAGTCTTGAAGAAGGGGAGATAGTCATCCAGATGGGATCTGATGCAAGTGTTGCAGCAATAGCCGTCGGGACTTGTCGACTATCATTATCTAGTGGTAGAGTCGTTATACTTAAAGATTGTCTTTATGTACCAAAAGTCAGAAGGAACTTGATATCTGTATCTAAGCTTGTTAGAAGCGGATATTCATTCCTTTTCTGTAATAAATTAGTCATAAATCGTTATGGTAAATATATTGCGGATGGTGTTTTGACTTCTGGTGGACTCTATGAGTTGTGCATTGATAAATGTATCATGAATGTTACAACCACTAATAAAATCCCTAAAAGATCCAGGGAGGGTAAAAACATCTCAAATGAGATTTGGCATCAAAGGTTTGGTCATTTATCTGTTGATAGGATCAATAGATTGATAAAGGATGGACCTCTAGATTTTCTACAAGTTCAACCTTTGTCTACTTGCAAACATTGCATTCAGGGTAAAATGTCTAGGACGCCTTTCCGTAACAAGGTTACAAGATACGAAGGTATTATTGACCTAGTACATACTGATGTATGTGGTCCCTTCAGTACCGCGACTCGAAATGGGTATCGATATTATTTGACGTTTATTGATGATCACTCGCGATACGGGTTTGTCTTACTATTATGTCATAAGTTTGAAACCTTGAAAAGTTCAAAGAATTCAAGGCTTTGGTTGAGAACCAAACCGATAGGAAGATTAAGTGGATTCGATCTGATCGAGGTGGTGAGTACCTCTCGGATGAATTCAAGGAATACCTTAAGGAGAATGGAATTATTTCCAATCTCACTCCTCCTGGAACTCAATAACTTAATGGTGTTGCTGAAAGACGCAACAGGGCCATCATGGACATGGTCCGTTCAATGATGAGCAAAGCACATTTACCTCTTTGTTTCTGGGGATATGCAGTATAGACTGCAATATATATCCTGAATAAGATTCCTAGCAAATCCGTGCCTAAGACTCCTCATGAGATCTGGTATGGAACCAAACCTAGTGTTGCTCACTTGAGGGTTTGGGGTTGTTTGGTCCATGCGAAGAACGTGGACGCAAGTAAGCTAGAATCTCACTCTCGTGAGTGTTACTTCGTTGGGTATGTTAAAGATGATATTGGACACCAACTTTATGACCCTGAGACCCAAAAAGTTTTTGTTTCTAGAGATGTGAAGTTTTTGGAGAATGATTTCGTTAAAGGTCAAGACAATAATGAAGTAGAGGAACTCATTGAATCCCCTAAGGATTCTGAGCTTCCTAGACTAGAAACTGAAGAGATAAATAAAGATGAAACACCCATACCTCTTCGAAGGAGTTCAAGGGTGGTTGCACCACCTGAAAGGTATGGATTCCATGTGTCAGGTGAGACTGACATTGATCCTACTTCATGTGATGAAGCACTCGCGGATCAAGACATGGATAGATGGATGCTAGCAATGAAGTCAAAGATTGACTCCATGCATAAGAATGGTGTATGGACCCTAGAGGATCCACCTAAAGGGGTAAAACCCATTGGGTGTAAATGGATCTTCAAGAGAAAGAGGGGACCTGATGGGAAAGTGGATAATTTCAAGGCACGACTAGTGGCCAAGGGCTACACACAGAGAGAAGGCATCGATTACGATGAGACATTCTCTCCTGTGGCTATGCTTAAATCCATCAGGACACTGCTAGCTATAGCTGCATATCTTGACTACGACATCTGGCAGATGGACGTCAAGATGGCTTTCCTCAATGGATACCTCGAGGAGGATATCTACATGGAGCAGCCCCAGGGCTTCATGACTGAGGATGATAAAGTATGCAAGCTGAATAAATCCATCTATGGGCTCAAGCAAGCTTCTCGTAGCTGGAACATTAGATTTGATGAAACCATAAAGAGTTATGATTTTGTGCAAAATCCTGATGAACCTTGTGTATACAAGAAGACTAGTGGGAGCGCCATTGTGTTCATCGTGCTTTACGTAGATGACATCCTTATCATTGGGAATGATACATGGATGATGACCAGTGTAAAGATTTGGATGTCCCATACCTTTGAGATGGAAGATCTTGGAGAAGCCTCTTACATCTTAGGCCTGAAGTTGTTCAGAAATCGAGAAAAGAGGATTTTGGGATTGTCACAACATGGATACATTAAGAAGATTCTTGAACGATTCCGTATGGATAGTTTCAAGAAAGGATTCCTGCCCTTAAGACATGGTATCCACCTGTCTAAAGGAATGGCTCCTCAAACTGTTGAGGAAAAGAAGGCCATGGCTGGATGCCCTTATGCATCAGCCGTAGGAAGCTTGATGTATGCCATGATGTGTACTAGGCCAGATATCTGCCATGCAGTGGGAGTGGTAAGTCGTTACCAATCCTGCTATGGAGAGAAACACTGGAATGTAGTAAAGAATATATTCAAATATCTAAGACGGACGCAAGATTACATCTTGGTCTATGGAGATGGTGATATCCAAGTCTTGGGATATACAGATTCTGACTTCCAATCAGATGTAGATGATCGAAAGTCGACATCAGGGTTTGTGTTCTTGTTGAACGGTGGTACTGTGAGCTGGAGAAGCAAGAAGCAGGATACTACTGCAGATTCAACAACAGAAGCCGAATACATTGCCGCATCGGATGCTGCAAAGGAGGCGGTGTGGTTGTGCAAGTTCGTCCTGGAGCTTGGTGTAGTTTCCTCTGATACTCCCATCCCGTTACTCTGCGATAACACGAGAGCCATTGCCCAGGAAAAGGAACCCATATGGCATCAAAAGAGCAAGCACATGGAAAGGAAATACCACATCATTCGGGAGATACAAAAGCCTGGTGACATCATCATCACCAAGGTGGCCTCTGCCAACAACGTTGATGATCCTCTTACCAAACCTCTGACACAGAAGGTTTTTGACCAGCATGTAATGAGTATGGGTTTAAGGATTGTACCTGAATGGTTCTGAGGGCTAGTAGGAGATTGTTAGCAATGTGAGCCCCGGGCGAACCATTTCTACAATAATTGTTATTGTAATGAATAAATTATCAATAAAAGTTATTGATTATTTTTCACGCCCTTTCTGAGATTAAATGAATGAATGCACTATAGGGTCCCTCTGTACAATAAGGGTTATGTACCGTGGCCAACTTGATGATCATGCAACTTTTGATTCATGGAATGAATCATAGAGGCTGATGCTTGGATGAATATCTAAGGAGTTAGATAGAGGACTCACCAAGCATTGTCAAATGATTATTAAGTGATGATCTCCAGCCAGAGTAGGAGATGGCAATCCTCTCTCAAATGGTTGATATCTGACTTACCTCTTGATGCAGGTCCTCTGCATGGGAATAGTGATTCGGAGGTGTCAGGTTAGTTGAGTCAATGAGTTGACTTAACGAGATCGAGATAACCAAAGACCTATGTTGAATACTGTCACAGCATAGGCATGCATCCTCTGACCGGAGACAGATGTGTTGCTATATGTCTGAGGTGTACATTTGGCAGAGCAATAGGTTGATGACCTAACCAAGGTCTATATACCGGCGAGCTGGTGTGCATGTAAGGACATATGAGTAATACGATCTCTCAAAGGGATCATACAGATTCACTTGTGAACCGGGAGCCATGAGCTCACTCATGAGGTATTGGGACTGATCAAATTCCATGCATGGTCGTCATGCTTTGGAAGCATGACATGAATTTGAAGGTAAGATATATGCTTTGGGAAAGCATATGATCTATACCAATTCCCAGTGACCAAGATTGAGAAACTTAATGATCAAACCCTGAAGATGACAGTGTAAAAGTGATCTTTATCTTCAGAATGATCATAGGTCTTCCAGTATGCACGATGTACAGGTATTGGGAATACCTGAGTGTGATGTGATCATAATCGATTGTATAACCATGGCGCTTCCATTCCGAGGGAGTGATGAAACATGTTTGATTTTAGTGACTCCTCTCATTAGAGAAGTGACCTAATCTTAGTCCATGAACTGGACATTGATCTGAATGAGATTCAGATGCAATGAGAAGATTAGGTCTACGGACTTGATTTGATCAAGCATAAGTGGGAGGTCCATGGGATCTGGATTTAAGATATGATCTCAACATCCAAGTCACTATATAGAACAATACAATCGCCCTGTCCTTATCTCCAAGTATCTGCGGAGAAATCACATTATTCTTGAAGGGTTCAAGAAAAGTTCCATGGATCTACGCAATTAAGAAATGATGATTAAATGTCATTTAATCATCTTGATGTGTGAAGAACTTATCCAATATAGTTAAATGTGATTTAATTATTATGGATAAGAATAATGTGGATAGAAATATCCAGTTATTCATAATATATTATAAATGAGATTTATAATGTATTAGAGAGAGCTAATTATAATTTATATTTATTGATTAATTATTATGTATATTGGATACACATTGTGTAATTAATTGACAATGTAAATTATGTGTTGTTTTGGGTTGTGAATATGATTCACAATTTTTCAATGGCAAGATTGCAATATTCTCAAATATAATTTTGAATTATTTTTGAAGAATAAAACCCAACAAAAATTGTTGAAAATAAATAAAGAGATTTCCATGGAGATATGCAATCTCATGAAATATCATGAGATTGCCCTCCATATGGAAAGGGTGGGCAGCACCCAATTCCTAATTGGAATGGGTGGTCGTCCACATGGAAGGTATATGGAGATGTAATCTCCATGTATATTCTCTCCTTATTTATTGGTATAATTTAGGATTGATTTATATTTGATTTTGTCAAATATATTTTAATCCAAATTTGTTGGTTTTACCAACAACAATCTTGACCATTGGATTGGACATAAATCAATCTCATCCATTGATTTTATATGTCCCATGGATTGAGATCCATGGATCCCAAAATCCTATAAATAGAGAGGCATACCATGCTCTCTAATAGTATGCAATATTGAAGCTCTCTGTCTCTCATTTTCTTCTCACATGCCAACCCTCTCTCCCTCTTCTTGGTGGCCGTCCACCAAACCCTAGAGGAGAGATCGTCGACGCTCTCGCCATCGCGCCGCCGCTTCAACGTTCTTCGGTTCTCCGTCTTCTTGGAGTGCTACGCTCACGAAGGAGACGTTTGATCTCGTACTATGAGATCAGGAGCAACCGTGCTTGGATCATCTTCTTGGATTGCATGGACTACGCAGTTCATCCCTGCGCTCGCAAGCGGTCTCGTCGACGATCAGACTTGAGACAGGAGGTCTCTTTCTTTAGAGACTTGATCAACCACGCTTCAAGAGGTATTCTTTTATACTTGTTGTGGTTATAGATGAAACGATCTGAGAATCGTTCTTGGATCATGTGGTTTCATCGCATGAAAAATTTTAAATTCCGCTGCACAGAACAACTAGTATGACTAGATGTTCTGCATCGTATCCGATACGATGATCACGCTTTCGTGATGCGCTTGAGGATAATTCCATATCCTTTAGTTGTGAGACCCTTTAGGTGAGCATTGTTGGAGGTGATGTAGTGGGGGAGAAGATGAATAAGTCAACAAGGATGGGGACGAGGATGAGTACACTGACGATGATTAAAGTTTATCTCATGTTTAGTTTTTTGTATTAATTAGTTGAATAGTTTAGTATATTGTACAATTAGTTTGGACAATATAACGAGGATTAGTTTAGTTTGTTGTTTAAATGATTTGAAGAAGTTAAGGTAGAGTAGTTTAATTTGAATATCACATCATTACTCATATCATAACATTTCTTTTAATCTAGTATGTGAAGTGAATGTGTTTATTTTTCTTGATCCTTCTCTTTATGATGATGAGTAGATATCGATACATGTACTAAATGATCCATGTTAATGTGTTATAGAAATTTTAATGAAGGTCATTTTAGTGGGAACCTATTTTTTGTAACAGAGAATCAAAGGGAACAATTGCGACCATCCCTTTAGATAAAACTACCCCATCCTGAAGAGTCTCATGAGATGGTCCAGTGAGGTTCCTAGGATGGTTGCGACCGTCCCCTCTTACTATCCATAGGAGATGGTCGTGACTGCTCCTTATTATAATATTTTAGGGGACGGTTAGGAAAGGACCATCCCCTGAGACTCTAATAGATTGGACGGTCGTGCCCGTCTCCTAAGTAGTAATCATACAGTACAGTCGCGATTGTCCCTTAAGAATAATCATAGGGGATGTCGGTACATGTCGTCCCATATGGCAAATGAAACGCAATGTATATAGATGGGTAGGAGACCATCTCCTATGATAAGAGGGGACGATCACCGAATCAAAGGGGACAAAAATTCGACCATCACATGTTCTATATTTTCTTGTACTGATACCCCTACCCATTTGTTCTCTATAACTTCCATTCCATCCACCCCCTCAAGGTTAGGGTAGAGAGCTCAAGAGAGGGAGAGGGAGTCAAGGAAAAAGCATTAGCAAAGTGTTGTCCAGAAGAAGAGCAGAATGAATACGGCGCTCTTCTCCAAACAACGGCTTCGAGTAGGAGGGAAGTAATTCTATCTTGGATTAGGGTTTCATGTTCTTTGAAGTTTCATTCCTTTCCTATGTTAGTATTAGCATATAAAGGAGAAATGTAAGTATAGTCTCATTTTGGTGCGGGTAGTTGTGTCGTCAATGAACATGCTTCACTCAACCATGTCATGAGACATATCAATTCTTCATTGTATGTTAATAAGTGATGTTATATGATATAAAAACATAATAATGCCCTAATTCGGTGGGGGTTCCTGGGCTATCAGTGAAAGAATGCTTTACCTATCCATGATGCGAGATGTACTGGTTCTCCATCATTTCCTCCTCTTGATTCTTATTTTTGAGTTAATTTTGGTTTCCTTCGAATATATGCCAAGGAAAATAAGTTATGTCCATAGATATGTGCCCATGGATATGTGACTTGTGGCCACCGAATTGACTCTATCTACCACATGTCATGGCATGTAGCTATATCTACAAGTCTCATCGGAGAGTTCTTTGACCATGAATATGTCATGGCTATTACGAGTAACCAAAGAAGTAATTGCCATGGTCACAATTTCTACCTTGAATGTTCTCCTTACATTGTTATAATTAAGTGAAAGTCATGGCCGCAAAATTATGGTCATTGAATCTAGTGGCCATACAATTATAGTGTTCACTGAAATTAGTGGCCACACAATTATCATGACCACAAGTTTCTAGAGCCACCTTTCTTTAACCACAACTCATTTTCCTTGTAGTGATATAGATTTTAAAAGTGAAAACTCTATCAATTTTTCTTTCGAATATCATCCGATATAAGGGGAAACTCAACCAAAAGTTTCCTTTATCACTCGATATAAAGGGAAACTATACCATAATTTCAAAAGATTATTTACTTCATGTTCTTCACATTCTTCGCTCGTTATTTTTCTTCATGTTCTTGACTCAAAAATAGATTTCAATCATTTCAAGAATCATTAATCATATTACTTGAACAAGAGTCAAAGTAGGTTGCGGCATAGGAAAGATATCTTGATTAGGTAATGAAATTATGCCATTTGATGTTGGGTTTTCATATTAAATCAAGCAATTTCCCGATTTTATGTTCTTCGTTATGAAGAACACTGACATGTTGATTTTGATAATTTAAGGATGATTAATTCATGATTCACACCAAAACTTTTGATAAAATTAAATCTGTATTGATCAATCTCTATTTCGTCACTATTACTCTTTCATTTGGCCTTTAAACCCTAGCTAAATGCATGTATATAGAATTATTTTGTACAAAATAACATCCATTATTTATACTATAAATATAGCATAAAATATTGTATTTAAAGTCAAAATAAAAGATTAACATAAAAGAATAGAAAAAGAGATAAAATATCGTAGGTATTGAATGACCCTAAACCCTGAGACCTAGGCATCATAATGACTTGATCGACAAGGAATAAAATAGAGGGAGATAAATGTCAATAAATACAAAAAAAACCCTAATTTCAATTCTTCAATAAAAAAGTTTTGAATATATTTTATTCTTTACTAAATTATCTATTTAATGAAGATAGTTTATTCAATTCGGAGTTAAGATGCAAAATTTAGGTTTTGGGCCCTCATTGTGCAATTTAACAGTAAAAAAATCAATTTATTTATTCTTTGTATTTTCCGTCTTTTATATTTTTATAATTTAATAAATAATATTTGTAATATATATAATTAAATAAAAATAAAATAATGAAAATGCATTAAAATTAAAAAGTGCACTATAATGCATAGATAAATTATACACGTATATACATATATAATCAATGTATATATTTATTTAAGCATAAAATGACTTCAAAAAAATATAATAAAAATATATTTATGAGTATTTAAATACGTTATATACATTATGTATATAAAATAATAAAAATGAAAAAAATAGAAATAAAATACCCTACATATAGGTAAATATACCTTTAAATGTGCATAAAAAAGGTAACACACAATAAATTAACTCACAAAAATAAAAGTCACCATAAATACTACATAAAATCATTGATGAATCCATGATTCACATCCTTTATTGTTTTATTTTAGCCAAATTCCCTATGCAAAATATTTGTAAATATATCAAATACAATAAATTAGCATTGTACATATTGTTAATATTGTAATTAACACTCTTTCTGACAAAAATAAAATAATAAAGAATAAAAATAAAAGAAAAATAATAAAATAAGGATGTATTTATTCAATAAATGCAAACTGACTCGAACCCCGAGAGAAGGCCAAATATTGGCATGATCGACAAGGAATAAAATATGGAGAGATAGGTTCCTTATCTTACGCATATTCATCATTATTCTTCCTATATGTATCCTTCACCTCTTTTTATTTCTAAATAAAATAATAATTCAATTTATTTAATAAAATTTGTAAATAAAAATGTAAATAAAAAACAAAATAATTATAAAATAAGACTGTGTACAAGCGTACAACACATATACCTATATTTATTTCTTTTGTAAACAATTTGTAAATAATTTGTATTTTTGACACTTGCATATATTTCTAATAATTAAAAATTTAAATAAAACTCATAAAAATACGTTAGATTAAAAATAAAATCATCTTCTCATTATACAAATTGCCAAGCATGTATTTATTTTACGTAATACGTATTTGTTTAATACATATAAATAATTGTAAAAATCAAATAAAAATGCTTTATATTCCTTAAATTATTTTTTAAATAAAATTTAAAATATTAAATATAACGAATTTTAGTAAAAAGAATAAAATATAAATAAATGTATATAATATATAGGTATATTATACCTGTACATAATACTCTTGTATATACCGTATATATTTATTATTTAAAATAATTAAAAAACATAGAAAAATAGTTTATAAAATAACTAACATTTTTCATATTTATAACTTTTTATTTTAAATTTATTTACTATTTTTATTTAATTTTCTTTGATTTTGTAACTGAATTCTAATTGGTCGGCCAGGGTCTGTTGACCTGAGTCAACCTCCTTCTCCATATCTGATTCGAGCCAACCTTCATCGGACCTCATTTCTCCTAATTGTCACGCTTGAATCCAACCTTGTTTCTCCTTGGATTGTAGACCCTCCTACTCCTTGATGATTCACGATCCTCGCACATTCCTATGCAGGTCCGTATCCCCCTAGGGTTTCACACATTTTGTTGATCTTTCTAGATCCCCTTGGACCCTATAAAACATCTTCTTCGTCCTCCACTTTAGCTCAGCTTGTCCCTCGTGCCTCATGTCTTCCATTTGCTCCTTAAGACAGTGACACCATTCCATAGCTCGCTTTTGGGGCTTGGATTAGTGTTGGGTTGCACACAGCTCATACATGGCTGGAGCATCTCTGCTGCGTTCAGCCTTCTCTGCCTTTTGCGTTGGGATCTAGACAAAGACCTCGCTTCCACTTCACTGATCATCCCAGTAGACTCAGGTATCACCCTCTTCTTTCCATTTCATCATTCCACCTTGATTTCGCCCATCATTCATCGACAACTATCTTGGCTCCACCCTTAACGTCGAAGCCCCATATCATCCATCTAGCTGCTTTGATTGACACCCCATCTCACCCCCATCTTTCGCACGCAACCTGATCATCTTGAACCCTGCTCATCAGAGTGAGGTTAAGCCCCGACATCCATCCATCACCTTTGCTGGATGTCTATCTTCATCCCACTACGCTTCTTGTGTTGTCTGCTGCCAATAACTCCTACCGAGGCATTGTCCTCGAGCACAGTCTACTTCTGCAGGTCCATGCACGTAAGAGGGGATATTCGAACCCTAGAGGACATGATAGAGCACCTCCAGGTGTTGTATCCCCATCTCACCCATCCAGCCATTCTTCATCGCATTGGAGTGCTCCCAGATGTGCATCCCTTCCCATGACATGCTGAGCCTCTCGGCGATTCGATAAGAGTCGAGGAGCGTAAGATATATCCGATCGAAGTTCTGCCTACATCACCTTCTTCCAGTTCATCCAAAGGCACTCAACACCGTCAGATCAAGAACTCCTCTACCAGAATCGATATGGACCGTCCATCCGTGCCCTTTTCTGTGACATCAGATCTGATTTCCAGGTGCATATGACACTCATGCTCACTTGCCATTTGAGCAATCAGGTCCGCTCAGCAATAATCGATCAGGACTGTATACCTGTGCCATGTCCCCGACCATCAGATCTTTCTCAAGGCACATTAGAGCCACCAGAGATGTCACATGTCACGCATGCCTGCTAGGGGTATATTGCATTTCCACCCTTTATTTCATACTATTTCGTTTTAGTTTAATAATTGTAAAATTAGTTCAAACTTTTGAAGTAAGGACCTCATATTTTCCATATTTGCATTTTAGTCCCTTCGAGTCAAACTCGCGTGTGTCCGCGCATGCTTTTGTGGGATATTTGCATAACTTTGCATGTGGATTTTTCTTGTTATCATAATCATAGAAGTTTTATGGTATTATATTTCAATTATTCCCATGTGAGTGTCTTTCATGTGTTGTGCACGTTTTTGTTCGGATAATTGTAATTTTTCATGGAGTTTCGTTGCTTGTAAATTTTTGGCCCTAAAACTTAAAAGAATGGCGTTCAGCTCCTTCTATTCCAGTATTTTTTCTTGTCTTTTATTTTGTTGCAATAAATATTAAACTGGCCCTAAAAATTCTACGAAAATGCATTGTAGATACTACTAGCATTTTGTTTGTGTGGTAATTTTAGTTTGCCAAATTTCTTTCATTTGCTACTATAAAAAAATAAAAAAACTATCAAAAAGTCCCTATTTTCCTTAGAAAAATCATAAAAATTCGAAAAATATTTTAGAAATTGTAGATATGTTTTCTCCTCTATTAACTATTGTATAAATTTGTATTGAAAATATTTTCTAAAATCCTAAAACTTTGCAAAACAAAAATTATTATAAAAATCATAGAGAATTAATTAAAATTCAAAAATTATGATTTCATGTACATGTTTTCCTCTTTTTTATTAAGATTAACATCTAGAAGTGTTGAGCTGATTTGATATTTTATATTTGCAAAATACTCCTTGATGTTCACTGTTTGTTTATTTCCCTAGCTTTTTATTTTAGAAAATTCCAAAACCATTTAAAAATTCTCTAAAAATTTACAAAAACATTATAAAATACATTAAACACAAAATTTTTTTCTTGAATTTTCAGAGTATTTTTAGCCTAATTGAAAAATACAAAAAGAGAGTGTGAGCTTGTCTTTTATTCATTGTTTTCACTCTCCTTATTTTCAAAAATTAAAAATTCACAAAATAAAAAAACACTAAAAAAAATAAAAACCCTTGATTCACTTGAATTGATCACCTAGTTTAATTGTGGTCCTTGTGTTCGTCCTTGATTGCTATACAAGGTTAATAAAAGTAGCTATACCGCTTTGCTTGATTTGTTTGATTTTGTTAGTGGTTAAATAATTTTCTCAATTCGACTTGGTTGATTTGGGTGGCAATGATGTATTAATTAATCAACTTAACCCGACATAGCTGTATCGAGAATCAAAATGGCACAGTTGCTGGGGAGTACTGTTAGGTAGTTAGGATTTTTATCCTTTTGTTTGTTTATTTCTTTATTTATTTTTCTCTTTATTTTATTTTGTCTATACTTTTTATAACTACCAGTCTTTCTGTTTTGTCTTTATTACGAGGGCCTGCAGAGCGAGGGAGGTTATCATCGGAGAACCGACACAACCTACCGAGGCGGAGGTCGGTCGTTATGCACCGATCGACATGAGAGAGCATCCGAGAAGGAGTAGAAGGAGGCAGTTATAGATTTTAGCTTCCTTTTATTGTTATTATTTCTACATAGACTTGTAATAACTCTCAGAGATGTTGAACACTCTTATTCAAGGCTTGTTTTATCGAGTGTCGGTGCACTCGAGGGTCCTCGCATTTTTCCTCACCATTCTCACCGCCTTTACTTTATTTTTGTGTTCTATGTTAGCCCAAAACATTTGCTTTTATTTGGTCGAGCCAGGTAGTGATTACGTCCAAACACCTAAAAGAATATGTGTTCCTACATAAACGATTGGACATAGTCAAATAAATTGTTAATTATCTGGATTTGAGACTGCGCACCGAGAGAGGCCACAACAACGCTGGCAGGACCTATTGTGGCAGATACTGAGTGGCATCGAAGACCGAACCTTGGTCTCACTTCTAGATAGGTATCCAAAAGGAAATAATAAACTCTTATTGTAATAGTCTATAGATATAAAAGAGGCACATTTAACACATTAATATAATATTCAATTGCATACTATGTATAAATAAAAACAAAGCTATATTTGATATCAAATAAGCAAATGAATGAGCATAACATATATGTTAAAAAACATCATTCATTCATAATATCCATAATATCGAAAGAAAGAAGATAAATTTAAATAAACTAGAATTTAGACTTTCTATTTGTACTAAAAATAATCAATACGAATTGGAGTATGTCTTGGATCTATGTCACCAGATCACTAATAGTTAGAAACTACTAAATATTATAATAATGGATAATATATGCTTGAAGATTTCCTTGATCAGTTTTAAAGTTGTTTCATTCCCATCGTCAAAAATAGATTAAATCTCCATGTTAAAAAACACGGCTAGAGTAACTTTACAAACAAACTCTTGAAGAAATATAAACCTTTTATAGTTAAATAATGAAGTATACCTTCTAGCTTTTTTTCTAAAAAAGATATGTAATCAAATAATACGGGTGATATCAATGATAACATAGATAACATCATTAATGTCGATCATTATTCAAAATTTATCGATATTAACAACAAATATTAAATGACAAATTGCTGATATATCATGATATGTCAATAGATATCTAAGAAAAGGGATATAAGGTAATTTCGGTACCCTTGATACATTGAGACCCAAATATTGTCGATATTAATGATTATCCGGGTAACTTGTACCATGCTGCAAAGTCGACTAAGGAAACTAGCATTATGATGATTCCCAAGTTGACGTGCCTTGCAATGAAAGGCAGCTAGGGAGAAATATGCACGACTCTAAAAAGCTTTTGGAGAGGGTGACCACATAAACAAACATGCCACTGATATGAAGATTGAGGACTCAGTAGGAGTATCAATACTATCAGTACCAGCGTGTAAATGTCCCCCTTCTGTGCACGTAAGTATGACCTGAAATACAAGAGAAATATCAAAATGAGCATGAGAATTAATATTTTTTTGCTAATCTGAGTGATATATATATTATATAATTAGTGGAAAATGTGAATCATGGAGCATTAACACCAATGGGGTGGGAATAAGTTGAGCTCCCCCTGACCCGCATGAAGGGAACAACATCCATCTTCCCATACCATTAAACCTTCTGTATAACACACCCTATGAGGAAATTTGTCTCCGTTTTCTACATATATAGTGGGAGTCACCTCAATCAATAATTCATTCTGCAACATTAGTTGTAATCCCTATCATAAGAGAACTATACCTGACTGATCAACTACAACAAATCAGAGGAAGATGCATGGATGATGAAGATGAAGTGGATGTAGGAGGAACAATATTCTCTCTCGATTGCAAATGAATATGGTATGTATGAAGGTAGCAGTAGTCTTACTTAGTAAGATAGATATTATGATGATGTTGTATAATTTTTCTCATTTTTAGCATAAGAGTGACACATGGTTAGGATGTTCCACATAACCTTAGCAATGGGTTGATGCATAACATATGTAGTAATGTCCAAAATCAGTGTACTAGTCATCCATTCCTTTGCACAAGCATTATCTTTTTCATGGAGCATTAGCTCTTCTTTTCAGTTGGTCCAGATGTTGTCAAAACATTCTTTGTTACGGTCGTCCGGTGCTGACAAAAAACCATACAAATAACATAATTAAGTGATATGGTCAATTTATTTATTTTACTTCCTAAGGTTGAGCTCGAGTAGGAGGGATTGTTTCAGTAAATCCAAGTCTAAGTTCAAAGCACTCAATGAAATAACCTACCACGGGGACCTTTATTCATGGGCCTCTCTGCCTACGGATGGTGGACGGATTCCCACCTGGGCAGCTCCCTGACCCGAGCGAATCATTGGGACGGGGAACTTCATTGGGGTTCTTGTTCCCCTCGGAAAGATGCTCTCTAGGGCCTTTCTGACGGGTTCTTGTCTCGACGGCATAGGGAAAGGAAGGTGGCGGCCCTTTTCCACGTGTAGGGGACGTATGGAATAAAGAAATAGTGCTGCCAGGGTCTCTCCTACCCCATTTGCTATTAAAGGAACCACCCTTTTTCCAATACAAATCAAAAGCCGTTCTTGGTCCCTTTCCTCAATGGAATCAAGGGCTTCTACCCCTGGTATTATGGTCGTAGCCCCCCCTCTGGGGGGCCGGGAAACCAAGTAGAAAAACGGGGCTTTTACCCATTCTGAGACCGGCTTTTCCCCAGGCGGTGGGCTAGACCCGACTTTGATAGGCGGGCGGTGTAAGCACCGTGAGGTGTTGAGCTAGCTCGTACTAAGGCCTTCTTTTCGGGGGCATGAAGGTGGCAAGAGGGTTCTACCTCCTGCCAGATTGAATCCCCATTCTCCTTTAGTAAAGGGTAGATGATGGTTGCTTCCCGCCCATTAGTGCCTTCGAGGCCGGTAACCGGGGGGCGTAAAGACTCCAGTAATCTATCTGACCCTAAAGGGGATATGAGGGGAAAGAATGCAAAAGCCGAGTTAGATTGTTACCCAATCCGCGCCCTACCCCTGATGCCCGCTTCAATATCAGGCTACCTCTTTTTTCTTCTTCAAAATCTAGGGGGCTATTTTGGTTGAGCTTATAGGGATAATAGTCAGAGGGGAGAAAGGAAAGTATAATGCGAAAATTAATTCCAATGTGTGCCAAGAATGATGCAAATACTTTTAAAATTTTTTAAAGTGATCTTCGGATTTTTTATGAGATTTTTTGTGAAGCAAAAACAAACAACAAGACCCACAGTGCAATGTACAAATGCAGATTTCAGGAATTATGGTCAACTTAATAAATCCACACTTAATTCAAATAGAGTGCAAATTAGAAAGTGAGATGTTTCCGGAAACCTTATTTAATGAGGAATTTAAACCCTATTTTTCCGATTTTTTTGATAAACATAGAATTAAATATGCAAGATGCAATTTTTAAGATTTTTTTCAAATTTAAAGCTCTAAAACACAATTATTATTGAAACAAAAAATTCAAGAGATGCAAGATAATGAAACACATCCATATATGTATTTTTTATTGTTGAGATAAAATGAGCAAATGAAAAACAATGCAAGTTTAGTCCCTGATTCCAAGTATTCCAATTTTAAAGCATATCGAACCACATCCAATTCCATTAAATCCATCTTAAATGTATCCAAATAAGAGATATCTAGGAATTTTCAGTCTTCAGAATGCTGCAAAATTTACGCTAGAAAATTAAAATAAAGAATTGTAGAAAACAATAATGCAAAAGCATATCAGAGATAAAAAATAAAACGTGTAGGAACAACGAGGTTTTATGTGGAATCCTAGTTCGTGAGGGACATGATGAAACCATGAGAGAAGACCAATCTACAAGACAGATACTTTGTTATTCCTCTCTCTCAATTGATATAATGGGTGTGGAGCTTATATAGCTCCACCTACATTCATGAGTCCCACTAGCATTAGATGTGTGACTAAACCTATGGATGTGGTAATTAGACCCTGGAGGGATGCAATTACCCATCTCTACATATGACACATACTCCAGCAATCCCCTTCAAGATGGAGCATGCAATGCTCAACTTGGACACATAGAAAGATATCACCTCTCACACAATACTGAACAATGCATACAATATCAACTCAACACATACTCTATCGGTTGTCTGTTGAGGACGTTCCTTCTTATGCAGTGCTGGTGAGGATGAACTGAAGGGATGGAGTGTTTACTAAATTGGGTTTCCTCATTGGAGAATATGTGCTATGAACTGTGTCTATCAGAGTCACTGAAGCTAAATGAGCCTCCATCTAGGGAACTCTGGCCCACAACTACTCCAACTCTCTGAAGGGTTAAACAATGAACGTCACTAATTATCTATACGTAGATATCTGAAAATGGGTCTCTCTTATAGGGACCTTGAGGTGGGCTCTTTCTCATAGGAATCATGGAAGGATCTCATACTGGATCTTAAAGAGTTTTCTCGTCAAAAAACTGAGTGTATCCCATACTGGCTCGTAAAATGGGATTTCTACCGTGGAGTCCCTATGAATGAATCCACATGAAAATCGTAAGCCCACAATGGATGAGAGAATGAGATCTCTACTCTGAAGTCCATATGGATCACATGAAAACCCTAAGCCGATCGAATCAAGTATGGGGACCTCTCAAACAATGAATGCACACCTGTGTGCCTTGAACTGTAGACTCTTAAGCAATTTGTAGAGCCTGAATTTGACAATCTATATGTAGAGTCTAAATGTGAATGCTCTACACATACTCTACCTTTCTCCCATATGGTCAGAATGGACGACTTCGACTAAGTTGGGAGAAGAACTGAAGATGAAGAAAAATAAAAAAATAATATCAAAACAAAATTTTAAGTTGACATCTTAATTTTTGGTTGTTCCTTTTCCTTTTTTCGTATGTTTTTTGTACAATATCTTTTTTCAAACTCACAAATGCTCCTGCCTTCCCTTTTTTATGAGCAGCTCAAAACTGTGGCTCGGTTGGACCTAAAATTGAAGGAAAATGAGGCTCTGAAAAAGATAAGCATCATTTATTTTCCAAACTGTAGAAAATTTTTGCCCATTAAAACATAATGGCATAGGCCCACCAAGGCTCTCTCTTCTCCTTCATTAGCCACTTTCAGCCCCATATATCTTTTTTTTTCCTTGTTTCAATTTCTGTGGTGGCCCAATAAGGCCCAAATTAATCAAACCAACATGCTCCACAATAAAAATAAGTAACTGAAACAAAAATCCCTGAAGAGGGATCGACTCATTCTTTTCTTCTTTTCTATGTCGGGAAAATGTTCAAAGTCTATATTCCAAAGAAACCTAGGGCTCTCTTACATAGAGGAGAAGCACATGTGTAAATTATGTAAGATATAAGAAATACTGTGAAATACATAGACATAATACTATCTATACATCCCCACCGCACCCCCTCAAAATGGAGTATAGATGTCAGTCATGTTCAACTTGGATGTACACTTTTGAAAGGATCCTCTGAGTAAGACCTTGGTGAAAATGGGAAATAGAAATAACTACTCTTTGAATCATGTCTCGTGTATAGCGGTGTCTATCGAGTTCAACGAGTCGAGTTGGCCTCAACTCGGACTCGAAATCGACAAGAAACCTAAGGCTCAAACTCGGGCTCGATAAGGGTCGAGCCATGGATTACCGACTCGAACTCGTCAAGTTTGAGTTGACTCACGTGCCTCTTATTGAGCCATGGGTTTCTGAGCTGGCTCACGAGACTCAAAACGAGCCGACTCACGAGCCTCTTATCGAGTCGAGTTTCTGAGCTGGCTCACAAGCCTCAAAATGAGCAGGCTCATGAACCTCTTAATGAGTCATTGTTCCATTTTATACATTAAATTATGCAAATGACATTTGTAATTTTGATTTTTTATACTCTTTTCTATACCTTTTTGGGCAAGAAAAATGTTAACCTCTATTATCAAACTCAATGTGGAAGTTTCGGTATATATGTTTTTAATTTTTTATTAAGATGGAAAACGAGTTATCGAGTCGAGTTTCCGAGTTGAACTAAGCCCAACTCGGACTCGACTCGATAAGCTAACGAGCCATAGAACCCAACTCGAGCTCGAGTTCGTTAAGGTTTCGAGTCCGGCTCGAGAGCCCTTAACGAGTCGAGCCTGAGTTGAGCTCATCGAGCCCGAGCTTTCCTGACAGCCCTACTCGTGTATAGTGGCAATCTACTTCAATATGTTTAGTTCTCTTATGAAAAATAGGATTAATATTTGCAATTATTAAAGCTACCTGATTATCACATTGTAATTACATAGGAAGTGGCACATCAATATATAAGTCAGATAAAACAACTCATCTAGATGGATGGAATCAACTATGATCTATCGACCATGCAATTTATGAGTATGTTCGAAGTGTGGACAAATTGTACAAGCTCATACACCTAAAACTGGTCGGGGAAACCAAAGAGAATAAGTCATAAAGGCAGGACAATGCATGTGCTACTACATGGTCGACATGCGCTCTCTCTCTCTCTCATTGAAATTTGTTAATGACATTGAATTAGCTTTCAACAAAGGGACATCATGGATATTGCACTCTCTCAGACTAAGAATAAGATAAATGCACTTCAATTTTTATCACGGTGTCCATCTTACGAATCAAGATGGTTGTCCCCTTCTTCCATATTAAATTGGCATAGCTATCTTCCTCCATGCAAGTGTGAAGAGCAAGAGACATACACGAATATGTTCATGGATGGTATTTTTCCGTATGGTTTGGACCCTATCTATGATTTACCTGCACTTAGCTCATGATACGTGCCATCATACCTCCATTGGCTATAACATGTTCAGTAGGATTGTCGTTACTACTACTACTTTTAAGGATGAAACAAATGTGAATATATTCATATTCGATCCGCTATCGTATTCGTTTTATACATATTTTGACATTTGTATTCGTATTCGTTTTAAAATGGATGCGGATATGGATATCACATTGACATTCTCTAATATTCGAATTTGTATTCGTATATTCATTTTCGTACATAAGTATAGTAAATTATAACTGTGTGTAATGATATTTTATGATTGCATTCACCATTGTTGATATAATTGTTATGAAATTATTATATCTAGTATATTATTCTATGTGTAAACCATCCTAAAACATTTATATTTTAGTTAATCTATTAAAAATTTCTGTTATTATTCATATCCGATTCGTATTCGTTTTACATTCGATATGATAATCTATTTTTTTACACATATCAATATTCGTATCCACATTCATATTCATATTTTAAAATGGATAAGGATATGATTATATCTATATTCGTATCCGTATCCCACCGTTTTCATCCCTAACTACTTCGCATGTACCATCCACCATGGCTGCCTCTCGCAACATAGGTGGATTCTTTGCTTGTCAATGTCATGGGTATAGAGGTATAGGTGGAGGTTGCACAACATCTCCCATCATCCCCCCCACCTCTCAACAAACAAAGACACACATTGCCAGAGGCAACGGTACACATAAGGAATATGCTAACAAAACATGGCAAGCTATCCTCAGTCTACAGTATCGTAGAACCTCCTATCTCAGTATTGACACATGATCATAAGTATGTGTATATTGTTAGTACCATGAATCTTCCATGCTAAGGGTATTGTTCTTTTGATGACAACAAACTTCATGAGTACAAATAATATTGTGGATTTCATGACAACTTCACTCCAATAATGAAGACAAAAGCAAAGCCATTTAACTATTAAAATACATGATTCTATTAGTATCTTGATTGCATACTAATTTCATCATTATTTTGATGATAATAAATCTTTGTGTGGTACAGATAGCTCTGCAAATTTTATGACAAGTGTCACTCCAAGTTTGAAGTATAGAAGCTGTGGAAAAGCTGAAAGCTGTGGATAAAGTTAAGAAGAAGAAGAAAGAACACTTTTGTAATAGACATATGTAAAAAGTCTTAAATATATATGCGTGTGTATCATGTAGACATATTAAGTCTAAACCATCTTGATCGATCAACCTTATTGATCTAATTGATCAAATGTCTCTGGTAGACCAACCTATTTGACTTCATTGGCTATTATTGATCGATCCTCCCACTTTACCTCATCGATTACCATTGATTGACCAACTGTCTTTTATGATCGATTACAATTTGAATGAAAACCTTCAACGACTATATTATGATCGATCATATTTTCAATGAAAACCATCAACGACTATATTATGATTGATCACCTTGATTTACATGATCGATCAACTTGAGATGATCGATCACCTTCCTTGTTTTGATCGATCATGTGTACAAATCTTTATGATTTCTCTCTGGATTGTTTCTAATGGATATATTTTTAAGAGTTTGTCCCCAACCACTATAAGTAGGATCCATTGTTTAGAACACATACTCCGAGGTAAAGTCTCTCTCTCTCTCCTAAAGCTCTATTCGAGGCGGTCTCTCGCTCTCTACTTCAAGATCACATCTTGAGAGCTATTCGTCGACATGTTATATTTATAATTCAATTCTTTATTACATCTTGCATTTTCTTAGTCTCATTATTCACATTGCGTATATTTTGAGTCTTTATAGATTGTTGTAATCTTTTTTTTTATTGTTGTACGCCAACACTTGCTGTTTCATCCGAGGTATAAGGACTTGGTGTTTAATCCAACTTGTATGAAAAACTTTGGTGTATGATTCAAAGAACTTGTAAACGGTTGAGTTATCTGTGGAGAAATAACTCAAGATGGTGAAATGGTTGATTGACTTAGTGAATCAGAAATCCTAAGTCAGGGGACTGGAGTTGTGGTTTTTACCCATTGGGTTTTGCACGATAAAATACTTGTCTCTTGTAGTTGTTATTTTTGTTTTATGGATTGGTTGCTTATATCTATGGTGATTATTATATGTGTTATCTATTTGTTGGCCATAATATTTTATTTAGTGATCTAGAGGAACTCATGGATTTAACAAGGATAGCAAAGCATTTGATGAAGGATAAGCCATAAGCTATGAATAATGGAAAGAAGAAGAGGCATAGGTCAAGGTTGCGGAACATCCCCCTACTACATATATTGACAGAGGCAAAGGTACACAAAAGAAGCATGCTAACAAAAACATGGAAAATTAGCCTTTGTCCACATCATGGTAAAACCTCATATCTCAACATTAACACATGATCATAAGTATGCATATATCATTAGTATCATGATTACATGTTAATTGTATTTTTTATGATAACAAACCGTATCTTTGTTGTATCTTCGTGATTTGTCATTATTGTAGGATCGTGAACTATATTTTTGAAGGGATAACCCCCAACACTATAAATAGAGTCCCATACCATTGCTGAAAGAACACTTTCCACAACACAAATATAAAAACACATGCCTCTCTCAAAATCTCCATTTGAGGCCGTCTCTCTCACTTTACTTCAACATACATCTCGAGATCTAGTTGTCTATAATCGATTTGCAATTCCATTATTTATTATAACATGCATTTCTTAGCCCCGTTATTCATTCTATATTTATATTCAATGTTTTGTAGATTGTTATACTTTTTGTTTACATCACTGATGTACTATTAACACTTGATATTTGATCCAAGGTGTATCAAGTGGAGACCCTTGGTGTTGGGATTCAAATTGTTTGAATGTGATCCAAAGTACATGTAATCAGTTGAATTATCCATGGGGAATCCAAGTCCTGTGGCTATATAATGATTACTTTTGATCGACCGACTGCGAACGACTGATCGATCAACTTATTATCTTCTAATCAGTCAGCTAGAAGCTTCTGATTGATCAACTCTATAGTACATTCTTGATTTGTTATTATTCTTGAATCAACGACTATATTTTGAATGGGTGACTCCTAATACTATAAATAGAGTCCCATACCATTATTGAAAGAATACATTCTACAACACAACATAGAAATATCATTCTACAGGGCACACCTCTCTCAAAAGCTCCATTTAAGGCTAACTCTCTCACTCTCTACTTCAAACTTACATCTTGATAGTTATTTGTCTACTACTCAATTTTGCAATTTCATTATTTATTATAATATTCAATTCTTAGACTCATCATTCATTGCATACTTATATTCGAGGCTTTATAAGTTGTACTTTTCTTTTAGACTATTGATGTACTATAATATTTGATGTACAAAGAACCTTGTGTTTGATCCAAATTGTTTGAAAAGTCTTTTTTTCTGTGATCCAATGCACTTGCAAGTAGTTGAATTATCCATGGGGAATCCAAGTTCAATTGCTATATGATGAATACTTTTGATCGATCTATTATGAATGACTGAGCAATCAACTTATAATCTTCTGATCGATCAACTTTGCAATGATTCTTTATTATTCTTGGACCTATGACTATATTTTTAAATGGATGACACCCAATACTATAAACAGATCCTAATACCATTGTTGAAAGGATATTTTCCACAATACAACATAGAAACATCATTCTACAATGCATTCCTCACTCAAAAACTCCACTGGAGGTCGTCCATATCACTCTCTACTTCAAACTTACATCTTGAGAGCCATTTGTCTACATGCTCGATTTGTAATTCCATTATTTATTATAACATGTATTTCTTTTTAAATTTATTCATTGCACATTTCTATTCGAGATTGTGTAGATTGTTATACTTTTCTTTTACATTACTAATGTACTATAACCCTTGGTGTTTGATCCAAGGTGTATGGAGAACTTGGTGTATGAACCAAGTTGCTGGAAAAGTCTTTAGTTTGTGATCCAAAGCACTTGTAAGCAGTTGAATAAATTACATTGATAGTGGAATAGTTAATTAACTGGATTAATCATAAATCATAAGTTAGATGATTTAGATTGTGATTACTACTCAATGGAGTTTCTACACTAAAATACTTGTCTTTCGTGGTTGCATTTATTCTTTTTGTATTCGTGGTACTTATTATAAGCAATAATTATTTATTACATATAAAAATTTGTTTAGCGATCCTGAAAGTACCTTACGCTTAGTATCCCGCGAGAAAAAGGTAATTACATTTGGCACCCCAATCTGGTTCAAGCAGAGGACGTAATTGCAAATCTGCGCATATGGCTACCATCACCACCACCACCACCGAAAGCCAGTCCATGGTAGAAAAACTCCATTACCATGGTATTAGTTTTTGTTCTTGGAAGATCTGTATGCAGGTATTTTTAGAAAGCATGGGATATGAAATATGTGATAAATATAATCAACGTACCAAAAGCCAGAAAAGAAGGGAGTAGTTATTGTTACCAATAACAGGAAAAAGAAGGCAACAAGAAACTCCACGGCAATGGACATTTTGTACTAAGGATGACATTATGGCATTAGATTGACATTGCCGTTTGTTTATTTGACAACACGGTCATGCTGTCATAGAGAGATCAAGAGATCCATAAACATGAGCAAATTGCTCGAGATTTTGAATTTATTTCCATAATACAGTGATCTCTCCATCCAAAGGCTGTATCCTCATGTTTTGAGAAAATATGTTCTTGATTTTGTTGAAGGAACGAAAGCTTGGTTGTAGAATAAGCTTACTCTGATGGAATATTACTTTCTACATATTTACACCTGAAAATAGTGAATTACAGCCTTTCATGTTTTTCCGATCAACTGTGTTATCTGTTATTTTCGCAAATTATTTGTACGAATCAAGCTGTGTTTCTTTCTTTGATCTTTTTTTTCCCTGTAAATTGCGAAACTTGCAGTCAGGAACAAAAAAGAGCAGAGAAAAGGCACAAATTCATGGTAGACTTCTTGTCTGGATTTTATGAAGAATGGACCGGAAGAGCCTGAAAGGCTTCTACTTTTGCAGCCTTCATTCATATTATCAGCTCCATGTTCTTTATACTGAAGGGGATATCGAGGAATCATCAACTGCACATATTAGCTATCCTTCTCATCTTAATCACTTCTGGTACGCTACAATTCTCCATCATCAGCAAGTTCTTGACATATTTCATGCATGGACCTCCAGTTTGAGTTAGGGATAATGCAGCTGTAAGAGATGATTTTGCAGTTGCTTCATATACTGTTCTGCTGTTGCAACTCTTCTGGAGAAACTTGTTCCAATCTTGAATTGAATGAAATTTTCCTTTCTGTTTTTTTCACGGTAGTAAGTTGTGTTGCCGATCAAGGTATCAACTCGACATAGCCAATTATTGGGAACTTGTGCTCGAGTGTTCTTGATATTGCGACTTATTGGGAAGCTGTATTATTACAAGGCAATGCAGAGAAGATGGAGAACCATCCTCCAACTTACCTAACACTGCAACACATCCTCATGTACTCGATCATCGTTATGCCACCATCCCCTACTCGACACCTCGAGCACCCCCTTCTAATGCCGAGCACATCATTCGATAGAGACATGTCACAATCAAATCCTCTCAATATCCTACGTTTTCCTTATTCTCAAAATAATTATTCCCCTTCCTCACTTCATAACTGCTCCATTTCTTTAAGATTAATGGTTGTAATCTATGATCATAATACAGTAATTATCTACTAATTATCTATTATTTCAAAATAACTGCCACTTACTGGCATCTCTATGACAACAAAGAAATAAAGAATGCATGTGCCATATTTATACAGCATCAAAGCAAAAACTGTAGGAAAAAATGAGAATAAACCTCATTATTCCTTAGTTCACCTTTGGTATCGGTGTTTTTTAACTGATCGGCCAGTTTGCGATCGATGTATCGGATCTGGATCAGTCTGGTTAACCAGTTCTAGTCGATGCGGTTCGGATTTCAAATTTCAAACAACCCATCCAGTTCAGCCTATTATTTTTAACCTGGTTTAACCATGTTCAACCAAAGTTGAATCGCATTTAATCTTGATTTATTTAAAAATAATGATGGTTGTGAGAATTAAAGTCATGACTTTTGATTGCCCATTTCAAACTCCTAACCCACTACTCTGACGCAATGTTTTGTTTGTAATGGGTTTTAAATGTAATTAAATTACTATTATGTTATAAAGCAATTAGTCCAAATAATGATATGTATGACATTTGATAGTGCATACGAAAAAATATTTTATGTATAGTGTGAAATATATACATGGTCTATGTATTTTATTTATATTTCAACTATATTTAAGTGTATATTATATATATATATATATATATATTATTTCATTTCGGTTTGATTATCCGATTCAACCATTTTTTTCTCACCGATCTGTTTTAATTCAATTTTAAGTAATGATGACATCAACATCTGGTTGAACCGGTTTGATTACATGATTCAACACGATCGACAATTTCGATAAGATTTTCGATTCGATGTCTGATTCAAGGTTTTAAAAATTGGACCGAACATTGAACCGGTTAGTCTTCGATTTGGTCCAATCAGGTCGGACCGTCTGTCCAAACCGATCGGACTGGTGATGATGTCAGCATGACATCATTATCCTATTGACTCGGAAAAAACCAGACCGGGCTTAATTTACTGGTCTGACCGGTCAAGTCGATTTTTTGAACCAATAAAATCGGATACGTATAAGTAAATATGTATTTATATATCAACAAAATAATCATTTAAAATATCAAATTTTTCAATAGAATAACATGATTGTCTTTTTCGATTAAAAATGTACCAAAGCTAGTTACATTTTCTAGCATTATATATGAATACACTCTTGTAATAATTTATTTATCGTTGCTTCTAGAAAATTACTTCAAGAAAGTAGTGGCACAAGTTATATTCCAAAAAAGAGAGGGACATAACTGAAATCACAGAAGTTAAGGACATAAGTTATAAAAACCCTATTATTTCATTATTTAAACCTTTATTTTTTAAAGAATGTACAAAATCATCCCAACTGGATCAATACGGGTCAACCCGGTCCAACTACGCGGGACAACCCGGTCCGACCACCGGTCGGACTTGATTTTTTTATTTTTTCTTAAAAAAATTAATTACATAAAACCGGCTAAACCAACTGGGTCGGGGCTGGTTCCCGATGAAACTGGTCCGACCGGCTGGTCAGTTCGATTTTTTAAACCCTGCTCCGGTTCGATTTCAAAAACATTGCTCGGTATAGAACGTCAGTGTGTTCCTCATTTATTATTGTCTTTTACTGTAACTTAATATGTGCTTTTCCAATATTTTTAATACGGATGAGACTCAGAATTCCGTGATACATAGATGATAACACAGATGTAAAGAGCAAAGTTGTACTTGGATAGTTAAAACAGCTAGAATGGTCAACAAGACACTTCTCACGAGTCATGTTGCCGTGTTTCGTATGCGTCAAAGTCTCTCAGGACATGTGAGCTTTATGAATGAGATGCCTTGACCTGTTCTCTCTCAAGTAGTTGCTTTAATTAACCCGTACGAAATGGCACTGCAAGTCAAGTCTCTGCGATTTCAAATCCCTGTGCATGGATCTCATCAGAGTTAGATCACAACGACAACGAGTCGAGAGGTCTTCGATCCATTCATGACCGGCGTCTAAACCAACGCGTTTTTCAAGATATATATAACAGCTCCGAAGAACAACCCTGAGAATATCAAATGACGTGAGCCCCTTATTATCTCAAACCTGTGAGCATAAATAAGCTTTGAGAACAAAGGTTTCGGAACTAGTACTATCTATCCCCCCAATAACTATAATTTGTCCCACAAATTACAAGAAGTTAGAAATAGATCTTCTGTATCACAACTCTATATATCCAAGATAATCTGATATATTGTTTACATCAACTTTACTAAAGAGAGATGGTTATCAATGCCTGTGAGTGACAATAACTGCATCTTTTTTGGTGTAAAGGACATATTGATTCATGCAGCATGTGATGACAAGATCACTCTATTAAATATCCCTGTGAACTTTGAAAAATAAACAAATGTTCCTGTAAAATTTGTAGCAGCAGCAAAATTATCCCTCTAAATATATTTTTCCATTTACAAAAATACTTCTTGGTTCATTACCATGGGTGACGATGATAATCTAACTCATTTTGACAAACACAAATGAAAAAAAATCATGCAATAACTCCATTGATTTCTTTTCAATTAACGAAAACATATAAATTGAGGGATTACATCGAAATAGGAGACAAGTGGACAACAAGTTGCGCCGCTAGTCCTTTTTAAATCGTTCCTTGCATCCAAACCTCACCTCATTATGAGGAACTTCGACCCTTCTGCTAGAGCCATTTGAAGTCCTCCCCACGACCTCAAGTCCATGAGTAACTTCGACACCTTTGCTAGAGACATTTTGAGTCCTCCTCACAACCTCATATTCCTGAGGAACTTCGAGCCCTTTGCTAAAGCCATTTAGAGTCCTCCATGATACACACCCTTCTTTCAAACTAGCGCGACATAATACATACTCTATTCTAGAAACATCACTCCTATTGCCTCTTTTCCTTCTAACTCCTTATGTGATCGAAAGACTAAGACTATTACTGCTTCATTGCTCGAGCTTGATTCGAATACATGCAGGGTCTGCAAGATGTCTTTTGAGATTTGTGCAAATGGTACGGGATCGACAATGAAGTTTGCAAGTAGGTGGCCCTTATTGTTGAAGTGGAAGTGGTGGGTGTCAAATTTTGAGAGCTTAATGGGCCTTCTTGCGTGTGCATTATTGCGTGCGTATATATTACTAATTACTTTTTAAAAAAAAACTCTTTTTGCGTGGGCATGATTTTCCATAAAAAGTTCAAAATTAGAAAATTATTTCACAAAAAGATTTTGTTTTATTTTCTTTGCATTGTACATATTTCTTGCATTTGCATGTATATTTTTCAGGATAGTATTGACATTTAAACTAAGTCTGGAATAAATTTAAAGAATGGAGCTCAGTTGGACCTTAATTCACTTAATTTCATAGGAACCTTATAAGAACTGAAGTTAAGACTTTTTAGGTCCTAGTGACTTATTTCTTTGAGTCCATAAGGCTATGTTCACATGTCATCTTGATATGTCTAAGTGGAATATTTAAAAACATACGCATGATTCTTTCAGACCGTGGCTTACCTCGGACACGCACTCTACACGTAGCTCTTCATGGAGGAGGTAGTGAGGGGGAGGAATCTTTTGGCTTGGGGTAGCATACGAGGGTAGTACATCTAGGCGGATAGGGAGGGAAGTGCGTCTCAACCTGGTTTGGCGATGTTGAGGTCTAAAGACATGATGCTGTGGGGTTGCAATAATGCTTCAAAAGAGGGATAGTTTACTATATCAAGAGGAAAAACCCCTTATGTACATGCTACACCTTATATAAATTTTCAAAAAAAAAATACAGAATCTCCAAAAGTGGACAAGCCTGATTGAAAAGTAAAATGTCAGTTGTAGTGTATATACAAGTGACACAAGAATAAGAGCTTCAAAGTCAAATGTTTGTAAGCTTGCAGCGGATGCCATGACAACATTGGTCATGCATCCAAACATAGGTAACTACACTGGCTACCATCCATTCTCTTCTCCATCCCCTCTTCTTGAACTGGTTGTACTTGAACTTAGAAGGGAATATCCCCGCTCCTCGACGAAAGAGTTGCTAGACTGGGGGATTAGAGTTACCTTATTGAGAGAGGTTATTTCTTTGCTACTTTTGAGATGAAGAGCTATACTTCACTTACATCATACAAGTAAAGATTCATAGTCATAAGAATTTGTGTATTTAGACTTGTTCTGATCTGACTGTTGAGGATACCTGAATAGGAGTCTTGTGGAACTTAAGGCTATTAGGTTTTAAATCCATTTCCCATTAAGGTTCCGATACGAAGGTCCGGCGGAGCTCCATACTACAATTTTATGAAGATAAGTTTAAAAGTCAACATTGTTCTAACTTCTTTTCTTTTCCTTTTCTTTATTTTTATTTTCACTCATTTTCCGAATAAGTGCTTGCTAAGGGACTAGCAAAGGTAGAGTATAGGAGAATGATGAATCCATGATTCATCGCCTATATTCTTTTATTTTATCTTCATTTTCGTAGTCAAACACCGTAAATACCTACTAATTTCACGAAATTATCATTTTGCATGCATTTATTAAATATGCATTTTTAACACTTTTTATATTCAAAACAAAAGAATAAAGAAGAAAAGAAAAAGAAAAGAAAAATGAAGGATGTATTTATGGAATAAAGACAGACTGACCCAAACCCCGAGAGAAGGTCGGACTTGACCAGATTGACCAGGAATAAAGTAGGGGGGATAGGGTCTTTAATCCAAAAATTAAATAAATAAATAAATAAATTTCCCTATATATTTGTACAAAACTTATATTATCTTATTTATACATAAATTGATCTCAAATTAAATATTTTTGTTAACAAAAGTTGTAAATAAAAATGTTTTGTAAATAATAAAAATAATTGCAAAATAAAATAGGGTACAGATTACAAATAATCAAACTCAGGAAAAGGTTGTAAAGCAATCATTGAAAGACTCACTTCCATTGTACTATAAATTAACTTATCATTCAAATGGTTGTAATTTCATAATTTTTGGAGTTACAATTGAAAAGTTGGTTTTCTGAGGTGGTTTGTGCATTTACCACATACTTATTGTATGTATTTATTCATATTTATTTTTTATACATAATATACATAATTGTAAATATTATCTTCATTATTAAAATAAAAAAATATTATTTTGAAATTATTTCCTTATTTGTATATGAGTATATTGTATTATATATATATAATAGTTGTATACAACTAATTTCCTTACATATAAATCATCAAAAAAAAGTAAATATCTAACATTAATTAATTAAATTATAAAATTTTAATTTAATTATTTTATTATTTAATCTATTCATTATTTGATTTAAAAACATACCTTGTATATAAAGATATGATTATATACCTTAAATTGCCTCCATTATAATGGCTAATTAGTTTTTGTAAATTTATTTATTTATTTATTTTATTTAATTCTGAAATTAATTTTTAATTAATTAGTTAATTTGTTTTATTAATTCCACCACTAAGCACCTTCATCTTTTGTATATACCTTCCCTTTTTTATTTCTTCTTCTTTTTTTATTGGCTCCTTTTTCCTTTGTTATTATTTGATCAATCTTTAGTGGAGAGGAGCCCCATCTCTGAGAGCAATCTTGTCAAAAAAAGGGTGCCCAACCTCCGAGCTGTCCGGTGATAGCGAGCCGATCCTCCTCGAGGCCATCACGGTGTATCTGATCTCGAGGTGAGATCCATTTTATTTCTTGTCATTTTTCTTATATAAAACTTATATTTAATTTTTGCGTAGATATCATGATTAGTGTTTAGACCGTAAATCTCAAAAAAATATCCATCTCCACATTTGACTTCCGAATCCGATTACCATCTCATTTTCTGATCCTCACATTTCTTATTCTACCTCGCACAACCTATCACCTCCAACCACGCACGATGGTCAAAGATCTGGATTTGTTTCCTCGCTTTCCGTCGGATCCCCGTTCACATTCTAAGTTGTTTATAAAAAAATATAAAGAAAACATGTAATTATTTTTATCTCTTGCTTTTGGTTTGCAAGAAAATAAAAAATAAAAAAATGTTATATGCTCCTACTTACTGTTTTAGTTTAAAAAATAAAAAAAAACTTTTATTTATTGTAGTTTACACATAAGGAAAAAATAAAAAATAATCGCAGAATGACATGTGCCAACCACTGTCGCCTACAGCGGTGGCCGTGCCTAGAAGCCTGCTAACCTTCTATCACTGCCGCAACTCTCTCCTCCAGGCGGTACTCGGTCGCGTAGACCTGCAAGCCCACAACTCCTGCACCACCGAACAACACCCGCAGTCCATCGTGGCGCCTCTGTCACTGCAAGGCTGCCACCTCTCTCGCATGGCCAACCACACTATGCCGACCGCCACCGCCTCTGCTCTAGCGGAGCCCCGCAAGCTCTTCGCGTCCACAGATCTGCCTCTATCGAAGTCTTCAGCCGCCCGATCCTACCGCACGAACCGCATGGTGGCCCGTGATAACCCGCCAAGCGACAGAGGTATAAGGTACAGAAAATAGGTCGTTGCGACCTCAGTCACTCAGAAGTGTCAATCAAGAAAAATGAACCACTCAAAAATATGTCAAATCAATAAAATCGCAAAGAAGCGGTCCTGCTATGAGATTAACCTGGTATAGCACCCAAGGTCGAACTCAAGGAGCACGGATTGGCCGAAGGCCTACGAAGTAGTCAAAAATGAATAAAATAAAAGACAAAAGATTTTTTAGTGGTTTTTAATCATTTTTATAATTTTTTGGGTTTTTTAATATGTAAAGAAAATAAGAAAAGCAAAAACAAGCAAACTTTGACAAATTATTTAATGCATCAAAAATCAAGCAAAAATTCAAACAAAAATATTTTTATGTTTTTTATGTTTTTTTATGTTTTTGGTGAATTTTTGGAATTTTTATGATGTGTATTTTATTTTCTAAAAATCAAACAGTAGCAAGAATGCAAGGTACTGTCCAGCCATGCCCAAAATCCCTAGATAAAATATCTAAGTACCTTAAAAGGGCCTGGAGGTATTTTTCCTGTAAACTAGGTAAAACAAGGAAAATTTGAGTACCAAAATTATTGTTTTTGGGTTTTTTGGTTATTTAATAGATTTTTTAGGGGTTTTTAGGTGTTTTTAAGTTTTTATGGTTTTTAAGCAGTGAAAAATAGCCAAAATTGGCTAGAAAATCAAGGAACACGAAATAAACAGTACCTAATTTTTGTAGAATTTTTGGGGGGGTTTTATAATTTTTTGGGGTTTGTAACTCTAGACAGTAGCAAAAATGTATGTTTTTGAATTTTTAAAATAGCAAATAAACTCAGAAATGTCCTCAAAAATTCTCAAAAATCCTACACCATGGCAGGAGCCATGTGTCAAATTTTCATCGAATTTGGAGGTGATTTGATATTTTATTCAAAAATGACAAGAGGGCACTGTGCACAGGGACCAAAGTGCAAATACCCAAAGTTCTGGGGGTCCCGATGCAAAATACCCAGTAAAACACGCACGAGGCGCGTGCCTGGGGCACTCAGGGACCTCTATGTAATGAAAATAAGGTCCGGGGACTAATTGGTAACACGTACCAAAAGTCTGAGGGCCTTAGTTGCAATTTACCCTAAAATAAACGCACATGCGGAATAAAACCATTCACAGGGGTATAAATGCAATTATCAAAAAGCTTCTTTCATTTCAGAACCATCCAGAACTACAAGGGCATATGATGCAAATAACCCAAAAATACACGTGACGAAGCACGTGGCTCACACATACAGGGGTATAAATGCAAATAAACTAAAGCTCAGGGTCCATTGTGCAATTGTCACAAAAGTAAAAGAGCTACACTACGTATTTACAAGACTAAAGCTAAATGCAGGAAAGAAAGGGGGCCTAAGAACAATTTACCACTTTTATTAATGTCGAGGGACGGATGCACGACGCGTGCCAGATCAAACGACTGAGATGACGCGCCGCACACCAAAGGGGAACCCTCGAGTCGATCCGACGGCGGGCATGCGTCCACGTGGAAGATCAGACGGTGGTGCTGCAACGTGGGTCTGCGAAGGAGGACTCACTCGGATCGGATGGACGAGGTTACGCCACGTGGAGGATCGAACGGGTGAGGCTCTCGATGGCTAAACCTCGTGCAACGGACGGTCCAGATCGCCTCTTCAAGATCTGAGGGTGGCTGGATCTCCTCAAGTGGACGGTCAGGATGAGAACTGGAGGTCGAGGACGATCGGACGGGCGGGGAAGATGCTGGAAGAACAGTTGGCCGGCGAGTTTCGCCGGCCTCGTGCGTGCGCTGGGATCCTCCCCTACTGCCTCTAGAGATCGGAGAAGCTCCGCGATGATGCTCCGCAGCTGATGGTGGGTTCCGATGACCCAGCCGAGCCCTGGAGAGCTCCGGCGAGGTCGGCGGAGATGAAGCTCCTGACCCGAATGACCCAAGCCCTCAGATGGGCTGGAAAGCACCTGCAAAGTAAACCAGGAGACTCGCGGGTCGAGGGCAAAGTGCCTCGACCCCGGTTAGGCGGGTGAAGGTGGACGGTGCGGTGGTGCGGGCGAACCCCGGCGATGCGACGGCGAAGAGGTTCGAATCCCAGCTCCTGTGCGAGCTGGGTTGAATGGAGGGGCGGAGAAGGTGCGCGGGGGAAAGGCGAACGTGACGGGGGATTCCGATGATCGAACGGAAGGGGGAGATGGTCGGAATCGATGGGGGTCGGCGACGCCGAGATTTGGGGGAAATCGAAAATTAGACTAAATACCTAAGCTAAATGATTACCTGGGTGGAGGAATGGGCTGTGGACGAGCTTGTGCAGCTCTGGGTCTTCGCCTCAAGGACCGCCGACGTCCGAGGCTCGAGCTCCAACTCGGGGCGGAGCACGGCGGTGAAGAATCGCCGGATCGATGGCTTTCGCCTCCTCTCCTCGCTGCAACAGATCGAGGCGCGAGCTGTCACCTCCCTCTCTCTCTGGAGCTCACTGGGGAACGAAGCAAAAAGCCAAGAATGGAAGAATTAGGTCGCCGGAGACGACAATATATATGGTGCTGGGTCCGAGAAGAGGGGGTCCGGGCAAGCTCAGGAGCGCGCGGATCCCGAGGGAGAGGCTCTGGCGAGGTTGCCGGATGCAAGGAGGATGATTCGGACCCGGGGTTTGGGTTAAACTCAATCGGTTTTAGGCGCTAAAAATCAGGGAACTCGGGTCGGGCGCCCAAATCCGCGAGAAGTGGTCCTGGGGGGGCCAGTTGACCGGGCGGTCAACATCCCCAGGACCCAATGAAATCAGGCCGCGTGGCTGGATTTTGAGGTGACAAATTGGGGTAGCTAGGGGCCGAATCTGCAAAAACTCCCAACATGAAATATTTTTCTTTTATTTTTTTCTATTTTTTGGTGATTTTTAATTAATTTTTGGAAATAAAAATAAGGTATAGTTATATATAGGTATATATACAATATGTATTTTTTTTAAATTTTTGATTTTTAAATTGTTATTTTTGAGCATTTTTATTCCCATTTTAAATTTTATTTATCTATATCATAAAATTAGGAATAAAAGAGTGTTTTTATTTTAGTTTTATTATTTATTTACATAGGTAAAATAAATAGATATATACATCTATATACATGGCATATGTACAAGGTATTTTTGTATTTTTAATTTTTGTATTTTTTATTGGATTTTTGTTTTGATTCTTCTTATTTTATTTACAATACATAATACAAAAATAAAAATTACTTTTTGTGTATTTACAAAGCTAAATATATATATATATATATATAGGTGTGGTTTATGTACATGATGAAAGGGGTATTTTTGATCTTTTTGATTTTTTTAACTTTTTATTTTGTTTTTATCTTTTATAAATATGCAAAAATATTTACAAGCATATTTTTGGGTGAGGAAAATATAGTTTTATGTATTTACACAAATATTTACACATGAGCTCCTATCTCCCTCTACTTTGGCTTTTATGCGGTCAGGCCCATGCTGAGCCCTCCCTTGGGTTAGGTTGCTCAATATTTATTCTAAATATTTCCCTCTTTTTCTTTTGAATCTTTATTCTTTTATTTTTGCACAAAAACATGCTAATTATAGGTTTTTACACAATGCATGCTTTTGGTAATTATTTATATTTACATATATCTACATGCATTTGCAAAGGTTTTTTGTAGCTAAAATATAAGAATAAAGAGTGATGAATGGGTATTCATCAGCCCACACCTCCATCGCGCAAGGCCGCGATGCCTTCGCCCTTCGACACCACCGGCATGACTCCGACCATCGCCACACTCCAGTGGCCCACGCCACGCTCCCTCCACATCAAGGTGCATCCACCACCCGGCCTCCTCCCGACCCCTGACGGCTCCCCTCTTTGAGAAGTACGAAGGACCCAAGCAAGAGGAAGCCTTAAGGTTGGAATTCAATAATAAAATATTTTGGGTAAATTACAACCTCACCCTTGGAGGTTTTCCAAATTGCAACAAAGTCCTTCGCTCCAGAAGTCACGTGCAGTGCCCACAACTTCCTTGGGTAATTTGCAAATTCTATTCGACAGTTTATTTCTTATTACATTTTGATGCAAAAACTTCAAATACTTGCATTTCAGTCCCTTCCTGCCCAGACCTTCAATTGTATGACTTGTTAATGAAATAAATATTTTTATTGCTCAATAAATTCTCAAAAAAATATGAATACTCTTGCTATGTTCTTGAACATTGTATAAAATTTTCATTGTATTTTCTTGTCATTTGATATTTTATAAAATTCAAAACAGTATCTTTTAGTCTGCCTAAATTTAGAAAATTGTAGAAATTCTAAAATTTGTCTAACAATTCTAAAAAAATTGTTGTAGATTTATTTTATTTCCCTTTAATGTCTATCCAATTTGCATGCATTAACCATTTATAAAAACCAAAAAAAATATGAAAAACTAAAAATATTAGAAAAATTTTAGAAAATTTTTGAAAAATCCAAAAATTTTATATTTCAGTCTTTGTTTGTAGATATTTAATTATACTTTAGCATAAAAATAATGTCCAGGAGTTTTTCGTACTTAAAGTATTTTAAGTTGCAAAATACTCTTGGTTGTGCACTCTTCACTTTTGTTGTCATTGTTTGATTTTTATTAAATCAAAAAAACATCGAAAAAATTTGAAAAAATTATCAAAAATATTTAAAATTTGTAAAATCCAAATATATATTTTCTGTAATTTTCTGAGAATTTTGGATATTTTAAAAAATACAAAAAAGTGTGGTGTGTGTATTTTTATCCCTTTGTGCATGTTGTTCCTAATTTAAAAATTAAAAAATTGAAAAAGCAAAAATCTAATATCCTCCAAGAGATACGTTTTTTTATCCCAACCTTATGCTAATGTGTTATATAAGTAATTGGAATAGTCATAGAAAAAAAAGATTTTTTATATATAATATAAATATGATTCTATTTCAATTATTAACAACATTTATATATATGAAAAAAAACTAAATAGATATATACATAGAGGTTTTGGAATTCGTGTATGTAATAAAAGGGGATGATAATATTTTAAATCCCAAAGTGGGAAGTTAGATATTGTTTTAAATATCAAATTAAGAAGGAAACAAGAAGCCTGGAACCTTCGTGTAAGTATTGCCGTCCTTGGTTTGCATGTTCAAACTTAAAGTCCAAAGAGCATCTGGCAGTATGTAGAATACGTGTAAGAAGGGTGAGAAACCAAAGCTGAGTATTAAAGGTATTAAAGGTTTTGATCAAGCGGAATCACCGGAGAGGGAAAACACGGAGGTGAGGGAGGGGAGACTCGCAGAGGAGGAAGACGTTCATCAACAGACCTGAAAAAGGTATTGTTCTTCTCTTCACTTCAGTAGGAAGCATCAGTTAAACTCATGCAGTGGAGAAGAAGTAACTATGATAAAAGATGGTAGTTACCGTTTCTTTATCTTTAATTGAGAAATACATAAACTTATTTTTTTTAATCCTACTGTACGTATCTTACCATTACAATTCTTGCTTCGATGCAAAAGAAGTACACACACATATATATGGGTAAAGGAACAATAAACAATTCATATTTATAATCGTGGATGTTATGGAGCTTATATATTTGAAATTCCGATTACAATAAGAATCTGTATAGTGATATCTAAGTAGTAGCATTTATATGATATGGATATTAGTAAGATTCTATCGTATATAGAAACAAATTAAGTTGAGATAGATGGAGAGAGAAGTCCTAATAGATAGGGTCATCCAAGCTGAACGCCTGTGAGGAATTAATATTTCCAGATGCCATTTCTTTTATTTTCTCATTCGTGAAACTTTTCCATTTTTGTTTTCATGTCCATGTATCTTACATAATATATGCGTAAGCATTAATAACAATATGTGAGCAAACTTTATTTGTTATATGCAGCGAACTGCTATGACTTTGTAAAAAGAAATCATATATTTTGTAAAAATATTGCAAGGTTTTGTATTAGAAAATTTGTATATCTGTAGTAATATCATCCAGTGAAAACTTTTGTGAACTAATCAACTAAAGTATACAAAGGACTGTAAATACTTGTATCCTGAATACCATTTTACTCGTATTCTGTAATTTTACTTAGCAAGTTGATACAACCCTTATTATGATGATCAAGGAAATTTATAAAGTTCACATATATTCAGTAAAAGAATACGAGGATACGAAAGGTTTATATATGCTATATATACGACTTGAATAAAGGGGATGATTAAGTCATTCATTTTATCTACATCTGACCATTTTAACTGTTCTATTAACAATGACTACATTAAACTATCTAAACATTCATATCAACCTCTAACGTACAATCCAAACCTGGGAAAAAAATTAATAATAATATAAATGTATATTTTACTTATTAGAGTTGTGGTAAATAATCTAATAGTTTTCGGAGAATGATTAGAATGGCAAATAGAGATGTAAACACAATAGCGTGCATGTATCATTTCCTTGATATCATAATATAGTTACATATTTCATATACAAAATCCATTACAGTGATCATTACAAGCTCAGCGAGGATCGGATTTTAAGTGAAAATAATAATTTACGGAGAGTGGTCTCAAGCCTATTTTAAGATATAATCCATATTTTCACAAGTACATTGCAATATGGTAGTTTTGATGTTTTTTTCTGACACAGTTATGTATGTACGTGGCTTGATAATCGGATAAGTTTTAGTTTCGTCGAAGATGATGATAGTTTAGTAAAATTGATATTGCATGCAAGTTTAGTGTACGGCAGAAAAAAGTTTTGCTTTGTGTTTTGATATTTAATTATGTGTTTTAATACTATAGAAGTTTTCAGATAAATACAGACAAGTGCAGTACAATAATATGATTCAGATATCAGAATTTCCCATATTACAGTGATATTTTTATGGATCAGCAAATATGTTAGAAACAATGACCACCACAGTAGCTCTCAGACATAGTCATGGACTAGCCATCAGATATGGTGATGTCATCAGATATGACCCTGAAACTTGTCATCAGATATGACGAAACCATCATATATAGTTTAGAGAACTTTGGGTTCACATTCTGTATGCACATAGGCTTTGGGCCGTATGCAGGGTGTTCATTGGCCTTTGGGGCTGTCTACGCATATGACTCAGTTTATTTCAGTGTTCATGTACTTAGTATGTTAACCACAGTGGTGTCGTTATAACAGTTGGAAAATAAACATTTTTGTTTTTACAAGATTTTCAGCAGCTTGTTAGTAGATTAATTTTATTCAGTTCGTTTGATATTTCATTTCCTTACAGCATCATTATTCGACAAAGCTTTAGTTTATATTTTGTGCAGTTGTCATATTGCAGCAATACCTTTTATTTTATATGATAAGCAAAGTTATTTTCAAAAATAGTTCATTTTCTTTTCCAAAATGCTTGAGACCCACTCGCTGGGTCTAAGCTCATTGTGAGTTTAGACTCAACCCTCTATTATTTAATATTATTTACAGACACACCTGAGGAGCCATAAAGGACGCGAGGGAATGAGTTAAGCTTTGGCGGATAGTGTTGGGACTTTCACTCCACTTCTGTGATATTAAGGCAAATTTTTATACATCAGGTAAAAAAATCAATATCCTAGGAGACCTAATGTTTTGTGAAGTTTAAAGAGTTGTATCCGAGCTCATGGCAGTAGCTGACAGTTGTATATAAAGAACAATGGAAATATGTTTGATATTACAGATGCAGATAATGACTTGGATGTTTGGGTTAGTGAATTGAGTGGATTTGTTTATGAAAAGTTTTATATAGATTGTTTCAGGTACAGGGTAGCGTTTGGGAGTCCATAAAATAGAGGAATTGCTGTCGGATTTTCTTTTTAAACATGCTAATTATGATAAAGATGATCGGATTGTTTTAAAATAAATGTCACGCTCGTCTCGGTTAGCGGGGCGGGTCGTGACAATCTGGTGGTATCAGAGCAATGGTTTATGAAATTTGATCAAACTTGATATTCGAGGTTGATATATAAATCCCCTGGTGGTTATGATTTATGTATTGGACTTCGATATGAAATGGAAATGATATTGGAATAATGATGTTCTTGTTATTAGGAATTTATCTATATTTTACCATGAGATTTGAGGACTTATAATTTTAGAAGAGCTAATTAAGAAATTTTATTTATGTAGGACATAATGGCAGCTGAGCAACCTTCTCCGACCTCACAAGGACCAAGTAGTGGGCATAATGAGAGTAATAATAACAATATGCAGGAAACTTTGGCATTAATAGCGCAAACCTTAGGAAGCATGGCTGCTCGATCAGTGAGACCGCATGAATTTGAACATCAACTACCATTTGAGCATGTTCGGAAGTTAGGTGCAAAAGATTTTATAGGCACAACGGATCCGAAGGTGGCAAGAGACTGGTTTGAACACATTGGGAAGATATTTGAATTGATGGAGTGTACTGAAGTACAAAAGTTGAGATATGCAGTATTTCTGTTAAAAGAAAATGCTGATGATTGGTGGAAATCGGTGAAGATGAAATACACGGATCCATCCGAGATTACATGGCAGATATTTGAAAAAGAATTCAATGAAAAATGTTATCCGAGAGTATATCAAGAAGATCGATGTAAAGAATTCTTATTTCTCACTCAGGGGAGTTTTTCTGTTGATGAATATGAGAAACGCTTTACAGAATTATTAAAGTTTGCAGCATCTTTAGTGAAAACTGAAGAAGATAAATGTCGACGTTTCGAAGATAGACTTCATATAGATATTAAGTCAATGATCTCAGCTAATGGATTTACCGAGTATGGTAAATTAGTGAAAGATGCACGTAGAGATGAGCGCGTGATGTGAGAAAGGCAAAGGTGTAATGATCACAATAGGAAAAGATTTGGGGATAGGCCACCATGGAGAGGGCCAGAGAACAAAGTTAGAAGAAATTTTGAAAATTCAAGGCAATACCACTTATCTGCTCAAAGATATAGGGGAGACAGGTCATGTACGTTGAAATTGCCCAAATCTTATATCAAACTGGGGAATTGCAAGGAGGTCGGTTCAACAGAATATCCACGCTAGTGCCCTAACTCAAGAACCACATCCAAAGAAAGAAGAAAAGAGAAACGATATTCCAAGGAAAGGAAATAAACAAAATCAGGGGAAAGCTTTTGCAATGACACTTCAAGAAGCCATCTCTGCTGAAGATGTGGTGTCAGGTACCACTGTTATTTTTGGCAAAAATGCACATACCCTTATTGATTCTGGTGCTAGTCATTCATTTATTTCTCGAAGATTCTCCGTATTTGCGGATAAAGGAATGGGCACACTCGATCACGCATTATCAATCTCCTAACCTAAAGGAGAGCCTGAGATTGTTCGGAATGTCTTTAAAGACTGTTTGATAGAAATAGGAGGAGGTCGGGTTATTGTGAATCTTATCCCTATGGAAATTAAAGAATTTGACGCCATCATAGGGATGGACTGTTTGACATCATACCATGCTTTACTAGATTGCTTTCAGAAGAAAGTTATTTTTCGGATGTGCCAAGCGAGACAGAGTTTACATTTTATGGAGAAAGGACTGTATATCCGACATGTGTCATTTATAGTATAGTGGCACATAAATTACTCAAGAAGGGATATTCGTCTTTTGTTGCCCTTGTATACAATACAAAAGCAGAATCTATATGTTTAGAAAATATTCCTATAGTGAGAGAATTTCCTGAAGTATTTCCTGATGAACTACCGGGACTTCCGCCAGACAGAGAAATTGAATTCAATATTGACTTGATACCCGGTACCACCCCAATTGCATTGACTCCTTATATAATGGCTCCAGCTGAACTCAAGGAACTTAAGATACAATTGCAAGAATTAACAGATAAGGGATTTATTCAGTCTAGTATTTCTCCGTGGGGGGCTCCTGTTCTTTTTGTCAAAAAGAAAGATGGTTCTTTGAGACTTTGTATTGATTATCGAAGGTTGAATCGAGTGACAGTACGTAATAATTATCCTCTTCCTCAAATAGATGATTTGTTTGATCAATTGCAAGGGGCTTCTGTATTCTCGAAGATAGACTTGCGGTCAGGCTATCATCAGCTGAAGATTAAAGCCAAAGATGTCCCTAAAACAGCTTTCCGTACTCGTTATGGACATTATGAATATTTGGTGATGCCTTTTGGGTTGACAAATGCCCCTGCTGCATTTATGGATTTAATGAATCGAGTATTCCATCCTTTCCTGGATAAATTTGTGATCGTGTTTATTGACGACATCTTGGTATACTCGAAGTCAGAGGAAGAGCATAAAGATCATTTGAGGATTGTATTACAAACCTTGAAAGACCATCAATTATCTGCAAAATTTGATAAATGTGAGTTCTGGTTGAAGAAGGTTGCATTTCTAGGACATGTTATCTCGGGAGAAGGTATATCTGTTGATCAAACTAAAATAGACGCAGTTATGAATTCGAAGAAACCAACATGTGTCTCAGAGATTAGAAGTTTTCTTGACTTAGCAGGATACTATAGAAGATTTGTGGAGAATTTTTCAAGAGTTGCAGCGCCATTAACTAAATTGACTCGGAAAGAGGTGAAATTTATCTGGGATGATAAATGTGAAGAGAGTTTTCGGGAACTTAAGAATCATCTAACCTCAGCTTCTATTCTTAGCCTTCCTTCTAGAAATGGTGGATTTGTAATTTATAGTGATGCATCACGTCAAGGTTTGGGATGCGTTTTAATGCAGAATGGGAAGGTGATTGCATATGCATCCAGACAGCTTAAGCCGCATGAGCTGATTATCCTACACATGATTTGGAATTAGCTGCGGTAGTATTTGCCTTGAAAATTTGGAGGCACTACTTATATGGTGAGACATGTCAAATTTTCACTGACCATAAAAGCTTGAAATATATATTCTCTCAAAAAGAATTGAATCTTAGACAGAGAAGATGGTTGGAATTGATAAAAAGATTATGACTGTACTATTGAGTATCATCCTGGGAAAGCAAATGTAGTAGCAGATGCTCTTAGTCGGAAGTCTAGAGGTGAACTAGCATATGTAAAGACTGAACAACTCCCATTATTGACCCAGTTAAGGGGACTGCGTGCAAACTTATCAGTATATGATGATGGGATTTTGTTAGCTACCCTAAATGTTAGGCCTATATTATATGATAAAATACGAGAGGCTCAAGAATCTGATCAAGAAATTAAAAGAATACGAGGGAAAGTAGAGAAGGGATAAATGCCTGAGTTCACAATAAATGAGCATGGAGTGTTATTTTTCAAGCAAAGACTGTGCATCCCACAACTTGCGGAGCTTAGAACTGAAATTCTTGAGGAAGCACATAACTCTATGTATGCAATGCATCCTGGAAGTACAAAGATGTATAGAACATTGAAACCATGCTATTGGTGGTCAGGAATGAAAAGAGAGATTGCAGAATATGTATCTAGATGTCTGATTTGTCAACAAACTAAACCAGAACATATGCGACCAGCTGGTGCATTGCAACCTCTCCCGATACCAGACTGGAAATGGGAACATATTATCATGGATTTCGTTACTGGATTGCCCAGGACTCGTCGAGGTCATGATGCGATCTGGGTAATTATCGATAGATTGACTAAATCCTCTCACTTCTTAGCGGTTAATATGACATATACATTGGATCGCCTGGGTAAAATTTTTGTGGATGAAATAGTACGGTTACATGGAGCGCCAGTTTCAATCGTGTCTGATAGAGATCCTCGTTTTACCTCTAGATTTTGGCCTAGCCTACATAAAGCAATGGGTACAAAATTAACATTCAGCACTGCTTTTCACCCACAAACTGATGGGCAGTCCGAGCGGACTATTCAAACTTTGGAAGATATGCTGAGAGCTAGTGCATTGAGTTTTAAAGATAGTTGGGATGAGCATCTATCTCTTATGGAGTTTGCTTACAATAATAGCTATCAAGCAAGTATTGGGATGGCACCATATGAAGCCCTATATGGTCGAGCATGCAGAACTCCTATTTGCTGGAATGAAGTAGGAGAACGAAAACTAGTCCAACCTGAATTAGTACAAATGACAGTAGAGAAAGTCGAAGAAATCAAGAGAAACTTGAAGGCTGCACAAGATAGACAGAAAAGTTATGCGGATAAAAGAAGAAGAGATCTAGAATTTCAAGTGGGTGATCAAGTATTTTTACGAGTATCTCCGTGGAAGGGTATAATTAGATTCGGAAAGAAGGAAAAACTAAGCCCACGATACATTGATCCGTATGAATTTATGGAAGGAATTGGCAATGTTGCATATCGCCTTCGACTTCCATTAGAGTTAGTTACGATACATGATGTTTTTCATGTTTCTACTCTTCGGAAATATATTCCAGACCCATCGCATGTCATAGAGCCACAAGAAATACAGTTGAAAGAAGACCTTTCCTATAAAGAGATTCCAGTACAAGTTTTAGATTATAAAGTTCAAGAACTTCGGACGAAGAAGATACCTCTGATAAAAGTTCTCTGGAGGAGCCATGCAATAGAAGAAGCTGCATGGGAAAGAGAAGAGGAAATACGATCTCAATACCCACACTTATTTTCAAATTGACTGGGGTACATAAATTTCGAGGACGAAATTTTATAAGTAGTGGAGATTTCTAATATCCTCCAAGAGATACGTTTTTTTTATCCCAACCTTATGCTAATGTGTTATATAAGTAATTGGAATAGTCATAGAAAAAAAAGATTTTTTATCTATAATATAAATATGATTCTATTTCAATTATTAACAACATTTATATATATGAAAAAAAACTAAATAGATATATACATAGAGGTTTTGGAACTCGTGTATGTAATAAAAGGGGATGATAATATTTTAAATCCCAAAGTGGGAAGTTAGATATTGTTTTAAATATCAAATTAAGAAGGAAACAAGAAGCCTGGAACCTTCGTGTAAGTATTGTCGTCCTTGGTTTGCATGTTCAAACTTAAAGTCCAAAGAGCATCTGGCAGTATGTAGAATACGTGTAAGAAGGGTGAGAAACCAAAGCTGAGTATTAAAGGTATTAAAGGTTTTGATCAAGCGGAATCACCGGAGAGGGAAAACACGGAGGTGAGGGAGGGGAGACTCGCAGAGGAGGAAGACGTTCATCAACAGACTTGAAAAAGGTATTGTTCTTCTCTTCACTTCAGTAGGAAGCATCAGTTAAACTCATGCAGTGGAGAAGAAGTAACTATGATAAAAGATGGTAGTTACCGTTTCTTTATCTTTAATTGAGAAATACATAAACTTATTTTTTTAATCCTACTGTACGTATCTTACCATTACAATTCTTGCTTCGATGCAAAAGAAGTACACCCACATATATATATATGGGTAAAGGAACAATAAACAATTCATATTTATAATCATGGATGTTATGGAGCTTATATATTTGAAATTCCGATTACAATAAGAATCTGTATAGTGATATCTAAGTAGTAGCATTTATATGATATGGATATTAGTAAGATTCTATCGTATATAGAAACAAATTAAGTTGAGATAGATGGAGAGAGAAGTCCTAATAGATAGGGTCATCCAAGCTGAACGCCTGTGAGGAATTAATATTTCCAGATGCCATTTCTTTTATTTTCTCATTCGTGAAACTTTTCCATTTTTGTTTTCATGTCCATGTATCTTACATAATATATGCGTAAGCATTAATAACAATATGTGAGCAAACTTTATTTGTTATATGCAGCGAACTGCTATGACTTTGTAAAAAGAAATCATATATTTTGTAAAAATATTGCAAGGTTTTGTATTGGAAAATTTGTATATCTGTAGTAATATCATCCGGTGAAAACTTTTGTGAACTAATCAACTAAAGTATACAAAGGACTGTAAATACTTGTATCATGAATACCATTTTACTCGTATTCTGTAATTTTACTTAGCAAGTTGATACAACCCTTATTATGATGATCAAGGAAATTTATAAAGTTCACATATATTCAGTAAAAGAATACGAGGATACGAAAGGTTTATATATGCTATATATACGACTTGAATAAAGGGGATGATTAAGTCATTCATTTTATCTACATCTGACCATTTTAACTGTTCTATTAACAATGACTACAATAAACTATCTAAACATTCATATTAACCTCTAACGTACAATCCAAACCCGGAAAAAAAAATTAATAATAATATAAATGTATATTTTACTTATTAGAGTTGTGGTAAATAATCTAATAGTTTTCGGAGAATGATTAGAATGGCAAATAGAGATGTAAACACAATAGCGTGCATGTATCATTTCCTTGATATCATAATATAGTTACATATTTCATATACAAAATCCATTACAGTGATCATTACAAGCTCAGCGAGGACCGGATTTTCAGTGAAAATAATAATTTACGGTGAGTGGTCTCAAGCCTATTTTAAGATATAATCCATATTTTCACAAGTACATTGCAATATGGTAGTTTTGATGTTTTTTTTCTGACACAGTTATGTATGTACCTGGCTTGATAATCGGATAAGTTTTAGTTTCGTCGAAGATGATGATAGTTTAGTAAAATTGATATTGCATGCAAGTTTAGTGTACGGCAGAAAAAAGTTTCGCTTTGTGTTTTGATATTTAATTATGTATTTTAATACTATAGAAGTTTTCAGATAAATACAGACAAGTGCAGTACAATAATATGATTCAGATATCAGAATTTCCCATATTACAGTGATATTTTTATGGATCAGCAAATATGTTAGAAACAATGACCACCACAGTAGCTCTCAGACATAGTCATGGACTAGCCATCAGATATGGTGATGTCATCAGATATGACCCTGAAACTTGTCATCAGATATGACGAAACCATCAGATATAGTTTAGAGAACTTTGGGTTCACATTCTGTATGCACATAGGCTTTGGGCCGTATGCAGGGTGTTCATTGGCCTTTGGGGCTGTCTACGCGTATGACTCAGTTTATTTCAGTGTTCATGTACTTAGTATGTTAGCCACAGTGGTGTTGTTATAACAGTTGGAAAATAAACATTTTTGTTTTTACAAGATTTTCAGCAGCTTGTTAGTAGATTAATTTTATTCAGTTCGTTTGATATTTTATTTCTTTACAGCATCATTATTCGACAAAGCTTTAGTTTTATTTTGTGCAGTTGTCATATTGCAGCAATACCTTTTATTTTATATGATAAACAAAGTTATTTTCAAAAATAGTTCATTTTCTTTTCCAAAATGCTTGAGACTCACTCGCTGGGTCTAAGCTCATTGTGAGTTTAGACTCAACCCTCTATTATTTAATATTATTTACAGACACACCTGAGGAGCCATAAAGGACGCGGGGGAACGAGTTAAGCTTTGGCGGATAGTGTTGGGACTTTCACTCCACTTCTGTGATATTAAGGCAAATTTTTGTACATCAGGTAAAAAAGTCAATATCCTAGGAGACCTAATGTTTTGTGAAGTTTAAAGAGTTGTATCCGAGCTCATGGCAGTAGCTGACAGTTGTATATAAGGAACAATGGAAATATGTTTGATATTACAGATGCAGATAATGACTTGGATGTTTGGGTTAGTGAATTGAGTGGATTTGTTTATGAAAAGTTTTATATAGATTGTTTCAGGTACATGGTAGCGTTTGGGAGTCCATAAAATAGAGGAATTGTTGTCGGATTTTCTTTTTAAACATGCTAATTATGATAAAGATGATCGGATTGTTTTAAAATAAATGTCGTGCTCGTCTCGGCTAGCGGGGCGGGTCGTGACAAAAAACCACTAAAAATTTTATTTTAGAAATTTGATCGCTAAGTTTTTGAACCATGCTCCTTGTATTCGATCTTGCTCGCCATACCAGGTAAATTTAATAGCGAAGATCGCTTGCTTGTCATTGTTTGATTTTCTCTTAAGTGGTTAAAATATAGTTTTTCTTATTGACAGAATCAATTGGTTGAGAACAACAACCATTGCATTATTTATCCCATCTCGACCTCATTGACATTCGTGTCATCACATGCATGGTATGGTTCTGACTTTCTATAAGCTTTGGAGGGCCTACATGCCACACTTCCATCTCTCGTTCTTACTTGTTTTACTATCAAGGATATCGTCCCCCTTAAAGCTCATAATGCTTTGGCGAGTTCTCTTTTTAGCAAAATTGTTGAAGAAATGGAAGTTAAGTTTGACACGATCGTTAGGAAAAAAGCAAATTTTCGTTGTTTACAGGCGGACCATACTCAAGACTTCCTCCTCGCTATTCCTATTGGGGACCTTGGAATGCATATGTCACCTATTGAGTATCATACTATCCTCAAGTATCGCATTATGATTCCTCTATTTCCAGTTGATGAGCCTTGCCCACTATGCCACAAATCATGCTTGGATGCTTTTGGAGAGCATGCAGTTCATTGTCGAGAACTCCCATGTTTTAAATATAGACACGATTTTGTAAGGAATGTCCTTTATGATGTACTGAGACATGCTGGAGTTGCTTCAAAGAAAGAAGCATCTGTGAATTTCTTGACGGATCCACAAAAGGGGAGATCGACACTCAGATCAACAAATATTTTAATATTTGGATGAGCTGGAATGCATGTGTAAGCATGCATGGGTTGATTTGACTGGAGTTTCTCCATTGGCGTGTCCGATAAGGAGTGATTTTACTGCGGGAAATGCTGCACAGAAAGCTGTCTCAGCTAAAGTTGCTATCCATGAGAAGGCTTTTATTGACAATCAACATGTATTCGTCCCTTTTGATTTTGAAAACTTCAGATTCTTGGCAACTGGTGCAGTAGGGCTCCTAAAGGGATCCAAAGAATTATGCATAGTAATGTTATGGTTCTCATATCTATAGATGTTGTATTTCGAAGAATTAGATTTGCCATCCAAAAGGGATTGACGGTACAACTTATTGCACGTCTCCCATCAATCTATCTTCTCTCTCTGTAATAACTTTTTATTTACTGTAATAACTTATTTAATCAGAAGACTCAACAAAGAAGAGATATACATGTTCTATCGTAACCAAACACAATAATGGAATATGAGCAGATACTTTCTAATATACTATCTGTATTAGTCATTCCTTAATGGTTACTTTGGAAAAAAAGTTGTCGACTGATACGGAGACTGTTTATTGAGTCTAGAGTAAAATATATTTATTCCTAAATGACCACATCGAGACATAACACATAATCAAACACCACTTGTTTTTTTATTCAAAAGGCTTTCAAAGAACAATATTTGAAATCAAAGCAACAAATCCTGAGAGGACAAACTGAGAGATCAAGTGATCACTGCTTACAACCGGAAGGGCCACCATAAGCAAAGAGAGCTCCTCTTTTACCGTCGTTGTTAATATCTGTGACCTTGTAACAGAGAGGCTTCGTCTCAGTCGATCTTTGAATCTCTTTCCAGGGATTGTAGAAGTTGTGATTCTCATCAATTATGAAGATGTTGTCGATGTTACTCGACTCCGCAGGTATAAAATGCGGAAATCGACCATCTCCCATAGGGGGGGTCTTCTCGCTCATAGGACCAGATACCATTCCGCCTGTCACAACTCGCGGTGTCGTGGTAGCTAGAGAAGAGAAATATTTGGTGTCCCAGTATCCCACTGGAGTAAGTTCATCACCGATGTATAACCACCAATTATGGGTTCTAGGATCCTGCAAGAGAGGCAAGAACAGAATAATAATCATAGGGTTTCATCATCACAACATCACTGTTACTAAGTTAGAAAAAGGTTATATAAAGCAGTATGATCTTAAGGACTATAAACCAATAAAAGGTTGCATTATTATATTTGGCAAATTTCCATGCAAATATAGTGTTTGAAACATTACATAACATGAGGTAATGGAGTACCTTGTCTAAAGTGACGGCAATATAATAATGATGGTGTTCATCAGAAACATTCGAAAACGCACTCCCAAGAGTGTAGTTGGGGTGTACTTGTACGTATCCTGGACATAGGGTGTTCATGCACGGCCCTGTGCCCTGGCCCTGTCGATGAAACAATTAAAACCAGAGCACTTCATTAAACCATCTGATTGCAAACATTTTTAAATGTGTAGAAAAATTAAATTGTTGTCTTGGAAAGAAACTTGTTTATCTTACTTTCCAAAATGCAGTAAGTCGTGGCTTATCATCCTGATACGATCCAGGGAAAACCTGTGAAAATACCAGAGAAACACCACAGTTTGCATGATGCAGCACTTGTTGCATGGTGATGTGATTTCAATGTCAAGTATGGCAGTACATTAATCAAAAGAATTTGATGACTAATACTTACAAACCATCCGAGAGCAATATATTCACTGTTATCAACAGCACCCACATATAGAAAAGCACCGCTCCTTTGAGTTTGACTGACCCCTTCGACTGCCCAAACAGTAATTGAAGCCTTTGCTCCGTAATATGTTCCATGAGGTGTTCCATGTGTAGCAAACTAACATTGTGAAGAAACTATAAGTGATGAGGAAATGTCTCATGTACATCTAAGAGATAAGCTTAGATTAATGATCAATAATTGCTTTTAGAAAATATGTTCATTATAGATTATATTTTGTTTTGAGTCCTCACGCATCATCTTTTATTATGCGACCCCTGATTCACATGTTAACTCGTGGTAGGTACAGTTGTACAAATAGATACTTGATACTTAAACTCGTTGCGAATTTAAACAACAAAGCAACGAATAATATTTATTGGTGTATATTTGAAACATAAGATATGCGAATGAAAATTGGATTATTTGTCACCTTAGAATAATTTTGTTGCAGTGTTAATATCTATTGTATAATAAATAACTCCTCGTCTTTATTCTCCCCATACTTTTTTTCTCTGTCATATGCTACAATAAAATTAGCCTATGGTAGAGGGTAATTTAGTATGCATTACTGTAATTGCAACAAAATTACAACAAACATTATTCGTTTAATCTTAACCAATATAGACGTTGCGATATTATTAAAGATGAATCATATACAATGCATTATCATATGGCTTTATCTTCTAACCGTTGCTAAATTGGCAATTAGCATTAGTGACAGATATTACAATCATTGTGATTGATTATAAAAACAAAAATTAATTTTACAATGAATAATATAAATTGTTATATTTTTATTATCGCCAGAGACAATGAATAGTTAAACTATTTATATTGTAAGATATTTGTTTATGTCGTGATATTAGTAAGAAAAATTTAAAGACTATAATAATACACTACACCAATGCCATCTATCTTACTTCTTCGTTCCCTCTCTTTACAACCCTTCTCGTTCTCGCCTTCTTCTCTCTCTTCAAGTTGGTCGTATGTTCTTCTTCTTCTTTTTTACAAATATTTAAATACTGGTAAAAACATTAAGAAGCTATGATATCTAAGGCAGGGGTTAGAAAAATCCCAAGAATTGCGGCAAGTCCAAAAGAAGTTTAATGGTTAGACATTTTTTTGATCAAAAAAAGGTGGTTTCTTATTTTTCTTAGGATCCATATAAGCATTCTATCTTCTAGTTTCGCAAAATTATCTTGTCTATAAATAATTAATTATAACTAAAAGGCAATATTTTGTTAAAATCGGAATATTAATCGAAGCAAAAACATTGTAAGCATTGTAATTGATTACATTTTCCACAGGAAATATACAATTGAAAAACTTACATAAGCATATTGATCGTCATTAGCATTTGACGATGAGAAACTTGCAGAAATTCCTTTGGAGGATAGAGGAAACTGCATTTGGTGCTCATGGGGAGAAATTGTTCTATGAATAGGAACACTTCCAATGGGACATTCTATGCTGACAAAATCAACACCTGTTAACGAGTTTTCCATCTTTTGATTGGAAATATGGCGTGGAGACGAAGTCGGTTCCATCTGCAAAGAGAATAGCATATAATTATTTAAAATGTAATGTAAATAAACAATGGAAAAAGTTAATAAGTTAGATCAAATATTCATTCATAACTATATTTTTTTATGGATCAACCACAATTTGTTACTTGTAGAAGAGTTATGAAAGTAAAAAGAAAAATATTCATATTTTTCCAATTGTCTTAGATGTTATGAGCATCTAATTATATGTCCTCAATTAGCTCCACCAACATCATCATTTTTTAAGTAAATACTATCATATTCAATACATACATGTCTTAAAAATATATAGAGATAATATTGTTCTCTTAAGGGTTAATGGTTAATTATAAAGAAAGATTATCCAGAAGAATTAAAGTACAGAAGTAAGTACCATGACAGCTAAGGTTATAAATATCTTGTATGCATGGACTAAATTAGGGTTAGACTCTTTCACATGAATATATTTGCAACTTACTCAAGCAATAAACCATTTTCTTTAAAAAATTTATTATCAAACCAGGCATCAACAATGGTGAAAAAAGAAAATCAGTAGGAGAAAAATGAGACTAAATAAGATATCCAGTATGAGAGGACCAAATTAATAAAATTTTCAACAATCTTTTAGAAGTATTTGAGGAACAAATATAATATTTTCCTCATAAATATGATGTACCTGAATCTTATGGCCTCTCATTGTAGCATCACTAAATGTAGGTTGCTTGTTGAGAAGATAACAATCGAAAATATTTCCATCATTGACCTGTTCAGATTTTGGAGAAAAAATGCATTATAAAAATTAAGTTATACACATTAATTAACTTCGATTGATAGGTTAATTAGGAAACATAGAAGTAAGGTGGTTATACTACTTCGGAACTATGTTAGCAAATCTGCAATACCTGTATTGACTTAATAATGGACTTGTGCATTTCGTCCTGCTGAACTTCAACTTCATCGTTTGAAATCCTCCTTCCTCCAACATGTTTAGGAACCATCCCAAGAACAAGTATCACACAAAGAAAATTGAAAATTAATCGGTCCATACGTATCACCGGTGTAATCTTTTTCGATCTTCCTGCAATACCAAATTTTATTTTAAAATATTGCATATTTGATCTATAATAATAATTGGTCAGAGAAAAAGCACCGTGGAAGAGATAAAGTATCTAAAATCTTCTGCCATATCAGTCTTGTGTACTCAAATATATTTCAAGTTGAATGGAACCATTATCTGTTCAGATCTAATTCTTTGTTTAAAAAATACTAAAGATTAATATCTGAATCCTATGGATGTTAAGGATGACAAACTAGTACTGCTCGCTAAACTAATGACTACGAACGACACATCAAATCTAACCTGCAGATGCCATCTCTTTCCTATCCGTCCGCCGCCTTCGGACTGCAATGGAGAACATGGGATTGATACCCTTTTTATACAGAAAAAAATACCCATTTCCACGTTAATGACTTACCAGATTGCCCTTCTGCCTATTCAGGAAATCTAACGCTGGTTTGATCCAATTAATGCATGGTTTTTAGAATTTTGACCGACAAATTATGTATTGAACCGTTCTTGGGTAAAGATTCATCCATTGTGCTGAAGGTGGTAGAATATGGTATCAATATATAGGACATTTATCTGGAATTTTCCAGTATACCGGTGGATGTTGTGCCTATAGAATGGAATATGACCAAGTAGGTCAAGAACCGCCGCCGGCCGTTGCGGAGTCGGCGGTTACCGCAACCGCAAGGGCGTGATCGAAGGGGACGGACGTGGCGAGGGCGTACGCTCTATATAAACCTCCCCATAGGGAGGGAAATGCACAACCGGAACCCCGACCACGGGAGCCCCCTTCCGATATCCATCCCTCTCTCATCCTCTCTTTCATTCTCAATGAAGAAGAAGAACAGTGTCGACGTACCTGCGAGATCTCAGACAATGCCAACGTGCACCGTTCATATCCATGTAACCCGACATTTTTTATAACAACGGAACGTTCGTAATCATGAAAAATCTAAAAATTATTTTACTGGCATTGTTATTAAACTTACACTAGTATATTTTCCCGCGCTTCACAGCGGGGTTGGAGGAAATTTTTAGAATATTTTCAAAATTATAAAAAGTAATAGAGATATTAGAGTATAATTTTATTTAATGGAATAAATAAGTGAATAAAATATTTTTGGAATAAAGTAAGAAGTATCATTCCACGTAAAATAATCATTAATGCTAACGGTTAATAACAATCAAATATCCCATGAACAACCGGTATTATATGATACATGAAATATTGGAAAATTTATATTTTTTCCTAAAAAAGGACTACCTAAAATGGAACTAAAAGCATAAAGTTTAAAATTTTTACAATTAAACCTACTAAAAATTGTTGAAAATAATATAAGTCTAACAACGATCAAAATAAATTACATACATCAAAAAAATTACCTAGTAGTTATGCATGTGCCAAAAATGAAACAAAGAGAGAATTATGATAGAGTATATTTTTTCAAAATAATATCCTCTATACGACATTGTTGTCCATGTATTTTCATAGAAAATTTGCACATGAAATTATTTAAAATCGATATAATTCTAAACCTTATAGATTTAGCTAATTCTGAAAAATATACATGAGCCATACATAGTTTTCATGTTTTTATATTCTTTTAAAAATTTATAGGTATGCAATAAGTTTTATTTATTTTTACATATTATTTTGATCACATTATGATTTTCTCAAATTTAATAAATGAGTATTTTAAAATTTTATTTAATAGAAACATAATCCATTTTAATTACTTACTAGCACTATTTGGAACTTCCATTTCCTCGATAACATGTACGAGATAAAGATATGACAATAGCGGTAAGTACATATGCATAATATTATAATAGGAACATGTGCCTTGGGTCCCAATCTGATACAATCGATACAGGGACACCATGCAACCTGACTATCTCAGTCATATATAATTCAGCTAGACTCTGCACGAGAAAGAACATTTTCCAAGAGCATATGTTAAAAGAGCCTACTTTAAATCGAGTTAATATTTTCTTACCAACAATTCCAAGCATTTGTATACATAATACCTTGTTTATCATACACAATCTCAATAAGTTTATTATTATAGAATAATAATTGATATTTTATACATATTATAAAAAGTCTCTTTTACTCGGAAGCATAACACTAATAAATGACAATTAGAATATAATTTAAAAATGGATTTGTTCAAATAAAAATAAAAAAGTTTTTAAACAATGCTACCTTTGGTGCCTAATTAAAGACATTACCAAAACATTCTCGGATCATAATCCTTTGATGTTGTCCTCGGGAGAGTTTAAGAGCAGAGCCTACATATTTAGAATGGAAACTGAGTGGCTCACCAAACAATCATTTCTTGACTTGATTAACAACTCGTGGGGGTTTCCTGTTTGTTCCAAAAATCCTTACTATTTATGGGATATCAAGCTCAAAAGATTAAAACCTTTGATCAAGAATTAGCGTAGGGAGAATATGCAAGACCTTGTTCAGGAAATTAAAACATTGGAGGAGGATATTAAAACGCTTGAGGAAAAAATCTCATCGGGAAATGAGGCGGTAGAATTGAATTTGAGAACCTTATATCGGAAGTTGGAGGATTTAAGACTGGATGAAATCACACGTTGGCGACAGAGGGCGAAAATAAAATACCTAAGAGAGGGATTGGAGAACACGAAATTCTTGAAAGTGGTGGCTTCGGTAAAATACAACAAGAACAATATCACGCTACTGAGAAATTCCGATGGAGCTCTTGTGAGTGATTTTCAAGAATTGGGTAGGGTGATCACTCTTTTTATCAGAATCTTATGGAAGATATCCCTGATGATATTAAGATCATTCATATCCCAACAAATTTGGTTGCACCTACCACCCACATCTAGGTGCTTACTGCTCCGTTTTCCTTGTCGTAAGTTGAAGAAACGATTAGAGGATTTAAAAATAACAAGGCTCCTGGTCTAGATGGAATAAATATTGAATTTATTAGAAAATTTTGGACAACAACTAAATCGGACTTCATCCATCTCTTGGACTGGCTCAGAGATGATCGGTTCAAGGAGAGTGACCTTCGTTTTATCAACAACGTGATAATATCGCTGATTCATAAAAAAGGAGATACCACGAAGATCGAAAATTACAGACCAATAAGCCTCATAAATCTTCCGATTAGAATTATTTCAAAGGTTCTGGCAAATAGATGGAAAATGAACATTGAAGAAAATATCCCGCCGACACATTGTGCATTTATTTAAGGACGATCTGCTAAAGATGCTTTCATGGTGACTTCATCAATTCTGGAATATTGGAGTCGAAGGGAAATAAAGGTGATCATTCTGAAAATCGATTTTAGGAAGGCTTTTGACACTCTACACTGGCCATTCATTTTAGGTGCTTTGCGGGCATCTGGTGATGAATACCCATTCATCACTCTTTATTCTTATATTTTAGCTACAAAAACCTATGCAAATGCATGTAGATATGTGTAAATAGGAATAATTAACAAAAGCATGCATCTTGTAAAAATATGTAATTAGCATGTTTTTGTGCAAAAATAAAAGAATAAAGAGTAAAAAGAAAAAGAGGGAAATATTTAGAATAAATATTGAGCAATCTAACCCAAGGGAGGGCTCAGCATGGGCCTGACCGCATAAAAAGCCAAGTAGAGGGAGATAGGTGCTCATGTGTAAATACCTATGTAAATAAATAAATTATATTTTCCTCAACCAAAAATATGTTGTAAATATTTGTACATATTTATACACTATTAAAAACAAAACAAAAATTTAAAAATCAAAAATGCCCTTTCACCATGCACATAAACCATGCTCCCTTATTTATTTAACCTTATAAATAAATAAAATTATTTTCTAAACTTTTTGTAAATATTCCATGTTACATATTGTAAATACATAAAATAACAAGAAACAAAACAAAAATTAAATAAAAATTACAAAATTAAAATTACAAAAATACATTGTATATATACCATGTATATAAATGTATATAACTATTTATTCCACCCATGTATATAAGTGATAAAAATAAAATAAAAATACCCTTTTATTCCTCATTTTATTCTATAAATAAATAAAATATAAAATGGGGATAAAATTGTACAAAAATAGTAATTAAAAATCAAAAACCCAAAACCTATATATTGTACATATACCTATGTATAGACCTATTATGTAAATACCTTATTTTTATTTCCAAAAATCAATTAAAAATCACAAAAAAATAGAAAAAATTAAAACAAAAATATTTCATGTTTTAAGTTTTTGAAAATTCGGCCATTTAAAGCCCAAAAAAATCAAATAAGAATTTCTGACATGGCTGATTTCTATTGGTCCACGGGGATTGTTGACCGCCCGGTCAACTCCCCCCTGTGGACCATCTTTCACGGGTCTGGTTCGCGGACCCAACTTTCCCCATTTATCTCTACCGGACCCGATCCTCATTTCGCCTAATCTAAGGTCCTAATTACTCTCCAGGTATCCGGGAATCTCGCCCGACATCGATCCTAGGGATCCGTGCTCAATCGAGCCGGACCCGAGCTCTTCTTCCCGGACCTGCACCCACATAAAAACCGAGCTCCGCCGCATTCATTCGCCATCTTTGGCTCTCCACTCTCACTCCCGTGACCTCCATCGCATTCAGTGAGGTGACAGCTCCAGTTTGCCGGTGTTGCAGCGAGGAAGGGGTGCCCAGACCACTGATCCGGCAGCTTTGCGCCGTCGTGCTCCGCCGCTTGCAGGAGCTCGAGCCTCAGGCAGTGACACCCTTCGAGGCGACGACCAGGAGCTAGCCAAGCTCCAGCACAGTCTCCCGCATCATCCAGGTAGCCGATTAGCCCTTCCATTTAGCTTAATTTTTCATTTCGCCCAAATCGCATCTCCGACGAGTTCCCCTGATTCCGGCCATATCGCGCACTTTATCGATCATCGGAACCCACACACACCTTCGCCATCCTCCGACGCACGTTCTTCGCTCTTTCATTCAACCCAGCTCGCCCCGGAGCTGGGAGTCGAGCTCCACCATCCTCCGCTCGCCGGAGCTCATCCGCCCCGACCCACAGTCCACGTTCACTTCGCTTCTTCGGGTCGAGGCACTTTGCCCTCGACCCGCGAAGCTTCTGGTGCCTTTTGCAGGTCAAAAGGAGGGCATCTGAGCCCCCTTACATCCAGGCCAGAAGCCCGTCGCCGCCGACCTCGCCGGAGCCCCTCCAGGGCTCGGCCGGGTCATCTGAGGCCTTCATCAGCTGCGGGACGTCACCGCAGATCTGTTCCGATACTTAGCAGCAGCTGAGGAGAACTACTGCAGGCGCACGAGGCCGGCGAAGCTCGCCGGCGGAGTGTTCTTCCTGCATCCTCCTTCACCGTCCGATCAGCCCCGCCGCTCCAGTCTCGATCCTGATCGTCCATCCACTGAGGAGCAGCAGCCGTTGATTATCTCGAGGGGCTGATCCGAACCGTCAGCACAGAGGAGAGAGGCCCCCAGCGCCTGAGCCGACCGATCACCCACGTGGCTACCTCTGCACCGTCGATCTGGCCTAAGAGCTGAAGAAGAAGAGCGCCACCCATCCAGAGCCGTCGGATCCTCCACGTGGCGTCTATCGAGCCGTCGACATAATAAGGGGTAAATTACTTAGGCCCCCTCGTAGTTTGAGTCTTTTATTTCTAGTCCTGTACATATTTTAGTTATTTTATTTACGTAGGGTAAATTGCACTCTGGACCTCGTGTTTGTTTGTATTAGCAGTTATGCCCCTGTGTATGTGAGCCCACGTGCTTCGTCACGTGTACTTTTGGGCTATTTGCGTCCTTTATCTTGTAGTTCTGTTGGGTTATGGAATGAATATAAACTTTCTGGTATTTGCTTTTATACCCCTGTGAGCATTTTATTTGAGCATGTGCGTGTATTAGTGGGTTAATTGCGATCGAGCCCCTGGACTTTTTGGTACCAGTTACCACAAGGTCCAAGGACTTAGTTTTTCTTACCAGAAGGCCCCTGAGTGCCCCAGGCACGCGCCACGCGCGTGTTTAGCTGGGATTTTTGCACCTTGAGCCCCAGACTTTCAGGTATTTGCACATTGGTCCTTGTGCACAGTGCCCCCTTTTGGATTTTGAATAAAATATCAAATCACCTCCAAATCCAACGAAAATTTGACACATGGCTCCTGCCATGGTGTAGGATTTTTGTAGATTTTTGAGGACATTTTTGATCTTGTTTGCTATTTTAAAAAAATTCAAAAACATCTATTTTTGGCACTGTTTCACTTGAAAAATCACAAAAAAAAATAAAAAACTCCCAAAAATTCTACAAAAATTAGTTACTGTTCTTTGTGTGTTGTTTGATTTTCTAGCCAATTTTGACTATTTTTCATTGAGTAAAAACCCTAAAAATCTAAAAACACCTAAAAACTCATAAAAATCATATTAAATAATCTAAAAATCCAAAAACAATAATTTTGGTGCCCAAATTTTCCTTATTTTCTATAGAATACAGGAAAATTACCTCCAGGGCCATCTGAGATCCTTAGATATTTTATCTTTGGGTTTTGGGCCCTGCTGGACAGTACCCTATCTTTTTCTTACTGTTTGATTTTTAGAAAATAAAATACACATTGGAAAAATCTCAAAAATTAACCAAAAACACTTAAAAACTTAAAAAAACATAAAAACAATTTTTCTCCAATTTTTGCTCATTTCTGGATACATTAAATAATTAGTTGGAGCTTGCTTGTTTTTTTTGTGCTTCTTTCATTTCCTTCACATTTAAAAATCCAAAAAAATATAAAAACCATTAAAAATCACTAAAAATGCTTTTTCTTCTTCTCTGATTTGTTGACTACTTCGTAGGCTATTTAGCCAAACCGTGCTCCTTGTGTTCGACCCTGGGAGCTATACCAGGTTAATCCCATAGCTAGGACCGCACTTCGTGTCTGATCTTTGATTTATTTCGCGGTTCGATTTTTTTCTTGATATACTTAGCCCGAGTGATTGAGGTCGCGACGACCTTTATTTCTGTACCTTTACCTTAGTCGTTCGGGCGGGTTATCAGAATGGCGCCGTTGCCGGGGAGCACGGCTTAGTAGTCTTTTAGATTTTTCCGCGGCTTTTCAAGTTTCGCGGCTTTTTGCACAGATTTTTGTATATATATATTTTTCTGATATTTTTATAATAATTGTTGGACTGACCACTTTTCTCTCTTTTTCTTGCAAGGGCCCGAGGAGCGAGGGCGGCATTCCTAGGAGCGCCGGAGCACCCGAGCGACGCGGAGGCGGCTTCCTTCTTCACGAAGCCGCAGGAGAGAGCGAGAGAGAGAGTTGAGTGGGTGAGGTAGCTTAGAATATCATTTTATTATTGTTGTAATAATACAGGGACTTGGACTGCTTGGACACTCTCGGGTCTGTTTCGCCGAGCACCGGTGTGCTCGGGGGACCCTTTAGGACTTTAGCAGTTTTTCGCGGTTTTTCGCGGCTTTTTCTATTTTTTTTACTGTCTTTCCGGTGTTTACGCGGCTTTTTGATCGAGCCCCTAGCTGTAGGATTTTCTGGTGCTTGTGCCGTAATAGTAGGATCCACACACTTAATTGATTATCTGTTCCTATAGATCGTTAATTGGACCTAATAATAATAAATAATAAAAATAACTTAGTCACTTTCCTGAGAGCCTACGCGCCGCGAGCCCGCCCCACAAGCGCTACTCCTGAACTCGACCTGTCGAGAAGAGGAGGGGAGCCAAGACCGGACTCTTTGGATCGAGGGCGAGTGACTAAGTTAGACGGTTCTGCGCTAGAAGTTGCTCATCTAGGACTCGGTTTTTCCCGTTGCATCATTTAGGTAGTTTATTTCCTGTCTTTAAATTCTGCGCGGATCATATTGCATGTAGAGTGCTGGAGTCAGGTACGCCTTTCTTACTTTGCATGCATCATTGATTTCATCGCGCATCGGCTTTTTCGTCTTCTCCCCCCTGTTTTCAGACTTAATAATCAGGAGAACCGAAAAATTCGTTAGGCCCTCTGTTTGCTTTGAAAAATATTAAAAAGAAAAACAATAAAACCGGGACTGCTAATCATACTTGATCTTAAAAACCGCTCACCCTAAAAACTTTGTCTTGGGGAGAGCAACCCCCTCATTGTCTGGTTTGGATGCGCGAGAGAGTGACCCGCACCCTAGGTAGAGCCTCCCGATGCTAGCCCCGACCGATTACCGACTTTTCCGTGCGGGCCAGTCGGTTGGGATAGCATCGGATATCCTAACAGGTCACGTAAGCGCTCTGATACTTTGTGTGTTCACCAAAATAAAATAGACAAGATAATTTGACCGAACTTTCACGGTCTTCAGCTCGCGTGTGTTGGTGAACTGGGGGTTTGTTTTTGATCATATTTGATTCCAGATCTCATCCGCCTTACTCGCCCAGATCAAGATGATGGGTAGACGGTTTCTTAGGCAGCTCTGGTTGCACCTCTTTCGGGCACGTCTACCCGATCATCTAGGTTGGCCCGCGAGAGCCGAGACCAGCTCTCCGAGCCCGAGTACGATTCCGCCCTGTTCCCCCTCGACCCCCTTTCTTCTGATGGTGAGAGACATGAGCCCGAGGAGAGATTATCAGATTTGTCAGCACCTGAGTTGGGCTCATTTGATTTTGCAGACGTCGCTATGGCAGCCAGATCAGACGATCACTCCAGAGGTCCGCAGGGAGACCAGCATGTCATATTTGACCAGGGAGCGATCAACTCCACCCTGATCGCATCGCTAGAGACAGTTCAGCAGCAGTTACGCGATCAGGGAGCATTCATGATAGAGATGAGGAGAGAGTTGGAGAGGCTCAGAGCAGAGCGAGGTTCAGAGCAGAGCGAGCCTGAGGAGATGCCAGATGCAGAGGCAGCAGCCGCAGCAGCCGCAGCAGCAGCAGCAGCAGCCGCAGCCGTCGCAGCGGCAGCCGCCGCTGCGGGAGGACCACCACAGCCGATGTGGGCGTTGCACAACCCCGGATCTACTCTGATGCATCATTGGGTGGTAGTGCCAGCTATCGTGGGGGACTTCAAGTTCCCCCCGAACACCTTGCAGTTACTGCCCCGCTTCCACGGGCTAGCCACTGAGGAGCCCCACCTCCACCTCCAGGAGTTCTTGATGATCTGCAGCACTGTCCACGATCGCCACGTGCACCAGGATACGATCAGGATGATAGCCTTCCCGTTTTCACTGGCAGATAGAGCAGCCAACTGGCTGAAGCATTTAGGGAAGTTTGTCTATACCTGGGATCAGCTCCGCACCGAGTACTTGAAAAAGTACTATCCACTCGGGCGGATGAATGCAGCGAGGGCCTTGATCAGCAACTTCTCCATGTTCCCCAATGAGCAGTTCCACGAGGCTTGGGAGAGGTTTCGAGAGCTCTTAGACAGATGCCCGCACCACGACATATCCAAGCCGAACCTAGTTCAGAGCTTTTTCAGCGGGTTGACGCCAGAGCTTCAGGGCCTGGTGAACGCTTCTTGCGGCGGGTCCTACTTCGCCAAGGACCACGACCAGGTCTGGGCTATTTATGAGGAGATGTCAGAGAACTACATGGTGATGTCTCAGACCCGGTTGTACTCTCAGAGACCCCAGCCACAGCAGCCAGGACCCGTGCAGTACCAGTGGATAGCACGGGTCGATGCAGGTCCATCCAGTTCGTCCGCAGTCGCAGCAGCACAGGCAGAGTCGTCCGCTGCGGACATGGGTATCATTAGCGAGAAGTTGGACCGCATGGAGCTGATAGAGAAGAAGCAGTGCCAGAGTATCACGCAGATGGAGCAGATGGCACAGGTTCTGAGCGACATGAAGACCCAGCTCATGTGTCTTCAGGAGACACAGACGGCTTCACAGCCCCGTCTTCTGTCGCGAGGCGATACCGGCGGCAGCAGCAGCTCGTCCCAGCGCTCCAGCTCTTCACAGCAGCCTAGACAGGTTCACCTTGTACAGGCGGAGCCGTACCAGCAGCCGCAGCCCACCTACCAGTCCCCACCATCTCCAGAGATGCAGATGGTGCTCTACCAGCCGGATCAGCCTCTGGCAGTACTGCCGCCAGACCCCTTCGATGCAGAGCCGTTGATGGATGTCAACGGGATTTGGTATGACCGTCCCCAGCCTGGGATCCGACGAGACCATCCCGGATTCAGGTGGGGGAGTGGTGGTGCCCAGCCCCAGCCGCAGCCGTCAGGACAGGGAGGGCAGTACTCCCAGCAGAGAGACCAGCACCAGCCGCAGCAGCAGCCCCCAGCGTATCAGCAGCAGCCATCCTACGGTCCTCGTCCCTATCAGCAGCAGGGACAGTCTTGGAGACGTGAGCAGCAGGCTCACCAGGGATATCAGCAGCACCCTCCATCCTACCCCTCTTACCAGCACCAGCAGCAGCAGATCCAGCAGCCTCACCCACAGAGAGGCCACCCGTCGGGCTCCCACGAGAGCCCAGCCTTGGATGACATCGCCCGCCTCCTCACGGACCAGCAGGCCACATTCAGACGGGAGATGGATGAGTTCCGCCAGGAGATGCGGGACCTGGTGAGAGGGAAGGCCGCCATACCAGCCCAGATCGAGCCGAATCCGAACAGCCTCAAGAGGAAATCTGAGCAGGTAGTACATACTGAGTTAGCCACTCCTAGTGACCCATTTGATGATACATCTTCGGATCTTTTTGATGCTGATTTTGTCACACTTAGGAGCGGTAGGACCCCAGCAGGCGGCGGCGCCTCACCTGAGCTTGACCACGAGGACACTTCACAGGCGCCACATGAGGAGGAGGAGAGCGGTACTGATGCCGCTCCAGATGATGGCGGTGGTACTGAGGCCACCAAGGATGCTGATTCCACCGGCGGTACTGAGGCCGCCGCTTCACCAGTTCGAGGAGGTGGTACTGACGCCACCCGTCCAGCCGAGCCAGCACGCGGTACTGATGCCGCGAGACGTCTAGCACCAGCAGCAGCAGCAGAGCAGCCAGCCCGTGGTGGTACTGAGGCCACCGGTGATTGTACAGATAGAGATGTTGTTTTTCCCCGTGTTCATGTATCTCGGAACTCTGATATGAATAAAGGAAAAGGTTTATTTTCTTCTGGTCCCACTGTGGTGCATGATGTATGTGTGGATCCGGTGCTTGAACCGCTTGGACCTTCTCCTAGTCCTTCATCTAAGAAGGACCCAGTGATCCCCTTCCTTAGAGCCCTTCAGATGGGGAAGGGGAAGAAAAAAAAATCCCAAAAAGAGAGAGTTTGAGGAGTTCAGCCAGAGCATGATTGATCGATTCCACATCCAGCTGACCCTCCAGGAGGCTTTGCAGCACATCCCCCTGCTCCAGCGTTCTTTGAGAGATAGGACTACAGTCAGGAGGAGGAGGAGGAACCACATTTCAGAGATACATGTGCTGACGAAAGCCACGTGCTTCGCGATCCAGAACCGACTGCCAGCCAAGAGGCCAGATTCAGGGGCCCCGTATGTCAGTTGCCAGATTAGTGAGCAGAGGTTCGACCGTACACTTCTAGATAGCGGATCGTCGATTAACCTTCTTCCGGCAGCCCTTCTCGATCGCTTCGAGTTGGGCACTCTTCAACAGAGCAGGACAGTCCTTCAGTTCGCTGATCGATCTGTCAAGAGGCCGAAGGGGTTATTGCGAGACGTTATCGTCACGATTCAGGGCCTGAAATTCCCCGTGGACTTCGTAGTGTTGGACATGGAGATCCCTGAGTCGGTGGCCGATACCCCCATCATCCTTGGTCGACCGTTCTTGGCCACAGCCAAGGCGGTGACTGATCATGATAGTGGGAAGGTGTACTTTCACGTCGAGGGCGAGAGTATACAAATAGAGATGGTCGAGGACTACAGAGCCAGACTCAGAGCCCGCTCAGATGCGAGGACCGATTCAGAGCAGCTGACAGATGCAGAGCCAGACATCCACCAGGACTGTGATTTTGTGATCACAGATGATGAGGCAGCTTGGGCAGATCTTGAGACACGGACCACCCTCTCACTTTCAGATACAGCTGATGCAGAGACGATAGCAGAGGAGAGTCTGGAGAGCACAGACCTGGTTCAGGATACCATAGAGGTAGCAGAGCCGGTCCTTGATCGCAGCACGATGTTCAGTGATGGTGGTGCTGAGGCCACCTTGTGTTCCGGTGGTACTGATGCCACCACGGATGATACAGATCCCTCGGATTCAGAGTCTGATTGGGCCGATTGCTATGATCAGATGCCAGACTTGAGTCCATCTGAGCCTGTAGATGAGGAGGAGGTAGATGCAGAGCCGAGCAGAGACAGTGCAGTTGAGCAGCCTTCTCCCGATTCAGTTTGCGAGAGTACGCTTTCACTTTCCCAGGCAGATTTGGCCGATTTAGCAGCTTTCACTCATTTTCTTCCGCAGCCAGATTTGCCAGCACCCAGCATTCTAGAGCGAAAGTCGCTCCCTACTTCGCTGAAGTATCGATTCCTTGCGGGCGATCCAGAGATGTACCCAGTCATCATCTCAGCCGAGTTGACTGGAGAGCAAGAATCCCGTCTGATGGGGGTTCTTGAAAAGAACCGCAAGGCGATCGGATGGAGCATAGCGGATCTCCATGGGATTAGTCCAGCAGTGTGCTCCCACCATATCTATCTTGAGGAGGGGGCTAAGCCGTCGCGTGAGTTCCAGCGGCGACTGAACCCCAACCTGAGAGAGGTCGTGATGAAAGAAATATCTAAATGGTGGAGCGCAGATTTTATTTATCCCATTTCCGACTCCAAGTGGGTCAGCCCCTTGCATGTGGTGCCCAAGAAGACGGGCATCACGACTGTGATCAGTGAGTCGGGAGAGGAGATCGCTACACGAGTACCCACCTCTTGGAGGGTTTGTGTTGACTACCGGAGACTCAACCAGGCCACCAAGAAGGACCATTTCCCCCTGCCTTTTATTGACCATATCATTGAGAGACTGGCAGGGAAGAGCCATTATTGTTTCCTGGATGGGTACTCGGGCTACAACCAGGTGGCCATCGCTCCTGAGGATCAGGAGAAGACCACCTTTACCTGTCCCTTCGGCACATATGCTTTTCGACGCATGCCATTTGGGTTATGCAATGCCCCTGCGACTTTTCAGAGGTGCATGCTGTCGATCTTTTCGGACATGGTAGGGGAGTGTTTGGAGGTCTTCATGGACGATTTCTCGGTCTACGGCGACAGATTCGATTCTTGTCTTGACTGCCTAGACTGGGTACTCCAGCGATGTATCGAGTTCCATTTGGTTCTATCCTGGGAGAAGAGTCACTTTATGGTGACTCAAGGGACGGTGCTTGGCCACATCATCTCCAACAGGGGCATGGAGGTTGATCCGACCAAGGTGGATGTCATTAGAAAACTCACACCGCCGTCCAATCTGAGGCAGTTACGGTCATTCCTGGGGCATGTTGGATTTTATAGGAGATTTATTCAGGATTTCAGCAGGATTGCCCGACCGTTGACTGATCTCTTGACGAAAGACACCGAGTTCCTTGTAGATGACAAGTGTCTCTCGTCTTTTGCGACTCTCCAGCAGCATGTTATAGAGGCTCCTGTTCTCCAGCCGCCTGATTGGTCTCTCCCATTCGAGATCATGATGGACGCCTCCGATTTTGCCGTGGGGGCAGTGCTGGGACAGAGGAGGGATGGAGTTCCATTTGCCATACACTATGCTAGCCGCACATTGGATTCCGCCCAGCGGAATTATACGGTCACAGAGAAGGAGATGCTAGCAGTAGTGTTTGCCCTAGATAAGTTCAGATCATATATCATTGGATCTAGAGTGACTTTGTTTACAGATCATACCGCCATCAGGTACCTCATGGCAAAGAAGGATGCCAAGGCCAGATTGACTAGATGGATCCTTCTACTCCAGGAGTTCGATATTGAGATTAAGGATAAGCCTGGAGTCAAGAATGTGGTGGCGGATCATCTCTCCCGATTAGAGCAGCCTGAGGATTCTGAGCAGATTGATCCTATTCGTGATACCTTCCCAGATGAGGCGATCCTTGCTATCGCCTCACTCCCGTGGTATGCCGATATTGTGAACTTTCTCGTTGCAGGGAAAGTCCCACAAGATTGGCCCAGGCAGAGGCTTGAGACCTTCCTTGCGAAGGCCAAGTCCTACCACTGGGAGGATCCCATCCTTTACCACGAAGGAGGGGATAGCGTCTGGCGTCGGTGTATTCCTCAGGAGGAACACCATAGCGTCCTCACTTACTGCCACAAGCTTGAGGCAGGAGGACATCATTCTGGGAGGAGGACGGCACAGAAAGTGCTCCAATCCGGCTTGTGGTGGCCTACCCTCTTCAAGGACTCTGATGAGTTCGTGAAGAGGTGTACTGACTGTCAGAGGATGGGCACTTGTGGACAGCGTGATATGATGCCGATGCAGCCCATTCACTTCTGTGAGGTTTTTGACGCATGGGGCATCGATTTCATGGGTCCATTCTCTAAGAGTCAGGGGTTTGAGTACATTCTGGTGGCCGTAGATTATGTTAGTCGTTGGGTTGAGGCTATCCCCGCCCGAGCTGCTGATGCGAAGACAGTTTGCAGATTTTTGAGGAAGCATATCATCACGCGGTTCGGGGTTCCACGAGTTCTCATTTCTGATGGGGGGTCTCATTTCATCAATGACCAGGTGAAGGCCCTTGCTAGCGAGTTCAGTATAGACCATCGTGTTGCCACACCTTACCATCCACAGACGAATGGTCTAGCTGAGGTGTCGAATAGGGAGATTAAGAATATTTTGCAGAAAGTCGTCCGCCCTGACCGAAAGAATTGGTCACAGCTTTTGGACTCGGTCTTGTGGGCATATCGGACGTCTTTCAAGACTCCATTGGGCACATCTCCCTTTCGCCTCGTTTATGGCAAGCCATGCCATCTACCTGTTGAGCTGAGGCACAAGTCACTTTGGGCAGTCACAGATATTCTTATGGATCCAGATGGTATAGGAGACCAGAGGAGGGCAGAGTTAGCTGCCCTGGAGGAGCTTAGAGATGCAGCTTTCTCAAGCAGCCTACATTATAAGGAGAAAGTCAAGGAGTGGCATGATTCTCATATCAGCCACAAGCATTTTGAGATTGGACAGAGAGTATGGCTGTTTGATGCGAGGCTTAGATTATTTCCAGGGAAGCTACAGAGCAAATGGAAGGGACCTTTTCTCGTCAGAAAGGTGCACGACAATGGTAGTATTGATATATCCGAGTTGTCTTCTGAGAGCACCTTTCGAGTGAACGGCCAGCGGCTCAAGCCATATCTAGACCATGAGCCGCGGGACGTTATTATTTGTGCCCCTATTCATTTTGCGTGAGATGTGGTCTTTTGACTCACATCTTTTGCATCTCACGCCTGATTTTCACTGTTCCTCCGCCTGTATAGATCCAGTTGTCCATATCATTCTATTCTTTAGTCCCACATCCCTTTCCTCATCTTATGATTATGTTATACTTAGGGTGTACTTTACCCTAAGTATAGGGGGGATGTAGGACCTGCGGGTATTCTTTTCATTCGTTTTGCTCCTGTTTTGCTGCCTATACTTAGGGATATTCTACCCTAAGTATAGGGGGGCAGATTCTGTATATTCTTCACTCGGCTTTCCCTTCATGTACAACTTGCTATACTCAGGATTAGTTAATCCTAAGTATAGGGGGAAACCACCGAGTTCCTTCTATTCTATTCATTTATTCGTTTCTGTACTTAGCCATTCTTTTTCACTTCCCTTTTACTAAGCACGAGTTATGTCTTCTTCATCGCTCTTGATCACTCTGAGGACATCGCTCGAGCTAAGTATAGGGGGGGTGTGTATATATTTCATATATACTTTAGCCATAACTCGTACTTTGTGTGAGTGTGTTAATAAATAAAATGGCTAAAAATCACAAAAAATTTAAAAATTTTTCGTGTACATAAACCTCTTTTATCTTGCACATACAAAGCTAGTGTACAAAGTATTTTTGTAAAAATGATTTCAAAAATCTTTTGTGTAAATTTTGTGTAAATATTTTTGTATCAAAATTATGTACATAGTACAAAATTTTTCCAAAATGTTTTGAAAATCAAAAGTTTGCAAAAATCTTGTGTAAATGTTTGTAAATATCTTTTTGCAAAACTTGCACCTCATGCATCATTCATGATTTCAAAACATTTTTCAAAAATTTTGCATGATTGTAAAATATTTGTAAATAGCATCTTGTGTACATATATGTATATAGTTTTTCCTGGATGAGAAGTTGACATTTAAACTAAGCCTGGAATTAAATTGAGAAATGGAGCTTGAATCAGATCTTAATCCACCTAACTTTAAGAGGAACCTTATAGGACTTAGGGTTAAGGCTTTTCAGGTCCATAAGGACTTAATTCTTTGAGTCCACTAGGCTATGAGCATATGTCATCTTGATGAGCCTAAGTAGAGCACTTAACAACACACGCATGACTCTTAGAGACAATGGCTTGACTTGCACCTGCACCTTACACATGGCTCTCCACGGATGAGGTGGTGAGGAGGCAGTTTCCTTTGGCTTGGGGTAGCATATGAGGGTAGTACTTCTAGGCGGAACCTCTCTTCTTCTTCTAGTGAAGGAAGTGCACCTCAACTTGGTCTAGTGGTGATGAAGGCTAAAGACAGAAGCCGTGGGTTGCAATAAAGCTTCAAAAGAGGGATAGTCTACTGGCTCAAGGGGAAATTTCTTATATGCTGCACCATGTAGATATGCTGTACAGAAGTTCTTGAAAAAAAAATATATGCAAAAATGCAAAAAGAACTCCAAAAAAGTGGTGGGTCGGATTGAAAATTTAATAACCCCACCGGAGTGTATATAGTCAAATAAAGCAAAAGCTTATGGTATCAATGTTACATCTCATGAAGCTTGCAGCGGGAGACTTAGCTACACTGGCTAGGCTTCCAAAACTCTATACTTCTACCCCCTCTTCTTGAGCCAGTTGCACTTGAACTTAGAAGGGAATACCCCGCTTCTCGAGGAAAGAGTTGCTAGACCGAGGCATTAGAGTTACCAGGTTGAGGGAGGTTGTTTCTTTGTTACTTCTGAGGTGGGGAGCCACATATCACTTACACTGCTTGGAAAGACTCATGGGCATTAGAGTTTGTGTATGTAGACTTGTTCTGATCTGGTTTATTGAGGAGTCTTGCCCATAGATTGGTGGAACTTAGAGGCTGTTGAGTTTTAAGCTTAAGTCCAAATAAGGTTCCGACACATTAATAATCCAAAGATCTGATCGAGCTCCATATTTCAATTTAATGAAGGAAAGTTTAATAACTCAACCTTGATCCATGTACATCCTCTTTTTCTTTTTCTTTTTCTTTCTTTTTCACTTCTTTTTCAAATAAGTGTTTGCTAAGGGACTAGCAAAGTATAGTATAGGGGGGTGATGAATACCCATTCATCACTCTTTATTCTTATATTTTAGCTACAAAAACCTATGCAAATGCATGTAGATATGTGTAAATAGGAATAATTAACAAAAGCATGCATCTTGTAAAAATATGTAATTAGCATGTTTTTGTGCAAAAATAAAAGAATAAAGAGTAAAAAGAAAAAGAGGGAAATATTTAGAATAAATATTGAGCAATCTAACCCAAGGGAGGGCTCAGCATGGGCCTGACCGCATAAAAAGCCAAGTAGAGGGAGATAGGTGCTCATGTGTAAATACCTATGTAAATAAATAAATTATATTTTCCTCAACCAAAAATATGTTGTAAATATTTGTACATATTTATACACTATTAAAAACAAAACAAAAATTTAAAAATCAAAAATTCAAAAATGCCCTTTCACCATGCACATAAACCATGCTCCCTTATTTATTTAACCTTATAAATAAATAAAATTATTTTCTAAACTTTTTGTAAATATTCCATGTTACATATTGTAAATACATAAAATAACAAGAAACAAAACAAAAATTAAATAAAAATTACAAAATTAAAAATACAAAAATACATTGTATATATACCATGTATATAAATGTATATAACTATTTATTCCACCCATGTATATAAGTGATAAAAATAAAATAAAAATACCCTTTTATTCCTCATATTATTCTATAAATAAATAAAATATAAAATGGGGATAAAATTGTACAAAAATAGTAATTAAAAATCAAAAACCCAAAACCTATATATTGTACATATACCTATGTATAGACCTATTATGTAAATACCTTATTTTTATTTCCAAAAATCAATTAAAAATCACAAAAAAATAGAAAAAATTAAAACAAAAATATTTCATGTTTTAAGTTTTTGAAATTTCGGCCATTTAAAGGCCCAAAAAAATCAAATAAGAATTTCTGACATGGCTGATTTCTATTGGTCCACGGGGATTGTTGACCGCCCGGTCAACTCCCCCCTGTGGACCATCTTTCACGGGTCTGGTTCGCGGACCCAACTTTCCCCATTTATCTCTACCGGACCCGATCCTCATTTCGCCTAATCTAAGGTCCTAATTACTCTCCAGGTATCCGGAATCTCGCCCGACATCGATCCTAGGGATCCGTGCTCAATCGAGCCGGACCCGAGCTCTTCTTCCCGGACCTGCACCCACATAAAAACCGAGCTCCGCCGCATTCATTCGCCATCTTTGGCTCTCCACTCTCACTTCCGTGACCTCCATCGCATTCAGTGAGGTGACAGCTCCAGTTTGTCGGTGTTGCAGCGAGGAAGGGGTGCCCAGACCACTGATCCGGCAGCTTTGCGCCGCCGTGCTCCGCCGCTTGCAGGAGCTCGAGCCTCAGGCAGTGACACCCTTCGAGGCGACGACCAGGAGCTAGCCAAGCTCCAGCAGAGTCTCCCGCATCATCCAGGTAGCCGATTAGCCCTTCCATTTAGCTTAATTTTTCATTTCGCCCAAATCGCATCTCCGACGAGTTCCCCTGATTCCGGCCATATCGCGCACTTTATCGATCATCGGAACCCACACACACCTTCGCCATCCTCCGACGCACGTTCTTCGCTCTTTCATACAACCCAGCTCGCCCCGGAGCTGGGAGTCGAGCTCCACCATCCTCCGCTCGCCGGAGCTCATCCGCCCCGACCCACAGTCCACGTTCACTTCGCTTCTTCGGGTCGAGGCACTTTGCCCTCGACCCGCGAAGCTTCTGGTGCCTTTTGCAGGTCAAAAGGAGGGCATCTGAGCCCCCTTACATCCAGGCCAGAAGCCCGTCGCCGCCGACCTCGCCGGAGCCCCTCCAGGGCTCGGCCGGGTCATCTGAGGCCTTCATCAGCTGCGGGACGTCACCGCAGATCTGTTCCGATACTTAGCAGCAGCTGAGGAGAACTACTGCAGGCGCACGAGGCCGGCGAAGCTCGCCGGCGGAGTGTTCTTCCTGCATCCTCCTTCACCGTCCGATCAGCCCCGCCGCTCCAGTCTCGATCCTGATCGTCCATCCACTGAGGAGCAGCAGCCGTTGATTATCTCGAGGGGCTGATCCGAACCGTCAGCACAGAGGAGAGAGGCCCCCAGCGCCTGAGCCGACCGATCACCCACGTGGCCACCTCTGCACCGTCGATCTGGCCTAAGAGCTGAAGAAGAAGAGCGCCACCCATCCAGAGCCGTCGGATCCTCCACGTGGCGCCTATCGAGCCGTCGACATAATAAGGGGTAAATTACTTAGGCCCCCTCGTAGTTTGAGTCTTTTATTTCTAGTCCTGTACATATTTTAGTTATTTTATTTACGTAGGGTAAATTGCACTCTGGACCTCGTGTTTGTTTGTATTAGCAGTTATGCCCCTGTGTATGTGAGCCCACGTGCTTCGTCGCGTGTACTTTTGGGCTATTTGCGTCCTTTATCCTGTAGTTCTGTTGGGTTATGGAATGAATATAAACTTTCTGGTATTTGCTTTTATACCCCTGTGAGCGTTTTATTTGAGCATGTGCGTGTATGAGTGGGTTAATTGCGATCGAGCCCCTGGACTTTTTGGTACCAGTTACCACAAGGTCCAAGGACTTAGTTTTTCTTACCAGAAGGTCCCTGAGTGCCCCAGGCACGCGCCATGCGCGTGTTTAGCTGGGATTTTTGCACCTTGAGCCCCAGACTTTCGGGTATTTGCACATTGGTCCTTGTGCACAGTGCCCCCTTTTGGATTTTGAATAAAATATCAAATCACCTCCAAATCCAACGAAAATTTGACACATGGCTCCTGCCATGGTGTAGGATTTTTGTAGATTTTTGAGGACATTTTTGATCTTGTTTGCTATTTTAAAAAAATTCAAAAACATCTATTTTTGGCACTGTTTCACTTGAAAAATCACAAAAAAATATAAAAACACCCCCAAAAATTCTACAAAAATTAGTTACTGTTCTTTGTGTGTTGTTTGATTTTCTAGCCAATTTTGGCTATTTTTCATTGAGTAAAAACCCTAAAAATCTAAAAACACCTAAAAACTCATAAAAATCATATTAAATAATCTAAAAATCCAAAAACAATAATTTTGGTGCCCAAATTTTCCTTATTTTCTATAGAATACAGGAAAATTACCTCCAGGGCCATCTGAGATCCTTAGATATTTTATCTTTGGGTTTTGGGCCCTGCTGGACAGTACCCTATCTTTTTCTTACTGTTTGATTTTTAGAAAATAAAATACACATTGGAAAAATCTCAAAAATTAACCAAAAACACTTAAAAACTTAAAAAAACATAAAAACAATTTTTCTCGAATTTTTGCTCATTTCTGGATACATTAAATAATTAGTTGGAGCTTGCTTGTTTTTTTTGTGCTTCTTTCATTTCCTTCACATTTAAAAATCCAAAAAAATATAAAAACCATTAAAAATCACTAAAAATGCTTTTTCTTCTTCTCTGATTTGTTGACTACTTCGTAGGCTATTTAGCCAAACCGTGCTCCTTGTGTTCGACCCTGGGAGCTATACCAGGTTAATCCCATAGCTAGGACCGCACTTCGTGTCTGATCTTTGATTTATTTCGCGGTTCGATTTTTTTCTTGATATACTTAGCCCGAGTGATTGAGGTCGCGACGACCTTTATTTCTGTACCTTTACCTTAGTCGTTCGGGGCGGGTTATCATCTGGGATGCCAAGTTTATTCATAACCTCGATTAGGGCTATTCTTGAAACCACGAGAACATCATTTAAATTAAATGGCTCCTCGGTTGGATTCATTAGACCGGAGAGGGGAGTGAGACAAGGTGACCCATTATCTCCCTTTCTCTTCATTCAGTCAATGACGGTGCTTGGTGCAATGTTGTCAAAATTAGTTGAGGCACGAAAATTAATGGGTTTCTACAAAAAAAGGAATGGATGACATGATTACAAATGTCCATTTCGCTGATGACCTCCTAATATTCATTAAATTCGATAGCGAATACTTAAAGAATGTACGCTCCACTCTGACAATCTTCAGCAAATTATCGGGTCTGGAGGTTAATGTACATAAATCGAAATTCCTACCCATAAATCTTACAAATGATGAAATAGCCCAGGTGAGACAAATCACAGGTTGGGGTGAGGGAAAGTTCCCGTTAAACTATCTCGGTTTCCCATTATCTCCAGAAAGATGCAATAACAAAGATTGGGAAATATTGATCGACAAATTTGCTTCTAAACTTCAGGGATGGAAAGCAAAGCTCCTCCCGCTTCCGACAAGAGTCTGTCTACTGAACTTATCTCTAACTCCTCTAGCCTCACATATGCTTTCTTGTCTAAAAATGCCGAGAGAGATTTCAAGGATAATAAATAAGATCAGAAGATATTTTCTATGGAATGGAAACACGATGAGAAATTTGAGAGCTAAGGTTTCATGGTCCAAGATAGCTAGACCCAAGATGAATGGGGGTTGGAATATACTTAATCTTAAAAATTTCAACAATGCTCTTCTAACGAAATCGGTAATTGATATTGTGGAGCATAGAAAATCGTGGGTCTCAAAATTGATTAGTGCATGTTCGTATCGAGGTGGTCCTATCTCATTGGGACTTAAGTCATCATCACGCTTATCTCCCATTTGGAAGGCCCAGCTTAGTGGCGCTAAAAACTTGAAGTCGGTTTTAACAAAACGTATAACAAGCGGGGCAGGCTCCTCCTTTTGGTGCGATTCCTTGTATGGAAAGCGATCGCACATGGAAAATTATCCCCATATTTGGAAATTGGCAAAACATAAAATTAAGTCTGTTAAAACGGCTTTGGCATCTTGGAAAAATAAAAACAATTGGTTCAAACAATTGAAAAATCGAGTCCCGATTGCACAACTGGGTTACATGAGGGAGTTGAAGAAAAGTGTTGATCATATTTACAAAAATATGACGAATGTAGGTATGGATCTTTGTGTTTTCCCGACCTCGGATTCCAAGGATAAATCGAGATTAAACAAAAGTCTCTACAAACTAATGACGGACGGAGGTCTAAGATCCTGCTTCCATAACTTTTTATAATCTAAATTATTTGATTCCAGAGTTACATACTTCCTTTGGCTGTTAGCAAAATCAAAATACTTAACCGAGGATCTATTGTATAAAATCAAGATCACCTCAGTTAACAGATGTTTTTTATGCGAAAATGACAATGAAGACTATTTACATTTGTTTGAGAAATGCCTGGTTACCAGGAAAAATTTCTTGGATATTGGCATAATAGAATCTGGCATTAAATTTACCGAGCTCTTAAATTCAATGACGACCACGGAAATCTACTCTGACTCTTGGTGTCAAATATGTTTGATTGGTGGTCGATTTGGAAGGCTCGATGTCGAAAGGCATTTCAAAATGTTCCAATCTCAGTGATAAATATTGTGAGGGAAGCCTCCCAAATTTGCTTGGTGCGTTTGGGTATAAATCTGCCATTAATGTTTCGATGGAACTTCTTATGATGACCATCTTAATTAAGCATGTTCCTAAACCTTACTGATACTGGAAAGTCAATGCTGTTTTTTTGTCTCTTATTAATTTTATAGGAAATTGCTCCAAGGATGAGGGGAAAATAGGATATCTGGGAAAAGTGAAGGAGGATAAAGCTCTCAATGCATGGCGGGTTGATCTTTAAACTTCTGATACTCGTAGATATGATGCACCTTTGGTGAGGGTGTTCCTTGTTCATGGGATTTTTTCGCAGCTTTTTGTTGGCATCCAGGCCTTTGGAGTGAAAGATTCTCAAATGGAGTGATTGAAGTTTCCGTTTGCTAGAGGTGGATGCAGTTTTTTGGAAATCACCGGTTTCATGGCGTCTTTCTTACTGCCAGCTTTTATCTCGCGGCTGTTGCGAGTTGTTTTTTTGGGGTAGAAATTACCCCGACTTGTAATGATTTAAACTCCGATGTTTCGGTTGATATGGATATATGGACTAGATCTTTTTTCTAAAAAAATTTAGGGTAAATATTTGAGTTGGAAAACCAATGCAAACTTTAAATGTATAAGTAGCTTTAATATGATAATTTATTTATGTGAAAAGGAATGACATGTTTCGATTGCAGGAATTGGTATAAGAATATTAGAAGTCGTTCAATACTCACTCAAGTACCACCATCTACAAACTCATGTTCATTAATAGGACCGTGCTTAGTAGGACTCATTTCTTTACCCAAAAATACAATAATAATATGTTATCTATGCATATAAACAGAAAAAACTTGATGTTTGCCAACGTGATGAAACATTGAATATCAATTTGTTTTCAATCATAACAAAAAATTGATAATTTAAAAGACGTTGAAAAATATAGTGACACAAAATTTTTGCTAATATACCACATCCTAAAAACAAACAAAACACTTAACTAGGAACGAAGATGAACACTTAATTGAAAAAATACCAACAGACATATATCTTTTTATTTAAAAGTAAATCTACGTTACCTCACCATTGAAATAATGGCAAAATATTCAGGTCGTAAAAAGATATAGGTTTTTGAATCCAAGGGTACAACTGCAATTTGATTAAATAAAACTAAACTCAAAAAGATTGATTGAAGGGCTTATCTTCAAATTCACTGAACCAGAGAGGTACTCAGTGCAAAAAAGCCCAAGGAAGGGCATGTTTGAGGCGCTAGAAGAGGCTCTTGGGTGGTGGGAGCTTCGATGGAAATCGTTAAAACTAGGGATGCAGATGGATATGGATATATCCGTATCCGATCCATCACCGTATCTGTTTTATACAGATTTTGACATCCGTATCCGTATCCGTTTTAAAATGAATACGGATATGGATATCATTTTGATATCCGCAAACATCCGTATCCGTATCCATATATTCATTTTCGTATATAAATATAGTCGTAGATTTATTTTTTAACCATATATAACATAATTCTCTACCTCTTTTTACCATATTTAAATAATTTTTATGATAGAAACACACTTAGTAAATTAATATCATGTGTTTTCCATCCAATTCTTATATATTTAAGTCAATTCTCTAGAGTATTTCTAAGATCACTCGTGTACTATCAGTATCCGTTTTACATCCGTATCCGTTTTATAAGGATATGGTAAGATAGTTTTAATATCCGTCAATATCCATATCCGCATCTGTATTCGTAAGAAAACGGATAAGGATATGGTAGTACCTATATCCGTATTCGTATCCGACCGTTTGCATCCTAGTTAAAACTTCAGTAGTGCACGTGACTGCAGTTGGGTGTGGACAGTTCAGACCACATATGAGGATCGCAATCTTGTGGCTAGTTGTTAGCCATGTGTGGTTTCTAGATGCTCCTGATGAGGACGATCGAACGGTGCCTAGATATCCATGAATGAACGGTGTAGATCATTAGGGGGCTTTGATAATGGTTGTTGCCCATTTCTCTTGTTGCCACTCGACTGAGGCCTACGCCTATTTTCTGTTTAGCACGAAGTGACGACGGAGAGCGGAGCTCCTCCGCTTCCAAGGAGGAGCATCAAAACTCGAAAGCCCAACACTGGATAGAGTTGATCTCCTGGTAGATGTTGAGGCTGCCTTGGCGAGGGCGAAAATAATGGACAAAAAAGAAACGAAAAAAAATACATGGTCGTGGTGATCAAATGAACGCATCAAAGGATATAGACACGATCCAGCGGTAGTGAGCAACCTATGCAAAGAGAAGAGGAGAAAGAAACCTTCTAGCCCTCCAAAGGATTGATAGAGAAGACGCTGGAAGGTGAAGAGTTGTGTTCAAATGAACGGTTTAGAAGACGATGGATGGGAGGAGGCACTAAGCCGACTTCAACTCAGGAATTTCAAAAAAAGGGATAACACTAGGGTTCGTTTGGTTGCACGGATGGGCAGGATTGGGTTGGATTGAGCTGGATGAATAGTAAACTGTGAGGAAGGGGAACCTCTGTGAATAGTATCCCAACCCAATCCTATCCAACCCTGAAACCAAACGGACCCTAATGGATGCTAGACACTTGTCCTCTATTTTTTCTAGTGGGACGACAACTGCACATAAAAGTTGTCACAAATTGGCCTTCCCAGGGGGAAATCAAAGCTGAGCTTTTGCATACGGAAGAGAAAAGATGAGGAAAGGATAGTAAGGAATATCCATGTGTCAATATATTAGGAAGCCACATATTGAAAGCTCGGGTGAAAACCCAGTTTTAGTATAGTTAATAGATAGATATGCCATTTCCTTACCTCTCTAATCAACCTAGGAAAAATGAGAAAGAACCACACCAATCTTTTATTTCACCACAACTCATGCGATCTTACTATTCCATACACCAATAATACAGCTCTTTGACAAGGGGCATGTTGTTAAAAAGAGTAAACTTGTGGGTCTTTTGAAGAGTATATGGAATTGTGGACTAGTTTGACAAGATTTTCAGAGTCATAATGTAAAAAGACCAAAAAAGTTGAGAGCTGTTTAATGATGGTAACGTCAGACGAAGGCTTTTTGTGTACCTTCCCGTGCAAGCAGCTTGGGCAACAAGCATGGACTAAACTAACTTAAGCAAATCCCTATCAGAGGAAATTTCCTACTTCCAGAGGCATATGCGTATCAAGTCAAATCATATTCTAATTAAGCCCGTGTTTACTGAGGGCAGAAGTCACATGGGATTTACATAAGTATAATATCTGACATAAGATTAAGGGAGCGTTTGGTACGGACGGAAGTCGTATTCTAATTAAGGGTGCGTTTGATACGCAGGTTAGGATATGTTAAACTATGAGAGGGTAAACTATTTTTGTGTTTTAGTATTTAGAGAGAGGGTTAAACTAGGGATAAGTTTGTTGTGATGTGATTGCATTGAAGTTTGACAAAGTGATTAGTTATTGTGATGTGATTGTATTAAATTTTTAAAAAATAAGTAAAAGTTGAATGTTTTATAATTTTTATATGATATTATGATATAATATATTATTTTTTGATGGAATTAATAAAAGAAAATTGATTTATTTAATATATTAAAAAAGAGAAAGAGTGAGACCCACATGGAAGAGAGAAAGGGAGGATTAACCCTCTAACGAGACGACACCTAAGTGATGGGTAGGATACACTATTATATATCTTTAGGATTTTTACAAGTACGATTTGACATGCTCATGGAAAATTACCTGAGAGTTAATTTGTAGGACGGAGAGACTTATTTACCATTCTCTTCTCGGCTCGATAACAAGATAAGGAATAAGAACGTATAATGGATGATGAAGTTGCTCTCGTTCTTGTTCGATAAGCTTGGTGAAAAGAAAGGAATACACACTATAGTTCCAGACATAATGCATAATGTAATTGTAATGTGATCATTTTATTGTTCAATATATAGTTTACTTCGAGATAAAATCTCTTATTCAGAGAGATATGGGACTCTTATCATGCAATAAACCATGGGTGGTAAAAGGATGAGATACTCATGTTCTTTGTTTCCTTGGACACAAGGAATAAGTATGCGAGGTAAAGGAATCATGGTCGTCGTGACATGTAGCTATTTATGTTAATTCGGAGAATTGACTTTGCAAGCTTGCAGTTTCCATCAACACATGTATCACTATTGTTTCAATTGCCGACAAATTTTCCTAACAGATTGAGCAGATCCATTGTGAAATGCCTTTGTAGGGTGACTCAACCTCTCGGGTATCCCTTCTCACTATTTTAGGGAGTGTCCTATAATACTATTTGTAATGTTATATACGTAGACCTGAGTGTTATCATGAAAATTGACCATGACAACATGTTGGATAATGATCAAAATAGATCTATTGACAACCATCCAAGCTACTTAAGCATAAGTTGTCAAGTTGTAATCTCACACTCTTATAACATGTTATTACACTTTGTGGGTATTAAACACTTACTTGGGGGTAATACATGCTTCAAGATTTTAAAGTACATGTGTTATCAAGCATAATGACTTTCTAAATTAGGATATAGGTTCTTCCATAAGTTTAGAGATCTTATTGGAAGTTGTGATGTAACTTTACTTGAAAATCACAAAAAGAGGGAGAATAAATGGAAGAATAAGAACCTCCGATTATCCTGCATGAATACGAAGATGATGTAGAAATAACATAAAAATTAGTAACATATTCTACAATATATACTTAGAGAGTGAATCTATGAACAATGATGATTCTTCCGAGTAAATTTGTAAACCCACACAACTCAAAGTATAAAATGACAACAAGAGTATCATAGCATTACTTGTGTGGATGGATGAATATTATTTCTATGGATGCACGGTAGATGAAGATAACCATATTGTTCTCGCTCCTCTTACTAGATATCAATCAGACAGCTTACTCCAGTGAGCATGTGTCGATTGTTGCAAGCGATAGCGAGCTTGTTTTTCACCCCACTCTACTACTAGATAATCATATTACAGCTTGCTCCCTGTGCGCCTTATGCTTGGTTTGCACGGCTCTATCCTCGTAGGAAAGGACTGGGCAAAACATTCTGGGGGAGAGGATGGAACTCCCATTGAAATGCAGGACCTGACTGGAAGGGCAAGAGCAGAACCCCTCCTGAGCGAAACAATCAAGATGATCAGGAAGCAAGGACTATCAAGCATCCAGTGGACCTCCTTAGTGCGCACCATCATTTTCACCAACTCTGTCTGAGGCGGTCTGATTCACGACCCCATCTTCTAATCACGAATATAATAAGACTTGATGATATTTACTAAATTTCATTTCAACGAGGGTACATCCTCTTTTTATTATCTATATGAGATCCACACCTTTACACTTAAAATTAGATCTTTAATTTAGGGATTTTATCACTTGTGCCTCTCCGAGATATCGCAATATCAGTTATGCCCCTATCTTTTTTGGTAACATCGGTTGTGCTCTTTCCGTCAGATTGACCGTCAAAAAATTGAAATAACCATAGTTTACTCAAATCATAGTGTGGTAAGATGGGTATTATTGTCAGAATAAAATCAAATGAGGAGGAGGGTTGGGGAGGAGGTGCGGGCTAGTGGCAGGAGGCGGGGGAGGTGCGGGCTGGTGGCAGGAGGCAGGGGAGGTGCGTGGCTGCGGGCAGCGCATGTACGCGCAGGGGGCGCGGTGCGGAGCAGGGGAGGTGGCGGTGCGAGGCATGGGGGAGCAGAGGGCGATGCCGGAGAGGGGAGGAGGTGCGGGGTTGGGAGGGGGTGCAGCCTAGGGGGAGGAGGAGCAGGGGGCGGCACCGGGGGAGGGAGGGGGCGGCGAGCTGGGAGGAAGGGGGGAGGTGCGGTGCCGGGGAGGGGACTGACATCAAGAGGCAACTGGACAAGAACATCCCTCTTAAGGTAAAGAAGACGAGCTCCATGGCTAATGTCGACCAAACGTAGGATTCGTGGGCTATCTGTCGGATATTCAAAAAGACGAGCTCCATGACTCAGAGAGCTCTCTCGCACTTCTGGGTAGCTCAACTTCCCGAACCCGCTGCTTCCGAGATGTTTTCCGCCTCGTCGAACACCGCAATCAACGTCCAAGCGAGTGTCGGTTGCACAGCGCAATTGAACGGCGCTTCTTGCACAGATCTACCCAGTAGCTTTTACTTCTCACCCGCCACCTACATGGCCTCCATTTTGATGAACCTGCCCCCTCTGCTTGTTCTTGGGGACCTCATCGGGAAGGCTTCTATATACATAGAATTCAACCAACGTGGGAGTTGCACCACTGTTGGTTTCCCTGAAGAGATCACGAAGAGCTCGGGACAAAGCTGGGCAGCGCGGGGCAGGGGCGGGGGCGGAGAGGGAGGAGGAGGAGGTTGGAGGAGGAGGAAGAGGATCGGGAAGAGGAGGAAGAAGAAGAGGATGAGGAAGAGGGTATAAAATGACCACATAACCTTTTTAAAAAAATTAATTCCGCGTAGGTCCTCAAAGTTAACGTCGGTTTGCACCGTGGATGGACGGTCACTAACCCGAGTGGCACAAGTGATAAAATAGCAAAAAGTGAGGGGCACAACTGATATTACCAAAAAGATAGGGACATAACTGATATTGCGATATCTTGAAGGGGCATAAGTGATAAAATCCCTAATTTTTAATTTAAGTAATGATTTTGTATGAGTTGGACGGATTGATGTAATGAAGGATAAATTGGACTCAAACTAGCAAAATAATGTATGAAAGTTATGTGATCCGACTAGAAGGCATGCAAATCACTGCTTGTAAGTAAATACTCAAGAACAAATATAAAACTGACGGTATTATTGGTAAATATATATGAGGATTACTTACAAAGATTATACTAAATAAGTTCAAATATACCTACAAATCAAACATGGAAGTTAAGGCATAAATCTCCACGTACTCATCTTCATCGGGAGCAGTAAATTGTCAGCATCGATCAACTTGCATTTATATGGAATCAGCCGCCTCGTTCTCTTTCTTATTTATATAATAATAATAATATAATATAATATTTATCTACCAACGGTTCACAGATATTACAATCTGATTGCGACAAAAAATCTCGATTAAGCCACCAGGTGTGCTCGCGACGCATTTGACTTTTAATAAAAATTCGTGAAGTGGTTCTAATCAACGTTTAACGCCACTGCTCCCGTCACTCAGATCTTTTTCGCAATTACTAAAATATTTACTATTTATTAATATCATTAATTATAAGTGCATGAAATCTTGTGATGTGGTGGACTAGAGTGATGCTGAACAGAGTTTTGCTGTTACAAATTTACTTAATACCTTTTCTCTTCTGTTATTCATTATTATTCTCTTTTTCGGATAATCAACTGTGAATTTCGGATATTCGCATCCATTTCACCTCTCCTTTGCATCCTGTCATCTTCCTCCTCTTTTTGACGTGTTCTGTTACCTGCTCAAATCTCGTGCTCGTCCATCCAATCACAGATATTAGAGCATGTTCCTCTAATCACGGAAATGACTACTCAAATGGTAGTGCTACCTCTACAAAGAGATATTAGGAAAAAACTACTCGAAGTATGCTTTTCATCTAGGCAGCTATGTTGTGCCTTTTGCACTGTCCTGCTCGACATGTGCACAACGGTGTTTGTGTTTCTAGATATATATAGAGGAGTGATCATATAAGAGCAAAAATTTGTGAGAGCATGAGAGCACGCATTTCTGAATCATATGATTTTGTTTTCTCTCTCATGGTCTTCTCTCTCCTGATGAATCATGTGGTCCAGAATGAATGCTCTCATGTTCTCACAGGTTTTTGCTCTCATAGGATCACTCCTATATATATATATATATATAGGGTTAAATGAGGCTACTCCCACCCCTATTTTCCTTCTATTTTTTAAATTTTTTTTGGAAATTAAAAATATGTATATTCATCACTATATCCTCCTAACATGTCATTCCAATTTCGTCAGAAACAGAGACTCCTATGCCCTCCATCTGAAGGGGGTCAATTTCAGCAATTTTGAGACCGTTAAAACTTGACAGTCTTGATGGGGGGGGATAAAAGTCTCGAATTAAGTTGAATTTTGAATGACATCATGGTGACATATTGCGATCTAAATTTCAATAAGTTTCATTTCAAAAAAATAAAAAAATATAGAGGAAAAGGGGTGGGAGCATGTATGTTGGCTACAACGAGGGAGCATACTCTTCTTTCCCATATATATATATATATATATATATATATATATATATATATATATAGACACACACACACGCGCGCGCGCGTGCACACACACACACACACATACACATGCTTCTAGTCAAGGACGGATTTAGAGGGGGGCAAGGAGGGGCAAGTGCTCCCCCCCCTAAATTTTAGGATCACATAATATATGTATATGTATTTTTTCCTATGAATTTTTAAGGTAAAAATAATCATAATATTTCATAATTATAATGCTTTATTTGGAGTTTTTAGGGTAAAACTCGTACACGCCCCCCTCATTTCTTTAGAAAAAGTTCAATCATTTTTACCAATAGATAATATACCTCTTAACATAAAATTCCTACCCAAAAATAATAGATTTTACCTCAAATCAACCTATATTGAACAATTTCTTCAATCGATGAATTTATAATAGATCCCTACCGTAATATTATTGGTTATCCACTTTTTTAGAATCGAACTATAGAATGAATCGATCTTTCAACTGATCTCATTATCACTTATACATATTCGAGGTTTAACTCACAACCTAAAAAAATAAAAATTTTAAAAGAATTCATTTATTGTCAAATCTCAAATATTATTCATTGGTCCTATTTATTATCAAGTAAAGTGGTCAAATGCACATATATTCTTGATCGACGTATTTTTTCTTCGTAGATATTAATATTTCTTGTTATTGATAAAAAAGTATAGAATTAGGCATTTTATATTTTTGACTTGATATGTATTTGGTACAAGTGTAGTTTATGTTGAAATTAATCAAAATCCAAATACTAAAATTAAAATAATTAAAATACTTAATATAACTTACTTTTTTAAAAAAAGGTATAAATATCATTCACAAAAAAGCTTGACATTGTGGAACATATATGATGCCAATTTATATAAATTGAATAAAAAGAAATAGTTGATTATAAAATATGTTCAAAATTGACAATTATTATATAATGAATAAGTTCAAAATTGATGAAAAATATGCGTGAAAGCTATAGATATAATTTGTCCCTAACAATTATATTATATAATGAATATGATTGTACTGTAATTGATAGACATTCTTTTTTAAAATCTTGTGCTCCCTTCTCAAAAATGTTCTGACTCCGTCTCTGCTTCTAGTTATTTGGCTAACACTATCCATATTGCAACACAATATTAATTTCCATGACATTTGAAGGCATAATCGCACTAATTTCAATCCAAGTCCTCCAATCAATTATAACCCCATCAGATCTAGTAATAAAATTGGTATACTGCTTCCATAACTATAAGCATGCACGAAGATGCATGCACACTTGCTTACTAATTTAATCATTTCCATCAAAATTACTAATTATATCATAACCCACTACGTCGTACGTACCTGTACTGCACTTAGTTTGTTTACATACCAACCCCAACATTAATGCATCCTTTATATTTCGATAATAGCTAACCCAACGTAAGGTTGCACGAACAATTACGGCAAAACGAGGGGAAAAGATTGCATAATGGGACCTACATGATGGTGATAATCAAAGTCAAAACTTGGAAAATTCCACATCGCGTAGCATCTCCTCTCATCCCCATTCCTTCCTGCCTCGCACCTTAAATAAGGCCCCCAATTTCCATTTAATTGCTCCTATGCATTCTCTCCCCCCATCTCATCCTAACTACCAACAAGATCATGCCGTTGGAGAGCTCTCCCTCCAAGCCACTGTCCCCTGAGAACCAGCGTCGCAGGCGGCGGCGGAGGCGGTGGTGGTCGTGCATCCCTCAGTCCCTATCCGGCGCAGATGCCTCACGTACCGGTGGTCATGGTGAGAAGACGAGCAAAGCTTCTTGTTTCCCGTGGCCGTCGTTTCGGAGGGTGAGGGGGAGCCTTTCACTGAGAAGAGGAGCAAGCATGGTGGTGCCGGAAGTAGAGTTGGAGGACGGTCGATATGAGGGCAAGAAAGACGCCGGACGGACCGTGGAGTTCCCGGACTTCGTCGTGGCCACGGTGAGGCCTACCTTCCTCCAAAGGTTGTTCAAAAAGGTAACTGTTGATAACTAATCACATATTGTTGCATTAATTGGTTGTGATTATTGATCCAATGATAATGTCGAGTATGTGTTCATCTTGATTACTAATGCTAATATTATTACAATTACAAGTTTTTAATGGGTAAAGACGTACTCGACTTTGATTGTCTCTCACTTTAAATGGAGGAGAGTGGAAAAATTGGGGTAGAATAGAACAGAAGGATATATGCATAATTTCTCAAACGTATCCATAGGAGCAACGCATTCCAACTTTGACTTATCCCTTTTTTTAATCATATATTTGCTTGTTTACACGTTACAAAGATAAACAGCAAAGTCGAAAAGTCTATTAAAATAAAGGAAACTTCATCCATCCTTAAATTCACTATTTTCAGATAATAAAAAAACCGAACAGTTTTCCAGTTTCTAATATGTAAATTATCACAACTCTTTATATTATTTTAGCTTAATTATATCTTAAGTAAACGAGGCGGACCACTTTAGAGTATCCGCTGCGCTGTGCAAAGAAGAGAGGGAAAAAAAGGCAATAACACGAGAATAAGACGACAGAGTTAGGTGGTGATTACTGAGATTAGTGAGAGGATCCTCTGCTGTAGAGGGTATTGCAACAGAGGTGATGTAGACCTCAATAACTTTTTTTTGTGATTTAGTTGGTTAATTCTCTATATATCCTCCAAATTTCGTTTAAATCCGATATTATTGCTATTTTATCTTAATGGTCAAATAATCGGTCAAGATGTAAGCAACTTGAACTCCATTTAAAAAAGATCCGAATCTTGAACTATTAAGATAAAATAGCAAATAATATCAGATTTAAGCGAAATTTAGAGGATATGTAGAGCATTAACCTAATATTCAATCTATAAGGTTGGATTTTAGAATCTAAATTACAAAAAAAATTTATTGAGGTTTACAGCACCTCTGCTGCATTACCCTCTACAGCAAAGGATCCTCTTCCGATTACTGATTAGGAAACGAAAAAGCTACTTATGGATCGATATGGAGTAAGAAAAGCAGATGTCATGTGGAATCTCGATGATATGATATCGTTGGGAAGAAGGATAATAATTCCTAAAGGGAGAAGTGAATCAAAACGCAGAAGCTTCGTGATATTATATACTGGAAATAAAGATACTGTAAATGCTAATTGTGTATAGTATTCATGAGTATATGGTAGAAGATGGTGCTCATGTCTTTTGTATTTGATCATGCAGGGTGCAAGAAGTGGACAAAAATCTGAAGCAAGAAGATCTGTCTCACCACAAGTAGACCACTCGGACATGATCATCCTTCCTCACCCTCCAACTCCCAATCAACATACCATCGTCACCGCCTCGCGTTCGTCACCTCAGCACATGATCCTCCATCAAACCACCAACTCCCCTAACCAAGCTAGCTCGTCCTCTCCGATAGTCAAGCCAGCTGCCACGCCCAAGTCACGATGCGATAAGAAATCACACAATTTCATGGCAAGATCGGACTCGTTAGCGGGTTTTGGAACCACGATGGTGATGTTGTTGATGCTGGCCGTTGGCGGACGTGTGCTCGCGATCGTATCGACGTGCGCCTTCTTCTATTTGTCTTCTTTCCTCAAGGCCTATCCGGAGAAAAAAGTGGTGGAGTCCAAAGGGAAGAAGAATAATGCTCCTAGAGTGGATTACCAATCTGAAGAATACAGGAAAAGAGTCTTGATGGAAGGACTGTTGGAGAGAAACGGACGCAGAGCTTCAAGAGCTTAGCAGCATACAAAGTAATTTAGGTTTCGTGAAAGAATCTGTTGAAGGAAAAGATTCTTTTAGGATGTAGATTTTTCGTTTGTTTACTTTTTACTTGATAGATGATGTAAATTATGTAAAGGTTGTCAAATTTTGAACTTAGTGATATATTAAACCAGGTTAAATGATCATGGAAGAAACCTCAACTGTTGATCCTTTATAATCAAGTTTCCGATTGGTTTCAGCTCGTTGGCGGACAGTGATGAGTAGGAACAGCATAGACAAGAAGGATAGAAGGAGGGCAACGACTCCATTTTTCTTATTCTCCTCTTCTCCAATTTCTTACTCGATCGGATAACAGCCCGTGGTAGAGCGGAACAAGTGCTAGGAGGTACAGTAACATGCTTCATGGAGGAGAGAGCTACATATATGGGTTTTTTTGCTTGGTGATATTCTTGTTGAGGATGAACACATACACAAGGAGGTGTATCTTCTAATTTTGTTCCTGCGGCAAAAAATGCACAACAATATGTGTTCGCCACACATGAACTAAATGAAAACAATGACAATCAATCACACAAGCAAACACACAAGACAAAGATTTTTACGTAGAAATTAACCCTTACTCGATGTGAGCAAGAGAAAAACCATGAGGCAAGACCGGCAACAAATCCACTACAGTCATAGTGAGCCAAATGTTCTTTCAGTTTTGTTGCCCAACAAAACCGAGATACAAATCGCAAGCACAATGATAATTCTTCTACTAGTAGCTAACTATCCCTAGGTATATAACAATACCGAATATGCTCTAAACCAAGAAGAATATGTGGCTTTCCTGTGGGCTCCTGGATGGAGAACCATATTGATGGCTCGGCTTCCTTGAGGTCGTTCCCAACAACCTCCTTGTTGCCCCAAACACGATCTCACACAACCCACAGCTCCTCTCGAGCTCGTTGCACCTTCTCCACCCGCTGCACGATCGACGAAGAAGAGGAGGGGAGCCTAGTTGCACCCTTTTTCTTCTCTCTCAATCTCTCTCACGAATGGAGGAAACGAGGGTTTCAAAAACCCTTTCTGCTCGCACAGTTCTCACTGGAACAGGGCCTGCGGCTCCCTGGAATGGAATAGGCAGAACGACTAGGGCTTCTGTCGTTCCCTGGAATTGGGGCTTTCAATTTCTAGGTAAATAGCAAGGTGCCCCTGCAAAAGGAGCAAATGGCGGTACCCTTTGGAACCGAAGGTGGGGCTAGAAAGAAATAAACCCAACAACCTTCCCCTCCAGCCCCAACGGGGGGTGTGGTCTAGTGATGAAGATTGAGAAGAAGTGGCACCACTTAGCTCTCTACAGAGCTGAAGCTTATCACGAGTGACTGCCTTGGTCAACATGTCTGAGAGGTTCTCATCGGTGTGAATCTTCTTCAACATGAGGTGCTTATGTTCAATTGCATCCCTCAGCCAATGATATCTCACATCAATGTGTTTTGTGGGAGCATGGTGCATAGTACTCTTGCTAAGGTCTATAGCGATCTGGCTATCACAAAACACAACTGGCTCAATGTCGTTCAATCCAAACTCACCAAGAAAGCGTTGTAGCCACAGTACTTCCTTCCCAGCCTATGCTGCTGCCATGTATTCTGCATCTGTAGTCGAGAGAGCAACACATTTTCATAGCTGGATTGCCATGATATGGCTCCCCCTGCAAATGTAAAAATGTAGCTTGAGGTAGACTTTCTCTGGTCCATGTCTGCTTCCATATTTGCATCAGTGTAGCCACAAAGTTTGGGATATGACCTCCTAAAAATAATACACATACTTGAGGTACCTCTCAAGTATCTCAAGATCCATTTCACAACATCCCAATGGTCCTTGCTCGGATTGGACATGAGTCTGTTCACCCTGCCCACTATATGGGCTATGCCAGTTCTAGTGTAAACCATGGCGTACATGAGGCTCCCAACTAGGGACTGGTATGGGATCTTGGTCATCTATGCTTTATCCTCAAAAGTGGATGGATACGATTCTTTGGTCATCTTGAAATGAGAGGCTAAAGGCGGACTGACAGGTTTGGCATTTTTCATGTTGAACCGCTCCAACACACGTTCAGCATAATTTTCTTGTGACAACCACGACATGCGCTTCTTCGTGTCCCTTGTAATCTGCATCCCAAGGATGTGACTTCCCTTGCCAAAATGTTTCATCTCAAACTCTTTGGAGAGTTCTCTCTTGAGCTTTGCGATCAAGTTGGAATCATGACCTACAATCAGCATGTCATCCATGAAGAACAAAAGAATGATGAACCTGTCATTGTGAAAACGACGAACATATACACATGGATCGACTGTTGTCCTTTTGAAGCCTTGCTTTGCCATGAAAGCATCAAACTTCAAGTACCACTGATACGGAGCTTGCTTTAAGACATAGAGACTCTTCCTCAACCTGCAAACCATGTGCTCTTTCCCTTCTTCTTGAAATCCATGTGGTTCTTCATGTATATCTCTTCCTTCAAATACTCTAAAGAAACTCCATCTTCACATCCATCTGCTCCAGATCAAAGGTCCATTTTAGCAACAAGTCCTAGCACCATTCTCACTTGATTCATCTTCACCATGGGGGAGAAGATCTCGTCATGGTCCACTCCTTCTTTGTGGATGAACCCTTTCACCACCAATCTAGCTTTGTACTTGACCTTCTTGCCACCATCATCAGACTTTAGCTTGTAGACCCATTTGTTCTTCAAGGCTATCTTGCCTCTGGGAAGATCAACAAGATCATAAGTGTGGTTTTTCCTAAGAGATAACATCTCTTCATTAATTGCATTTCGCCAATGATCCTTATCCTTATGCACATGTGCCTCCTCAAAGGTGTATGGCTCACTTTCATCTATAAGCATCACATACCTAGAAGTGGGGTAACAGGATGATGGCTGGTGTGCCCTCTCAGATCTCCTGACCTGAGGCTCTATTGTGTCTTCATGTGGATGAGGTTTCTCCCCCTGCCCCAAGTCCCCTAGACCTGCATCAATAGGGTCAGCATCTGGCTCATGTTGTTCTAACTGCCCATCCTCTCCACATGTACCATGTATTGGAGAGGGATTTGTGTCCTCATCATTGTTATCATCCATGGAAATCTCATCTGCATCACCACTCTCAGTGATGTCCTCAGCCAATATCTGATTCTTATAAAAGATCACATCTTTGTGTCTGGTGACTGTCTTCTTCCTTGGATCCCAGAGACGGTATCCAAACCTTGATCTCCATAGCCAAGAAAAATACAAGGCACTGCCTTGTCATCCAACTTCTTCCTTTGCTCCCTTGGTATCAATTCATAAGTCTTGCACCCAAACACCCTCAAATGAGTATATGAGGGGTCTTTTCATGTCCAAACATGCTCTGGAATCTGGAAGTCCAAAGGAACCTATGGTGATCGGTTGATCAAGTAACATGCGGTGCGAACCCCCTCAACCCAAACAGTCTTGGGCAACTTCGATGTCTTCAACATACAACGAACTCTCTCAACAATGATCCTATTTATCCTCTTAGCAAGACCATTGTGCTGGGGTGTGCATGGCTCCATCCTCTCATGCCTGATGCCATTCTCAACATAGTAGACTTGAAAGATAAGGGAGGTGTACTCTTATCCATTATTTGCGCGCAGATACTTCAACAATTTCCCTGTCTCACACTCAACCATGGCATGAAATCTCTTAAAACAATAAAAAACTTGATCTTTTGTCCTCTGAACATATATCCACACCTTCGTAGATGCATCATCAATGAAGGTGACAGAATATATATTGCCTCCCAAAGAGGTTATGTCCATGGTATCACAATTATCTGAGTGAACCAGCTGCAAAAGGTCTATCTTCACTTTATATCTGACTCTGTATGGAACACTCCAGCTCTTCCCACCTCACATACATCACAAGGAGATAATGTGTTGCCATCGTGGTAGGGGATCAACTCTCTCTTCTTCAGATGTTGCAAGCCCTTCTGGCTCATGTGCCCAAGTCGATGATGCCACAAATCTGAAGTATCTACCTCACTGACATGCAAACTCCCATCCATGACCTTCACTCTAGTCATGTAGAGTGTGCAACACAAACTGCCTCTAGCCATGGTGAGAGAACCCTTACTAATGTTGCACTTGCTGTCGCCGAATTTCAGATGGTGGCCTTTACTATGTAGTTGTGAGCCGGATATAAGGCTAAGGCGCACATCAGGAACATGCCTCACATTCTGCAGAGTCATTAAGCATCCAACATCAGTCTGAATTGAGATGGTGCCCATGCCCACGATCTTAGAGTAACTCTCATTACCCATCAAGACTTGTCCATAATCAATCCTAGTGTAGATGGTGAAGAACTCCATGTGTGAAGTTACATGATAGGAGGCGATCGTTTCAATGACCACTACAAATCACTTCCTGCATGCAAGCACTGATCATGGATGGTGAGAATCACCTCATCTGCACTGTCATTAGCCACAACTGTTGCTAGATTCCCATCTTCATTTTTCTGATTTTTCTTGATTTCAGCTTGCTCTCTCTTCTAAATCCTACAATCTCTCTTCTAGCGACTGGGCTTTTGGCAATGGTGACACTTTCCTCTACCCTTGGACTTGTCTCTAGATTACTTCCTCTCTTGTGACTTTCCTCTGCTACTGGATCTTCCTCTCCTCTCAATTGCATACACATGTGAAGAGGAGGATGTCTCTCCTGATGAACGATGTCTGATCTCCTCATTCAGGAGACTACCCTTGACCATGGTCATTGTCAACATGCTATCCTTCGCAGAATTGCTCACAGTGATAACTAGGGTCTCCCAACTGTTTGGCAATGAACCCAGCAAGAGAAGTGTCTGCAACTCGTCATCAAGTGCCAAACCCATGGAGCTCAACTGGTTGATGATGCTTTGGAAGTCATTCAAGTGCTCTTCCACTTTGGTTCCATACTTATATTTCAAGTTAACAAGATTTCTAATCAAGAAAGCCTTGTTGGTTGCGGTCTTTTGATCATAGAGCTCGAACAACTTGTCCCATGACTCTTTTGCATTTCTCTCTTCATCCACATGATAGAAAACCGACACGTCAAGCTGCTTTCGAATGGTCCAAATGGCCTTTCAATTCAATTTTGTCCACTCAGTTGCAGACATGCTCTCCAGCTTGACGCTCTCTCCCTCCATCGGATCGTGGAGTTCCTTACAATATAGAATGTCTTCCATCTTGACCTTCCATATCTGCCAGTTGCTACTTGTGAGCTTGGTCATCGTGCCTTCATCATCTTTGCCCATTTTGCTCAATCTGAGCTCAGATAACACTTTGTTAGGTATGAACACACACACAAGGAGGTGTATCCCCTAATTTTTATCCTGCAGCAAAGATGGCACAACAATATGTGTCCCCCACACGGGAACTAAATGGAAAGAATGACAATCAATCACACAAGCAACCACATAAGACAAAGATTTTTACATGGAAACCCTTATTCTATGTGAGCAAGGAAAAAACCACAAGGGAAGACCGACAACGAATCCACTACGGTCAAGGTGAGCCAAATGTTCTTTCGATTTTGTTGCCCAACCAAAGCGAGATACAAGATACAAGCACAATGATAGTTCTTCTACTAGTAGCTAACTATCCTTAGGTATCTAGCAATACCAAATGTGCTCTAAATCAAGAGGAATAGATGGCTTCCCTGTGGGCTCCCAGATGGAGAAGCAAAATGCTGGCTTGGATTCCTTGATCCAACGACCTCCTTGTTGCTCCCAAACTCGAGATCGCACAACCCACAACTCCTCTCAAGCTCGCTGCACCTTCTCTGTCCGTTGCACGATCAACGAAGAAGAGGAGGGGAGCCTAGTTGCACCCTCTCTTCTTCTTCTCTTAGCCTCTCCAATGAATGGAGGAAATGAGGGTTTTAAAACCGCTTTCTGCTCGCACGATTCTTACTGGAACGAGGCCTGCAGCTCCCTGGAACAGAATAGGAAGAAGATTGGGGCTTCTGTCATTCCCTAGAATTGGGGCTTTCAATTTTTGGGCAAATAACAAGATGCCCCATGTAAAAGGAACAAATGGAAGTACCCTTTAGAACCCGAGGTGGCGCTGGAAAGAAATAAACCGAACAATTCCTCCATCTTCATCTTCTATTTTGTTTGGCGGTGAGATTTTGGATGATATAGAAAGTTGAGGGGAATGGGTTTGTGTAGTTGGTGAATCACTTACTCATCTTTGCAAAACCTCTCTATTGAGCTCAATTTCTCAAGCAAACACTCTAAAAATATCCTCAATTTCATCTTTTTACAATATTTCATGAATTTATAACCGTGTTTAATTAAGATAAAAATCCAATAAAAAGATCAAAAATCATTAAACCAATCAAAGAGAAGTATGTAATTTTGATAAAAAAATGAATAGGGTGTTAATCCTTTTCTTAACCTAGAGACCCTCGTAGATTGGCCAAGTCGACAAATTAAAAGAAGCATATCATTCTAAAAACATCAAAAATAGAGTTGTACTCGTATATAGTGATATGTGTATAATGTGCACATTTAACTAATTTTTTCGTAAGTTCACATCAATCCAAATTGATGTGAAATTACTTCCATTATTTGGATAATAATCACACTAACCAATGAAAAGTACTACGAAATACTAACTTATATACTTGAGAATAAAGCCGGACCTTAGTTTTGAGAATGGTTGAACAGAAAGGCTAAATTTCTCCTGCATACAAGTACCAATGAAATTCTACTCACCTTTAAAGTAAGATACTCTCAATTATCTTCAAAAGAAGAATACTTTCAAGGGAATCATATCTCATATGTAAAACTTAGTTTTTTTTGGGTTGTTATTTATATTATACAATTGCATGATCAAAATTCTACCATTTTATGCACACATTTTACTCTTTTCACTCAACTATTATTGCTTTTTCCTTTTTAACTTTTTAATCTAACTGACTATAATTAAAAAACCAAAAACATTAGAACAATAAAGAAAATGCAACAAAAATAGCATACGCACATATATATGTATTGCTATACTATATATAAAATCATGTCTCATATATTCTATGTATAGTTAAGAATCCAAAAGACTTAGAGAATGTATATAATATAGTAGTATTATACCAAAATATAATGTGCATATAGTACAAAAAGAAAATCAATAAAAAAATTCACCAAAACATGTTTTTATGATTATAAAATACCATAAAAATACACAAATATATGTAAACGAGTTCTTTTGTTTTGGAAGTCTTCGTGAACCTTGTAGTTTTTCATGTTGACTACTCTTAATCTAGAATTTTTCATTTTATTTTGAATATTTTCTTGAGTGTCTGGAGAAAGTGACAATCTTTATTTTTTTGTGATATATCTCATGGAGATACTTAGCAAGTCAACAGCTGTCGTGCGCCACCTAATTGGTCACTTACTCGCCTTTGCCAACTCATTAATTTGCTTTGGACCCACATTCAGTAGTCCATTGGTTGTACTGACCACCCATGTGGCACTCTCCCATTGTCTATATTATGTCATGTTCATCTTCTTCTCCAACTCACTTGGGTGAGTACCTCCACCTTGCTCGAAAACTGTCATCTACAACAACTGCCATAGTTGCTCCACTCTGTCCTGCACCACCAGATCTCTGGTTTCATCATGATTCTTAATTCTAGAATCCTTGTATATAAGCATCACCTCCAATTCAAAATCTGGATCCACCATTAGTGTGCTTCATCTAGTTGCATCATGAGAAGAAGGTGATCACTTTCTCATGTTTTTGAGCAATGACGAGTAAGGGACCATCTCCTGATGTAATTCATAGATCTAAATCCATGTAGCAAAATACCCACTTTTTGCGAAAGTATCTTCAGGCGTTCTACGTCTATCAAGATGATGAAGATGCCCTTCATTGAGTACAAGCATCATAGGATGATCCAATGTATTTTCATCCATCCTAGGTATAACTTTGTTTTTCTTCGCTCATTTTTTGGTGTTGTTGATCTTTGTTTTAATTCTCTTCTTTCTTTAGTCCCTTTCTACTTTTCTTCAATATCTATTGACAATTATTTGCACTTCCATTTTTACACTCGACAATCGACCACAATCCACCCCACTTCCAATCCCTCGCTTCCCCTTATATCCTTTCGTACTCTGATTGTCTCCGATTGGGTGGTTAGATCTTGCTCTCTAATCTATGTCTTCACCAAGAGACCCACTCGCATTACATATTCCATATAATGAGCTCGAGTGATCTAACCGTAGTCCTAGCAACACAATTCTAGAATACCGTGATTCTTGCTAATCTCGAAGCATCAACATAATCATATAAAGAGCTCAGCCCCATCATCCAGACAATTTCGAGAGCAACCCGCGTTCATTTGGTTTAAAGAATGAAGAAGAAGAGGGCAGAACATATCCCCCTTAATTAATCTCATCTAAGCTAAATCACCACCTCATGTCTTGTTATGTATCAAATCAAGCCAATCAACAACATTTAGCCATTCCACATGATGGTCATTGACCCCCACGATTTACTAATACCGTCATAATCTTCACCATCAAAGCTCGAAGGTGTCTTGAATGTTAAATCCTCCTAAATTAAGCACATGATACTATGCCATGTGGTGGCATCCTAGCCACTGGATTAATATGCGTAGAGCACCATTGTCATCTAACATGAAAAGAAAATATTCTGTGTAGCACGCACACAATGTGGACATTCGTAGAGTAGCCGCAGGAAGTTTTACCAAATACAAAGAGGTCTAAGGGTGCTAATCCAATAAAATACATTCGAATCTACATGGATTTAGATTCAATTCATTATAAAATTTTCGAATTTGAACTCGAATTGATTTATAATCGAATTTGCTAATTTGAATTCAATTTTGATTCAGTATGATTTTGTTCGATTCATTTTATTTCGAATTTGAAATGTTAATTGAGAATTTTAAAGTATACATTAATATTTTTTTGATAAATAATATTTAAAATTTCAATAATAGTTGTTATGATTCTAGTTTGGGGTAAAACTAATTCAATAAATAAAAATATGAACTAATCCTAATAAAATGCCATGTGGGGATTTTTTATTTGAGCTTATTAAGGATTTATTGAGTGATTTATTGAGGGGATTAAGCAAAAAATGATCAATAAGGAGGTCGAATCATGGATTCATCAAGAAGAAACTTAGGTTTATGCCAACCTTGTGATTTTTCTAAAACTTCTTCTAAAATTAATTTTTACAAAAAGGGGATATACGCAATCCATTATTTTCAGGAAAAAGCGAGAGAAAAAGGAGGAGCAAGAACTCTTTTTGATAGGGGAAGTTCACTGATAAAATCTTTTCGATATTCCAAAAGCTCAAGATTTAAAGAGTTCAGATGCTGATGTAACATATTACATAGTTTTTATTTTATAATAAAAACAGTTTTATAGTTTTCACAATTCTTTATCAGCAAGAAAACCTAGGCCATAATCATCATTTTCATCGAATTGACTTTTGGACATATGATCGTTCACCTCAACAACATTAATCGATTACCTTTAATCGAACATATTATTATTCATGATTGATCAACCCTGATCGACCATCTTTTTGACCATGATCGACCACTTTTCAAATGACGGGCCAACGACCAAATCTGATCGATCAATTTTGTTCACCTGACCGATCTCTTTATTTTACATGATCTATCATTTCATGGCTTTTGGAAATCAAAAAGTTGGACTTTCATTTTTTGGACACCAACAACTCTTTTGAGTCCAACCCTATATAAGGGACCCTATGGCCATTGTTTGAGCCACACAACCAAGAAAAAAATTACCACTCAAATAATAAGTTAGCAGGAGCTACATGGTATTTTTGTATAATTTTTAGGGCCAAAATCCAATTTATTATGAATAATAAGAGATAATAATTAAAAACAGTGTGAGAGGGACCTTTATGTAATTATTTCAAGTTTTAGGGCCTTAAGAATATCACACACAGAAAGTATAAGGGTCTTGATGCAAAATATCCAGGCAAAACACGCGTTATACGTGATACAATGCTCACATGTGTATAAATACAAATAATCAAAACTTCAATTCATTCAATAACCATAAAATAGTTTAGGATAAATCATGTAAATAACCCATAAAAACATGTGTAAACGCACGCAAACTAGACTCAATTGGACCAAACTACAAGTAAACAAAGTATGAGGTCCTCTTTGTAAAATGTTTTAAACTAATTATTACAATTAATAAAATAAATCAAAATAAGATAAAGAGGGAGGGTATGAGTGAAATATACCCTTCGCAAGGGGGCATGTGATAAGCTCTCATGGAGGCGAGTGTGAGCAGCTCTGATGCTGCTCTACTAAATATCTGATGGCTTAGGTAAGTGGATCAGGTACATAGTCTAGATGACCAGTACTTAATAGATCTGACAATCCTAGAAAGATGATGGCGTGCGGTTCAAATTTGCAAAGGCTCTGATCTGATGTACAGGAAAAAGGGGTCGAAGTGTGGCTCAGATCAAAACTGGGAGATGGGCTCCTTCATCCAACAGTAAAACGAGGCTCTGCAAGAACGGGGAAGAAAGAGATGCCTAGCAAGTTTTGATCATGAATGTGGGATGCTTTGCCGCTCTGATCAACTCACCAATGGGTCCAACATGATGGAGATGGCTCTCCACGTTGCAAGGGATCCTCGGATGGGAAGGTAGATGGTCGGATGATTGTTGTGAAGCTCCACTACATTGGGGTACTCTGCCTCCTCAAATGAAGCTCAAATTTAAACTCCGACGCGTGCTTGTACCTGCAAAGGAGGTCTAGGCTCAAAGACAATGCCTCGACCATGGTTATTAGCAGTTGAAAAAGAGAGGAGTGACGGTGGGGTGATAAAGTTGTCTCCGACAGAAATGGGGGAAGAAACCTATCCTAATCCTTCTATGATGAGCATGTTTTAGGGGTATCAGGATGCGTAAGAAGGATGATGGCAAAATGATGAGTCGATCTGAGCAACTGGAGTGGAAGATGAGGCTTCAGTCGTGACGACTAGAGCTATGAAATGGTCGGCAGGGAAATGAGTGAAATCGAATCGAACATGCGAAATGGAATTGGAAGGATGATACCAGGTTGGTCTATCGTGAACAACAAAGTGAGGTGGAGGTGGGGGCGAGGTCTTGGCCTCAATCCTACTTGGGCAAGAGAGGATACATGTGGCGGAGCTTTGGTCATGTAGTTAGCTATGTTCAACTAAGTGTCGAATCAAGATCCAAAGGCAATCTTCGGGATGTTCACTCTCCTGAAGGTGGATAAGAGGCAAGGGTGGTGCGAGGGATGAGATGCCAAGTTGAGTAAGCAGAGGAATGTATTTACAGGGTGTCCTAGGGTTCCAGATAGTTCGGAGGATTGCACAAAACCCTAGGGAGATCCGAGCCATTCTAGGGATTTGTGAGAATCTCTATGAGGAATCTCGATTTCGAATCTCAAGGAAAATGGAGGTCGGAGTTGGACTACATAATGGTGTGAAGGAGATTCGATGACACAGATTCGGGTGTGACCCGACTGGGAGGAAGGGTTGACCGAGTCAACAAACCCGGGTCAGCTAATCAGAAAATTCCAAATCCAAAAAACAAAGAATATTAAATAAAAATAGTAAATGAATTTAAAATAAGAAATAAATAAAACGAAAAATATGTATTATTTTTCAAGCTATTTTCTATGATTCTAGTTATTTTTATGAATATATATACGTTATATAAACTATAGTGCATTATATACAAGTATAATTTCCCTAAATATTTTATTCTTTTATGTTTATTTTATTATTTTTACACATATATCCTTTATTTTATATTTTAGTTATTTATAAAATAATTTAAGGAGTCTGAAAAAAATTTTATTTGATTTTTATAAGTTGAATATAAATGTTAAATAAATAGTTATTATGTATAATATATACAAGTGTGGCTGTTGTACAATGAAATTTTGATTTTATTATTTTATTTTAATTTGTTTTGTGTTTTATGATTTTATAATATTATTAGGAGTATATACAAGTATTAAAAATACATTATATACAAATTATGTAAAATAATTAAATATTTATATTTACAGGTATAGGTACTATATGGCTATACAATGCACCCAAAGAGCAAACTTGTATACCGTAACTCCGAAAATTATGAAACCATCCAAATTTTAAAGATACTTAAATTTAAAGGCCATTAAATATGATTTTCTAAGAATTTGAGTTCATTGAGCTGGAATTGATCTTCTAAGTTCTTGTTTTGTGGCTTCTTATGAGTGACGTAATTTGCACTATGTACATCAATTTATTTTGCAGTATTTTTATTATTAGAAAACATTTTTATTTACACATTTTATTAAGAAAATAACTTTTGAGGTCTTTTTATTTAAGAATAAATTATAGGAATGATATGTATATATAATGCATAATGATGAATATATAAGGACCATATCTCCCCTTACTTTAGTCCTCATCGATTAAGTCGATAATTGACCTTCTTAGGTTTTTGGTCAGTCTGTACTTATTACATAATTACATCCTTCTTCTTTTTCTTTTCTTCTTTATAATTTTATTTTGAACAAATATGTGCTAATTATGCAATATTACAAAAGCATGTACAATGGTAATTTATTGGATCTACACATATTCACATATGTTTTTACTAAAGATGTGGCTAAAATAAAACAATAAAGAATGAGATTATAGATTCATCATCCCCCTATACTTTACTTTTGCTAGTCCCTTAGCAAACACTTACTTGAAAAAGAAGTGATACCAAAGAAAAAGAAAAGGGAAGAATAAAGTTGATTATTAAACATATCTTCATAAAATTTTAGTATGAAGCTCGCTCAGACTTTTGGATTATTAATTTGGTGGAACCTTATTGGGAAACGGGTCTAAGACTCAACAATGTTCAAGTTCCATAATTTTATGGTCAGGCCTCCTCAACAAACATGTCAGAACAAGTTTACATACACAAACTATAATGACTATGAATCTTTACTTGTACTGTGTAAGTGATATATAGATCCTCACCTCAAAACTGGTAATGAAACAACCTCCCTCAACAAGGCAAATGTAATCCCTTAGTATAGCAACTCTCTCCTCGAGGAGCGAGGTATTCCCTTCCAAGTTCAAGTACAACCATCTCAAGAAGAGGGGGAAAGAAAAGAATGGACCATGACCAGTGTAGCCACATATCCCTTAGATTTTAACCAGAGTAGCTAAGTCTCCAGCTGCAAGCTCCCATGAGATGAGATAGTGAAATACAAAAGCTTTGCTTATTCACTATATACACTCTGACAGATATTTTATTTTCAATTAGGCATGTCCCCTTTTTTAGAGTTTTTGTATTTTTGAACTTTTTTATGACATATATATATATAACATATCTACAAGGTGCAGAATGTACATAAGGAGTTTTTGTTCTTGGGCCAATAGACTATCCCTCTTTTGAAGCTTTATTGTAACCCGCAGTCTCTTGTCTTTAGACCCCAATACTATTAGACCAGGCTGAGGTGCATTTCCCTCCCTCGATGAGGACGAATGGTTCCTACTAGTTGTACTACACGTGTATGCTACTCCAGGTCAAAGGATTCTTCCTCCTCACCACCTCATCCGTGTTGAGCTATGTGTAAGGTGTGTGTCCAAGTCAAGCCATTGCCTGCGAGAGTCATGCATGCATTGTTAAGTGTTCTACTTAGGTCCATCAAGATGACATGTGAACATAGCCTAGTGGACTCAAAGAATTAAGTCACTATGGACCTGAAAAGTCTTAACCCCAAATCCTATAAGTTCCTCCAAAATTAAGTATATTAAGATCTCAACCAAGCTCCACTCTTTAATTTTATTCCATACTAGTTTAAATGTCAACAATGATTTTGAAGAATGCACATGCAAAACTCTTTTTGTGGGAATATTTCAAACTATGCAAAGTTTTATGGATTTTTAATTTTTTAGGTATTTTGAAAAATAACAAAGAAAGAAAAGTTTTATAAAGATATTTACAACAAAGTTTATATTACAAATGGATTTTATTTATAAGATCTTAAATCGGTTTTACTAAGGGTATTTCTATACAAAGAATTAGGGGTAGATTATGGTTTTTAATGTATATACAAGTAATTTTTATACCCCATAAATTATTTCCAACGTGACGAAATAGTTTTGGAAAAAAAATCAAAATATTTTGCAAGCATTTTTCAAAACTATTTTTACAAAGATTTGCAAATAATTTTACAAACTATTTTTGCAAACATTTTATTTTTACATAATTTTCAAAAAATTTGTACAATATACTTAAGAAAATAATTTACAAACATTTTGGAAACAAACATTTTTACAAATATTTTTAAAAAATTTGTACAAAATTTTTTTTTGAAATGTTTTTATAAACAATTTTTACAAAGAATTTTGCAAGCATTTTTGAAAATATTTTTATTCCAATTTTATAAATAATAGTCATATTATTAGCACGCACAAGGTACGAGTTATGGCTAAAGTATATATATAAATTATATACGACACCCCCTATACTTCTCTCGAACAATGTCCTCAGAGTGATCAGAGAGCGGCGAAGGAAGACATAAATCGGCTGAGAATAGAGAAGTAAAAAGAATCCTAAACTACAACGACTCAAAAAAAAATGAAAAAAATGGAATAAATAGAAGTCAGTGATCCTCCTATACTTAGGATCAGGTAATCCTAAGTATAGAAGATTGTACACCAAGGGGAAAAATAAGAAAGAGAATGTACATATATCACCTCCCCTATACGTAGGATACGATGCCCCTAAGTATATGTAACAAAATAGAGGTAATAGATGAGAAATGAACAATCACATGTCTAATAACCCCTGTACTTAGGATAAAGTGCATCCTAAGTATAGCAAAATCATAAGATGGATCTAGAATATTACACAAAATGAATGAATGAATGATATAAACAACATGGATGTACAAAGATGCGGAGTGAAGATCAGGTATGAGATGTAGATGATGAGAGTCAAAGAACTCATCTCATGCAAAATGAATAGGGGTAACATCAACGGTCAGTGGGTCATGATCAAGTGAGGGCTTGAGGCGTTGATCATTTGACTCAAAAGGTGGACTCAGAAGATAATTCGGATATATCAATATTGTCATTGTTGTGCACGTTTCTGACCAAGTATGGTCCCTTCCATCTACTATGTAACTTCCCTAGAAATAATCTTAACCTTGCATCAAATAGCCATAATCTCTGGTTGGTCTCAAACTGCTTATGGCTGATGTGAGAATCATGCTATATCTTCACGTTGTCCTTATAATAGGCTACTTGAGAAGGATGTATCTCTCAACTTCTCCAAGGCTGCCAACTTTGCGATCTCCTACACTCTCAAGATCCAATAGTATAGCCGATTATTTGGCTTCAAAAAAAAGATCCAATAGTATCTCAGTGAATGCCCAAAGTGACTTGTGCTTATTCTCAACAAGTAAGTGGCATGTCTTGCCATAAATGAGTCAGAAAAGAGATGCACCTAAAGGTGTCTTGAAGGAAGTCCTATAGGCCCACAAGACCGAGTCTAAAAGTTGTGACCAATCCTTTAAGTATGGGTGGACGACCTTCTGCAATATAGTCTTGATCTCCCTATTTGAAACCTCGACAAGGTCATTAGTCTGTGGATGGTATGGAGTGACAACTCTATGGTCTATGCTGAACTCATTAACAAGGGCCCTTACCTTGTCATTGATAAAATAAGTCCCCCATCAGAAATCAAAACTCTAGGTACCCTGAATCATGATATGATATTTTTTCTCAAGAATCTACAAACTATCTTTGCATCTGCATCTTGGGCAGAGATGGCCTCAACCCAATGACTCACATAATCCATAGCCTACAAAATGTACTCAAATCCTTGACTCCTAGGGAATGGCCCATGAAATTGATGTTCCATGCATAAAAAATCTCACAGAATTGAATGGGCTCCATCCGCATCATATCTCTCTATCCACATGTGCCCATCCTCTGACGGTTAGTACAACTCTTCATGAATTCATACGAATCCTTGAAGAGGGTTGTCCACCAAAGGCCTGTTGGAGGAACTTTTGTGTTGTCCGTCTCCCAGAGTGATGACTTCTTGCATCGAGCTTGTGGCATTAGATGAGGATGCTATGGTTCTCCTCTTGTGGAATACACCGACACCAGACACTAATCCCCCTTTCATGGTAACGGGTGGGATCCTCCTAATGGTACGACTTGTCCGTTGCAAGGAAGGTCTCAAGTCATTTCCTTGTCCAACCTTGTGGAACTTTATTAACAACAAGATAGTTCACAATGCCAGCATATCATGGGAGCGAGGTGATAACAAGAATCGCCTCATCTGGGAATGTCTCAATGATAGGTGTGGTAGTCTCAAAACCCTCAAGTTGCTCTAATCAGGAGAGGCGATCCTCTACCACATTCTTAACTCCAGGTTTATCCTTAATCTCAATATCATACTCCTAGAGTAGAATGATCCATCTAGTCAATCCGGATTGGCATCCTTCTTGTCTATTGAGTACTTGATGGCGGTGTGATCTGTATAGGTAGTCACTCTAGATTTGAGAATGTAAGATCAAAACTTATCCAGAGTAAATACCATGGTTAAAATATCCTCTTCTATCACAGTATAGTTCCATTGAGAGCCATCCAAAGTTCAGATACAAATGGCGTATGGTAAACAATAGTCCATAACACAACCCCCCACTGTAAAATCAGAAGTATCTGTCATGACCATGAATGGGAGAGACCAATCGGGTGGTTGAAGGACAGGAGCCCGCACAACTAAACCCTTGAGAGTCTCAAATGATGAAAGACACTTATCATCTACAAGAAACTCGATGTATTTTGTGAGTAGATCAGTGAGAGGTCGGGAAAGTCTACCGACGTCCTATATGAACTGTCGGTAGAAATTGACATGCCCCAGAAAAGACCTCAATTGTATCATATTGGATTGTGAAGTGAGATTCTTGATGATATCTACCTTGTCCGGATCAACCTCCATGCCCCTGTTGGAGATGATGTGACCAAGTACCATCTCTTGAGTCATCCCCAATGACTCTTCTCCCAAGATAAGACTAGGTTGACCTCAATGCAACGTTGAAGTACGCGATCTAGGAAAGTAACACACGCACCAAACCCATCGCCATAGATCGAAAAATCATCTGAGAAGATGGAAAGCATGCACCTTTGGAATGTAGGCGGGACATTACATAATCCAAAGGACATCCATCTAAAAGCCTACATTCCAAATAGACATGTGAATGTCATTTTCTCTTGATCTTCGGGCATTATGGCCACCTAATTATATCCCAAGTACCTGTCAAGGAAACAATAATGACTCTTCCCAGTAACCTCTTAATAATATGATCAATAAATGGAAGTGGGAAGTGATCCTTCTTGGTGGCCTGATTCAATCGTCTTTAGTCCACATAGACCCTCCAAGAAGTGGGTGCCCGGGTAGCAATCTCCTCTCTGGACTCACTTACAACTATGGTGATATCCGTCTTCTTGGGTACCACATGTGATGACTAACCCATTTTATAGTGAAAGATGGGGTAGATAAAATAAGCACACCACCACTTGGATATTTCCTTCATGACTACATCTCGAAGATTCGGGTTTAGTCTACGATGGAACTCACATGATGGATTGGCCTCATATTCGAGATATATTTTGTGGGAGCATAGGGACAGACTTATCCCCTATAGATCAACTATTGTCCATCCGATTGCATTGCAATTTCTTTCAAGAACCTCCACCAAACAAGATTATTGGTCATCATTCAAATCTGCTGAGATAATGACTGGAAACATTTCTTGCTCACCTACAAGGAATCTTTACTTCATGCTATACGACAAGGTCTTCAGGTCTTAGCAAGTGGGAACTGGCATATCTAGTCTCTAAAAGGTCTGAGTGAAGTATACCAGATTTGCATGGGAGAACTCTCATTGTATCTCTAAAATCGACGAAGATGGCCCTACTTGTGTATATATCAACTGAACTGGCTCAATATCCGCCCTAGCTATGGGCTCCGTAGACATCAGACACGGTAAATAATCATCAAAGTCCTGCCAATTGAAATCAGTGTATGAGTCTGAGGGATATGAATCAGAATCACATGAAATAAAATCGGCCTTGCTAACCATATCGCGATCATCAACCTCTAAGATGTCATGCACTACAAGTGTGCTCTCTGAACTCTCATCTGCTGGCATATGTGATTCGCAGACTCTGAAGGTGTGACAAGAGATTGTGAAATCGGATTGATCCAAAATGCTTGATCATCTATGATCACAAAATCACACTCATAGTAGATGTCTAGAACTGTATCTATCATCTTTTCCAAACTCTACTCTGAGCATGCTAAATCTCTTGCTCGAAGCTCCTCAATCATCTTTATTTGTATACTCTCACCCTCGATGCGAAAGTAAACCTATCCACTATCATGGGGGTATCGGTCACACATAAGGGATCTCCATGTCTAACACAACGAAGTCCACGTGGAATTTCAAGCCCTAAATTATGACGACAACATCCTTTAGTAACCCCTTCAGCCTCTTAACAGATCTATCTACAAACCATAGACTATCCTCCTCTGTCTAATAGGTCCAAACTCGAAGCGTTCAAGTAAGGTAGCTAGAAGGAGGTTAATCGAGGATCTGCTGTCTAATAGAGTCTGATCAAACTGCTTTTCATGTATATGGCATCTGATATATGGAGCCCCTGCGTATGGTCTCTTGGCTAGCAATTGGTTATGGATGGCAAAGCAAGTGGCATGGGTAAGCACATGAATTTCTGCATTGTGATTACGCCTCTTCTTCCTATATATAGTGATCTTCTCCCTAAGGTTTTTTTGAAAAAGAGGGATAAGCTCAAGTGCCCCCTGAAGAGTCAGTTGGATCTGAAATCGGTCTACCATCTACTCGTTGAACTCTATATGTTATCTCTTTTTGGGGTTTTCTATTTTGTTTTCCTTCCCTAATAAGATTGCTTGAGAGAAGGGGATAAAGGGACCCTCCTCAGAAGTTTAAGGGTCTGGAGTAGGAATGGGTTTCTGAGCATGTATAAGGCTAGAATCCCTGTAAGTATCATCAATCACAATAGATGGACCTGAAAGAGATACAAAAACCATTCCTTTATCACATTTTTCTTTTTCAAAATTTTCCATTTTTTGTATTTTCTTGGGTACAAGAGAGGGGGTAAACACAACTAAACTCTTGGTAGCATCAGTACCACCGATAACATCTGAAATGGAAGCATTAACACCGCGCTCTGGACAAACATCTGGTGAGTTGATGGCATCAACACCACTGTCTACATTATTTGGAGATATGATGGTATAAACACCGTCATTTATATCATCATCCTTTGTGGCCTCAGCACCACCATCATTATCATCATTAGCGGCATCAACACCGCTCTCTACTCTATCTAACGCTCTAGAATCATCATCCTGGTGTCGCCTAGATGAGTCGTCATCGGCTGGCTTACTACCGCTCCTAAGTGTCACAAAATAAAAATCTATAAATAATGGTATCATCCAATACCTCACTAGGAGCGGCGGTCTCTGTAGATTGTACCAATTTAGACTTTCTCTTCAGATTGTTTTGGTTGGGCTCAATCTGCGCAGGTATAGCGGCCTTGCCTTTGATGATCTCCCTCATCTCCTTCTAGAACTCATCCATCTCTCGTCTGAATGTGTCTTGTTGCTTGGAAAGCATGCGGGAGAGATCCTCTACTATCGGGTTCTCATACGAGTGTGCATGAGAACCGGATGGGTGCCTCACTTGAAATGAGGTTGGTTATGTTGCTACTGCTGCTGCTGGTATGAGTAAGAGGGAGGCTGTGAAAACCAAGTATGAGGCTACTGCTGCATTTACTGTTGACCCTGATATTGGGGTTGAGGAACCTACTGCTGGGAGTACTGGGGTTGATGTTGTTGGTCTCCCTTCAGTGACTATGTCGGAGGCTGCTACTGGGACTGAGTGCCTCCAGTTGACCATTGGAAACTTGGGTGGTCACGGCAGATCCCAGGCTGCTGCTGGTATTGGGAGTACAAATCCCTTTGACTTCCATCAATGGCTCTGTATTCTCGTGGACTTGAGGGGGAAGGGATGCCAAAGGCTGATCTGGATGGTACACCATCATATGAGTGTTTGATGGAGGTGGAAGTTGTGACTGGTACTACAGGAGTGACTGAATTGGATCCACCTGAATATGGTGAACCTGTCGATATGAGGTAGTGACGAACTGCTCCCTGGATTAGCATGTGACCTAGACCTTGTCTGAGAAGCCGTCTTGCCTCTTGGAGGCACATGATTTGTGTCTTAAGGTCAAGTCAACTCATCGACCCTGTTGAGCTTATCTAGACCCTGGCACGTCTTCTTCTTGATGATTTCCATCTGGTCTAACTTCTAGCTGATGATGCCCATGTCGATGGCTGAAGACTCTGCTAATGCTGCTACTGCTGAAGAGGAAGAAGGACCAACCTCAATACGTGCTATTCTCTGATATGAAGTTGTATGATGGGGAGGCTTCCCTTGAGTGTAGACTCGGGTATGGGATATCACTATGTAATTTTCATCCATCTTCTCATAGATGGCCCATACCTGGTCTTCATCCTTGGATAAGTAGGAACGTCCACACATGGCGTTCACTATAGCCCCTACAACTCAATTGTTAGCCCATAAAAGAAACTCTAGACAAGATTGGGCTTGCTGATGTCATGGTGGGGACACCTATCAATGAGATCTCTAAATTGATCCCATGCCTCATGGAATTGTTCATTTGGGCATCATAGAGAAATTGTTGATCATAGCTTGTGCTGCATTAGTTCGACCGAGGGGATAATACTTGCTCAGACTCGATCTTTAGTTGCTCCCAGGTGGTGACAGCCCCTCCAAAATGTTTCAGCTAATAGGCTACTCTATCGACCAAGGAAAATGGGAAAGCTATCAACTTGATAGTGTCCTCATCCACAAGCCTATCGTGGACAGTGCTGCAAATCATCTAAACTCCTATAGATGGAGATGGGGTTATTCTGTGGCATGCCCATGGAACATGGGCAATAGCTGAATAATCTGATGTCAGATCTTGGAATCACATTGGATGGCGAGCAGCTGGATCCATCTATGTATAAGTGTCGCATCAGGGTTGTGTAACTGCCTCATGGCATGTGCTGGTCTAGCATCTGCCCTGGCATCTGCTACATCATCCTTTTTATCTATTTGTCTCCTCCATCGGTTGGTCTATCATCTCTCGCATCTGCTCTCCCATCTCTCATCTAATTCATTTCCCTCCTCACTTCCGCCATGAACATCGCCAGGTCTCTGATCTGTATATGCATAATCTTCATGGATGCTAAGATGGTATTGTTGATGGCGGCATGGTCTAATACGAATGAAGAGGTCTGTGACTGCTCATTACTTCTGTCTTCACTAGCCATCTCTATGGTCTCTATAGAGGCAAAAGATCCTAGCTCAGGCATTGTCAAATAAAATTTGTGCTAGCCTCTCAAGTTGTACCTCAGGTGTGGAAGAAGGGTGGTCGAGGGGGAATAGGGTGGAAGTGAACTCGAGTTCAGATAGGGGGTCTGAGCTCTCTAAAGCAGCCCTAGATGAACGGACAGGAGTGCTGGGAAGCGTTGCTACTAGAGGTAACCTAAGAGACCTCTTGCCTATGATCTTGATGTGGCGATTTATGAAGAGTAGATATAGACTGCAAACAAGAAGAGAAATCAAATCCCCAATTTCACCAACTCAACACTTGTGATGACTTTGATCTCAGTCGTTTATCTTGTCAATTTTTAGTTTGGTGATAATCCAATCTTATAGAGTGAGCTAGCGAGCTATTGGGTACCCGATTCTCCCTGAAGACTGGTCCGTATTCTTATGACTAGTTGTACCTATTTCCATCTAGTATAGGAGTAATTATGGGTGGTTTCCATCTACCCGTTACTTAAGGACAAAGCTTTACACAATGTCCTCTAAACCACTCACTCTGCTAAGGAAGTATGGACTGTTTACTGGCTACCCTTAAATCGTCACTGGAGAATAGCTAATCATTTTTATAGAACAGACAGTGTCAAGAAAGTCCAAGCACGACTCTATCCTAGTGTGCGATCTCTCAACTCTCATTAGATAAAATAGGATAATGAGGGGGTTACTTTCCCCAAAATAAGAATTTTTAATCTTTAAGCTCAATTTTAGGTCAAGTTTGCTTAGCAGTCTCAATTTATTGGTTGTCTCTTTTTAGGTATTTTTCTGAATAAAGCAATGTCTAATGAATTTTCCAATTTCCTTTTTATTCGAAGTCCAGAAAATCAGGGGAAGGAAGATGGAAAAGCTGATGCATGATACAAATCAATGATGCATGCCAGGTTAGAATGCGTATCTTTCTCCAACAGTCTACATGCAAAGTGATCCGCACATAATTGAAAGATAAAATTATAACCAGTCTAAATGATGCACGAGGAAACTATCCTAAGATAGAAATTTCTATTAACAGGAAGAACCAGTAGCTAATTATTCAGAGGAGAGACCTAAGTACAGTCTTAGATGTCGATTGGTACCCGCCACAGCGGGTCCTGCCATCGTTGTATACGACCTCTCATGACACGTAGTTAGATCTCTAATCCAAATAAGTTCACTTTTTTTATTTGACTAAGTCTAGTCGTTTTCTATAGGCACATGTATTCTTATTAGGGTGTTTGGACCTTAATCTTTATCGAGCTCAACCAAACAAAATCTGAGGTCTAAAACCTCAGGAAATAAATATAAACAAATGCAATAAAAACTCAAAAAATCCTGTGAGGTCCCCTGAGGGCACCGATACTCGGTGAAACATACCCCAAATAAAGTCTTAGTGTCCCAAAGAATCTTTCAAAATATTATAAGTTTCCCTTAAAAAATAAATGCAGTATAACAACCTCCTAACTCATACTCCTCATCGGATACTAGGCTTGCCAAAGCTAACCTAGCCTTGCTCCAGCAGTCCTCCCATCAAAAGTGAAACATAATGGGTCAGAAACAGTTAAAGAAAATATATAAAAAGAAAAAAGAAAATAAATAGACAAAAATCCTAACTACTTAGCCTTGCTCCCCGGCAACGGTGTCATTCTGTTGACACTGAAGCTAACTAGGGTTAAGTGATTAATTAAGTTATCATTGTGACCCTAATAAATTGATGCAATCAACGAGAAAATTTTATTTTAACCCCTAGACAATCAAGAAAGTTAAGCACAAGTGGCTTCGCTACTCTTATTAACCTGGTATAGCGACCAGGGTTGAACTCAAGGAGAATAATTAAAAGATAAGTAGGTTATTTAGAAAATCAAAGGGTTTTACTATATTTTTTACATTTTTTAGTTTTGCAATTTTTTAGTTTTTCAAAAAAAGCAAATAAGCATAAGAGGGCAAAAATAGCAAAAGCACTCTTTTATATATTTTTGGTTTTATAAATTTTATACTTTTTTATAAATATTTTTGGTTAATTTTTCAACTATTTTTGTAATTTTCTAAAAATAAAAACTGAGAAAATAGGCAAACAGTGTTCAGTCAGAAGTATTTTTCAGTTAAAAATATAAGAAAAGCTCATAACTTCTTGAAATGATTTTTATTACTATGAAGAAATATCTATAAACATGAACTTAAAATACAATTTTTTGGAAATTTTTTGATTCAATATGATTTTATAAGTTTTTGAGTCTTTTGCAAACATTTAGGTTTTTATAAGTTATTTTCAAGCAAAACTTATATAGGAGCTAAAATAAAATAAAAGTCAACTACATGAACTTTTAATGAAATTTCTTCAAAGGGTCTTAAAATTTTTTATATATTTTCTAACACAAACATGCCCTTTTTCTACTATTTTTGGATTTTAATAATAGAAAAACAAATGAAAATAGCACACAAAAATCATCACTCAAATAACAAGTTGGTAGAAGCTACATGGCATTTTTGTATAATTTTTATTGACAAAATATAATTTATTATGAATAATAAGAGACAATAATTAAAAATAGTGCAAGAGGGATCTTTAGGCAATTATTTTAAGTTCTAGGGCCTTAAGAATAACACACACATAAAGTACGAGGACCTTGATGCAAAATGTCCACGCAAAACACGCGCTGCACGTGATGTAGTGCTCATAGGGATATAAATGCAAATAATCAAAACTTTAGTTCATTAAATAATCATAAAATAGTTTAGGATAAATCATGTAAATAACCCGCTAAAATATGTATGGATGCACATGCTAGACTCAATTGTACTAAACTACAAGTAAACAAAGTCTGAGGTCCTCTTTGTAAAATATTTTTAACTAATTATTACAATTGATAAACTAAATCGAAATAAGATAAAGGACGAGGGTATGAGTGAAATATACCCTTCGCAAGGGGGCACATGGCAGCCTCTTATGGAGGCGACCGTGGGGCGACTCTGATGCGGTGTACAAGAAAAAGGGTCGATGTGCGGCTCAGATCAAAACTGAGAGATGGGCTCCTTCATCCAACAGTGGAACGAGGCTCTGCAAGAGCTGGGAAGAAGGATCTGGCTGACAAGTTTCAATCGTGGATGTGGGATGCTTTGCTATTCTATTCAACTCGTTGATGGGTCCAACACAATGAGATGGCTCTCGACATCGCAAGGGAACCTTGGATGTGATGGCAGGCGGTTGGATGATCGTGGCGAAGCTCTTCTACTTGGGGGTGCTTCGCCACCTCTAATGAAGCTCAAATTGAACCTCTTATGCATGCCTATACCTACACAGGGGGTCTAGGCTCGAAGATAATGCCTCAGTCATGGTTATTAGTACATAAAAAAGAGAGAAGCGACGGTGGGGTGTTGAAGTGGTCTTCGGTGGAAATGGGGGAAGAGACCTATCCTAATCTTGCTTCAGTGAGTAGATTTTAGGGGGATTAGGATGTGTAAGAAGGGTGACGACAAAATGATGAGTCGATATGAGCAGCTCGAGTGGAAGATGGGGCTCCGGGTGAGATGACCATAGATAAGAAATGGTCGGTGAGAGAAATGAACGGAATCTAATTGAACGAGCGAAGTAGAAGTGGAAGTAGTCTACCATGAACGATGAAGCGAGGCAAAGTGGGAGCGAGGTTCTTGCCTCGATCCTACTGTGGTGGGCAAGAGAGGCTACATGCATCGAATCAAGCTTCAAAGACACTCTCTGTGATGTTGTCACTCTCCTAAAGGTGGCTAAAGTACAAGGATGGCGTAAGGGATGAGCTGCCAAGCTGAGTGAGCAGAGGAGTGTAGGGTGTCCTAGGGTTCCAGAAAGAATGGAGGAATGCACAAAGCCTTAGGGAGATATGAGCCATTCTAAGGATACGTGAGAATCTCAGATCTATGAGGAATCTCAGGTTCGAATCTCAAGGCAAATGGAGGTTGAAGTCAGGATGGGTAATGATGAGAAGGAGCTCAGGCAACGTAGATTCGGGTGTGACCTGACTAGGAGGAAGGGTTGACCTAGGTCAATAAACCTAGGTCAACAAATCGGAAAATAAAAATTCAAAAATTAAAGAATTTAGAAAATAGTAGATGAGTTTGAAATAAAAAATGAATAAAATAAAAAATGTTTATTATTTTTCAAGCTATTTTTTATGATTTTTAATTATTTTTATGAATATATATATATATATGATATATATAATTTGGTGTATTATATATAGGTATATTACATATATTGTATTCTTTTTTTATTATTTTTACATATATATATCCTTTATTTTATATTTCATTACAAAATAACTTAAGGAATTTAAGATAATTTTTATTTGATTTTTACAAGTTGAATATAAATGTTCAATAAATAGTCATTATATACAATATATACAAGTGTGGCTATTGTAAAATGAAAATTTGATTTTATTATTGTTTTTAATTCATTTTGTGTTTTATGATTTTTATAATATTATTAGGAGTATATAAAATATTAAAAAAATAATACACATAAATTATGTAGTAAAATAATTAAATAATTATATTTATAAATATAGGTACTATATGGCTATACAATGCACCCCAAAAGCCAACTTTTACACTATAACTACAAAAATTATGAAACCATTCTCATTTTAAATATAATTAAATTTTGAATTCAATAAATATGATTTTGGAAGAATTTGAGTTCATATGGAGATGGGATTGATCTTCTAAGTTCTTTTTTTGTGCTTTTTATGAGTGGTGTTATTTGCACTATGTACATCAATTCATTTTACAAGTATTTTTGTTATTAGAAAATATTTTCATTAATAAGTTTTTTAAGAAAATAATTTTTTGAGGTGTTTTTATTAAATAATAAAATATAAGAATGTTATGTATATAGAATGCATAATGATAAATATATAAGAATCCTATCTCCCCCTACTTTATTTATTATCGATAAGGTCAATAATTGACCTTCTCTTGGGGTTTGGGTTAGTCTGAACCTATTACATAATTACATCCTTCTTCTTTTTCTTTTCTTCTTTATTCTTTTATTTTGAACAAATATGTGCTAATTGTACAATATTACAAAAGCATGTGCAATGGTAATTTATTGGATTTACACATATTTATAATACATTTTTGCTAAAAGAAGACTCTTTTATAGTTCAACAGTTTGTATGGGAAGAGTTGAAAAAATTCACACATATGGATCTATCATTTCAAAGTAGTAAGAGTATGTGACTGGGATTATGGCTCTACCTGACCATGAAGAGAACGAGGCGATAGGATTATAGAACATAAGGGTTATTGTGTCTCATTTAGTAACTTTAAATATCGTTCCGAACACATTAATAATCTAAAGGCCTTCTCGAGTTCCAAACTTCGACTTTAATAAAAACAAGTTTAAAAGTCACAACTCATTCCAAGTTCCTTTTCCTTTCTTCATTTTCTTTTCAGAAATTATAAGCACGAGTATTTGCTAGGGACTAGAAAAGGCAATAATGGGGGGGTGATGAATCTCCATTTCATCATCTTTATTCTTTCATTTTGTCCTTTGAACCCTAGCTGAATGCATGCATATAACATTATCTTACATAAAATAACATCTATTATTTATAATGTGAATATTGTATAAAATACTCTATTTAAAGCCAAAATAAAAGAAGAAAGAAAGAAAAGAAAAAATGAAATACCATAGGTATTGAATGACCCTAAACGCCGAGACCTAAGCATCATGATGATTAAGCCGATGAGGAATAAAGTAGGGGGGAATTAAGGGCCAAAAATACAATAAAAAACCCTAATTTGTATTCTTTAATAAATCCAATTCAGGACCTATTTTATTTATACATCAAATCAATAAACTTTGTACATGAAAGTTGTAAATAAAAATACAAATACAAAATTTATTTCACATAAAAATAATGCACACTGTGCTTTATACAAGAAAAATAAAAACCCAAATTCCCAACATCACAGACCTGTATTTTCTCTATATTGTATCAAGCTTGACCAAAATCACCTCTAATTGTATAAATAAGCTATTTAATGAAGGTGGTTTCATTGAATTTGGAGCTAAGATGTAAAAGTTAGGTTTTAAACCCCCATTGTTTATTATATCTGAATAAAATAATCATTTTATGTATTGTTTATATATTTCACATGTTTATATTTTTATAATTTTGTAATTTATGATATTTGCACATAATTAAAATAAAATATAACCATTTAAAATGTAATAAAATAAGTAAGTATATGAAAATACATAGATGAATTATTCATGCTTCTCCCTATGTAATATATATACATATTTATTTAAGTTTACAAACAAATTCATTAAAATACAATAAAAATATTTAAGTGTATTTAAATAGGTTATAAATATATAAATAATAAAATCTAAAATATAATATAAAAATAAAACACCTAAAATATAGGTAAATATACAGGTATCTATACTTGTAAAAAGTAACACAAAACAAATAACCTTGAAAGAATAAATAAAAGCTAGATTAAAATTATATAAATGTTAATAAACATTTTTATATTTTTTGAAAATAATAAAATTATTTTCTATTTATTATATTTATTTGTCTTTTTATTTTCAGTTTTATCTTATTGCGGGCACGTGGACAAATGATGGCTCAACCTCGGTTGACCCGCTGATCAAATGAGCCCTTGAAGCCCTAGCTCTGACAGACCTCGTCGCTGATCCGACTTCCTCGATTTTCCCCTAGCCTCCTTGCACTAGTTCAGCTTAATTCCTTCAAACTTTTTTCCTCGATCTAAACACTTTCACACAACATTGATTCCTCGATTGATGGAACATTTTCGTGAGAAATAGCCTCAATCAATTATCATCTTGTACATAAACCCCTCCACCTCTTCGAATCATGTTTGATCCCCCCAACTCCTCAAAATCCCTTGATTCCTCTATACTTCTGTTCCCTAGTGACTACAGGAGACTAGTCGAGCTTTCTTGAGTGGAGGAAGAGACATCCTTGTGGTGATCCGACATCGTCGTTCTTCTACGGCAAAGCTCCGACCAAGCTCTCATGTCAGGCAGGTAGAACCATAGCTTCATGTTTCTCTTTGTTCCTAAGACCTAAATTAGTGTATCTATGCTTTTAGTTTTACTTAATGTTGCATTATTTGTTATTGAAATCAAGAATCATAGTTCACTGGAGCTAAGCTCTGGTGACTATTTCACTGTGCCTCGACCGTCTTCTGACCCCATATTGGACACACACTTTGTTTTCCAACACTTTTGTTCCATCCTCTGCACCTCCATTCAACTTGATCTTTGTCCAGATCAAGAGATCAACCCTTCGACTCCACCATATTGTCAGAGGTCATCATTGTACCTTGCCCCACTCCATTTTGCCCTGTTCGGACCCCCATAACCCTCTCATTTGCATGCTAAGATTTTCTACATGTTCTAAAAGTCCAAAGGCTCCTTGCGGGTCAATTTTTAGTTCAGTCGAGGTTCGTTGGATCCCCTGCCTTCCTCGACCTCTCGGGACACCTCCGATGGTCCCCGTAGCTTTCTACAATTTCCAGTAGACGCTGACCGGTGAGATGAACGATTTGAGCACCTGGCAGTCGTCGGAGATGCACAGAGGTGGATAGAATCAGATATTAAAGTCAATCCTCGAGTTGTTCTTCCTTGTTCTGGGTAAAGAGAAACCATTGTTGGATCTTCGAGCCACCCCAGTTTTGATTACATCCAGCCAAAGCTTGCTTCCTTAGCCATCTGACCAGACACCAAAATCTAATCAGGGTCATCCAAAGACAAAGCGTCATTGGTCGTCCCATGCGTAAAACGTGTTTAAGTGAAGAGATCCAAACCATCAGCCAACGCTTTAGGGGGTATTTTGCAAACTCTACCAATGTTTTCTGTATTTTAGTTTTAGTCCACAAAATATTGTTCATAGTGTAAAATTCTTGGATATTTGCAAGTCGATCCCTATAGTCTCATTATTTGCACTTAGGCCCCTTACCACATCACCTCACATGCTCATACACTTGAGGTGGTGGGTTTTTTGTAGGGAACCCCTAATCTTTTGTGTTATTGTTTAGTCTAGTAATTTTGGAATCCACTTCAAAACTTTTTAGAATACTTGCATGTATGCCATATAGTGTTTTATAAATTACATTTATACCTCTACCACCATTTTATGATTTAAATATTCATGGGAAAATTATGCATAGGTGCCTAGACTTTGATATTATGTTCTAGATTGCATTTTTGGTCAATTCTATTTGCATTTTATTCCCATAAATATTCCAATTTTATTTATTGTATTTCATGCATTAAAAATACTATATTACATGTAAAATTTGTAGGAAATTTATTATAAGTGCTTTACATATTGTTAAATTACATATATTTTTCGCTAGGGCATTTAAACTATTTTGTTGTTTTTAAAAGTTCAAAAACATTGCATTTAGTCCATGTTTGCATAAAAAAATTGAAAAATGTTTTGAAAATTTCTAAAAAATAGGGGGTCATTTATTATTGTATGTTGCCTCCCTAAGGATTAAAAATTGCTAAAAAATTCAAATGGATAGACCAAAAAGTACAAACCCACTCTAACCCTAAAAAATTATAAAAAATATTTAGAAAAAACTAAAAATTGAATTTTTGATTTACGTATCTTATTTGTTATGTATACCGCCTATTAAAGTTAGTTTTTGGAAATTTTGGAGTTGTTTTGCTATATTTGAAATCCCAAACAATTCAGTTACATATTATTGCTCATGGTTTTCTTGTTTTTATTCAATAAAAAAGTACAAAAAATAGCAAATAAATAAGATAAAAATCACAAAAAATAGAGTAAAATATAAAAAAGTTAAGAAGAATTTAGTTTGTGCATTTGAGCAATTATATGTATATATATATATATATACTAGCCTAGACTATATATTTATACCTATATTTACTTATTTTATTAGTATTAATATTATTAAATTCCCAAAAATATTTTTAATGCCCTTAAAAAATAGAAGGGATTGTTCTTGAGGCATTTTTCCGATTTTTCTTGTTTGTTTATTTATTTATATATTATCTATTATATTATATAAAGTTATATATATTTATTACATCTATTCATTATATGGAAAATTAAGAATCAGAAAATATAAAAACATATAAAAAACAATTAGCAAATATAAAAAAAATCTATAAAAAATAAATATTAAACTCCACTAAAAATAAAAAATCACTATAAATACACAAAAAACAATTATTGACTTTTTTACGAATTTTTTGTACTCTATCCCCCTTGCTCCCTATGTTCGACATCTACACATACTTACACATATACACATTATTTGTAGAATTATAAATTTTAACTCAAAAAATTTGCTTTGCATTGCTATTGAAGGGGATTTTGCTAGGGTCTTGAAATCTCAAAGGTGAGAGATGCAATTGCTGTGGTGACCGCTCACGAAACCCAGCTTCAATCAAAATTAACCCACAATATAATCAAGAAATGAAAATACAAGTATGGAGTTAACATTTTTTATAACTCTACAACAAAGATGTGTATACGTGTAGTATCTGTAGAGGTCAAACTCAGGGAGCAAAATGGATAGATTGTGTAAGTGAAGTACAAAAATGTTATTGCGATCTTCTTTGTCTATTCTTTTTATGTGGGATTTAAATTTTTAAAATTTTATTTTTATATTTTGTCTGTATATTTCTGTGTTTTGTTTTAAATTTTATATGTTCATATTATTTTTTTTATGTTTTTATATTTTTTCATTTTCTTTTAAAACAAGTATTATAATTTATATAAGAGTATATTTACAATGTAGGGCATTATAGATGCAAAATATAACAAAAAGGCTTTCATAAAATGAAATATTTTTGGGTTTTAAATTTTTTTCTACTGTTTTTCTGAATTTTTAGGGATGTTTGCTAAATTATATATATATATTTTTAAAGTCAAAAATATCCAAAAATAGGGATTAATTAAATATACAAAATTGAAATAGAAATTAAAAATAGTAAATAATATTCAAAATTTTCGAAATCAATTTTAATTTATAAATAATAATATAAAAAATGTAAAATAGAAAACAATATTTTAGGAGTTTTTAGGAATTTTATATATTTTTATAGGGAATTTTGGGATTTTTTAATTTTTAGGTATTTTCTTTTTATATTTTTAGTGATTTTTGTTCTGAAGGATATACACACTTAAATAAAAAAATATATTTTTCGGAATTTTTCAAAATATTTTTATTTTTTTGGAAATTTGAAATCAAATAGTAGTTCTTGTGCTATTTTGATTTTTAAGAAATAATAAAAGGGTCCAAAATTGTAAAATAAAAATATGGGCATGGAAGTACAACGCATCAGGAACTTAAGCCTATTTTTGTGGAATTTTTGGAGTATATTTTCTATTTAAATAAATACATCAAAGCAACACAAATCGAAGGCATGGTAGTGGTATATAAGTAAATAAAATAAACTATGAGGGCCTTCCTACAAATTTCACAAAATTTTATAACTAAATTAAGAAGTCTAGGGCTCATTCGAAATATACAAAAATCCAAGAGCCTGTTTGTAAAATGCCTACCTCACGTGGGCGGCCATGTGAGGTAAGCTAGCGAGGACATAAATGCAAATAAAATTACTACAATGGTTTTTATGTAAATTACACAAAAAATATAATAACGGTCGATGAATGTTTTAGTATTAGATAATAAATACGAAAATAAGATAGGTCTAGTACGCAAAATACCCAACTCCTTGCACAGATGAACGGTCTAATGGCGCTTCACGTGACACGCGTCACGCCTGCATCGCGCAATGACCTTTCGCATCGTGCGACGAAGATTAGATCTCCCACAGGAGATCGACGGTGGAGGCTCAACGAGATCCGATGGTGGCTGTAGCGTGCGAATAACTGGATCAAGATTGACGGCTCGGGAGGCTTATGGATGAATGCGTGAAGAACAACTCCTCGAGCTCATTTAATCGGACAAAACTCGCTCTCCCACACTTCCTGAAGGTGCCACGAGGAGGATAACATTGCTGGGCTTGATCCGTGCCTCAGGGAGGCCTCAAAATGATCCAGGTTCCATTGATGGGACCCTGGATGGTTCTGTCGTCTGGAATGTGTTCCTGAGTTGCAAATGGAGCATTGGTGCCCCCTTCTGTCCATGAGACCTATACAAATAGAAAGAGGAAGCTCGTGCGATGCAGGCTAGGCCATTATTGGTGGAGGTTGGCGAGTGATGACACGGAGGGAGTGGTCTCCGATGATAGGTGGGGAAGGGGACGGTGGGATCGAGCCTATGGAGGCCGAGATGATCTAAGTGAGGGGAAAGGCGAAGAACTCGTTGGGGAAGGTGATGGTGAAGGAAGGCGTGTCGGGGAAAAAGGATAGCATAGTGGAATGGGAAACATTAACATAATACATAAAATGAATGCTACAACTGTGATTAATCTCAGAATAGAATACAAGAGAACCTTGAGCGATGCTAGGCCACGAGATAGACCGCCAACGGCTAAGCTCCGACGATGGGACTTCTAGCCTTCGTCTCCATGCTTCAAAAGAGTCGCCCAAACATGATGTCACCTTGCTCAGACTTAATGACACAAAACGAAGGGAAAGCGTGAGCCAAGAGCGAGCCAAAAAATGGAGGAAGACGGGGGTTGGTTTTTGTACAGGTGAAGAAGTCGAGGTTTTCATGGATCGATCGCGAGTGTTGTAATGATGCTCTGCCCTAGGAGATGGCTAGGCATGGATGCTGGATGTACCGTGAAGATTCATGTGAAAAATAGAGATCTCCTCGAGCGAGGTATCAGTGGTTAGAAAATCGAGAAGATGGGCCAAAAAAGCAGTTCTGACAAGGGCTAGAAGGCAGGTCAGGCAGTTGACCTTGGTCAACGCTTGAAGCCACCTAGTTGGTCCACGTGGACCAACCAGGAAAATCTAGCCTAAAAAAGATTATAAAAATCATTAATAACTAGTAAATAATTTTATAAAATTAGAGTTATAAAATAAACAAGTTTTATTATTATCTATATTATTTAACTATGATTTTTATTTAGTTTTAGAACTTTTATTTACAAGTTACTTTTTTAAGGTTTATTTATATTTACCTATGTTTTAGAGTATTTTATTTTTAGTTTATATTTTTATTTTATTATTTTATATAATTATTACTTTTTTATATACACAAATATATTTTTATTATGTTTTTCTGATATAATATATACATTTAAATACATAGGTGTATTTATTGTATAGGTATAGTTATTGTATATTCATCTATTTATTTTATATACATATTTTATTTTGATGTTTTCTTTATGATTTTATTCTAGTTTTAATATTTAAATATACTATAAATAATATTTACAACATTATAAAAATATAAAATTATAAAAATAATAAATAATAAATAATAAATGAATATTTTAATTGGGTATATTATACAATAGGGGTCCAAAAACTAACTTTCACGCTGTAACTCCAAAAAATATGAAAACACCATTATTAAATAGCTTATTAAAAGTTATATATAATTAAAGATGATTTTGATACCTTTTGAGTTTTTATTTGAGAGATAGGGGTCTGGAAAGTTGGGATTTTGGAATTTTACTGAGAGTATAACTTTTATAATATATATTATTTTTATATGAAATAAATTTTGTATTTCTCTATACTTTATTATCTACAACGTTCTTGTACAAAGTTTCTTTATTTGAGGTATGAAAAGTAGAAAATAAAATAGGTCCCAAAAATAAATAAATAATGAATTAATAAATGGGAATTTTATTGTTTAATTGGCCCTTATCTCTCCCTATTTTATTCCATGTCGACCTAATCATCAAGATGCTTAGGTCTCGGGGTTTAGGTCGTAAAATGTCATTGATATTTTATTCTTTTTCTTTTATTTTCTTATTCTATAATTTTGGCATTAAAAATAATATTGTATACAATATGTATGCAACAAAGAATGAATGTTAATTTATGCAAATTAAGGGTATTTACATGCATTTACTAGGATTTTTAAGGCCAAATGATAGAGTAAAGGTGATGAAATGGATATTCATCAATTTCTTACACTATTTGTGGGTTAATTATTGTTGATAGCCAAGGATCTCATGGGTCGCCTCAGTGACTCTATTCCTACCTTGCGTGGAACACAAGACCCGCATTACATTTCTACTTCAAAAAATGGTGTTGTTGCTTTTCAAGTTTGAGGCCTAAAGCTCTGATGATCACTAAAGGCGATTAACTGTAGCCCCCCATAGTGACAACATAGACAAGTTAGTGCTTTCTATTGGGGAGTTTAGAGTTTTCCAATTTAAGCAACCTTATCGATACCTATAATGTAGAATTTTATCATAATATTGTAAATTAGTACTTTGTTTCTAGATGGAATTCGTAGAACTCTATGAAATCATAAATCATTCTAGCTCCTAAAAAGCACAAAATAAAAAATGTCATACTTTCTTTAACTTGGGTTAAAAGGGATCAAAACCAACACACCTCGACCCCACAATGTATTAAGATCCTATTAATTTATAGATTAAACAAAGGATTTACAAATTAAGCAATTGAACAACCTTTTTGGATGTTAAAACTCTTACATAAGATATTTCATGATATGACTTAAGTCCTTTTATCTTTTTTTATTATGCTGCAACTCTAGTGTAACATTAATTGTAGCCTCTCCCTGTATAAAGAGGCCAAGGGCTCCCTCTCCATTTCAGACCAGTCCACCATAACTACTCCTCCATCTCCCCTAATCCCCTATCCCTTTGCTCCCCTCACCCCCTCCCCACCCCGTTGAATTGTCCCATTCAACTTCCAAGTCCCATTAGTACCCTCTAGTCCTCATCAATGCATTTAGTGCCATTCCAACATCAACCATCACCATTGACAACAATCCTCGTTGACCCCTGCCACATAAGCGCTCACTGGTAATAGCGAAACTCCACCTCACTAATCGCACATGACATCTACACTGTGCAAATATTTGATCAGTAGGGGCATGTGTTGCATCTCAGTATAATCTAAATTAGTGCATATTCAAATAGCCTAAGTGGAAAAGACAAGAACCTAAAGAACAGTGAACCGAAAACTAAATGAAGTGAGTCAGGGTTAGAATGAAAGAAATAAATTGAATCATGTGATGTTGAATCTCTTGAGAATTGAATCTTGCGTAGCTGTTGGAGACTAAAATCCTACATGAGTGTTTCAGAAAGTGTAGGAATAAACTCAAACAAAATAAACACAATACAAACCACTTTATTTCACTAACTTCACACATGAAAGGACGTGAGCGTTCGACTGAATTATCTTTCTATTTTAATTGGTGATAGTACAATTCTTGGAGTCCATTACTCACAGTGAGTCTGCTTATGCCCAATGGTGCTTCTGATAGCTTTCCAAAAAGGTGATCTTCTCAGGAAGCCAGGTTCAATATCGTACCCTGAGTCTAACATGCCTACACAACCAAAATGTAGACTAAGGTCGGAGTCAAGCCCTTGGAGTTCTCAAATCTGTAAAAGTAAAAATGGAGACTTAGGGTTCAATTTCAGGGATTTGGGTTTATCCTTAGGGATACATCCTCGCCCACTCTGTCTAGAGTTTAGTACTTGTGAATAATAAGGGTATTACTCTCCTGTAGTACATGCTCAATTTTACTCTATATTATTTTGATCAATTTTCTTAAACAATCCTAATTTTTAATAGTTTAGGTTATCATTGATAATTAATGTGATTATATAAAATACATCACCTAACATTCTATCATGTTTATGTTTATGATCTAAGTTATAATTAAAAAAGGATTCGAGAAAAAGCCGAATACAAGCGAGAAATAACGATGAATGGTCAGGGTAGGAATACTTGCAATGATCCCAACTATCTCCATGTGGATATAATACTGTATTAAATCTCACACTACATGCAATGCAAGTCAAGAAAAATCGCATCTGAGCATAAGTTTTATTACCAGGAAGAATATAAGGTACAATTTTAGTTAGATGGAACGAGCAAGTGTGTTTTATTTACATCATATTAAGAGATGAATGTGTTACCTAAGATTGCGATGGACATACATAAATGACCTAAGTAAAGCTTTAAGAGTCGCTTTCCTATCCTAATCTCGATCACTCAAGTCAAGCCCCATCCTTGGGTCAAGTGTGAAACAACTCTCGACACACCAAAAAAAAGTTAAAACATCTCTTATTTACATTCGTAAGTTCTCAAACAAGAACCATTGTAAAGGACATAATAAGTACAAATAATTACAACACAATGTTATTACAAAAACAATTTAATTCTACTATGCAACTACCTAGCTACTCTCTTCTCAACTAAGGTTGTTGGATGCGAACTCTCTCAGCTAGAGCTCCAAGCTTATTGCCTTCGTGTCACTTCGAGCATCCTTGACTAGGCGTGATTTGCTACAACAACAAGATGGGTAGAGATGTTTAAAGATATAGCCAACATAAAACACAACAAAACAACTAATAAATAACAAGACAAAACAATCAACAAAATAAACAAAAGTCAACACAACCTAAAGTTGACCTAATTAACATTAAAACTACTTAAGAAGTAACTAGACCTAGTCAAGTACACTAATGATGGCATGTCCCAACAACGGAACCATCTGATGAATCGATAAAAGGTTATCTTAGGGTCAAATTGTAGTACAACCAATTATCAATTCAACAAAACCTCGATAAACATATTTCTACGATAGATCGAGGCTTAAATTGTAAGCTGGATAGGTTCAGGCTGAAACCACATAGATACACATATTGGTATATTTAATTAGAATTTAAATACCCACTTTAAGTTATTAAAGTGTTATCTAGGTCATTATGCACAACACTATGAATGCATGGCATTTTTATGGGGTTTTATGTGCGAGTTATATAATTATACTACAAAATGAATATAATGCAACACAATACAAAACACATAATAAACTACATCATAATCTTAGGCTCTTGAATTGAAGTTCCAGTGTATGAATCTCAATTTCAACAAGTGATTGATCTTAGTAAATAATAGATATGATGTTATAAACCTAATTCATCATTTCATACACTTGATTAAAGATACAATTCATTCAATGCTTAGTCATTTAGTAATTAATCAAAAGAATATGATTCACATTCAGTACATTTATCACAACATAATACCTAAATTAAGTGAATAAGTCATGGTTCAATTAGAAGCATAATCAAGCTAAAAAGAGTTAGTGATAACTAAATCAATCAATAATGAATGCGATATTTCTCTAAATTTTAATTCAACACATATAAATCACATCAAATAATGGATAATACCACTATATAGATCATTTAACAAGATTTTAAAAGAGATCATTTTCATAAAAAAATGAACTTCATATGTAAAAGATATTCAAATTTCAAAATGGGAACTTTAATGCAATAAAAACTTAAATCTTAAACACTAAATATAGTATGCATCTTCTCCTCCTTCATCATCATACCTTGTCAGAAATCGGTGCAGCTCTGGGAGAGGATTGCGAAGATTGTTGATGCTTGGAGGAAGGGTCAATGATGATTGGATCATCGACTCCATGAAGGTTTGCCAGAGGCGGAGGCCTGGAATGGAGCAGGTCTCGAAACTCCGACCATTGAAGATATTGATGCACCTACAATGTTAGAAGGCATAACTGAAGCAAAACAAGTGTTCTGGGATGAGATGGAGGGCTTAGTCGTGTGAGAAGAGTGGAGTCCTAATTGGTTCTCCTCCTGTGCAAGGAGGAGAAAATGGATAGTGCAGAGGAGATGATGGAGAAGAGAAGGATGACGCCGATATGGTCGACAAAGATCTTGGGTGGTAGGTGAAGGTGTTCATGCATTCGATTGAAGGGGACAATGTGTGTGCCGATGAAGAAAGTTAAGAGAACAACAAAGTAAGTGAACAGAGAGTTACCCAGAGCTTGAAAAAGGTTGTTGAAAATGGTCGAATCGCTTGGGCTTGAGATCTGAAGGACCTTGAGTCTTATCTTGATGTGCATGTCGTGGGCACAAAGCTCAAACAGACCATATCTGTGTTATGTACACGACCATTGGTCGTTGATCAACACCGAAGATCCCCTCTTTCAGGGTTGCTCAACTCTTCCTCATATTGTCACGGAGAACATAGGCTAGGGGAGACACTCGCATAAAGGTGGATAGGGTTGAATGTAGTCAGGAAGGGTGGTTTTTTCATCCTTAGACAATTGACGGAGGTGGTTTCTCACCTCTAGATAGGTCACGTGATGAGGACGATGGAGTTGGAAGTTATGGTGAAGATGTAGGAGGAACAAGCGACATCGAAGTACCACAATAATGGGGATCAGACAAGTGGGACAACCAGAGAGAAATTGGGGAAGCCCATACGAAGAGTTGTGATTCTTTGCAAGGGCAACTACTCGAGGAAGAAGACAATCAATAGCAGTTGGATTAGGAGATTCAACTACTGTGATGAGGGCGCTGATGGATGGTTGATCCAATGGCCACGATGATGGCGTTGATGGATGGTTGTACGTCGCTTGATCAAATGATCTAGCAGTTTAGTATGAGGTGGGGCTTGTTCATGGTCGGCTGATCACGAGATCAGATGGTTTAGGAAGGATGCATGGGGTTGTAAAGGGTCAATCCACGTTGAGGAATGTAATTGAGTCATCTGGCACAATAAGAAAATAAAAGAAATAAAAAAATCTTATAAATTAAATAAAAAAGAGTTAGAGGCTTCCAAATAAAAAATGTTCCATATGACAGTTGTGTAGTTTTTCATGATCTACAACTTTCATAATTAGCATCTTTTCAAGATCTACAACTTTCATGCAAAACTCGAAGTTAAAATACAAAATATTCATATAATTAGTATTTTTCAAGTATTTATAATAAAATAAAATTACTTCTTTTATTTATTCTGTTCTTTTTTGGTATTTTATATAATGAATATGTAATATATTATAAGCATTATTACTCTATTATTATAGGATATTAATAATGATAAACATATAAAAATAAAGAGATCCTTAATCACAAATATTATGTACTTATTTATATACATTAGTTAGCCTTAGTTATTTACAAGACATTAAATGTTAAATAAAATTAATTAATTATTAAGTGAATTGATTAGTTTAAGATAGAAGGTTAGTTGAAAAAGATAATGTTGATGAATAAAGAATTCATCAAATGGCAAAAGCTATATGAAATTGATACGGAAGGACATTTTCATATATTTTTGTATTCCTACATGTTAGTGAAGTGATTGATGGAGTGCAAGACTACTGTCATTTGACTTGATCTCGATGTTATATGCAACTAATTATTCCAAATGATCACAATGTAGGCAAATATGTGTATTCTTCTATAAGGATCAAATATTGATATGGTATTGTTCATGGATATGGAATGCACTCTTCTAGAGCCAAAGCCTAGCCTGAAGATTGGGAAGAAATGTCACAAGGACCAAATATTCGTATGGTATTGTTCATTGATAATGGTGAGTACAGTTTTCAGGATTAAAGATGAAATGGTATCCTATGAAAATACATATGATATGTATAGCTCTCTGAAGGAGATGCATGGACAATACTAGAACTGAAGTCTGGTATTTCAATCGTATTATAACATGATGAATCCATAGTAAGTTTGATGTCCATAGGTTGAATATTTCTCACAACTAAAGGCTTTATTAGAAAAATACAATGCATGCATTTTAGGATGCAAATGCCCAAAAACAGAATGAATAATACAAAAAGACGGTCTACTACATCAACTTTAATGATCTAGTGCATAGACATTGCATGCTGACTCTGAGAGTGATTTTGCACATTCCCAACAAGATGATGTCTCCAATATAGCTACTGCCACTTATACAGTTATCTATTTTTGTTTCGTGAAGCTTGGTACAAGTGTTGATTGAATGGTTGATCCCAGGACCTCCATTGATATATATGGAAAGAATGGAATCCTTCAATAGTTGCCCCTAGTGCACCTAAGTCGATATATACAGGTAGCCGACATGAGAATATCCCCTATTAAGGGAGGAGATGAGGTCACCCTTACCCCAAACATCGTGCTCACTAACATTCTTTTCATTCATGAGCTTTTCATTTCATCACCTTTATTCTTTCATTTTGGCATTTAAACCTTAGCTAAATGCATGTAAATATCATTATTTTTTGTAAATTAACATTCATTGTTTATTGTATAAATAATGTATAAAATACATTGTTTAAAGCTAAAATAAAAGAATAAAAAAAGGAAAGAAAAAGAAATAAAATTCCAAAGGTATTCTATGACCCTAAACCCCGAGACCTAGACATCATGGTGACTGGGTCGACAAGGAATAAAGTAGGGAGAAATAAGGGTCAATAAATAAAAGAAACCCTAATTCATAAATGCCCAATAATACTCTTTTGGGACCTATTTTCTTCTTTATTATATACATAAAATCAATAACCTTTGAACATGAAAGTTGTAGATAAAAATACTTAAAAAATATAAAATTTATTTTACACCAAAATGATATAATTATACATTCTACACTCAAAATAAAAATCCAAAGCCAAACTTCCCATACCCATATCTTCTCCATATGAACTCAAAATGCATTAAAGTCACATTTACACACACACACACATACATACATACATACATACATACATACATATATACATACATACATACATACATACATACATACATACATACATACATACATACATACATATATATATAGGGAAAAGGGAAGCTACACCGGGTGTGCAGCCAACTAGCTACACCCAGGCATTTTTCTCATTGATTTTTTATTTTTTTTAAAGAAAACCTATGGAGATTGACTTAATTTATTGTGTGGAATATGTGTTTCAAATTTCATGCAAAACAAACATTCCTAGCATGTCCATCTAGAAATGGTCAATTTCAATAATCTCGAGACCGTTAAAATGTGGTAGTCTTGATGGAGATGATAGAAGTGTCGAATTTAGTTGAAATTGGTATGATATCATGGTGATATATGTTGATTTAAATCCCCCTAGGTTTCATTTCAAAAGCAAAAAAAAGTCAATGAAAAAAATGGCCGGTGCAGCTAGTTAGCTACACCCCCGGGTGCAGCTTCCCCAGCCCCATATATATATATATATATATATATATATATATAGCTATTTAATGAAGGAAGTTTCATTTAATTTGGAGTTAAGATGCAATAAATATATACTTTTTATTTAGCTATTTAATGAAGGAAGTTTCATTTAATTTGGAGTTAAGATGCAAAAAGTTAGATTCTGGACCCCCATTGTATTATATACTTGAATAAAATATTCATTTTATTTATTCGTTACATTTTTCATCATTTTATATTTTTATAATTTTGTAAATATTATTTATAGTGCATGTACATATCTAGAATAAAATAAAAACATAAAAATACACTAGAATAAATAGGATACAAAATATATAGATGAATACACTATACTTATACATGTATAATTAATATCTATATTTAATTAAGTATACCAATAAACTCAGAAAAATACAATAAAAATATATTTGAGTATATTGAAATAAGTTATAAATATATAAATTATGTATATAAAATAGTAAAATACAAAATACATAATAAAAATAAAATACATATATCATAGGTAAATGTACATATAAATGAACCCTTAAAAAGTAACATCTAACAAACTGAGTTGTAAAAATAAATAAAAATCAGATTAAAATGCTACATAAAATAATAAGTTTTTTTAATCTTTTAACCAAAAATTAATAAAATCATTTATTATTTTATTTTAAATTATTAAATTATTTATTATTTTGTTATTTAGTGGCCCTACAAGGATCAATGGGAGCCCGATCTTGCTTGACCTGGGTCAACTTCCTATCTCTCGTAGGCTTGGCGTCTGTCAGAGGTTTTGACCTCAGTTCTCACATTTTTGGAGTCCGATCCTTGCACCCATTTGGTCTGATTCCTTCTAACATTTTGATCTTCGATCTTTGCACTTTGACGTTGAGCACTACCTCGATCTAAGGATCATCACCTTGGATAGCATCATCAGTCAAAAGGACCCCATATAAAGCATCTCTTCCATCTTCTGTTGCCCTTTAATCCCTCTTCCACCACTAGAACCCTAATATTCACGCATCTAGCGAATCATGGAGACAACAGGAATGCCTAGGAAGATTTAGTGAGGCATTTAATATAGAATCGAGGTCGACCCAAGCTCCGACCACCTTCACCGTGAGTTCGCTCCATTCGATCTAGCTTAGCTAAAGCTCCTTCTTTTCTTGTCCTTTCAGTTCTTAGGCATAACAATAGAATAGTGTAGCATGTCGTTTCTTGTTATTTCATTGGAATTAGTGTATAATTCAAAAAACTGAGTCACCGGAGCTCCGGCTCTGCCTCCTATTCCCACTCGTGCCAACGGTCCTCTACCTCTGCAATTGCCTCCATTCTCTTTCCCTTCACCTGCTCTTCACCCCATGCAACTCCATACACCCTGATCTTTCTCAGATCAAGAGTTTAGCCATCCTTCCTCCGTCGTTCACCGGAGGGCTCAGCCTAAGTTCATTCCTGCTCATCCCAACTTCACAAGACCCCCAAAGTCTTCATTTTCGTACACCATAGCTTCCTACAGGATTTGAAGGGCCAAAGGACCCATAGTAGGTCAATTTTGACGAAGGACGAGCTACTTGGAGCTCCCTTGCACCCTTGACCTCTCCAGATCTAGTCGGAGCTCCGCGTGCCTATCTGAAGCCCGCATCAGCTCTCGGGGGATTCTAGGTACGTTTTGCATCCCTTGGGACACACCCAGGTGGTCGGAGTCATCCGATCAAAGCTCGGTGGGGGAACTTAGTTCATCCATGTTCTTTCACCGATCCTCGCAACCATCTAATCGGGTGTCCGTGACAGTTGCAGCAGTTACTGTCAGATCTGAGCCACCTCCATCATTGGATCTCCTTGAGAGATCTAATCTTAGTTGTTGCAACCGAAGCATCATTAGTCGTTCAGATCATTCCATGTGGACACGTGAAGCATCTATACCATTAGATACTGTTAGTGGGGGTATTTTGCATATTTCACCCCTGCTTTTGTATTATATTTTCAATCCATAATTATTTGTCTGTAGCGCAAAAATATTTTTGTAATATTTGCAAATAGGTTGTATTTAGTCCTAATCCATGTCACCTCACGTGCCCGTGTGTGTAAGGGGACTGGACATTTCGCACATAAGCCCTTGGGATTTTATATTTCTTTTTAGTTCATATAATTGAATTAATAGTGTAATAGTTTATGAAAAAATGCATTGCCCCCTAGATTTGTATTAAATTTCAAATATTCCCCTCCGTGTATAAAATATCAGATATTTTAGGAAAAATTGCAGATTAGACCTAAGGTTCTCTATAGTGCCCGTCTAGGGTCCAGAAACTTCAAATATTTTCATAAATGCCCCTGCTAGTTGTTGAGATATTATTTATCCTTATTATTATTTTCTCATTTTATATTTCTTTTTCGTTCATCTTGTAATTTTCCTAATAGGTTCCTTTTTATATAAGAGAACCCTATGGCCTCTCATAGTGCAATTGATTCTTTTCTTTCCACATGGTATTGGAGCGACGGTCTTAAACCAGAGCCCTGATCTAAAAAAACCGTAACCCTACCAAAAACCTCTCGTGTGCCGCCTCCTCTCTTTCCCTGCAGCACGTTGCCACTGCCCCAACAACCTCGACGAACTCCCCCCCCCCCCCACCGTCCCAATGACCTTGGTGAACACCCGTGCACTACCCCTTCGCTTCAACGACCTTGACATGCACCCCGCACTGCCCCAACGGCCTTACTGGACCCCCTCACGCTGCCCTAGCGGTCTTGGCAGTCCTCCAATGCCCCACAGTGCTGCACCACCGGCCCCACCACTCCAACGACCCTTAGCACCACTCCAACAGCCTCTGCAGCATCTTGTGATGCCTCTAGAGGCCACCTAAGTCACCTCCAATGGGCACCTGTGCCATCTCAAGCCTCGTGTCATGCACTAGAGACCTCCCACACATGATAGGATTCCTCCCTAGCCCCAAGGGCCTCTGATTCTGAGCAAAAAGTGTGAATCCAGACCTATAATTCATGCTTTCCAACAGCTTTCCAACCCTAGCAAGGAAAGTGTATTGGTAAGGATGGTTGTATGAGTATACATGTACAACCAATCCTTCGTATGATCATGTAGACTTGATTATATTGGTCTAACTCCCTAGTTGAGTTCCGTTAATTGGCCATCTTATCATCATGTCAGAGAACAAGGGTGATATCTTCTTGTCCAGAGCCTTCAAGGCCTCAACACATATCGCTAAGATGGTTGGGACCAACTACGAGTTGTGGTCCATGCGGTTTCTCACCCTCATGCAATGTAACAACAAGGAGCACATCCTGATAGATGCAGATCCAACGGATAAGACTGGGGCAAATGCTTCTTGGAAACAAGATGACATGTATGCACGTGTTTGGCTGTGTGGGGACTCTCACTAGAAAAATAGAAAAATGATATTATGACTCAATCCACTACTTAAGGCAATGTGGGAAACATTGGCATCTACCTATACTCAAGCGAAGAATGAGGCCATGATCCTTCAACTACAATTTGATATCTACAATACAAAGCAGAATGGCCCGCCCCTCTGCATGTTTACTACTCTTCGCTTCATGGCATGTTTGAGAAGCTTCATATATACTAAGCAGTAGAAGACATATAGGAACTCCACCATGGTTGGAGACCATACCTCCCATAGAGGAGGCCTATATCCATCTAAGTCGGATCATCATCCCCTTCGACAACCATGTCTTCACCCTCTTCAGTGATGGTTGCTTCTCATGGCCAGGGTTGCGCTCTAGTCCAGAGGGCGCACCCCTCGCGGAAGTGGCGGTGGATGCTAGGTGTGGTCCTTACACCTACTGTCGCAAGCCTGGATATGCAAAGGATACATGATATACGAAGCATGGATATCATGTTTCTTGTCCAGTAGCAGAATAGATTGTGTCTTCAGAGACCTTAGCTCCCCAGGAAGATTCTTGCTTGGATTATATTGTCTCTCGTATTTGGGAGATCATGACTCCTACTGCTGACACCACCATTACAGATATCATTGCAGTAGCTAGAGCCTCTTCGAGCTCCTCATGTATCACCTATGATTTTATTGGTAGTATGACTGCAGGCATAACAAAGTGGATTGTGGATTTTGGTGCTTTTCACCACTTATGTGGAGATAGAGTGCAATTGAGGTCCTACAAGACTATACCACCTGGTAAATGGGTTCTCATTGCTAATGGCGACCACTTACCCATTACATGATAGGACGAGGTGGATTTGACACTCTCCATGCATCTTAAGAATGTTTTATATGCTCATGCCTTTCAGATGAATTTACTTTCTATTTGTCAGATCACTAAGGATCTGCATTATTGTGCCATCTTTGACCTTTCGTCTCTTGTGTTTCAGAACATACTCACAGGCATGGTGATTGGATGTGGCCGTGAACAGTGGGGACTCTACGTACTAGTCCAACTTCCTCATGCTAGTGTTTCTATTTATACCTAATGGACCGGTCTCTCCATATATGTGGCACCTTAGGTTTGGCCATCTTCCTCTACAGAAACTATGTCATGTCTTCCTCAAATTTATACGAGGTCCTCTTTTCAGTGTGAGGCATGTCAGCTTGGGAAGCATCAACGTTCTTCTTTTCCATCCTATCAGAGTCGGAGCAGTTCTCAATTATTTGAGGTCCTACATTTAGACATTTGATGTCCTAGTCATGTTCCTGATCAACTGGGACATCATTTTTACTTGTATCCATCGATGATTTTTCTAGACTATCCTGGGTATTTTTATTGAAGAATAAGTCTGAGGCTGAATCTATTATCAAGTATTTTATTAATGAGATAAAGAATAATTTTCTGCCAATGTTAAATATCTCAGTTCTGATAATGCCTTGGAATTATGCACCTTACACTTTTTGAGTTCCTTAGATCTCATGGAATTATTCACCAGACCTCATGTGCCTATACTTCACAGTAGAACAGTGTTGCAGAGCGCAAACACCGTTACTTGATATGACCAGAACCTTGTTGATACAGAGTCATGCTCCTCATGCTTCCTGGGGTGAGTTGTCCTTACTGATTGCTATTTGGTGAACCATATGCCCTTGTCTATGTTAGGAGAAAAGATTACTTTCTCGATTGCGTTTCCCGAGAAGGATCTTTTCTCCCTTACACCTCATGTATTTGGGTCTGTTGCCTTTGTTCATGATGCCTCTCCAGGAAATGATAAGTTTTCTCCTAAAGATGTCAAGTATGTGTTTGTCTGCTACTCTCGAACCCAAAAGGGGTATCATTGCTTTTATTTGCTAAGGCAGGACTACTTTGTTAGTGCTAACGTTACTTTCTTTGAGTATGTCATGTATTTTTCTTCTACAGGTGAAAAACTTGCTCCATCTGACTCTGAAATATACATGTCATCACCTCCTACAGTCAGTCCTTCACCTCCATCTACTCCTGCTCTTCCACCACCTCCATCTCCACTTCATCCTCCTTTGGTTCAGTTTTTACCATGTGTTTTTACTCGTAGGTCTCACCCCATGCTCACAGGACTTGCCCATCATCCAACACACCTCAGGTATGTAATGAGCATATTGTTTTTATTGATGGCACTATTGAGTTGTCTGTGCAGCAGGATTCTAGACAGGATGGGCAAATGCCCTCTCCAGAGGGAAACAATAAGCTCCGGACTTGGCATATGGTCTTGACGTCCTTATTACTCTACGAAAGCTGAAACGGAGGTGTACTACTTACCCTCTTATAGCTCAGGTATCTTTTGAGTAGGTTGTCAGAGGATTTCAGGAGGTTTACTATGACACTATCAGTCGTACAGATACACGAACATATCAGGAGGATCTCAAGGATAGTCAGTGGAGATTAACCACGGAAGATGAGATGGTTGAGCTACAGTTACATGGTGCGTGGAGCATTATTTCTGCTCCTATTGATGCATCTATTGTGGGATGCAAATGGGTGTTCATTGTAAAACATCATGTGGATGACAACTTGGATCGTTATAAGGTGAGACTTGTGGCACGAGGGTTCACCTAGACATATGGGGTGGACTATCAGGATACTTTCTCTCTGGTTGCAAGGCATTCTACTCTATGTATTCTACTTTCTATTGTTGTGACATGAGATTGGCCCATTATTATCTTGATGTGAAGAATGCCTTCCTCTATGGTGATCTACAGGAGGAGGTCTACATGCAACAACCGCATGGGTTTGCTATTGTGGGGGAGTGTCATAAGGTTTGTAGGCTACATAAGGCTATCTATGGCCTTAAGCAAAGTCCAAGAGCATTGTTCCAGAAACTCTCAGACTTGATAGAGCATCATGGGTTTGTGAGATCAACTGTCGATCACTCCTTGTTCATACAGAGGACACGAAGAGGTACGATAGTTATTCTTGTTTATGTTGATGTCATTATTGTTATAGGGGATGATGAGCATGGCTTTCGGTGTGCCAAGGACTTCCTTAGTTAGCAGTTTGTGACCAAGAATCTTGGACAATTACATTATTGCCTTGGACTAGAATTTTCCAGGAACCAGCAGGCTCTTGTGATGGCTAAGAGGAAGTACATTTATAGATCTTATTTCAGATACAAGCATGGCACATTGCAGAGCTACCACTACTCCTCTTGACCTAAGCATGAAACACTATGATTATGATACTGAGGAGTTCGACAGGAGGGGGTACAAGAGCTTGTTGGAAAGTTGCTATATATGAAAACTACCAGGCCCAACATATCATTTGCAGTAAGTAAAGTGAGTCAGTTTATGGAGCAACCCACACAGGAACATATGGATGCAATCCATATGATTATGAGATACCTGAAGACTTCACTTGGTATTGGACTTTTTTTTCAGCAGAGGCACATCTCTCTCAATTACAACATGTGCATATGCAAATTATGCTGGGTGTCTAAAGGACAGAAAGTCTACATCAGGCTTTGTTGTGTTCATAGGGAATTCTCATGTTTCATGGAATAGTAAGAAGCATACTATGGTTGTCAGATCAAGTGCTGAGTCGGAATGGAGGGCCATGGCTAAGGCCAGTATAGAGATGATGTGGGTCAGATCTGTTCTTACTGACCTGACTATAGAGGTGCCTCTTCCCATGCACCTCTAATGTGTTAAACTAGCTGCTCTTTTCATTGCCAACAACCTAGATTTTCATGAGAGGACAAAGCATATAGCGGTGGATTGTTACTACACTCGTGACATGATACAAAAGGGTCTTATCGCCACTATGCATATCGACTATGGAGATCGGACAACAAATGCACTTAGTAAGGACCTAGCAAGAGGACCTTATCAGAGAAGTTGTTCCAAGCTGTGTCTAACTGATATCTACGCTCTACCTTGAGGAGGTTTTGAGATATTAGTTATCTATATTATGGTTTTCTCATTTTATATTTCTTTTTCCTTCTTTTTGTAATTTGCCTAATAGGTTCCTCTCCTATATAAGAGAACCCTAGGGCCTCTCACAATGTAATTGATTATTTTCCTTCCACACTGGTAAGTATTTTCTTTTTTTATAGATTTTGTATTAATAAAAATAGTTTCAGGACTCTAAAAATTAGTAGAAAAATTATTATAAATACCTGATATATATATCATATATATTTTGGTTATGCATTTTAAGGTTATTTTCTACTTCAAAAAAAACAAGTTATTTGTCCTTGTTTGCATTTAAAAATATAAAAATATAAAAAATTGAAAAAATACAAAGAATAGAATTTGTTTACTACTGTATTTTGAGTCCACATACCAAAAATCCATAAAAGTAGAAAAATAGAAACACTAAAAATTAAATAGCTCCAAAATCCTTCTAAAAGTTACAAAAAAAATCTGAAAAATTCCAAAAATATCCATTTCTATCTCTGAATTTTATCTATTATAATTATTATATATTAAAAATAGTTTTGAAAATTTTGAGCTATTTAGCTATTTTTAATTTCCAAAACAATCTGACTTTTTTATTTTGCTCACTATTCTGTCGTATTTATTGAATTAAAATACAAAAAATCACTAAAATTAAAAGAAAATAATAAATAGATAAAAAAATTAAAAAAAAACCTAAAATATTTTATTTTTCGAATTTTGAGTATTTATAGTTATATTTAGATATATAAAAGCTACTTGTACATATATATCCATATGCACACTTTTATTATAATTATTAATTATTAAAAAAATAAAAAATCAGAAAATTCAAAAAGGAAATAACAAAATAAAAAATAAAAAATCTAAAAAAATTATCAAAATAAAAATTAAAAAAATAATTAAAAACCCACAAGAATAAAAAATTGCTAAAAAAACTCAAAATCATTTATTATCTCCTCTTAGCCAATTTTGATTGTTTATTCTCTGTTGTTCCGTGAGTTGACCTCTACAATACTTATCCACAATACATTTCATTGTAGAGTATAATAAATTTTGACCCCTTGCTTGATCGGTTTATTTCTTGTGTGGGCTAATTGTTCGTTGACTACATGGTCTTGTGAGCGTTTTCAACGACATTTTGTCTTTGTTTTTAGTGAGAATAGTTTTTAGATCCTCGCAAAACTCATGTCATCAACGTGAAGTGCAGAGTAGAAAATTGCTCTTAGATCTTTCCCTTAGAGAATATAGTGCACAGTAGATAGAAAGAATTTGTTGCTCTTGGTTGTGTGTTGAATACGTAAGCTCTAAGGTTTTATTTGTAGGCCTAAGTTCTCAATAGCCATTAGAAATGAAATACACAAGGAAAAACTTCCAAAAATGCTAGATGTTGATCAGGCACAAAATATGATCGATGATATCAAATAGGTTTATTGATCGTAATTCAAAAAGTGATCGATCAGGTAAGAAAAATGATCGACCATTAAGTGACAGTTATATGAATGTTGGAATTTGAACTTGATCGATCAAGTAAAGAGGATGATTGACTAGGAATGATCGATCATGTAAAGCATATGGTTGATTAGAGGTGAGCGGTTATGTCAAAGAGGATTATCAACTTGACTTTTTGCCCTCAAAGTCAAAGTTGAAAGTCACAAATACAAGAATCTCATCAAGGTACTTTACAAAACAAAGATGATTACACTATATAGGACTCAATAAAAGAAATGTATTCGAATTCTTCTTGAGCTTGAGCAGGAGTTCCTTAGCCTTGAACTCTTACGAGCTTCTTAGATTCTTTTTCCTTAAACTTGAGCTCCTCATTCTTGAGCTTCTTCTTGGTCCAAATGTTTCCTTGCTTTCGACCTATCTTCAAACTAGCTATATAAGTTTTGTTATCATCAAAATACGCATACTCTTGCATGAACTAACATTTCTCTCCATTGTCTTTTTGTCCTTTTCTCTTCTCATGGGAATATTCATCAGATCCACCTATGCCTCTACTTCACAACGTAATGGAGTATGCATGTATTTGTACATTTTATGTTGCTCATACTTTGTTCATAAATCCCAATGTTTCTGCCTCATATTGCGGGGAGGGGGGGGGGGTCCGCTGCGTTTTAGATTAATTACATGTTCCATCCTATTTATGAGCATGTACACACTGAGGTTCTCTACCAAGAAAAAAGTGTTCCATATTCCTCCCATAATATTTGTGTGTTTATTTGGTCCACACTCTTAATTCGAGGAGGGAGAAGTCAAGTGCCAAAGTAGTCTAGTGTGTATTATTAGGGTATGTTAGGAACTATAAGGATATTAATGCTACAACTTGAGGTCACTAAGGCATCATGTTAGTACAGAAACCACATTTTTAAGTATATTCCCTTGTTTTCATATAAAAGTGCCCATGTTTCTCTGACCCCCTACTTACTTCGAGACCGCTTTAATACTTATTTTTGTGCTTTACCCTAAGCCCGAAGATACTTGGTTCATGTTTCAATACTAGTGAAGATGACCTACTTCTATGATGGCACCTACTCATCTACCTAAGGTTAGTCCTTCGACTAACCCTGGTTCATGTTTCAATACCAACGGAGATGACCCACTTCTATGATGGCACCTTCTCCTCTACCTAAGGCAAGTCCTTCAACTGACCCTTTACATATTGAAAGATTTATTTCCTTTAGTGATACTACTATAGGAACTTCATATACTAAAGTTGAAGTCATTTTACCAATGATACTATGATCTTAGCATCCCCCATGACAAGCATTATGTTCTCATAGCCCGTAGAAATGGAAAATGGTAGGTACCATGCATCTTATTTTTTTATACGCCAATGTCCTCCAACCTTCGACCATTCTATAGATAGTTTGTAGAGGTGTTGTCAATAATAATATAACAACATTACTAACTTTAGATATCAACATGCCATGGAGGAGGAGATGGATACTCTCATCTCCCATGCAATGTGACAACTTGTAGATCTCACTTATATATGACAAGGTCCTTGTAGTGACGTACATCCTAGATGGTTTTGTTGCTTGATGCAAAGCTCGGTTTAGGAGTCCATATCTCCATCTGACCATTCCTTACTTGTATGAAAGATGGAAAATGGTACCGTAACGAAGTTGGTTTATATGGATGACATTATCCTTAGTAGTGGTGATGATGACTCGAAGGACATCGTAAAGTAAAAAACAGACATCGAGCCAGTTTATCATCAAGGACAATAGAATATTGTGATATTTCCTTGGGATTGAGATATCTCGTTCCAATCAGGGTGGCTATGGCATATAAGAAGTAATCTACCAATCTACTAAAGGGGATGGTGATGTTGAGATCAAAGCTAACCCAAATTCACATGGATCCACAACAAATACAACTATGAGTTCGTAAATTGGACACACAAGCTATTGAAGACAGTTGATTGGGAAGCTGCTATATCTATCACACGATTAAATATGTCGTTTGTGGTTGACAAGCTTAGTTACTTCATAGATTGTCCTAGTAAGGCCCCACTTTCACACATGTATGGTTAATCTGAGGTACATCAAGTTCCCTCCATGAAAGGGATTGGTGTTCACAACATGATCTATTATGGATCTTAAGACTACTTTAATGCTGATGAGGGATGAAAACTTGATGGATAATATTCTACCATTCGCTTTTGTACCTACTCTATAAACAGTTTGATCAATTAAAGAAGCAAGAAACATGCAATTGTTTCTTGAGTGAGTACAAGTCACTGGTTCTTGCAACAGGTAAACTTGCAACTTTCTTCTACTAGAGTGATGTAGCTTAGATGTTGCCACAATGACTAATGAATATAGCATACAATTCCATGTTTCATGAATGCACAAAACATGTAGAAGCAAACTATCACTACACCATAGACTCGATAATAATAAGCATTACACACCTTTAGGGCTCGTTTCGTTATCGAGATACCCCAAGTTACCCCAAGGTTATTAAGGGGTAACCTGGTTTACCCCCATGCATTCTTGGGTTGAAATTTGATCACAAACCAATGTGACATCACATCAAATTTCTCATTCCAACCCCTCTCAAATCCTCCTAACCATCCAAATAGTTACTATTCACACGAGGGTACTCCAGCACAATCCAATCCAATTACCAAGCAGACCCCTAGTGTAACTTCAGATAATCACACTATTGGCAAGCACACCAAACCTCTTGACCGCATGCACGCCAAACCTCTTCACTGCATGCACTGTGAAAGATCTTGTAACAAGCTGAACAATTGATATATATATATATATATATATATATATATATATATATATATATATATATATATATATATGCGCTTTCTCACGAGGGAAAGTGTTACATATTATGAGATGTGCATCTTTGGAGTCCCTTTTGTTTTTTTATTTTATGATGCAACCTACTTAACAAGCTGCATATTCCATGGGTTATACAAAGGGTTTATAACATCTTAGTCATCTCCACCCTTTATCCCATCATATCATATCATAATTGGGGATGCAAATGGTCGGATACGGATACAAGTACTACCATATCTTTATCTATTTTTGAATACGAATACAGATGCAGATACATATATTGACGAATATTAAAACTATCTTACCATATCATTAAAAAATAGATACGGATGTAAAACGGATACTAGTCACATAGGAGTAATGTTAGAAATACTCAATAAAATTGACTTAAATAATACATTTACTAAATGTGTTTGAATAATAAAAATTATATAAATATGGTAAAAGAAGGTATACAATTATGTTAGATAGGGTTAAAAATAAATTTATGACTATATTTATATACGAAAATGGATATATGGATATGGATGTTTGCGGATATTAAAACAATATCCATATCCGTACCCATTTTAATACGAATACATATGTCAAAATCTATACAAAACGGATACGGTGACCGGTCGAATACGGCTATATCCATAACCTTTTTGCATCCCTAATCACAATCATCTACTATTAATCAGTTAACTACTAAATGGTAGTAACTATCAAATAACGATGCAAACACATTTCAATCATTTACTTCACATCGTTGATGATAACATTAATATTTTTCTGAACATCTTTTACCTTAATTCCTTCATAGTAACTAGAGTTAGGTCAAGGATTATCCCACAAATTCGGTCACAGATTAAAATTGTCATTCTCAGCTCCGACCATTCAAACGAATGCAACCTTTAAACTTGGCAATATGGATCCTCAGACACCCACTACTGAAACATGAATACATGCAATCCTTTCCCACATGCATTCCCTTCCAACAATACCTACAAATTTGCTACATGCGATCCATTTTGGGAACGGATTCAACCAGCAATAAATAAGAAAGACTATCAAAACGAGAGAAACACACGAAAACACAACACAGATTTTATAATGGTACGACAATGAACCTACATCCATTGCTCATGTTAGACTCCCCTCTTTCACCAAATTCTTTGGAGTATAGAGAACATGTTTCCAAATGCTCTTTTATACCACAATGCTATGGTAAGGATTAGTGAGGGAAACCTGAAAATGATGATATATACCTTTGGTACATTAAAAAACTCGATGAGGTTGATATATGCATATTATCAACAATCAATCTTCATAAGATAAAACCTTACAATCCATTCAAATTTTTATTTCCAGTAACAATGAAAATAATGATTTCAAACAACCTTTACAAGAATGATATACTGCTCTGATTCAGACAAATGTATGAAGTTTCCACATACTAATCAACTATAGTTCAAAGGCAAATAAAAAGTAACAATGAAGAACAAGATGATCGTTCTGAATCAGTTATCAGTCAGCCATGAGTTCTCCAGCTACCCATATCGGCAACACATTGATGAGACAACTCTTTATAATGTAATGTTCAACATTCTCTACATCTGGACTGGACTGCTGCAAATAAATAGAAGCAAAAATATAAAATATCCGACCAGCCTTACGAATATAATTTAGGGGAAGAATATTTACCATTCCTTTTGAATGTCGAAATCAGAGAATACTGCTAATATACTGCTGTTAACCCTCTCTAGTGTAAAAGTCATGGAAAAGCAGGATGGAGTCATCAAGTTTGAGAAGTGCGCACTCCAACAACAACTTCCTCTTTAAATAACGATCTTTCAATTGCTCACGCATGCTATTGCCCGATTTAAGGTCTGCGATCTGAAATCAAGACATTAAAATTACGTAGAACTTGGCATTCATTGTAATGTAGTGCTTCATCAGCGGCAATTTATTCTCCATTTCAAAAACATAAATAAATGAAAAATCACAGCAAAATGTGTGATAATCTCCATGGGACTACTTAGCCAGCCAAAAACCACTGAATAATGTGATAGGGACTGTCCCACAAATTTCAGTTTATTTAACATCTTATGGAGATTCACGTAATTTTAGAAGTCTGTAAGCTGTGTCAATTTGCAAAGGACCCATTGCCAGCAATGTTTTCGAGGTCACAAAATACAAACTCACACTAAGTAGTAAAAAGCGATGGCATCTTGATATCCTCAAATAAAGGTCGCCCTAAAACACTATCTCTGTTGCGTACAAATTGTTTTTGATATTGTAACATACGAACTGCATGCACCAAGGGGTGAACGATGTTATACACGTACATTGATTACAATGACTAGGACACTGTTTGTACACATTGTAAATACTGTGAAATAAATATCAACAGTGGATCATGTCTCTTATGATGCCATAGACATCATCCGTTACTTATATACGAAAGATCTTAGGTGACGAGCGCTAAAATGCCTATGTTGATAAATGTGAACATTGCAGCTCGGCACTTCAGCAACTTGATCAGAACTGCACAAAAATAAGTTTCTACGAAGAGGTGTGGTGTTTGTTTCTTTAACCTGGGCAAGCTCCAGGGTCGGCACAAGGACAATTGTATTTAGGGACTTAACCTAGGGTAAAATAACTAGTTTGATTAATCGATGGCTCAATCGATAAGCTTGGGGAAATGCATGAATTTTCTGTTATTTTTATGCAGTTTAAGATGTTACAAAATGAGAGATATGCAAATGCTATGAGAATGAACAAACAATCACAACAAGAGGCACCTGGAGTCAATTATTAATATCATGCTAACATAAGGCAGAAATTAATCTCCAATTAAGTGTAATTTTAAGTTCTAACTCAACGTAAAGTTAAACGCACATAAATATCTAAGTCCCTAAGTTGCTTAATCCACAAATATTATCTATCAGGGAATTGACTACTAACCAGGAAATGAACTCTAAGATTAAATTCTACACGTTTCAAGATTTAAAGGACCTACTTATTTACAAATTTTGGACCTATGTGCTAACTTTGGCAATTAAAACAATGTCCAATAATCAATAATTTTCTCTGAATTATAAATAATTATATAAGCATATAACAGAGAGCAAAGCACGCCAATAGACAGAGAATGGAATGAGAATTCAAACAAAACTAATTTCATGCAATTTGGAGCTCAGATGATGACCAATTTATTAACAAACGAGTCCAGTGGCATTTTTGCAATGAAAAGACGATTAAAAATAATTAAAAACTAATTAAAATGCACTGTTTGGTGCTTATCTGTAGTAAAAATAAGCCGAAGGTTTTTCTTGTAAGTTTCCCAATCGTCCATGGATAATCTAGTAATTAAAGGGACCTATCAGGGCTTGGGTGCAATTAAACCCAGGTGGTTAATGTAAGGCACACAAGGTTGGACCTGAGTGCAAATGGGCGAAGCCTGTGGCAGGTGCTGCAATTTGCCCGTCCACGTGCCTCTTGCACATGAGGGGTGCTAGCTCGGGTGGCGATTCGGCGGGAAGGCGACGTGGCACGCGGCTGTACTTCAGGCGAGGCTCATGAAGACGCTCCAAGCTGAAGGTGTGGACTGTGAATAGGACAGAGGTCCCAACATGTTGATCGATGCAATCCAACGATCCAGAACGTGGTGAGGAAGGACGGTGATGGGCGAGGCTCTACAGGCGACCCTATGGCTAAACCGGGACCCAACTATGACCGTCAGATTGGATCGGAGATTGGATCCAATGACAACTGTTCTCCTTCCTCCTCCATGCGTAGTGGTGTCGAGGCGGTGCTTCAATGATGCCCTGGAAGCTCCTTCGTGGTCCTATGACGTTGCTGAGGGATCAGAGAGCTCAAGGAAGCAAAGGCGAAGATGTTGGTGACGAACCGGACCTGCTGTGTGGCTTGGCAGAGTGAGACAATGGAGGGTCATCGGAGGTGCAACTGGAGGCGGTGAAGCTTCCGAATATCCGATCAGTGCACATGTGGAGTACTTGCATGGGCTAGACGAGAAGAGCGACACGAGATGGGGTGATGGAGGGTCTGATGAGGGTGACTGGGTAAAGACCCATGGGAGGAGGTTGACCAGGTACACATGGGGTTCTAGATAAGGGAGGGGTGATGTCAAAGGTGTTGGTGAAGATCAATCAAATGTAGTGAAGCTAAGGTGGTGGTCAGATGGATCTGAAGTGGCTGGAACGCTAAGAATAAAATCAGAGAAAAGAAAAAAGGGGTGAGATCGATGACTCACCGAAGAAGAAGAAGGGGGCATCGCGAGGGCCTGTGCCGGAGCATGGAGGACTCTCGGTCTTCACGTTGACGTGCTCAATGAGGGCACGAAGCTCGAGCATCATCAGAGATGGACTGCGGTGGTGGAGGAGGTCCGTTGGATCTCACCGAAGAAGAAGCTGACATCTCTCAACCCAGGTCCTCATGTTGTTACCGAAAGGAAGGGGGCTCGACCTATTCTCTCCTGAAGGTGGATAAACCGGATAAGGAGGTGGTTGTTGGAGTTTTATGGGTTTGACGTAGGTGTAGGCAAGCGGTTTGCCAACATGGGAACGAGTATGCGCGTAGCGAACTCAAGTGAGGTGGTTGGTGTGTGAGAGGGGTGAATAGGGCGTCTAGTGGTATCAGAGTGAGGAGATGACATGTGGAGTGTTGTAGAAAAAGGAGACTAGTGGTATCTGAACGAGGAGGAGATGACATGTGGAGTGTTGTAGAAAAAGGAGCGAAGAAGCGCCAACGAGAATGAGAACGTGGGGGAGGTGACGGTTGCTAGAGGTGGAAGATGTACGACGATGGGAGCAGTCAACGGGGTCAGTGTGCACCGCTAATGAAGGGTCGGGCCACGTGGGTTGCCCAGAAATAGCCACGTGGCCCAATAGAACTACCAATAATACATATGAATCATGGATTCATCAATGAGTTCCTTATAGAATAGTTTGCTTCTTTGTTAGACAAAAACAGACAATATAATCATCTTTTGTTATTTTATATACTCAGCAATGATAACACCCATAACATTAAGCTCGGCAACTGAATAATGTCTCCATAGTCAATTGCCCCATTATATAATCAGTCATCTCTTGTATACGTCGAAGTTAACAAAATAACAAAACTCCTTAGTATTAAGTTTATGGAGTTTACATTACGCGGACAAATAATCATAATATGGGTGAGATAATTGAATTTAAGAGAAGGCACGTACCTATGTGCATACTAATAAACATTGAGCTAACAAGTGAGTGACTCATTTTCACAAGGGAAAATATAAATTTTGGATGGCAAAGGTAAAAAAGAAATGAGTGTATTTAGACACTAAAACGACAAATTACTTCTGTCAAGATAAATTACATGACCACTGTTGTCATAACATAAGAATGATGGGAATATGGATAAATATTTCTAAAATAGTATGCCACAGTCATAACAAGTCTTGGAAGAATACAAACTATTCTTGATAATTGAGATAAATAGTTCACCAATAATAAACACCTGGTTGCTTTCCTGAGCCGGGGAGAGCCTGACTACCACTACCTAGTGCTACTAGTAAACTGGCACAGTGTTTTCTTAGAGACAAGCAAATGCCAAGGAAATGAACTTGATTTGGGTTTGCAAAATGAAACAAAACTACCTATACGATTACGCAAGTAAACACAATACGCTGCATCAAATTAGCTTGAAATTGCTACTAAGGTGCAATCAGAATTCTAGCATATTAAATAGCTACCAGGTCAAGTAGATGACCAGACAGAAGCACAAAAAACCCCATCGAGATGCAAAGGTAACAAATGTTATACCTCCATGTCCTCATAATTGAGTGCTATTCTTTGGTTCAAATTTAAAGCGGCATGGTACATATCATCAAGCAAATGCTCCCACGCAGCATTTCTGTTAACTTTCCACAAAAAATGTGACTTTGAAGAAAATCCAGAAACCATTTTCTGCAAATGATGACAGCGAAACATGCACATCAACATTTAACGTAGGAGCTATTTACTTCACGGTAAAGATCAAGGAAAAGATATCTGTTCACAATTAATTACAACATGTATTCAAACATGGTTGATTACTATGCATGATATGTATCTTTGATAAGATGGATTCGATCCTATAGTGAAAACAACTCTAAACACAAACAAAAACAAACAAGGTTTCCAGTTTTTACCACACCTTCTCTGGTGCAGAGTAATAAGAAGACTTCGATATTATAAATATTCCAGCAACAATCAGCTGGTTGTTTCTAGTTTTCCACAATTGGATAAACCCCCAAAAAATCAGCTGGTTGTTTCTAGTTTTCCACAATTGGAAAAACCCCCAAAAAAAGTGAGTGGGAAAGATATTCAGCACGATAAACAACTTGTTTCATGAACACCACTTAACATTTATGGTGAGAATGAGAGTTTTGATCCTTTCAATCTCTTTAAATAAGACCAAATTCTTGTTTTTATAAGATATCTTCATATGATCTATTTCACTGACTATAGAAATAGATTCTTAAACAAGGTGTTATTTGATATAACCTTTCCAAGCTAAACTATGGTATTCAAGAAGAGAGGCAAGGATCAATGTATCTCTTATTACATGAAACATTAGAAGTATATAAACAATCTTAGAAAAATAGTGTATTCATTCCAATGACCAATGCTTTTGAATATTTCAATCACAATCATTTAATGCTATAATCATTAGTTTGTGTCATTTAGCCTGATGATAACCACAAAAAGGTCCATATAAAGGGAGGTTTCTTTATTAAGCATGTCCAACGGGAGCAGAACACTTTCCATTACCTACTTAGAATAACATCAGTGCATGCATGCATAAGAATGATGAGTGTTAAGAAATAGAAAGCGGAAGCGAAAACATGGAAAAAATAATAAAGAACATATGAAGAACAGGATTTAACGTGAAACCCTACTCCGTGAGGAGCGGGATGAAACCACGGGAGAAGACCTCTAAGGGCCGTGTTTGTCTATTGACTTTCTCAATGAGTATAGGAGATCTGGGGCTCCTTATATAGCCTCTCTAGAGCCCCCAAGTCCCACCACTGGACGATGTGGGACTAAACACTGGATGGGGGTAAATGGATCTTCTCCAGGATCCATTTACCCTGCTACAACTCATGACGCATACAATGAATACTCCAACAATGAGAACAAGGAGGGTGAGAAGGATGTTTAGAAGGCGAACGGGGAGGTGGGCACTCAGAGTTTGGGGTGAGAGGGACGGTAATGACTGTGGGTAACCTTTTGTGAGGGATTGAGAAAGAGATGATGGCCGGGTAAAAATGAAGAGGCGTAGAGAGGCATGGGGTAGGTCCTTCAGGAAGATTGGAGACGGTTGCACATTAGGCAAGGCCAGTCAAGTTCATAGCATAAATAGAGTGCCATGTGTGATGCTTTTATCGCCATTGATGGAACATTGCAAGAGATTAGTGATAATTTGGTATGTTCTCGTTGCGAGAAGGTTGGTAGAATCACAGGGGTTGATCGTGACTAAGGTCAATGATTTGCAAGTTGCTCCTCTCCAAGCTTCTGTCCAGCCCTCCTGCAAGCTGTGGGTGCTACAATCCAAGCCATTGCTGCTGTCCAGCCACTGTCAGGAGCAAAAACAGCAGTTAGAGCTGTTTATCAATAAAATCCAGAATATTTTCTCTTCGTCTGTGAAATTTATGAGAACAGATAATGCCTTGGAATTCTTCACACGTACTCTATCCCTTTTCTTATCTTCCTGTGGCATTATTCATCAAACAACATGTCCTTATACTTCTTAGCAAAATGAGGTTGCGGAGAGAAAGCATCGTCATTTACTTGATATCACTCGAACACTTCTTATTCAGAGTTGTGCCCCACATTCGTTTTGGGGTGATGCGGTTCTTACGGCATGTTATTTGGTGAATCGCATGCCCTCGCCCGTTCTTGGATGAAAAAACTCCTCGTTTTGGGGTGATGGGTTTTCTTATTGAAAAATAAATATGAAGTCGGGGATATGATCAAAAATTTTATCAATGAAATCCAAAATGTTTTCTCTTCGTCTGTGAAATTTGTAAGAACGGATAACGCCTTGGAATTCTGCACACGTACTCTATCCCATTTCTTATCTTCCTGTGGCATTATTCATCAACCAACATGTCCTTATGCTTTTCAGCAAAATGGCGTTGCAGAGAGAAAGCATCGTCATTTACTTGATATCACTCGAACACTTCTTATTCAGAGTCGTGCCCCACATTCGTTTTGGGTGATGTGGTCCTCACGACATGTTATCTGGTGAATTGCATGCCCTCGTCCGTCTTGGGTGAGAAAACTCCCTTTTCATTTGCCTTTCCTGACAAGAAGTTATTCTCACTTACTCCTCGTGTCTTTGGTTCAGTTGCATTTGTACACCAAATGGCTCTAGGTTTTGATAAGCTCTCTCTTAAGGCTATCAAATGTGTGTTTGTTGGGTACTCCAGGACTCAGATGGGATATCAGTGTTACGGTCCTTTGCACATGAAATATTATATAAGTGCTGATGTCACATTTTTTGAGTACGTAATGTATTTCTCTCCTACAGGCGACATATTGGCTTCGTCGAATTCTGATAATGAGGTTTACGTGCCACCTCCTCCCACAGCTTCGTCTTCTTCTCTACTTGTGCGTGCCGTCCCACCACCACCACCTCCATCACCTCGTCCACCACCTCCTTCACCATTTCCGCAATCTAGCCAGTCACACATCGTTCCTCCCTTACCAAAATTCTATACTCGTCGACCTGTCTCTGCTCATGGTCATCGTCAATCATCCGATGTGCCCCAGGTTTGTTTTGGTAACACGATTTCGAATGATGGGTCTGAAGTGTTTCTATGCAGGAGAATAGCCAACAGATGGATGAGGTTTCCTATGACTTGGATATTCCTATTGCTATTCGCAAGCAGAAGCGGTCTTGCGGTCATACCCCTTTGCTTCTCAGGTTTCCTTCCATCGTCTTACATGGGACTTCTAGAGATTCGTTGTTGCCTTATCTGCCATGGAGTTTCTGCAGAATTATCAAGAAGCATTGAAGAATAGTTTCTTGCGTATGGCCATAGAGGAAGAGATGACCACATTGCAATCCCGTGGTACTTGGAGCTTGGTGTCTGCTCCTCCTAGAGTGTCTGTAGTCAGTTGCAAATGGGTGTTTACAGTTAAATATCATGCAGACGGAAGCCTTGATCTCTACAAGGCAAGGTTGGTGGCACGTGGCTTCACTCAGACCTACGTCATGGATTACTTGGGCACTTTTTCTCCCGTGGCTCGTCATTCTACACTACGTATCCTACTTTCTGTAACAGTTGTACGCGATTGGCCTCTATTTCAGTTGGATGTTAAAAATGCATTTCTGTATGAAGATCTACAGGAGGAAGTCTACATGCAGCAGCCTCCTGGGTTTGCTGCTGAGGGGGAGTGTCAGCAGGTCTGTAGACTCCATAAGGCTATATATGGCCTTAAGCAAAGTCCAAGAGTGTGGTTTCAGAAGCTCTTAGATTTGATTGAGAACCAAAGATTGAAGTGGTCTAACGCAGACCATTCACTTTTTGTGCAGAGGACATCTAGAGGTACTGTTGTCAGAATGGTCTGTGTTGATGATATTCTATTTACAGGAGATGATATGCAAGAGATAAAGATGACAAAAGAGTGTCTAGGCCGTCAGTTTGTTACTAAGAATCTGGGCACCCTGATGTACTTCTTAGGGTTGGAATTTGCTAGGAATGCACAGGGTCTTGTGATGACCCAAAAAATATGTTACATACATGCTTGTTGAAACGGGTATGATTGGGTGTCGACCCTCTACTACTCCTATGGATCATAATATGAGATTATACGATGATGATACAAATGAAGTGGATAAGAGGAGATATAGAGAGATTGTGGGAAAGCTCTTATATGTTACCATTACCAGACTGGATATCTCATTTGCAGTGAGTCAGTTCATGGAACAACCTCGACAAGTACATATGGATGCTATATACATGATATTGAGATATCTAAAGTCTTCTCAAGGTGCAGGATTACTCTTCAAGAAAGAAGGCAACTCTTAAGGTATCTGCATGTGCCGATGCTGACTATGCAGGGTGTCCTAAGGATAGGAAGTTCACGACATACTTTGTAGTATTTGTCGGTAGTTCTCTTGTTTCTTGGAAAAGTAAGAAACAAACAGTTATGGCTAGATCAAGTGCCAAATCTGAGTATAGAGCTATGACACAAGCAAACACAGAAATGATGTGGGTTCGAGCAATATTAGTAGATTTAAATGTAGATGTTCCTCTACCCATGCAGCTACATTGTGATAATCAGGTTGCCTTGCTCATTGCAAACAAGACTACATTCCATGAGTGAATTAAACATATGATGTATACTGCCACATTATACTAGAGATATGATCCAGAAGGGGTTGTTCTCTATCTCTCATGTCAGTTCAGGAGAGCAAACAACAGACATCTTTTACCAAGGCATTTCTCCGGGGGCCATTTCACATTTCAAAAGTGTTCATCCAAATAAACAAGGTCTCTATTTTTCCCAACATACACAAAAAGAGTTTTGCATATACTTGCTTGTTCATTCTTCTGAATCATGGTTGACATTTAAACTAGTCTTGAATGAAATTGGAAAATGGAGATTGGTTAAGACCTTAATGCACTAACTTCAGAGGAACATTATAGGATTTGGGGATAAGACTTTTTAGGTCCATAATGACTTAATTCTGTGAGTACACTAGCCTATGTTCACATGTCATCTTGATGAGTCTCAGTATAACACTTAACAACGCACGCATGACTCTCAGAGACAATGGCTTGACTCGGACACACAACTTACACATAGCTCAACACGGATGAGGTGGTGAGGAGGCAAAATTCTTTGGCTTGGGGTAGCATACGAGGGTAGTACTGCTAGCCATAACTTCTCGTCTTCTTTAGGGAGGGATGTGCGTCTCAACCTGGTCTAGTGGTATTGAGGTCTAAAGACAGGAGTCTGTGGGTTGCAATAATGCTTCAAAAGAGGGATAATCTACTGGCTCAAGAAGAAAAACTCCTTATGTAAATGTTGCACCATGTAGATATGTTGTACATATGCACATCAAAAAAAGTGCAAAATCAAGAACAACTCCAAAAAAGGGAGACATTCCTGATTGAAAATAAAATACCTGTCGGAGTGTATATAGTGATAAGCAAAACTTATGTATTCCACCGTCTCATCTCATGGAATCTTGCAATTGGAGACTTTACACTGGTTAAGCTCCAATGGATACGTGACTACACTGGTCACGGTCCATTCTCTTCTTTCCCGCTCTTCTTGAGCTGGTTGCACTTGAACTTAGAAGGGAATACCCTGCTCCTCGAGGAAAGAGCTGCAAGACTGGGGGATTAGAGTTCCCTTTAGAAGGAGGTTGTTTCTTTGCAATTTCTGAGGTGGGGAGCTACATGTCACATACATAGTAAAAGGAAAGATTTATAGTCATTAGAGTTTGCGTATGTAGACTTGTTCTGACTTGTTTGTTAAGGAGTCCTGACCATAGAACTGTAGAACTTGGAGGCTGTTGAGTCTTAAACCTATCTCTCAATAAGGTTCCGCTGAACTAATAATCCAAAGGTCTGATTGAGCTCCATACTCCAATATAATGAACATAAGTTTAATAATCGACTTTGGTTTCTTTTTTTTTCTTCTTTTTTTTCACTTCTTTTTCAAATAAGCGTTGCTAAGGGACTAGGAAAGGTAAAGTATAGGAGGATGATAAATCTACGATTCTCATTCTTTATTCTTTTATTTTAGCTTTATCTTTTAGCAAAAACATCTATAAATATATGCAAATACAATAAATTGACTATGTACATGTTCTTTATTAATATCTCATAATTAACACTTGTTTTTCAAAAAAATAAAGGAATAAAAAGAAAAGAAAAAGAAGAAGGGTGTATTTAGAATAAATACAGAGTGACCCAAACCCCCAGAGAAGGTCAAGACTTGACATGATCGACAAGAAAATAAGTAGAGAGAGATATGGGTACACCGTGTATTGTACATATCACCTATGCTTGTACAACTAATATTTATATTTATTTTGGAATATATAAATATCTTATCACTTTTGAACACTTGTATAGAGTCCTAGAAATAACATAAAAATAAAATAAAAAATCAGATAATACAAAATAAAAATAAAAATAAAAATAAAATCAACAATTCATTGTACAAAAGACACTTGTATATATACAATACCTATTTATTTAATACCCTTTTGTAGAATATAAAAATCATTTTATACTTCTTACATTATTTTGTAAATGAATAAAATATAAAATGAAAATATTTTTAAAAAAATAATAAAATAAAAATAGTTGTACATAATACATATACATAATATACCTTTATATACCGCAATGTATTGTATATACCCTATTTTTATTTTCATATAAATAATTAAAAATCACAGAAAAATAGTATACAAAATAATAAACAATTTTTGTTTTATTCATTTTTTTATTTTGAAATCATTTATTATTTTATTTGTAATTATTTTTATTTATCCCCCTATTTTGTCTTCTAGCATATTCTGTCTGTTTTCTCTACTGTTTCTGATTGGTCTACCTCGGTTTCATTGTCCGCGGTCAACATGCCCCCTTCTTTTTTACTAGATGGGTTTCGCAGCGAATTCTGCTTATTATACCAACCCGACTCCTTAGATTGGGCCCTCATTCCTTCCGTTTGAAGGATGTGAATCCCTGATCCACGTTCGACGCCAATATTGGGGATCCGCGTCTCGGTTCGCACGCTCCTACTCGACCCTTCTCGAACCCAGGACACCTATAAAAATCGTGCACCCCCTCCATTTTCTACCATGTCTGGCTACTCCACCACTTCCGTTGCGCCCAACCCCTCCTTTTTCAGACGGGCGAGAGAGGGAGGTTGCATGCATCGTTTGGAGTCGAGTGCCCTAAGTCCAGTCACACCTTTGTCCAGCTCTGTCGCAAGGAGCTCCAGCCTCTAGTGACACCGTCCATTAAGGCCATCACCTCGGAGACCCTCGTTCTCCAGCCCATGCGACAACAGAACTTCGTAGATAACATCTTGAGCTTCGATAGCATGCATCTCTTTCGATCTTTTCATCTTAAGTTTCGCATCCACCTTCATGGTATCCACCGTATCGACACTCCGTCCCATACCCTACCACTTCGCTCCGACTATCATACGCCGCATCCGACTCGTGCCCCGCTTCTCCATCTGGCTCCGCAATCTGGTCATCGGTCCAACCATCGGGTTGGAACGAAGCTTAGGTTGATTCCTCCCCATCCACTAGACCTGAACCATTCACCTACCCCCGCTCTGTTTACGCTTGTTTTATCCTATAAACTGTGGCCGGAGATCTTTCTCTCTCCGAGCTCCCAATTCTTTTTGCAGGACTAGCGTCAAAGAGCCTCACCTGGAGGCTTAATCAATCAAAAAACGCTCCCAAGTTCCGCCATGCGACGATCACCTCCAGGTCATACCCTGTTGGGTCCCGAGCTTGACCTAAGATTCCCTGACACGCGGAGGCATTTTACGGACCTGTTGATGGCCAATACGACACCGGAGGAAGTTGCACACGATTCGAGCTCGCTTGTAGCGAGTTCGTAGATTGTTCTTGAAGACTTCCTCTCCGTCGTCCGATGAAGAACCAACATGAGGGAGCCCCAACTACCGTTGGATGAGGAGCAACACTGAGCATCAGATCCATCTGAGCAAGTGCGAAGTGTCATCGGTATATCTTAGCTGTTGATCACGTTAAGTGATTCTTTCCCCACCATCTGTTGGCGTGCAATGAAGGGGTAGTCCAATAAGCCTACGTGGCCGTGTTAATCATTTTGGATAATTTGCAGTCAGACCCTCTCGTTTACTTTATTTGCATTTTAATCCAGTAAAGCTGAACTCGCATGTCGTCTCATGTGCTATTTTGGGTAAAATCTTAGTGTTCATGTTTATCTTTCTGTTCTTAATGCCCTGTTTATCATTCCGCTTCCGCATTCCTATTTTCTAACAATGATAAATCTACAATTTCAAATACAACTCATGATTGTTGGTACCACAATCGGGTACCACATCATTAGTAATGTATATCGATATCTTTGGGCATAAATGAGTAACTTAGGTATAAATATGATTACACATACCAATATTCGAGCATGAAGACTGTTGGGAGAAACAAGCTTGATGCTTTTAGAATGAACGAAGGGCTCTGTTATATAGGACAAAAGCCCTTGGGTTAATTACATGATAAGTACAAATGAAAACATGAAATATAAAATGAGACCAAGAGATTTATTTATCTCAACACTCCCCCTCAAGCTGGAGTATATATATCGATCATGCTTAGCTTGGAGCAACACTTCTGAAAAGGACTTCTAGCTAGTGCCTTGGTGAAGATGTCAACCGTCTGATCTCCTATGGAAATATGGGAGGTGGATATGAGACCTTTTTGAATCAGGTCTTTAGGCAATCCGCCTCTATATGCTTTGTCCATTCATGAAAAGCACGATTATTGGCAATAAATAGTGCAACCCGATTATCACATAAAAGTTGCATTGGTACGCATTTGCGGTCCATCGGAGGAGGGACTTGGTATAAGGGATGTGGATTCAATGAACAAGGCCTTGCTTGCCAAGTGGGTGGTACGCATTTGGGGTCCATCTGACTCGTCGGTGTTGCGATTGCTCAGGGAGACTTATGGTTTCACAGGGGAGTTGGTGGCTGGGAGGAAGCGTTACGGGTCCTCGTTATGGAGCAAGATCCGTGCCGTGATTCTAAGCCTTAAGCCTTTTCTCCGGCCTCATTTGGGGAATGGTCTTCGCTTCTGTTTCTGGCTTGATGACTGGACGGGGGAGGGGGTGTTGGCCAATCGGTTTCCGAGGTCGATGGCTTTGGCCATGGACAGGGGGCGCGGGTGGCGGAGGTGGCTGAATCGGGGTCGTGGGCGCCGACGTTCCGTGTTGTTCTCTCGGATCAGAGGATGTAGGATTTCTTGAGGTTGTTGTCCGACATTCCCCCAACTGAGGAGATGTCGGGTGATCCCGACCATTTTGTGTGGGAGGACGGCAGGTTCTCCGTGAAGAAAGCTTACAGGAGGTTGGCTTCTGGGCTGGTGGAGCGGGACGAGGATCTTTGTGCAGATTTGAAGGTGATTTAGGCGGCTAAGATCCCTACTCGGGTTAAGGTCTTTCTTTGATGTCTTAGAAGAGACCGGATCTCTGACAAAGTGAGAGGAGCCAGACTGTTGGGCGCGACGGATATGAGGTGTGACAGATGCGAGGACGGTGTGGAGAGTGTGGACCACATCTTCTTTGCTTACAGGTCTTCAGTCAGTGTGTGGCAGTCGTTGGGGCTCCCGTGGGTTTAGGCCTCCGATGCGGTGCGTTTTTGGGGGTCCATTCGGGCAGTGGGCCTTGGGTCTTCCGGCGATGTCTCCAAGCCATTTGCAGTGCTATGGGCTATTTGGCTGGGCAGGAATGATACGGTTTTCAAGGGGCATCAGTTTTACTTTGAAAATGTTCTTGCTAATTGTAATGCCTTGTACAACTTCTGGATCTCAAACTGATGTATCCTCTTGCTTTTCAATGAAAGCTTTGGTGTGGTGATTCCCATCTTGGCAAGTCACCCCCGTCTTCCTTAGTCAAAAAAAAGTTGCATTGGTAGAGGAACCTTAATGGTATGGTCAGTCAATACCGATCTAACCCACATCATCTCTGCACTTCCTTGTGCCATGGCCCTGTATTCAAATTCTGCACTTGATCTGGCCACCACTGTCTGCTTCTTGCTTTTCCTTGAGATCAGTGAGCTCCCGACAAACACAACAAAGCTCGAAGTAGACCTTCTATCTTAGGGACATGCTGCATAATCAGCATTTGCGCAAGCTATTACCTCAATAGATGTATCCCTGTTGAATATAAGACCCAAGCCAGGTTTGTTCTTCAAATATCTTAATATCATATAGACATCATCCCTATGCACCTTTCTGGGCTGCTCCATGAACTGGTTAACTTTGCTTACTGCAAACATAATATCTGGCCTGGTGATAGTGGCATATAAAAGCTTCCCAACAAGTTCTTTATATCTCTTTTTATCTACCTCCTCAGTGTCATCATCATATAATCTCATGCTCGGATCCATAGGGGTAGTAGCAGGCTTGCATCCTGTGACACCTGTCTCAGAAAGAAGATCCATCACAAACTTCCTCTGAGTCATTACCAGACCACTCTGGTTCCTGGCGAACTCCTACCCAAGGAAGTATCAAAGGGTGCCAAGGTCCTTAGTCACAAATTGTTGACCTAGGAACTCCTTGACAGTTTGAATGCCTTGGTCATCATTCCCTGTGAGTACAATGCCATCTACATACACAAGAATGGCAACATTACCTCTCTGTGTCCTCTGAACAAAAAGTGAGTGGTCTGCAGTAGACCGTACAAACCTCTGGTGCTCTATCAACTCTGGTCTGCAGTAGACCGCCCAAACCCCTGGTGCTCTATCAACTCTGATAGCTTCTGGTACCAACCTCTAGAACTCTGCTTCATGCCGTAAATTGCCTTGTGGAGCCTGCAGACCTTCTGGGACTCCTTCTCAGCAGCAAACCCTGGTGGATGCTGCCTGTAAACTTCCTCTTGAAGATCCCTGTATAGAAAGTCATTCTTCACATCTAGTTGATACAAAGGCCAATCTCGTGAAGCAACAACGGAAAGAAGAATTCATAGTGTCGAATGTTTAGCGACAGGAGAGAACGTGTCCTGATAATCCACCCCATAGGTCTGGGTGAACCCACGTGCCGCAAGTCTTGCCTTGTAGTGATCCACACTGCCATCTGCTCTTTGCTTCATTGTAAATATCCAGTTACAGCTTAGAACAGAGGTGTCTTGTGGAGCAGCACAATGCTCCATGTTCCACGCTTCCTCAAAGATGTCATCTCCTCTTCCATTGCAAGTCGCCACCTTCAGTCTTGTAGTGCCTCCTGATATGTACGTGGGATAGTAACTGCATAGAGCCCCACTACAAACTGCCTGTACTCCTCTGAAAGATGATCCAAAAAAACATGTGCAACAAGAGGCTACGTAGCACATTGGCGACAAGGCTTCCTGAGGGCAATAGGAATCCCCAGATCATCAACCATTCTTGTTGGGAAACGTGAATGAGATGGTTTATTCCATAGCCCTAGGCTCTCTTATATAGGAGAGTAGCCTATGGGTAAATTACATAAAGAGAATAGCAAGAAAAATAAAATAACAAAGAGATACACAAAGCTTATATGCGTCAACACTCCCCCTCAAGATGGAGCATAGATATCAATCATGCTCAGCTTGGACGCACACTTCTGGAATGGGCCTCTAAGTAATGCCTTGGTGAAAATATCAGCAGTCTGATTCTCTGATGTGACGTGAGATGTAGCAATGAACCCTTTCTGAATCATGTCACGTATGTAGTGACAGTCGACCTCAATATGCTTGGTCCTCTCATGAAAAGCTGGGTTATTTGCAATGAACAAGGCGGCCTGATTGTCACATTCCAACATCATAGGAAGAGGTATATCAAGACATAGATCTGCAAGTACGGATTTCACCCACATCATTTCTGTGCTGGCCTGGGCCATAGCCCTATATTCTGATTCAGCACTGGATCTAGCTACTACTGTCTGCTTCTTGCTCTTCCACGAAACTATAGCATCTCCAACATAGACTGCAAACCCTGATGTTGACTTCCTGTCCTTGGGGCATCCTGCATAGTCTGCATCCGCGCATGCTGTGACAGAAATCTCCTTTCCTTTCTTAAATAGCAAGCCTGCACCTGGAGATGATTTTAAATATCTTAGAATCATGTGTATTGCATCCATATGGGTCTGACGTGGTTGCTCCATGAACTGGCTCACACGACTCACTGCAAACTGTATATCAGGTCTAGTGATCGTGACATACAGTAATTTGCCTACCAGTTCTCTGTACCTTCTCTTATCCACCTCTTCTGTGTCATCATCATACAGCTTCATGCTAGGATCCATTGGTGTCGTAGCAGGTCGACACCCTAGCATACCTGTCTCACTCAGTAGATCTGTGACATACTTCCTCTGTGTCATGACTAATCCATATGGATTTCTAGCAAATTCCAGCCCCAGAAAATATCTAAGGACTCCCAAGTCCTTGGTGACAAACTCGGTCCCCAGCCTTTCCTTTGCCTGCTTAATGCCTTGGTCATCATCACCTGTAATCATGATATCATCAACATAAACCATGATTACAATGATACCTCTCGCCGTCTTTTGCACGAACAAGGAATGATCAGCATTGGAGCGTTTATATCCTTGTTTCTCAAAGAGGTCTGAAAGCTTCTGAAACCATGCTCTGGGGCTCTGCTTAAGGCCATAGATGGCCTTATGTAATCTGCAAACCTTGGAACACTCCCCCTCAACAGCAAAACCAGGTGGTTGTTGCATATAGACTTCCTCCTGCAAGTCTCCATACAGAAATGCATCTTCACGTCCAGTTGATAGAGTGGCCAGTCTTTAGCAACCGCAACAGATAGCAGGATCCGTAAAGTGGAATGACGCGCCACAGGGGAGAACGTGTCTAGGTAATCTACCCCATACGTCTGCGTGAAGCCCCGAGCAACAAGGCGTGCCTTGTACCTGTCAATAGAACCATCTGCATTGTGCTTAACTGTAAACACCCATTTGCAACTCACCGGGCTAGCATCTGGAGGTATAGGAACCAAACTCCAGGTTCCTCTAGACTGAAGTGCCTCCATCTCTTCTTCCATTGCTAGTCGCCATCTAGCATCCTGCATAGCATCCTGATGGTTCCGTGGAATGGCTGTAGCTGAAAGTGCCATAGCAAACGTCCTGAACTCTCCAGATAGCCTCTCGAAAGATACCGCTGCTGACAATGGATATGTGGCACAGCTTCGTTTCGGCTTGCGTAGAGCGATTGGAACATCCAGATCATTTGTGTCATCACCATGCTCCTGTAATGCATCCTGCTGGGAAATGTCGTCAGATCCATCAACATTAATATTTTCATTACATACCGTAGGCGGGCTAGTTGACGGTTCATGACCATGAGCTGGAGGAGGCCTGCGAGTGTAATGAAATGGTAGCGGGGATACTAGTGATGGTGGTGGTGGTGGATTTTGCGGTAGTGGTGACGGTGGCAATGGTGATGGTGGTGCCATGAATACGGTATCAGGAGGTATAGATGGTGGCTGCATGTTCCCGGATTCTGAAAAAAACATAATGGATTCAAAGAATGTAACATCTGCACTGATCATATACCGCCGACGCACAGGGTCAAAACACTTGTACCCCTTTTGAGTTCTGGAGTATCCCACAAAAACGCACTTGACAGCCCTAGGAGAGAGCTTGTCAGAACCAGACGACAACTGATGGACAAAAGCGACTGACCCAAACACACGAGGGGTAAGAGTGAACAGATCCTTGTCAGGATAAATAAGTGAAAAAGGAACCTGTTCATTCAAGACAGACGAGGGCATACGATTTATAAGATAACATGCAGTGAGAACTGCATCACCCCAGTAGGAATACGGAGCATGACTCTGAATGAGAAGTGACCTTGTGACATCAAGAAGGTGATGGTGTTTTCTTTCTGCAACCCCATTTTGTTGAGACGTATGAGCGCAGGATGTTTGGTGAACAATTCCTTTAGAGGAGTAGTAGTTGGCTAGATTATTGGTGCACAATTCTAAGGCATTGTCACTTCTCATAATTTTGACAGTTGTGGAAAAAACATTCTGAATCTCATTTAGAAAGTGAATAATAATATTTCCAGCTTCAGACTTATTTTTCATTAGAAACACCCATGATGCTCTAGAGAAGTCATCCACAAATACAATGTAAAACCTGTGCCCCTGATGATCGGGAACACGACTCGGACCCCAAACGTCGACATGAAACAACTCAAACTTGGAGTTACTACTCCGACCTTGACTACTGGGAAAAGATGACCTGTGATGTTTTCCCAACTGACACGCCTCACACTGGATAGGTATGTGAGAAAGACTATAAGGTAGGACTAGACGCAACTTCTGAAGCGGTAAATGACCAAAACGCAGATGCCACAGGAGAGGAGATACTTGTTCTGCGGGAGAAGCTGTGATTCCGGCAAACGGGGTCTGGTTCAGACGATAAAGGCCTCCTTGCTCATAGCCATGACCAATCACGTTGCCCGTACGGATGTCCTGAAAAATCAATGAAGATGAATCAAAAATAGCTCGACAATGAAGATCCTTTGTAATCTGACTAATTGACAACAAATTCATAGAAAAATGTGGTGCATGCAAAACATTCTTGAGTTGCATAGAAGACGTCAATCTAATCTCCCCCTGACCCGTGATAGGAGAATGCGTGCCATTGGCAATAACTACTGTCCGTCCTGGAGGAATCTGAGTGTATCCTGTAAGTAGGCTCTGGTCGCCACATAGATGATGTGTAGCGCCGGAGTCCATGATCCATGGCAGTGTATCAGATCTACTACTATGGAGTGCAAGTGGACTACCTGAAGTACTGGTAGATGCCGAGGCAGAAGCAGCAGCATCAGTATGGTTCTCTGTAGTCGGTGCTGGACCAGATGGTGGAATAATGCCCCTGAGACGGGCAACTAGATCATCAAATCGTTGATCCAGTGTAGCAGCAGGAGGGGGCTCTATCTGCTCAGCGGCTCGTGCGGATGCAGGAAATCCATGCTTTGAGTAGCATGTATCTTCAGTATGTCCGACTCGGTGACAATATGAGCATGTTGGCCTAGTACGGCCACCCCTTCCACGGGGAGTACGTCCACGGCCCTGGTGATGAGAACCACGGCCTCTGTAGGCCGCCATGGCTGAGGGATTCTGACTCGCGGCTGCTGAAGGTACTATGATCCTACTCAGCCTGTGAAATGCCTCCTCCATGGGAGGAATAGTCGAGTCCGCCAAAATCTGTGAACGTGATGCCTCATATTCTGGATCAAGTGCAGCGAGAAACACACCCACCATCGTCGCATTCCTGTATGTCTTCTGTTGTTCTGGCGTGGCGGTAAGAGGCATGAAGCTATGGAGCTTCTCAAACATCCCTCTCAATGATGTATAGAGAGAATGCAAAGGACGGCCGTTCTGCTTTATTGTGAATATGTCATGCTGTAGTTGCAGAATTTTCGTCTCATTTTTCGCCTGAGAATACGTTGCCGCCAGGATATCCCACATGTCTTTAGCCGTGGGTTGATGTAAGATGTCATTGGCGATTTCAATCGCCAATGTACCGGATAGCCATACCTTGGCATATGCATCATCGGCCTCCCATGAGGCATAAACTCCAGTCTTCTCTGCAGGCTCGGGCTCGGTAAGAATGTGCTTCTTACCTGTAGACTTCATCATACTCATGAACTGCATTGCCCACAGTTCATAGTTCGTACCATCCATCTTGACAATGGGCGCTGGACCACGAAATGCGCCCATAGATGGGATATCTGCCTTGCTTTCTGACATGATGGAGACGGAAGACTGGAGCGACTGAGAGGATATAGTCTATGTCTACAATGACATAGATGGGATTAGTTGCGTGTGTAGACTTCAGGCAACTAACCCCATGTAGATCAGGAGCTGTGCCCTAGGGTTTTGGGACTTAGGGCACGTATGCACGTGCAGGAAGCACGCGCGCGCACAACTGGATGCAAGTGCAGGCGCTTTACACAGCGCACAGGAGAGCGTGCGGTGACTGGATGCGCGCTAGGCGCAGGATGCGCGGTGGCTGGAGTCGCACGCTAGATGCACAGGCGCACCGTTGCTGCGCACAAGATGGGTGCGCGCAGGATCGGCGAGGCGCACAGTTGCTCAGGCGCTGGATGGGCTGCGCGCTAGGTGCGCTGCACGCTGCGCGCTGGAGTCGCACACGATGAAGATCGCAGGGGCGAGATCGCAGGAGCGAGATGAAGATCGGAGAGACGCTGCAGTCGAGCGACGAAGATCGGAGCGGCGCCGAGAGGGGAGAGAGAGAAGAGAGGCCGGCGGGTGGGGTGGGTTAGGGTTAGGGTTTCGAGAACTCCGGTCTAGGACCGTCGCTCTGATACCATGTTGGGAAACGTGAATGAGATGGTTTATTCCATAGCCCTAGGCTCTCTTATATAGGAGAGTAGCCTATGGGTAAATTACATAAAGAGAATAGCAAGAAAAATAAAATAACAAAGAGATACACAAAGCTTATATGCGTCAACAATTCTATTTTTAGAATCAACTCGTCCTGTGTATCATGCAAAATTCCAGTGCCATCAGTAGAAACAATGTTTTCATGACATACGTGAGGTGTGATGGATGATGTGGACGACACATGAGCAGAGGGGCGAGTAAAAAACTTGCGAGTGTAAACACGTGGTAAGAACTTGGATTGGGTAGAATGTAGATCGAGGTGGTGGAGGATGTAGTGGGAGGAGGTGGTGGGAGCTGTGACGTAGTATTGGGTTCATTTGGTGGGGGAGTTAGAGGTGGAGGAACACCAACATCTTCTCCAAAAGTAGCATTGGACAACCAGTCACCTGTAGGAGAGAAATACATGATCGACTCAAAGAAAGTGGCGTCAGCACTCACATAATATCTGCGGCCTACACGATCAAAACATGTATACCATTTTTGGGTATGAGAATAACCGACAAAAACACATTTGACAGCTCTAGGTGAGAGCTTGTCACGACCATGACTGAAATTGTGGACAAAGGCCACATATCCAAAGACTCTTGGAGTAAGGGGGAATAGTTCCTTCTCGGGAAACGTAATGAAGAAGGGAACCTTCTCGCGAAGTATGGTAGATGGCATGCGATTCACCCATGGTTTCAGATTTCGCGAAATTTTGGTTTCGACAAGAAACCGAAATCTCGAGCGAAATGACGATATAAGGACAGTTTCTGATCATATTTTCACAAATGGTAGTCGATATGGGCGAAATGTTGTCAAAATTTCGTATCAACTAGGTATCGATACGATATCCGAAACCGATATTTAAATCCTTGGACTCACCAAGTAGCAATCAATGAGAACTGCGTCCCCCCAGAAAGAATGAGGGGTACGGTTCTGGATCAACAATGTTCTTGTGACGTCAAGAAGGTGACGATGTTTACGTTCAGGTACACCATTTTGTTGTGAAGTGTAATTGCAAGAGGTTGGTTGAGATATTTCTACATTCCATGTATCTTTCGTGTTATTTCTATTTCTTTCTGTCTACTATGTAATTTACCCGCATGCCTCTCCCTATATAAGAGAGCCTAGGGTTACAAGAAATAGACAACTCTTATTTTTCTTCCAACATGGTATCAGAACGACGGTCCTAGACTGGAGCTCTCGTGCGCTAAACCTAGCCCCACCTCCAAGCCCCGCGCCTCCAGCCCTTGCCGACTCCCGCTCCCATCCACCAGGCCCTCGCCGTGCTTCCAATCCTCGTACCGTAGCTTCCAGGCCCTCGTCAAGCCGCCAGGCACTCGCCGCACTGCCATGCCCCTTATGTGCGGCCCCAGGCCCTCGCGCACATCGCCAGGGCCCTTCACACGGCTCCCCAGGCCATCACGCAAGACCTGCGTTGCCTGACTCAGCCACGCCCTCCCTCCCACCGCTCCAGCATTGCGTTGTGTGCCTTAGGCCTCCGTGCCTTAGGGCCTCGCATGCGTTGTCCCCTGCATGCGCAGACTGCACGCTTCCGCGTGTTCCTGCAGATTTTCCCCGTGCGTTTTTCGCCTCGGCAATGGGTTAATTGCAATATGAGTCTACACTTGCAACCAAATCCCCACACGTATGTCTAGATGGTTATCTTCGCAAATCTACCATATCTAGTCTTTCTTCATCGACATCATGTCAGAAAGTAAGGTCGATGTTGCCTCTACATGCGCATTCAGAGGTCCAGCGCCTATTGTCAAAATGGATGGAACAAACTATGAACACTGGGCTATGCAGTTCATGAGTCTTGTGAAGTCAAGTGGTAAGAAACATATTCTTACCGAGGATGAACCGTTGGAGAAGACTGCAATAAACTCCTCATAGGAGGCAGACGACGCTTATGCCGAAGTTTGGCTCTCTGGTACATTGACAATTGAGATCGTCAATGATGTGCTGCATCAGCCTGCTGCTAAGGCGATGTGGGATATCCTTGCAGCAACATATTCTCAAGCATGGACTGAGACGAAGATCCTTCAACTTCAGCATGACATATTCACTATTAAGTAGAACGACCGTCCTCTGCATTCACTGTATAAATCCTTACGTGGGATGTTTGAGAAACTTCACAGATTCATGCCTCTAACGGCAACTCCAGAGCAACAGAAGACATATCAGAATGCTACTATGGTAGGGGTATTCCTCGCAGCCCTTGACCCTGAATATGAAGCTGCTCGCTCTCAGTCTCTCAGATTATAGCAGATGCCACTATTCCTCCCATAGAGGAGGCTTTCCGCAGACTCAACATGATTACTATTCCTTCTACAGCCTCTAGTCAGATTTCCTCGACCATGACGACCTTTCGAGGAAGAGGAGACCATTCGACCTTTTGTGGGCGTGGACCTTGTGGTAGAGGAGGTCACACTCGTCATCCTTGTACTTTCTGTCACCGTCCAGGTCACGCCGAGGAGACATGCTATTCTAAGCATGGGTTCTCGGCATCAGTCCGTGTTGTAGAGCAGATTGAGTCTCTTGTTGCTTTTACTCTAGATGTTTGATCATCTTGTTGCCAGACTGAGGGATATTATAACCCCTTCCGCTTCACCATCCTCTGGAGATCACTCAGATGTGGCAGCCTCTACGGCTGCCAGTATCTCTGCTACAGCTAGCACCTCAGGTACTTATGCCCTTACATCTTGTTATGTATCTGACAATATAGAGTGGATTATGGGCTCCGGTGCTACACACCATATATGTGGAGACAAACAACAACTTGCGTCATATAGACAAGTTATGTCAGGGAGAACAGTTGCGATAGCTGATGAGACTCATTCCCCCATTACAGGACAGGGGGAGATCACTTTGACTCCTTCAATGCGTCTGCAGAATGTGCTACATGCTCCCGATTTCTTTATGAATTTACTTTCCAAATAGTCAGATTACACAGGATTTGCACTGCCGAGCTATTTTTGACCCATCGTCTCTTATTTTTCAGGACATTCTTACGGAAAAAGTGATTGGGTGTGGAAGTGAGCAGGGTGGTCTCTATCGTCTGGTTTGGATTCCATATGCAGGCATCTCTTCTCATTCGTTTGGATCAGTATCTCCGTTCACTTGGCACCTTCGATTTGGTCATCTCCCTCTTCAGAAGATGTGTCATATGCTACCGCAGATTCCACCTAGTTCTTCCTTTTAGTGTGAAACTTGTCAGTGGGGAAAGCATCATAGGTCTACCTTTCCTAGTCGTCAGAGTTGGAGCAGTAGCTCCCTTTTTGAGTTATTTCATGTTGACATCTAGGGTCCGAGTCGTGTGCCTGATCATCAAGGACACATATATTATCTTGTTGCTGTGGGCGATTTTTCACGATTATCATCGGTGTTTTATTTGAAAAATAAATCTGAAGCAGGGGATGTGATTAAAACCTTTATTGCTGAAGTGTAAAATGTTTTCTCTACGTTTGTGAAGTTTGTGCGAACAGATAATGCATTGGAATTTTGTACTCGTGAATTACCTATTTCTTGTCATCCAGAGGGATTATTCATCAAGCATCTTGTTCTTACACCTCTCAGCAAAATGGTGTTGCTGAAAGGAAGCATCGTCATCTTCTTGATGTCACTCGGACTCTTCTCATTCAGAGTCGAGCACCACATTCGTTCTGGGGTGATGCGGTTCTCACTGCATGTTATTTGGTGAATCGTATGCCGTGATCTATCCTGGGTGAGAAAATTCCTTTTTCCATAGCTTATCCTGAGAAGGAGTTATTCTCACTCACTCCTCGTATGTTCGGGTCTGTTGCTTTTGTTCACCAGCTGACTCCTAGTCTTGACAAGCTCACTCCTAGAGCTGTCAAATGTGTGTTTGTCGGATACTCCAGGACTCAGAACGGATATCGATGTTATGATCCTCTGCACAGAAAATACTATATCAGTGCTGATGTCACATTTTTTTAGTATGTGATGTACTTCTCTACTACAGGTGATAGGTTGGCTTCATCGAACTTGGATGATGAAGTTTACATGCCACCTCCACCCATGCCTGCCGTCCTACCAACTCCTCCACCTCCACCACCACCACCATCTTTGCCACCTCCCCCCCTCCTACTGAGATGGTGGATTTTGTATATGACACCAAGGTCTTATCCGTGATGTTCCGGAGGGTGTCTGCTCGCATGCTATTGCTGTTTTCGGTTGTTTACGATCCGACAAGGGCTCACATGTTGACTGTTTTGTGTGATGAGCTTCGGATGGTGCACTCATGCTTCCCAGCTATGGCTTGGTTAGTTGGTGGCAATTTCAACGTGACTCTTTTGACTTCTGATTGTTCTAGTGATAGGGGATTGTTTGGATGTTGGATCTCATGCTTTTTCCACCTTTGTGGGGGACTTGGCGTTGGATGTTCTCAATGCTGCTAATCTAAGATATACTTGAAGAAGCACCTCCTCTCGGTCATGCCTGGACCGTTTCCTTGGCTCAGTGAGAGTTCTGGAGAATTTCCCGTTGAGCTCTGTGACAACACTACTGAGGTCACACTCGGATCCTACGTCGATTTGTTGGGACTTAGATGAAGGTCAGCGCCTTGGTAGTTTATTTCGCTTTGAGCGCTCCTGGATGCACGGGTTGGGTTTTCGGGAAAAGGTCACTAGGTGTTAGCAGGAGCATGAACTATCTGGCTCGACTTCTAGGTGAATGACATATAAGTTTAGAGTGTTGCGTTGCATGCTGATTCTTTTCGGTAGAGAGTGTTGCATCCTTAGAGGCCAACATATTGATGCGATACAATTTGAGGTGGTACGCCTTGACCAACTGGAAGTACTAGGGACCTGCAGGAGAACGAGATGGCTGAGAGAGGTGAGCAAAATCGTATCCTACTCGAAGAGGACAAGATGAGGGAGATTGAGTGGAAGCAACGTTCGAAGCAAAGGATGTTGAAGGAGGATGATGCGAATACGGGGTTCTTTCATGAGTCGGCAAGTGGGATGCAGAAGGTCAACTTATATTCATTCAATTGATGTGGGTGGAGAGGAACTGGTGGGTGATCAACCTATTGATGAGGCACATGGTCGTTACAATGGAGCCAGATGGACAGGAAGAGATGTCATGCTTTTGATTGATTTGCATTCAGCGAAGTTGTTGCGGCTTTTCTTACTTTCGGAGGTCAAGTGTGCCACTTATGATTTGAATGCAGATAGCTCTTCGGGACCAAACGACTTCTCGATTTTCTTCTTCAAGGAGTTCTGGGACTTGGTGGGGGATGAGACTTTAGAAGTGGTTGAAGAACATCGTCTGATCAATGGGGGCTTTTAGTGACTGAACAAGTACTTGTTGTTCCTTCTTCCTAAGAAGGATGTCGTGAGTAGAGCGGAGTACTTACATACTATTACCTTATCCAATGTTATTATCTCATTGTGGCGAAGGTCCTTGCAATAGGATATGGGAGGTTCTTGGCACTATTATTGACGCAGCTCATATGACTTTCATCCCCGACCGTTACATGATGGATGGTGTTGTTCTGACTTCTGAAATAGTAGTGGAGTGACGGAGAAAGAAGATGAAGGGAATCATGTGGAAGGTGATTTCTCAAAGGCCTATGATTTGGTGGATTGGAGGTTCACTTGGGCATCCCTTCGTCATAGGAGCTTCCCAAGTGAATGTATTATTTGAATGAAGAGATGCATTGCAACATCTTCTTACGCGTCGTGCGGAATGGGAAGCAGGAGGGTGACTTTTTCCATCCTCAGTGCAAAGTGAGACATGGGTGCTTGCTCTCTCCATTGCTCTTTGTTGTGGTTGCGGAGACGAGGATGGTGGCAAAGGCTATGGAGGGAGACTTTTGGCGGGCTTCAGTTCGGGGGAGATTTCCATCCCCGTGCTCCAATATGCAGATGATATCATTTTTTATAGAGGGAAAGTCGACATCCGCGGAAGGATGAGCATTGTTTTTGAGTTGTTTGGGTTGGTCTCTGACCTTTGAAACAATCATACGAAGTCTACTTTTGTTCTTTTTGGGATGGATAAGGAGGAGGTGACTTTTTATGAGGCAGTTTTGCAGACATCGAGGGGGTATCTACCAATCCTGTACCTTGGGATGCCGCTTGTGGGTGGTAAACTAAGGCAAACAGACTTGGCTCCTGTTGTTGAGAGGATGGAGAAGAAGCTGGTAGGTTGGTATGCAACTTGTTTGTCTAGAGGTGGATTTCTGGTCTTGTTGAAGGCAGTTCTCTCAGCTAATTCCTATGTTCTTGTCTTCGCACCTCTTACCTGTTTGGGGTGAAGGTGAAGTAGGAGGTGATAAACAACAACAAAGCCTTTTACTACAATTAAGTAGGGTTGGCTACATGGATTCTTTGTCTCCATTCATATCTATCTTGGGTTAATCTCGGGCTTATATCCAAAAACTAAGATCCCTTAGTATAGTCTCATTCCAACACTTCTTGAGTCGTCCTCACCCTCTCTTAACCGGCTCAACATCCCAAAACTCGCATCTCCTAACTAGTGCATCAGCTGACCACCTTTGCAAATGACCAAACCTCCATAAGCTATTTTCTCGCATCGTATTATCGATTGGAGCTACACCAACTTTCCTTCTGATTGTATCATTCCGATTTCGATTTTTACGTATGTGTCTACACATCCACCTTAGCATTTTTACTTCTGTTATTGTCATTCTCTGCACAAGTCTATGGTTCACATGCCAACATTCAGATCCATAGAGCATAACAGGTCTTACAGTTGCTTTGTAAAACTTTGTTTTGATTTTTAAAGAAATTATCTTATCAAAAAGAACAACAGAGGCTTCTCTCCACTTTAGCCAGCTTATTCTATTAGTAATATCTCCATCAATTTCTCCATCATGTTGCAAAATAGATCCCAGGTATCTAAAAGAATCTCTCTTCCGAATGTTATCGTCACCAATCTTTTCCTCTATTCCTTCATCATTCCTTCCATGAAAAGTGCACTATATATATATTCAGTTTTAGCCCTATTTAAACAAAATCCTTTAGTCTCCAATACATGTCTCCAGAACTCAAGCTTCTCATTTACTCCATTTCCAGTCTCATCAATCAACACAATATCATCAGCAAATAACATACACCAAGGTATCTCATCCTGAATGTGATTTGTCACCTCCTCCGTAATCAAAATAAAAAGAAATGGACTCAAAGTTGAACCTTGATGTAAACCAATGTTGATGGCAAAATAGGAAGACTGGATCCTTACACAAGATAAAGCCCTGTCATATATATCCTTTTGAGGTTAATGTATAGGACATGTACTTGTCTCTTCTCCAAATGTATCCACAATATCTCACATGGGACATTTTTTTTTACGCTCAAAAAGGGGGAAGCACTCAGAGGTGTTCGCCCCAATGTAATAAAACGTAAAGAAGAGAGTACTTACAAGATGGAATAACAAAAGAAAAGCAAGATGGTATCAAATAAGAGATACCCCCAACGCACACCTAAGATGCTACCCAGAAGTCCAATCATGAAGAAAGCATGCTGCCGAGATGCATATATTTTCCTTGTAAAACCTCTGCCGAGCAAAGAGTGCCTCGTTTCTTCCTAACCAGATGCTCCACAATCGCGCAATCGGGTCCACCAGATCCACCCTAGACCGGCCCCTTGAATTCATCAAGCTGTCGCAGAACGCACCAAAGTTCGAGATATTCAGCCAACCCAGATCGTCCCAGAGTGCATGAACACAGCCGCAATGAAAGAAGAGGTGCCCGCTGGTTTCCTCCTCCGTACCACAGAGACCACACATTTGCGAGACATTAGGAAACAAAATTGCACACCGGTCTCTAGTTAACACCCGACCACGCCGAAGTAGCCAAAGAAAGATACCAACCCGTTGCGGGAGTTTGAGTCCCCAGATGAACTTGCAATGACTCAATAAGGTCGCATCGTCCCCCACAGAGGAAGGAATAAGAGCGTGGTACGCCTTCCTGGATGAGAAAGGGCCGTCCTTCCAAGCCAAGTGACCACGCCCCCCAGTGGGCGTGGGAGCGTCCGAGAGAAAAGTCAGCATGGAGGTGAAATCGTCCTAACGCTGATCCGATAAATTAGCGGCAAACAAAGGGCACCAACAGCCACCGGCCCAGCAGGAGGCCACGGTGGCGTCTTTGTCGACCACCAGCGCGCACATCCGAGGATACAAGATCTGCAAAACACCCCTCCCGGTCCAATCATCCGTCCAGAAGCGGAAAGAATTCCCATCGCCGAGAATAGGTTTAAAGAATGATCTGTTGCGATTAAAAGCAGAAAGCACGCCACGCCACAAAGAGGAATTGTGGCCCTCGATCCGCCCCCGCGAAGCGGAAATGAAATCGACCCCCGCCGCCTCCCTGAGGCACTTCAACATGAAATTCTCCTCCCGACCCCACACCCTCGCCGCCCATTTGAGAAGCAGTGCTTCGTTCACCACCTCCAACCATCTCACACCCAATCCCCCCACCCGCTTAGGCCGCGAGACGTCCTCCCAACCCACCAGATGTACCCCCCTTCTCCCTTCGCCCTTCCTTCCCCAAAGAAAACCCCGCATACATTTCTCCAACCTCACCCGGATCCCCGTTGGCATGCCACGCACGGATAAGAAGTAAATCGGGATCGAGGATAGAACGGATTTAAGAAGAACTAAACGACCCCCCCTGGAGAGAAGCGTCGCGCGCCAACCAGCCAACCTAGCCTCCACCTTCTCAACCACCTTCTGCCAGTCTCTCAACCGGGCACGGCCCACCGCCAACGGCAAGCCAAGATACTCCATAGGGAGGCCGCTCGGAGAAGAACCCATCAACCTGGCACATTCCACGGCCTCCTCCTGCGACATAGCGAACGGAACGACTTTGGACTTGTTCCCGTTAATGAGGAGGCCCGGCATCTCACTGAATAATTGAAGTGTAGTAGCCATACCCGAGGCGTTGGAGAGGCCGCCCTCGATGAAGCAGATAGTGTCATCAGCAAACTGTATTAGAGGAATATGATAGGGACCCAAAGAGCACCCGCGCGTAAGACCGGCCTCGGCCACACCATCAATCATATGAGGCAAAACATCAACCGTCAAAACAAAAAGTAGGGGAGCGAGGCGGCATCCCTGCCGGACCCCCCTACGAGGTTGGAATGACCCCCCAGCCGGGCACCCATTGAGAATAACGGTGAAAGAAGCAGTGGTCACACATCGGCGAATCCAAGAGATCCAAATCGAAGGGAATCTCCGCCGCTTGAGGACCGACCATAAAAAGCGCCAATCCAGTGTATCATAAGCCTTAGCAAAGTCGATTTTCCACAGCATCCCCTTTGTATCATTTCTGCGCCAAGTTTCGATGATCTCGGACGCCACCGCATAGCATTCGGATATTTGCCTCCCACGAACAAAAGCGGCCTGTGAAGGCGAAATGAGCGAGTCGAGGAGTGGCGCAAGCCTCCTGGCGAGAGCCTTAGCAATGATTAAATAAATGCCATTAGATATAGATATAGGGCGGAATTCCTCGATACGGTTGGCCGAAGGAGACTTAGGAATCAAAACAATACTAGCCTTGTTGATTTTGTTAAATCCTCTGTTCCCCGCACAAAATTCATGTGCAACGTCCAAGACGTCACAAGCGACCACGTCCCAGAAGTCCCGATAAAAAGAGATAGGGAAGCCATCAGGACCGGGGGCAGCGTCCATGTTGAGATCCCAAACCGCCCCCTTGAGCTCATCCGAAGAAAAAGGCCTGGCAATTGCCGTCGCATCCGAAAACGCAATGACCGAAGCCCCACGGCCAGACCACCGCCACGAGAGCGAAGGTTGTCGATCAAAAACGCCCTTAAAATATGCTCCCAAAGCCACGCCTAACTCCTTCTCCCCCTGAATGAGAGAGCCATTGACCGTGAGAGATGAAATTGAGTTGGCACGTCTTCTAGCACTGGCACCCCAATGAAAGAAAGCAGTGTTCGTTTCCCCTTCGGTGATCCATCTCAAGCGCGAGCGCTGGCGCCACTCGATTGCCCTCTTCCTGTCCTCCGCTGTAACCACCTGCGAAGCCGAAGCACGCTCGGCCAACTCCTCGGGAAGTAATTCCCTCTCGTTCTCTAAGCGATCCAAACGCAAAATGGTGTCATCAGCCTCTCTTCGAGCGATAAGCGTGTCTGACGAGAATTATTTTTAAAGGACGCCAATATTTTCCTGAGGGATGAAAGTTTATGTTCGAAGCGTCGGGCAGCACTGCCGACATAAGTTGACTGGGACCAATGGTTCCGCACGAGGTCCCTAAAGGACGGCTCCATCAGCCAGCACCGCTCGTAGCGAAAGAGGCCACGAGGGCGAATAGATTCACCGGAATCCCAAATAATGGGGCTATGGTCAGAGAAAGATCGCGGCCGTGACGAAACCGAGCAAAGCGGGAAGACCTCCATCAAGCGACCATTCGCCAAGAATCTGTCGATCCGAGATCGGGAAGAATTATTCCTCCAAGTGTAATTAATGTCATTTGCCACCAGCCCCTCGAGAGCCAAGTCCTGGATGAACTCCATAAAATCAAAGGAGCCCAGGTCTTGCCCCCCACGACCCCGAGGACGGTCATGCAAGAGCAAGGTCACGTTGAAGTCGCCCCCCCCCAAGATCCAGGGAGTGTCCCCAAAAGCCACAGCATCGACGCGTAAATCCTCCCAAAGTTCCCTGCGAGCGATATGGCAAATAGGCGCGTATACGCAAGTGAAAGCCAGCGAAGCATTAGAATCAGACCTGGTGAGTACCACAGAAATAGAATGTCTCCCAACACGAATAGAGGAGAAGGAGAATCTCGACGACTGCCAAGCCAAAATACTCCTGTCCGATGCTCCAACCGCATCCAACGAGCGAAAGGCATCCAAACTCCCAGCACCGAAGGACTTCCACAGGCCTTCTCCAAATCAATAAAAATTATATGGAGGTTCTTCCTTTTAGCTCTATAAATCTCCATTGTTCTCCTCAGCAAATGGATGACTTTAATGATTGAGTGGCCTGCATGAATTTGATTTTTTTGGTCCAACTATGGGGAAACTCAGGGGGTGTTGTTGGTGGGATGGAAGACTCTTGTCCTTAGGGAGAAGGATAGTGGGTTGGGAATACGAAGCTTGGAGGTGATGAGCAACTCCATTTTAGTGAAGTAGGTGACTAGAGTTTGGGGAGGTGGCTCCGATCTGTTCTGTAGAATGTTGTGGTTGATTTATGGTGTGTCCGTTGGGACCCCGCTTCGCAAGATGCTGCTATTCTTGGTCCTTCCAATTTTTGGAAGGTGATTTGTGGCCTACGAGTGATCCCACTCTTATGGTTGGCTCTTGGTGACAGTCGTGGATTTCAATTCTAGACTGATGACTAGACTGACCATGAGTCGTTACACGCTCGTTTTCCCTTACTGTTTGCTATGGCAGCTTCTGCTGGAGCCTCTGTGAGGGATTGTTGGGAGGTCAGGAGCTGGCTCCCTCTATTTTGTTTTGAGCTTTCTAACCAAAACTTTGTAGAGTTTCTATGTCTTATGGAGGCTCTGCCTGTATGCGAGGGGTTTCATGATATTTGGGACCACTGGACCAGGGCTTATGGGTACTTTTTTGTTCGGAAGGCATATATGACTTTTTATCGGATGATGATCTTTGATCCATCCTATGCTTTGGACATGTTTACTGACATTTGGAGGTGGAAGGTCCCATTGAGGGTGAGGATTTTTGTTTGGTGGTTACGTAGGAATCACCTATTTAGCGCAGAACGACGAGCTAGGTTTTTCCCTGGTAATGGCAGCATTGGAGGCACATGCCAACGATGTTTGTAGTGAACGAGGATGTTGAGCACGTCTTCTTTTTATGCTCGATTGCAAAGAAGGTGTGGGCGGAAACACAGTTGGAGCTGGAGTCAACTACTGATTGTGTTGGCTTTTGGAACTCGATGGATAATTTGGGAACCCCTGTAATCATACTAAAATGTGGGTGGCATCTATTCTTTATTTCATGTGGCTTGCACGGGACATGAATATTTTCCTTGGAGAGAGAATGTAATGCAAAATATTATAGATAATGTAAAAAAATGAAAAACTTTTTGATCTTTGTAACTCATTTTTGATACCTTTTGTGAATATATAGAGCTTATGGGTGAGCGTCGACATGATACCACACCCTCTTTTTTATAAAAAAATTCTTCAACGCATCCATACATCTCTGGTACATTGTGTCCCCTGTTTGTATGATCCTGACCTATGTGCCTTCGTAAGTAGTTGTCCATGTCTCAAAATGCACAGAAATACCTTAATGCAGTTGAGCCTTTACCTATCAATGCTACCATCTGCATTTTGCTTCACTGTAAATACCCATTTGCAACTTACTATAGGCACCCAGTGGGAGCTGGGACAAGACGCTAAGTACCTCTCGACTGAAGGGCCGCCTCTGATACCATGTTGGGAAAATGAGAAGACTTGTTATTCCTTGAGCCCTAGGCTCACTTATATAGGGAGAGAACTATGGAAAATTACATAAAATAGATAAAGGGAAAAGGAAATAGATAAAAGATACATAAGCATGAAATATATCTCTATAATAACAAGGGCATAAGTTGTTGATGTTGTGGTTCCGCCTTCAGTTATTACTGACGAAGATGGAGTCCGACGAAGACAAGCTTCAATGGAACCATGCACTGGTGGACTTTTGTTGATGCGATGAGGTTCGATGGCTGGAACCATTGAAATGGCACTTATGTTGTTTCGACGATGGGGGGTGGTTTTGTTGTTGCTCTATACGCCAAGTGTCTAAGGGACTTGGGTGTGCCAATCAACGGAATCCTGTAGCTTTTAAAGACAAGGAGAAAGGGGGTGGGGAGCTCGTTTGGGAGTGAAGGTTCAAGCTTTCCTTCGGCCACAGTGTTGACAGAAGGTGGTAGGATGCGAGAGGAGGGAAGAAGATGAAGAGATTGAGGAGGTGAAGGCGGTTCTCAATGTGCATTTGGGTATACATCATAATTTGTGTATTTGTTCAGTAGCTGTAAATTTTTATTAATCGGTTCACAAAATCTCGCCATAAAATAAATAAAAATCACCACTATATCCGGAATGGATAATTTATCCGTAAAAACATAAATGCTTTGATGATTTGGTGAATGGATGAATGTGGAATGAGGAGAGAGAAGATAAACAAGAAGAAGAAGAATTAGAGTAATGGAGGAAGAAGAGGAGGAAGAAGAGGGAGAGAGTAAAAGGGAAGAAAAGGAGGAAGAAGAAGGAATGGGGTTGGATGGGGAGAAGTTGAGATGGAGGTGATCGGAGAAGGAGGAGGAGGAGGGGGGGAGGGCGGAGGAGGTGGTGGTTGAAGGAGGAGGAGGTGGAGGGGCGGGAGGGGGAGGGGCAGAGGAGGAGGAGAGGCTAGAGCAGGAGGGACGAATGAGGCAGTGGTCGGAGGAGTAAGAGGGGCTGGAGGGGGAGGGGAAGAGGAGGAGGTGGTCGGAGGAGGAGGGAGCGGGGTGGAGGTGGTGGTGGTCAGAGGAGGGGCTAGAGGGGATGGGGCGAGGGAGGAGGTGGTCAACGGAGGAGAAAGGGCTGGATTGGAGGGAGGTTCCAATGGCATGGTTTCAGAAGCTCTCAGACTTGATAGAGCAGCAGGTGTTCATGAGATCGACTGCAAATCATTCATTATTTCTTCAAAGGTCTCAGAGAGGTACAGTTGCTATATTGATTTACATTGATGTATAATTGTTACAGGAGATTATATGCGGGGCCTTTGAGCAACTAAGGATTTCCTTGGTCAATAGTTATAACCAAGGGCCTTGGCGATCTACGTCACTTCCTTGGACTTGAGTTCGCCAGGAACCAGCGAAGTCTGGTGATGATGCAGAGGAAGTAAGTTACAGATCTTCTCTCTAAGACGAGCATGTCAGACTGAAGGATTGTCACTACTCCCATGGATCCGAGCATGAAGTTATGTGATGATGAGACAGAGGAGAAAGATAAAAAAAGGTACACGGAGCTCGTTGGGAAGTTCTTATATGTGTATCACAATTTAGATATATCTTTTGCATTGAGCAGAGTGATCCAGTTCATGGAGCAACCTAGACATGCCACATATGGATGTAGTCCATATGATTCTGAAGTATCTAAAGTCCTCTCCTAACACTAATCTTTTATTTAGCAGAGGAACATCCCTTGTTATCATAGGCAAGGTTGCAGAAAGCGGTAGTCGGTACTCGGTTGGCGGGGTCACCTACTAAGGATAATCGGCTGTCAGGGGACTAATCGGATTTAGTCGGTCATTAGTCGGTTTTGATTTTTTAATTATTTTAAATATATAAATCATTCTTATACATATGTTCTTATAAATATACATATATTTGTACATTTTATAAGCCATCATAATGAAACAAAAGAAGTAATTGACTGAAAATATAAAACTAAGCATATTAGAATATGTTTGCTTTAAAAAAAGAGAAAAAACAAAAAAAAGGTTATTGTAAAAGTCGGTCGATTAGAGGCTGCAATTATGGGTCACTTTTCTGGCATGGAGCTTGGCATGATGCCAAAAGGGCATAAATGGTGGACTAAAATACTATCATGCAGTGGAAATCGAATGGGGGCTATAAATTAAGCTCATCTAGCGAATAGAAAATGTAGGATTTGGGGCGATGGATATGGCATGTTAATATGTCTAGTGTATCATATGAATAGGTGATTGTAAATCTCATTTGTAGGGGGAATGATACACCCTTTCCCTCGAGCCTAAGGAAACGAATATGTTCTGTGATACCACATATTCTACACTAACGGAGATCTTGTGTGGGCAGGGGTGATTGTTTTTTAGTTTTGTAAAGATGACTAGAACTGTTATTCCTGGCAGATAGATACCAAGGCATTTTGAATGTCCACTAATAAGGATGTGCCAATTTCAGAGGTGTGAATGCACAGATCGTGATGTACATCCTTTTCTTAAAAATCAGAGGTTGCGGGATCTCCTTGAATTAGCTTCGGGACCTTGGTAAATGGGCATTGTCCTGACTTAACCACACAAACTTTGATGATTGTGTCGCAGTTGACTTCTATACGAACCAATTGTGCTTATGTATTACCATAGATTTGTACATTTTGCTATACTTACATAATGAAACAAAAGAAGTAATTGACTTTAAATATAACTTTAAGTGTATTAGAATAAATTTGCTTTTAAAAAAAGCAAAAAACAGAAAAAAAATATAAAAGCTTGATGTAAAAGTCGACCGAGTGGTCGGCCGACTAGGTTGACTAGTCGGTCTGACTAGTCGGGTTGACCGACTAATGGCCGACTAGGCCTAGTCAAGTCGGCTACCCCCCTGACTCGATTAGTCGGACCGACTAGTCGGCCTAGTCGATCGGTTTTTACAAGCTTGGTCATAGGTTGCACAAATGCATATTATGTGGGGTGTCCAAAGGACTAGAGGTAGAGGCTTTGTTGTGTTCATATGGAGCTCCTTGGGTCGTGAAAGATCAAGAAGCATATGGAGATCGTCAGATCGAGTTAAGAGTTAGAGTATAGAGCCATTGCACGGGGGAAGTACAAAGATGATGTGGATTAGATCCGTTGTGACTGACCTAGTTGTTGAGGTGCCTCTTCACATGTACCTCCAATGCGCCAATCAGTCTGTTCTTTCATTGCGAACAACTCAACCTTCCATGAGAGGACCGAGCATATCGAGGTAGACTGTCACTACACTAGAGATATGATTCAGAAGGGTTTCCATCTCCACCTCTCATGTCAGCTCAGGAGAACAAACAACATGCATGCTCACCATGACCCTAGCTAGATGGTCATTCCAAAGATGATGTTCCAATCTAAGCATGACTCATATCTACATTTTAGCTTGAGAAGTGTTGAGATATTAGCTATATTTTCTTTAGTTATGTATTTTCTTTTCTTTCAATCTACATTATATAATTTGCCCAATAGGTATCTCCTCTATAAAAGAGATTCCTAAGACATCATGAATAAACAACTCATTATTTTCTACCCACAGTATATAATTATCTATGCCTTTATTTTGATAGAGGCTTCATAAACCATCATAGAAGATGTGGAAAATAGAGGCTTGGTCTCTGTAGGAGTCCCAACCATCCTTGTTACAGAGAGATACAAATTTACTTTGAAATCTCGCTATCCACGATGGGAAGTGGCCTAGGACAAGCCACGTTGTGGTGGGGAGGTGTCTAAGGTGACCATCTTCCAAGTGAGGGTCGGGATGGCCGATTCGAAATTACATGCAGGGGTTGCACGTGATTCGAGTGGTGGGCGAGAGGTCATTGTTAGGACATGCGAGGTGCGCACACACTGCTGCAGCTTGGGTGCATAAATGGTGCGCACTTCTGCTACTACTTGGGCATGCTAGAGACACCAACACTAAGGGGGTTGGTGTTGATGCTTGTACGCATAAGAGGGCTCCCAAGATGCATGTCAGGACCGACAGAAGGAGGTCCTCGCGGAGCCTATGGTGGAAAAGAGAAAACACGTACGAGGCTAGGTGACATCGAAGAGGGACGAGATGGTGGTGGAGATTTGAAACTTGGATACGAACTCCGTTCTAGGGTCGTCGCTTTGATACCATGCGAAGAAAGATAAGAATCAATAGAATGAATTTATTCATAGGTGCAGGGTTTCTTATATACTGAGAGCCCAATAGGTGGCAATGACACAAAAGTCCGAAAAGGGATACAAATAGAAATAGAGAACACGCAAATAAACTTAAACGGGAAAAATAAGTCATGGCTATATCAGTCAATGATGTAAATACACTCCAAGGCCAATGGAAGATGCAGTAAGAACTACATCCACAATATCTCCATTGATGGGATGACATCTCACGAAGACAAGGAGGTGGGAAGGACCTCGCGTAATCATTGTCGCATGTTTAGAAGAGCCCCCCAGTCCGGTTGGGGCTGGAGTGGTAGGTACATCTCTCCGTTTATCTCAAAGTTAGGCAGATAATCTTATTTTGGATTTTGAAGAGCAGGAAATTATGGCGCTTGTGTCACAACATGATGCGGAGGGGGTGTGAACCCCGAGGATCCGGGTACCCCTTTACACACATTTCGCGTTACAACATTCATTCGCATTAGATCGCATAAGCTACGGAAATACAGGGAAACTTTTCGCGCGGATAATTTTCCACATGACATTCATAACCACAAATGAATAGAGACAAATGGCACCAAAATCTTATTTCATTAATTTCCATATGATTTTACAACATGTACAATGTCTGCTAGTACATACAACATCCCAAAAATTTGACTGAAGAGATGAAGCTTTTTACAATATCAATTGAATTAAAAACTGTAACAAAAATCACATACCGTCTGGTATAGACCTTGTCTCCTGAAACCATGTATAGCTACTAAACAACAGACTGTTTGCCTGCCAAACATGTTAGGAAAGAAGAGGCGTCAGCGGCGCTGGTACCTCCCAAAAACTTATAAAATAACAGGCATTCATTATTTTCAAAAGAAAGCAAGTAGAAAGGCAAGAACAACTCAAATTAATGTTTAATTCTACCTGCAAATGTAAAAGGTTTCCAATTTCTAGTAAGCACATCTCATGATCAGCACTTATCCCAACATTTCCCACGTAAGCATATTTATATTGTAACTAATTGATCATAAGTAAGTATATTTTATTCTCATATTACTTAGAGATCATATTTGTGGATTTTGATAATGGGAAAGATGAGATAAGAAGATATAATGATTTATTAAATTCTTAAGTCTAGTGGATAGTCTGTGGTCTTGGTTCGTGTGAAACCTCACACTATGACTCTATAAGACTTGGGGAAAGTCTTAGGGTTGGGGTGCCTCCGTAGGCATGCGGTGTAGTATAATGCATCCTAACTAAGTTCCCAACACGTCCACTAGCTTATTAAGATTTCGAATTCAGATTATAGTCACTTCCATTTACTCAACTTAACTGGGATCTTTATAGGGATTTCAAAACTGATTATAGTCACTTCTAATCATCTCAATTTTAATTGTGATTTCCTCCAAACCTTGACTGTAACTCTCTCTCTGATGTAACTCTCGATGATGTAGATATGGATGATCTGGATGTAGAATCGCCAAGTCTGTTGGCGAAAGAAAAACTCAAGCGGTGAAGAAGCCAACAAAAGGGTTCTTCTGTCTCGCCCCCTAATTGGAAGGACGGTCCAATAGAGGGATAGGTCTACTCTCAAACTATGCCACTGAGACGGGTGAGAGGGACTTCCCGGAAAAGTCACTCTAGAAAAACAGCCCGACCGGTAACGTGCAACCGAGCTCGTACGTAAAACTGAAAACCAAGGATCCCCCGCCTGGGTATCCTAAAATCGAGGGTCAGCGTAACTGGTCTAAAGTCGGGATCCCAACGAGGCGTAAAAACACTGCGAGCTCGCGTAAAAACCGAAAGAGGACTGGGATCCTAGACCCGCGCACTTGGCGGCCGCTGCCCAAACTGGGCTTCCTATTCTCCCGCCCAGTTGAGGGTCACCGCGGCCCTCGCATAGTCACGTGTAAAGTTCACCATGACTAGCAACATACTTAGTGATTCACCACTATTTAGACAACCTTGTTTACTTATATTTTTTTTTGTGATTGACTGTTTAAGTCTAGAATCTTCCGTCAATGATTTAGAAATCAGTTATTGTCTTTATAAGAGAATATACATATACATATATATATATGTATTTCAAACCTCTTTCTACAAGATCATGATACTTAGATTTTTGATCTATTATTTGCTAACATGATGATATTTCATCTTGTAAATCATGGGTTCTAGGATTAGTTGATGATCTAAAGCTTGGATTAATATTAGGCTAAACATCGAGTTCCTTCCCCTGTTAACGGCTTAGTAACAAGGTGAAGTATACTTAACTCCTATTTCTGAAACAAACCTGCAAGGTCTCTACTTATTACAATGTAATAAAAGCAATCTTCCAAGTGCCTATGATGAGTAATCGTTCCAGATTAGATCTTTAAAGGAGTCAACCAAACACTGCCCCCAAAATTAATCCAATATAGTAATACCATTTCTAAGATCCCAAATCTCTAGTGGTTTAAACAACATTTTTTGTCAAGTAACAGAAAAAGAACATGAGACTTGTTCTTGAAAAACAGACAGGAAAACACCTCCGATTTCTGATCTTAAGAAAATACAGATAATGGGAAAGATATATGATTGGTTCTAAATAAAGGTTACGTAATTAATGACAAAATAAATGCGAAGACAACTTTATTGTACATAAATTCACTCCTTTTTAATATCTTTTATTTTTTTTCAAGGAAATAATGTAGTAATTCTGACTGTAATCATGACCTCCAGAACGTATGTTCTCATAACAGTACAATGCATGTACTATTTGAGATTGAAATTGCAACTATTATCGTCACAGAACTTGTTGTCCCATAAAAATTTTAGTATCAGATTATTCAATTTCATCACACGATATCACATCAGGTTATTTCTTAGATTAGGAGCAGATTTTTCTTTGGACATAATTTAGATCATGGTGTTTGTTTCTGGAGATGCACTTCTAGCCTATATGTGCCCGATGGAGACAAATTTGTACACAAAATATAGTAAAGAATATAGATATTGTACATGCAAGGCAGCAAAAGAATGGGCTGAGGATAGTACCAATCACTCTATATATATTCTTAACTCAAATGCTAATTTGTGCAATTCAACTAGATACCTATAATGCCCTCTATTACATATAATTCAAGAAAGGTTTTAGAATGAGAGTTAAATGATAATTTATCATGCATGGCAGCAAGAGAGGGTAGAAGGATGGTACCTTAGATCCTTCAGAATTTGAAGGATCAAATTGCATGCAACTTCTTGGGGAGGAAGTATTCTTCGCAGGAGTTTCCAGGAGATCAACAGGAATTGCATCTAATCAGTTCTCCAGGTATTTCTTATAATAAATAGCTAGGTTCGGAAGTAGTATTACAAATCCTTATTGGGATACAAAGTCTACATCATTTCCTAGAATATATGGTTCGTTCAGAAGCTCTCCGAGATCAATCATGCAACTATTTAGATTCCATGATGGTGTATAACCAGCTAAGCAAACAGTAACCAAGAGCAATTTGTATGCCTTATAGTTTGCAAGCAAACATACAACGAAAGGTCAATTGGTTAATTGAAATTTATTGACAGACTATCTCCATCACTTCACAGAACTATCGAGTTATGTATTTAGATATGCTGATTCAGAATTATTAGGTTATATTCAACTGTGTATAAAGAATTGTGAGACTAAGGAAAAATTGGGATTATGAAAGAGGGGATAGAGACATGAATGGCAGCAAAATTGGAAGGGAAAGTACCTCTTTTGGGTTTCAAATTTAAGATCAAGGCTTGCATGCAATAGGGAAGGTTGCAGCAGCCTCTAGGGGGTGAAAGACAGCAGCTCTAACTGATGTTTTTGCTCCTGACAGTGGCTGGACAGCAGCAATGGCTTGGATTGTAGCACCCACAGCTTGCAGGAGGACTGGACAGAAGCTTGGAGAGGAGCAACATCGCTTATTGCTGGACCAGGAGATTTTTTTCCTCTCTCGGTTGGAGATGGAAACGAAAGAAAGAGAGGGGAATTTGGGAAAGTAATGAAGCCAACTTAGTGATATTTATAAGGGAGATGAGGCTTGGGGTGTAGCCACATGGAATGGGGACAAAAGCCAAGTGGAAAGACAAACAAGGAAAAAAGTAAACCAACGGCAGCAGCTGCTACAGTTTGATTAAAATTTTATTATAATATTTTTCTCTCTTTCTCTTTTTTTTACTTAAAAATCTACCGTACGCGCACCTCGGGCCTTGGATTTTGACGCGAAATATCTTGTTTTGATCGTCTCAGACTGATGGTCAATATGAGTATAATATTGATATACTTCCGATCGGGTTTTGAGCACCCGAAATTTTCAGATACGGTTTTTGTTTAAGATTAAATATTGTGGATTTAAAATATCAAACGACCTCCGATTGACGAACGGTCGATTCCGTTGGTCTCGTGTCATCGAATCGGATCTAATGACGGTCTCGGTTCGTTTCGCGGTTTCCGAAATTTGCGTCACGGCTTTTTCGCGGCACACATTGCGATGCGACCGTTTTTGGGTTGATTTTCCCGAACGACTTTTGATTCACGATCATCTGATCGTTTTAGGTTGTCTAACATTGACAATCAACTTTATTGGGCTAATCGGACCCTAATCGGGTCGAGTTCGGGTTTGGCGGTTTCCGGATGTTACAAATATAAAAACCTCAAAGGGAGTCTCGTCCTCGAGACTCGAGTTAAGGCTATTAGGTGTCTTGTTGGAATTTCCTATGTCCATAAAAACCTTTAAGGGTTTTGAACCCAGAAAAACCTCAAAGAGGAAACAAGTCATATATTTATTATGTATCTAATTACAAAGGCTTGTTTTGATGATTACATCAGAAAAGTTGCGGGTATCGTACCCTTATGTCGACTTCGGTCTCCACGTCGCTTCTTCGACGCCGTATCGGTGCCACAACACCTTGACCAATGGAATCTCCTTGCTGCGAAGCATCTTCACAGCACGGTCAAGTATCTGGACTGGCTTCTCCGTATAAGTCAGATCTGACTCTACGTCGAGATTCTCGTAACTGATGATGTGCCGAGGGTCGTGCACATACTTCCTCAGGTTGGATACGTGGAAGACATCATGGATAGCTGAAAGATGTGGAGGAAGGGCTACTCGGTAGGCCACTTTCCCCACTCGAGCAAGAATCTCGAACGGTCCAACATATCGTGGCGCCAACTTGCCACGAACACCGAATCTCTGCACTCCCTTCATGGGAGATACACGAAGAAATACCCAATCTCCCACCTGTAATTTACAGGGATGTCATTAGTATGTGATTATTTAGATGTCATACATATGTTATAATTGAATGGATGAAGAGGAAAGATTGGATTACCTGGAACTCCAAATCTCTTCTCCGGCGGTCTGCATAGCTCTTCTGGCGGCTTTGTGCCGTCAGAAGCCTCCGTCTCACAAGATCAACAGCTCTCGCAGTCTCCTCCAAGAGATCTACAGAGTAGAGAGCATGGTCACCTACCTCCCGCCAACTGAGAGGTGTAAGACATCTCCGCCCGTATAGGGCTTCGAATGGTGCCATACCAATACTGGAGTGATAGCTGTTGTTGTACGTGAATTCTACTAACGGCAAATGGTCCTTCCAGGACCCTTTCCACTCTAAAGTGCATGCGCGAAGCAAATCCTCAAGCGTCTGAATGGTGCGCTCACTCTGCCCGTCTGTCTGCGGATGGTATGCAGAACTCATCTTCAGCCCTGTTTGTAGTGCTAACATGAACTGACGCCAATAATGAGATGTAAATCTCGAATCCCTGTCAGACACCACCTCTCGTGGTATACTATGTAGTCTGATGATGTTTTGCACGTAGAGCTTGGCCAACCTGGATGGAGTGTAAGTCCTGATGACAGGTATGAAATGGCTGACTTGGTCAAGCTATCAAGAACGACCCAAATAGAATCATGGCCTCCTGGCGTCTTCGGCAGACCTGTGACAAAATCCATAGAAATGCTCTCTCACTTCCACTCGGGAATGGGGAGAGACTGCAATAATCCTGGCAGTCTCCTGTGCTCAGCCTTGACCATCTGACAGGTCATGCATCTGCTAACATGTAGAGCCACATCGCGCTTCATTCCATCCCACCAGAAATGTCGACGCAGACCACGGTACATCTTCGTGCTGCCTGGATGGATAGATAACCGTGAACTGTACGCCTCATCAAGAATATCTCTGCGTAACTGCTCGTCGTTGGGCACAACGACCCATCATGCCTTTCATAAAATAGATTCCATCACAACAAAGTCATCAAATTCGTCCTTGATGGTGCGCATGTATCTATCTCGGATCCAAGGATCTGTCTTCTGGCCTTCAATAATGCGATCCCACAAACTGCTGAATCGTGGAGGCACGGCAGTAGAAATGGATGCACTCTCCTGTGGATGTCAATTAGTCAAAGATGCAAGCATATCCCACGTATATAGCCAGTCCGTTGTACCCTCAACATGCGCTCTCCTGCTGAGTGCATCAGCCACCATGTTTCCCTTACCAGGATGGTAAGAGATCGTGCAATCATAATCCTTCAGCAGCTCGAGCCATCTGCGCTGCCTCATGTTCAGCTCCTTCTGATAAAAAAATATACTTCAGACTCTTGTGGTCTGTGAAAATCTCAAAGTTCAACCCATATAGATAGTGGCGCCATATCTTCAAGGCGAAGACAACTGCCACCAACTCCAAGTCATGCGTGGGGTAGTTCCATTCGTGCGGTCTCAACTGCCGTGATGCGTAAGCAATCACCTGTCCTCTCTGCATCAACACTGCTCCTAGACCTTCTCCAGATGCATCTGTGTAGACTGCATAGTCTTGAGTGCCTAAAGGAAGAGCAAGAATAGGCGTTGTAGTCAACCTCTCCTTCAGTGTCTGGAAGGCCTGCTCACATGAATCGTCCCAAATGAATGTAACTCCCTTCTGCGTCAACCGTGTCAGAGGACGAACGATACGTGAAAATCCGTTGACAAAGCGTCTGTAATAACCCGGTAGCCCAAGGAAGCTCCGATTCTGCGTGACAGTCTTGGGCTGCTCCCAAGACATAACTGCATCTATCTTCACAGGATCAACTGTAATGCCTGCTCCAGAAATGACATGCCCGAGAAACGAGACCTGAGATAACCAGAACTCACACTTGCTCAACTTGGCATATAACTTGTGCTCCCTCAATGTATCCAAAACAATTCGTATATCATTCGCATGATCCCACTCATTCCGTGAGTAGATGAGCACATCGTCAATGAATACCACTACAAACTTGTCCAAGTATGGACGGAAGATACGGTTCATCATATCCATGAAAGCCGCAGGTGCGTTGGTGAGCCCAAACGACATCACCATAAACTCGTAGTGTCCAAAGCGAGTCCTGAAGGCTGTCTTCGGATTATCCATCTCGTGAATCCTCAGCTGATGGTAGCCTAAGCGAAGATCGATCTTCGAGAAAACCGAAGATCCCTGGAGCTGATCGAATAAATCATCGATGCGCGGCAAAGGATAACAGTTCTTCACCGTTCTCTTGTTTAGCTGCCTGTAATCGATGTACAGTCTTATGGATCCATCCTTCTTCTTGACAAATGGAACCGGAGCACCCCAAGGTGAAGTGCTCGGCCTCACGAATCCTAAATCAAGTAATTTCCTGTAGCTGCACCTTCAGCTCCCTCAACTCGGCTCGTGCCATGCGATAAGGTGCCATAGAGATCGGTTGTGAATCTGGTAGCAAGGTGATCTCGAACTCGATCTCTCTCTCTCAGGAGGTAGCCCTGGTAGCTCATCAGGAAATATGTCAGGGTATTCTGATACCACTCGGATGTCCTGAGTCATCGGCTCCTGATCAGACACCTCCCGAATAAATGCAAGGTAAGAATCGCAACCCTGATCGACAAGTCGTTGGGCTCGCAACACTGAAATGTACTCCATGGTGGAGTCGTGTATAGTACCCTCAAAAGTAAACTCGGGTAAATCTAGAATCATGAAGACAACTGTCTTCCTAAAGCAATCAACAAGTGCATGATGAGCAGATAACCAATTCATGCCTAGATTCAAGTCAAACTCATCAAGCTGTAGGAGTAGACAATCTGTGATCATCTCGTGACCGCCAATTAGTACAGGCAAGTGCCTGACTATCGGGGATATGACAAACAACTGGCCACCTGGCCCTCGGATGTGATATGGAGACGATAACGTCTCTGCAACTCTATCTAAAGAAACTAGTAACCTCGAAGCAAGAAAAGAGTGTGTCATACCAGAATCAAATAGGTCATGGAAAGATCGATAAGAGTAGTCAGTATGTATGCTAGTTCATTAGTCATCTCCTGGTCTGGTCGGGATGACATGGCTCTGAATGAGAACCATTCATTAGTCATAAAATGCCTTAGAAAGATATTTATCATAAATGCTTTTCTCTTCTTGGGATATAATATGAAAATTAATGAACTTGGTGACATCTGTGGTTATTGAATATGAATGTCATATTTCCCTTCTCGGACTCACGACACGTCGGAAGACTGTCGCTATCCGAGAACTTATTGCGATCAGAATTGTAATACCACGAATGTGCGTATCGGGGTACCACTGCTCTGATACCAAAAATGTGAACCCCCGAGGATCCGGGTACCCGTTTACACACATTTCACGTTACAACATTCATTCGCATTAGATCGCATAAGCTACGGAAATACAGGGAAACTTTTCGCGCGGATAATTTTCCACATGACATTCATAACCACAAATGAATAGAGACAAATGGCACCAAAATCTTATTTCATTAATTTCCATATGATTTTACAACATGTACAATGTCTGCTAGTACATACAACATCCCAAAAAATTGACTGAAGAGAAGAAGCTTTTTACAATATCAATTGAATTAAAAACTGTAACAAAAATCACATATCGTCTGGTATAGACCTTATCTCCTGGAACCATGTATAGCTACTAAACAGCAGACTGTTTGCCTGCCAAACATGTTAGGAAAGAAGAGGCGTCAGCGGGCGCTGTTACCTCCTAAAAACTTATAAAAAAACATGCATTTATTATTTTCAAAAGAAAGCAAGTAGAAAGGCGAGAACAACTCAAATTAAAGTTTAATTCTACTTGCAAATATAAAAGGTTTCCAATTTCTAGTAAGCACATCTCATGATCAGCCCTTATCCCAACATTTCTCACGTAAGCATATTTATATTGTAACTAATTGATCATAAGTAAGTATATTTTATTCTCATATTACTTAGAGATCATATTTGTGGATTTTGATAATGGGAAAGATGAGATAAGAAGATATAATGATTTATTAAATTCTTAAGTCTAGTGGATAGTCTGTGGTCTTGGTTCGTGTGAAACCTCACACCATGACTCTAAGACTTGGGGAAAGTCTTAGGGTTGGGGTGCCTCCGTAGGCATGCGGTGTAGTATAATGCATCCTAACTAAGTTCCCAACATGTCCACTAGCTTATTAAGATTTCGAATTCAGATTATAGTCACTTCCATTTACTCAACTTAACTGGGATCTTTATAGGGATTTCAAAACTGATTATAGTCACTTCTAATCATCTCAATTTTAATTGTGATTTCCTCCAAACCTTGACTGTAACTCTCTCTCTGATGTAACTCTCGATGTAGTAGATATAGATGTAGATATGGATGATCTGGATGTAGAATCGCCAAGTCTGTTGGCGAAAGAAAAACTCAAGCGGTGAAGAAGCCAACAAAAGGGCTCTTCCGTCTCGCCCACTAATTGGAAGGACGGTTCAATAGAGGGATAGGTCTACTCCCAAACTATGCCACTGAGACGGGTGAGAGGGACTTCCCGGAAAAGTCACTCTAGAAAAACAGCCCGACCGGTAACGGGCAACCAAGCTCGTACGTAAAACTGAAAACCAAGGATCCCCCGCCTGGGTATCCTAAAATCGAGGGTCAGCGTAACTGGTCTAAAGTCGGGATCCCAACGAGGCGTAAAAACACTGCGAGCTCGCGTAAAAACCGAAAGAGGATTGGGATCCTAGACCCGCGCACTTGGCGGCCGCTACCCAAACTGGGCTTCCTATTCTCCCGCTCAGTTGAGGGTCACCGCGCCCTCGCATAGTCACGTGTAAAGTTCACCATGACTAGCAACATACTTAGTGATTCACCACTATTTAGACAACCTTGTTTACTTATATTTTTTTTGTGATTGACTGTTTAAGTCTAGAATCTTCCGTCAATGATTTAGAAATCAGTTATTGTCTTTATAAGAGAATATACATATATATATATATGTATTTCAAACCTCTTTCTACAAGATCATGATACTTAGATTTTTGATCTATTATTTGCTAACACGATGATATTTCATCCTATAAATCATGGGTTCTAGGATTAGTTGATGATCTAAAGCTTGGATTAATATTAGGCTAAACATCGAGTTCCTTCCCCTATTAACGGCTTAGTAACAAGGTGAAGTATACTTAACTCCTATTTCTGAAACAAACCTGCAAGGTCTCTACTTATTACAATGTAATAAAAGCAATCTTTCAAGTGCCTATGATGAGTAATCGTTCCAGATTAGATCTTTAAAGGAGTCAACCAAACACTGCCCCCAGAATTAATCCAAGATAGTAATACCATTTCTAAGATCCCAAATCTCTAGTGATAAACATCATTTTTTTGTCAAGTAACAGAAAAAGAACATGAGACTTGTTCTTGAAAAACAGACAGGAAAACACCTCCGATTTCTGATCTTAAGAAAATACAGATAATGGGAAAGATATATGATTGGTTCTAAATAAAGGTTTTTTTAGGCTGAAAATGGGGGACACACGCGAAGGTGCTCACCCCAATGCATTAAAAAGAGGAAGAAATACTTACAAGGGGGAATGGAACAGCAGAAAATACAAAACAAGGTACAGGGGGTAAACAAAGAGCGTTACCCCCGCAACAAAAAACATATTACAATGAGGTCCAGTCACGAAGGAAGCCCGAGGCCGTGGAGCGAATATTCTCCAAATAGAACCGCTGCCGAGCAAAGATAGCTTCATTTCGTCCCAGCCAAAGGCTCCAAAGCCGCGAAATTGGATCCAGCAGCGCAAGCCGTGGCCGCCCCCTACCACAGAACAAGCTATGACAGAAAGGAGCGAAAGATGACAGATCCAGCCAACCTAAGTCGGCCCATAGAGCACAGACACAGCTGCAATGTAGAAATAAGTGATCAATACTTTCCGTTTCCATGTTACAGAGTCCACAGAGAGGCGAAGAATTTGGAAACATCCGAGCACAACGATCACGAGTTAGCAATCTTCCCCGACGGAGAAGCCAAAGGAAAATACCAACTCGCTCAGGAAGCTTGAGCCCCCACAAGAATTTGCAATCTCTCAAGAATATGTCATCCGCCCCAGCGAAGATGGGCAAGATGGCCTTATAAGCGTCACTGATAGAGAAAGACCCATTCTTCCATGCCAAATAGTCGCGGCCCCAAGAAGGCACGAGGGCATCAGCAAGAAAGGAAATGAGAGCGATATAATCGTGCATCCGCTGATCCGACAAAAACTCAGAAATTGGAGGGCACCAAGCACGCCCATCCCAGCAGCAGGCCACCGTTACATCTTTGTTGGGCACCAAGGCGTAAAGGCGGGAGAATAGGATCCGTAAGGGCCCCCTTCCCGTCCAGTCATCCTCCCAGAAGCGAATCAAATTACCATCACCGAGCTTAATTGAAAAAAAGGAGTGATTTCTGATAAGAGCGCCCATCACCCCTCGCCAAAAAGTTGATACCTGACCCTGATAATCACCACGAAATGCAGAAAGAAAGCCATCCCCAGCCGCAACCCTCAAGCAGTTTAACAAGAAATTGTCCTCCCTACCCCAAATTCTCACCGCCCATTTGAGCAAGAGAGCATCGTTCACCGTCGCCAGGCGCCTCACGCCCAGCCCGCCCTCCTTCTTAGGTCGCGTGACCTCATCCCAGGCCACGAGGTGCACACCCTTCCCCCCTCCCCCCTTCTTCCCCCACAAAAAGCCCCGCATACACTTCTCCAGACGCAAACGAACCCCCTTTGGCATCCCCCGCACCGAGTTCATTGTACATAAAGGTTACGTAATTAATGACAAAATAAATGCTAAGACAAGTTCATTGTACATAAATTCACTCCTTTTTAATATCTTTTATTTTTTTCAAGGAAATAATGTAGTAATTCTGACTGTAATCATGACCTTCAGAACATATGTTCTCATAACAGTACAATGCATGTACTATTTGAGATTGAAATTGCAACTATTATCGTCACAGAACTTGTTGTCCCATAAAAATTTTAGTATTAGATTATTCAATTTCATCACACGATATCACATCAGGTTATTTCTTAGATTAGGAGCAGATTTTTCTTTGGACATAATTTAGATCATGGTGTTTGTTTCTGGAGATGCACTTCTAGCCTATATGTGCCCGATGGAGACAAATTTGTACACAAAATGTAGTAAAGAATATAGATATGGTACATGCAAGGCAGCAAAAGAATGGGCTGAGGATAGTAGCAATCACTCTAAATATATTCTTAACTCAAATGCTAATTTGTGCAATTCAACTAGATACCTATAATGCCCTCTATTACATATAATTCAAGAAAGGTTCTAGAATGAGAGTTAAATGATAATTTATCATGCATGGCAGCAAGAGAGGGTAGAAGGATGGTACCTTAGATCCTTCAGAATTTGAAGGATCAAATTGCATGCAACTTCTTGGGAGGGAAGTATTCTTCGCAGGAGTTTCCAGGAGATCAACAGGAATTGCATCTAATCAGTTCTCCAGATATTTCGTATAATAAATAGCTAGGTTCGGAAGTAGTATTACAAATCCTTATTGGGATACAAAGTCTACATCATTTCCTAGAATATATGGTTCGTTCAGAAGCTCTCCGAGATCAATCATGCAACTATTTAGATTCCATGATGGTGTATAACCAGCTAAGCAAACAGTAACCAAGAGCAATTTGGATGCCTTATAGTTTGCAAGCAAACATACAATGAAAGGTCAATTGGTTAATTGAAATTTATTGACAGACTATCTCCATCACTTCACAGAACTATCGAGTTATGTATTTAGATATGTTGATTCAGAATTATTAGGTTATATTCAACTGTGTATAAAGAATTGTGAGACTAAGGAAAAATTGGGATTATGAAAGAGGGGATAGAGACATGAATGGCAGCAAAATTGGGAAGGGAAAGTACCTCTTTTGGGTTTCAAATTTAAGATCAAGGCTTGCAGGCAATAGGGAAGGTTGCAGCATCATATTTATTTTTCAATAAGAAAACCCATGACAAACAATAGAAATTATCAACGGTAACAAGATAAAACATGTGCCCCTGAAGATCATGAACGCGACTAGGACCCCAAATGTCAACATGAAACAACTCAAAAAGGGAGCTACTGCTCCGACTCAGAGGACTACGGAAAGACGAACAATGATGCTTCCCCAACTAACAAGCTTCGCACTGGAATGTAGATCATGGAGATATCTGTTGCAAAATATAACTCATCTTTTGGAGAGGGAGATGACCAAAACGTAGGTGCCAAGTGAAAGGAGAGATTGGTCCCGTCGAGATAGAAGACGTGCCTGCATAGCGAGTTTGGACCAGTCGATAGAGACCACCCTGCTCACGACCACAGCTAATCACCATGCCCGTAAGAATATCCTGAAAAACAAGAGATGATGGGTCAAATATAGCTCAACAATGCAAATCCTTTGTAATTTGGCCGATGGATAACAAATTCATAGAGAAATCAGGAGCATGTAGCACATTCCGCAAACGCATTGAAGGTGCAAGGGTAATCTCCCCTTCTCCTGTGATCGGGGAATGAGTACCATCCGCTATCAATACAGTTATTCCTGGAGAAATCTGTCTGTAGGCTATAAGTTGTCCTTTATCTCCGCATAAGTGATGTGTTGCCCTAGAGTCCATAATCCACTCTGGAATCTGAGATCCATAATATAAGGTAAAGGCAAAAGTGCTACCTGAGGTGCTTGCTGTAGCAGAAGTATTGGAGGAGGCGGAAGCTGCAACATCTGAATGGCCTCCAGGAGATGATAACGAAGCAGACATGATATCGCGCAGTCTTGCCACTAGGTCGCCAAACCTCGCATGTAAAGTAGGTGCAGCGGGAGACTCGACCTGCTCCGATGCACAAGCTGATGTTGGGAAACCATGCTTAGAATAGTATGTCCCCTCAGTATGACTTGGACAATGGCAAAACGTACAGGGCTGACGAATACGTCCTCCTCTACCACGAGGTCCACATCCATGAGAGAAGGAACCATCTCTGCCACGAGAGGATGCCATAGCCGGAGAAGTCTGGCTGGTGACAGTAGTTGGAACAGTGATCTTGCTTAGCCTACGGAAAGCTTCCTCCGTGGGAGTAATAGTCACATCTGCAAGAATCTGGGAGCAAGCAGCATCATATTCTAGGGTTGCTAGGAATACACAGACCATAGTAGCATTCCTATATGTCTTATGCTGCTCCGGAGTGGCTGGGAGGGGCGTGAAGCTGTGAAGCTTCTCAAACATCCCACGCAAGGATGTATACAGGGAATGGAGAGGTCGTCCATTCTGTTTGATAGTGAAGATGTCATGTTGAAGCTGAAGTATCTTAGTTCCATTCCTCGCCTAAGAATATGTACCTGCGAGGATGTCCCACGTAGCCTTAGCAGTAGGCTGATGTATCACGTCATTGGCGATCTATGTCGTAATGTCCCTGAAAGCCAGACTCTGGCATATGCATCATTTGCCTCCCAAGAGGCGTTCATCCCGATCTTCTCCATCGGTTCCTCCTCGGTAAGAATATGCTTCTTACCGCTCGACTTCATGAGACTCATAAACTGCATTGCCCAGAGCTCATAGTTTGCCATATCCGCCTTGACAATAGGCACTGGACCTCTGAATGTTCCAGTAGAGGGAACATCGATCTTACTTTCTGACATGATGCTGATGGAGGAAGACTAGGAATGATAGACGTCCGAGAATAATCGTCTACACGGACATGTGGGGATGTGGTTGCGTGTGTAGACTCAAGACGCAACCAACCCCATCAACAAAGCGAAGAACGCAAGGGCATTCCTTCTAGAGCACGCATCGGCGCATGTAGGAGCGCGCTTAAGCGTGGAGGCGCATGCGAAGGAGCACGCAATGCACGAAGCAGCCGCACGTAGGCACGCTGGCGGGGGTAAGCGTCGCGCGAGGCTGGAAACGAGGCGCGCGAGACGCACGGGGCCAGGGGCGAGACACACGATGCGCATAGGGCACGTAGGGCCAGGTGCGAGGCGCGCAGGGCCGGGGGTGATGCGCGGGGCCGCGGTGAAGGGCTGGCGGCGCAAGGGTTGGGAGGTGAGGTTAGGGTTAGGGTAAGAGAGATTTGGTCTAGGACCGCCGCTCTGATACCATGTTGGGAAAAATGGAGAACTTGTTTATTCCAGTAACCCTAAGCTCTCTTATATAGAGGAGAGACATATGGGTAAATTACATGTAAGAGACATAAAGAAATAAAATAGTTGACAAGATACATAGAAGCACATAAATATCTTTATAGTGGAAATTTTCAAAAATATGCATTTTTTTATGGAAATTTTGATTTTTCAAACTTTTACGTGTTTTGAAAATAAGGAAAGATTTTTACAAATATAAATATGTACAAAAAGGGTTTATGCACAATATGGGTTTTATTTTCAGAAGATTTTAGGGGTAGATTATGTTCTTTAATGTACATGTATATATACAAGTAGTTTTCATACCCCTTATTTCTTTATGTGACAAAATAGTTTTCAAATCCATTTTTGCAAAATTTTTATTTTTTACGTAATTTTCAACATTTTTTACAACAATTTTTACAATTTGATAGAAAAAATTTAAAATATTTTGAAAACAAATTAATTTTTTACAATATTTTTTACAAAAATTTGTACAAAAATAATTTTTGCAAAGATTTTGTCCATGTTTTATAGCCATGTTATTAACACACAAAGTACGAGTTATGCCTAAAGTGTATGTACAATATATACTACACCCCCTACACTTAGCTCGAACAATGTCCTCAGAGTGATCAAAGAGCGATGAATGAAGACAGTTCGTGCTGAGTATGAGGAAGTGAAAAAAATGTTATACTAAAACGACGAATAAAAGAATATAATGGATAGAAATCGGTGATCCTCCTATACTTAGGATCAAATAATCCTAAGTATAGATGATTGTACACAAGGGGAAATCGAAGAATAGGATGTACAAGCATTACTTCCCCAATACTTAGGTAAAATATCCCTAAGTATACGTGTTGGGAAAAATGAACAACATGTTTATTCCATAAGCCCTAGGCTCTCTTATATAGGAGAGTAGCCTATGGGTAAATTACATAAAGCATGCAACTGAAAATAAAAATAACGAAGGGATACAGACACTACTATATGCGTTAACACTCCCCCTCAAGATGGAGCATAGATATCAATCATGCTGAGCTTGGACGCACACTTCTGGAATGGGCCTCGTAGCAATGCTTTGGTGAATATATCCGCAGTCTGATTCTCTGAAGTAACATGAGATGTAGCAATGAACCCCTTCTGAATCATGTCACGTATGAAGTGACAGTCAACCTCAATGTGCTTGGTCCGCTCATGGAATGCTGGGTTGTTTGCAATGAACAAGGCTGCCTGATTATCACATTCCAAGTTCATAGGAAGTGGTACATTTAGACATAGGTCTGTAAGTACAGCTTTCGCCCACATCATTTCTGTAGTGGCCTGGGCCATAGCCCTATATTCGGATTCAGCACTAGATCTAGCTACCACCGTCTGTTTCTTGCTTCTCCATGAGACTAGGGCATCTCCAACATAGACGGCATACCCTGAGGTGGACTTCCTGTCCTTGGGACATCCTGCATAGTCTGCATCAGCACATGCTGAGATAGAAATCCCCTTTCCTTTCTTGAATAGCAGACCTGCACCTGGAGATGATTTGAGATATCTAAGAATCATATGTATTGCATCCATATGAACCTGGCGTGGTTGCTCCATGAACTGGCTCACACGACTCACTGCAAATAATATATCTGGTCTAGTGATCGTGACATACAACAGTTTGCCTACCAGTTCTCTATATCTTCTCCTGTTCACCTCCTCTGTGTCATCATCATAGAGCTTCATGATGGGATCCATTGGTGTCGTAGCAGGTCGACACCCAAGCATACATATTTCACTCAATAGATCTGTGACATATTTCCTTTGTGACATTACTAACCCATATGGATTTCTAGCAAATTCCAGGCCCAGAAAATATCTAAGAACACCAAGATCCTTAGTGACAAATTCCCTTCCCAGCATTTCTTTCGCCTGCTTTATGCCCTGCTCATCATCTCCTGTGATCAAGATATCATCTACATAAACCATAATTGTAATAATACCTCTAGCAGTCTTCTGTACAAACAAGGAATGAACAGCATTGGAGCGTTTGTATCCTTGTTTCTCAAAGAGGTTTGAGAGCTTCTGAAACCATGCTCTGGGGCTCTGCTTAAGGCCATAGATAGCCTTATGTAATCTGCATACCTTGGAACACTCCCCCTCAATAGCAAAACCGGGTGGTTGTTGCATATAGACTTCCTCCTGCAAATCTCCATATAAGAATGCATTCTTCACGTCCAGCTGATAGAGCGGCCAGTCTCTAGCAACTGCAACGGACAACAAGATCCAGAGAGTGGAATGACGGGCCACAGGCGAGAATGTATCAAGGTAATCCACCCCGTATGTCTGTGTAAAGCCACGTGCAACAAGACGTGCCTTATACCTATCAATAGAGCCGTCTGCATTGTGCTTCACTGTAAACACCCACTTACAGCTCACCGGGTTCACATCTGGAGGTATAGGAACCAAACTCCAAGTTCCTCTGGACTGAAGTGCCGTCATTTCTTCCTCCATTGCTAGCCGCCATCTACTATCCTGCATAGCATCTTTATGACTCCGTGGAATATCTACAGCTGACAGTGCCACCACAAATGTCCTGAAATCTCCAGAGAATCTCTCGAAAGACACAGATGCTGACAATGGATATGTAACACAGCTCCTCTTCGATTTGCGTAGAGCAATGGGAACATCTAAATCTGTTGTAGCCTCATCTGGCCCCTGCAACATATCCTGCTCAGAAATGTCGTCAGATCCATCATTAGAAATATTTTCATTACATACCATAGGCGAGCTAGGAGACGAGTCATGACCATGAGCGGGAGGAGGCCTGCGGGTATAATGGAACGGTAGCGGTGAGACAGGTATATGTGGTGGTGGCGGTGGTGGTGGTGGTGTTGGTGGTGTTGATGACGGCATTTGAGGTGGTGGTGTCATGTATATGGCATCAGTAGATGGATGTGGTAGCTGCTTGTCTCCCGAGGCTGAAAAATACATAACAGATTCAAAAAATGTAACATCTGCACTGACCATATACCGCCGACGCAGGGGATCAAAACACTTGTACCCCTTTTGAGTTCTGGAGTACCCAACGAAACACATTTGACAGCCCTAGGAGAGAGCTTGTCAGTACTATGCGACAACTGATGGACAAAGGCAACCGAACCAAACACACGAGGAGTAAGAGTGAACAGATCCTTCCCAGGATGGATGAGGGAAAACGGGATCTGTTCATTCAAGACAGAAGAAGGCATACGATTGATTAGGTAACATGCAGTGAGAACTGCATCACCCCCGTAAGAGTATGGAACATGACTCTGTATAAGAAGTGATCTTGTGACATCAAGAAGGTGACGATGTTTCCTTTCAGCAACGTCGTTTTGTTGAGATGTAGGAGCACAAGATGTTTGGTGAACAATCCCTTTTGAGGAGTAATAATTGGCAAGAACATTAGTGCACAATTCTAAAGCATTATCACTTCTCACAAAATGTGGAGAAAATATTTTGTATTTCATTCAAAAAATGGATAATGATATTTCCTGCTTCAGATTTATTTTTCATCAAAAACACCCATGACACTCTAGAAAAATCATCCACAAATACTATATAAAATCTGTGTCCCTGATGATCAGGTACACGACTTGGACCCCAGACATCAATATGAAATAATTCGAACTTGGAGGTACTACTCCGACCTGGACGACTAGGAAAGGACGACCTGTGATGCTTTCCCAACTGACATGCCTCACATTGAATAGGTGTGTGAGGAAGACCATAAGGTAACACGTGACGCAACTTCTGAAGCGGTAAATGTCCAAAGCGCAGATGCCACAATAAAGTAGATACTTGTCCAGTGGGAAGGGATGAGGTTCCAGCAAATGGGGTCTGATTCAGGCGGTAGAGACCTCCTTGCTCATAGCCACGACCAATCACGTTGCCTGTATGGATGTCCTGAAAAATCAAAGAAGATGGATCAAAAATTGCCCGACAATGTAGATCCTTCGTAATCTGACTAATTGACAAAAAATTCATTGAAAAATCAGGTGCATGTAGCACATTCTTGAGCTGCATAGAAGATGTCAATCTAATCTCCCCCTGACCAGTGATGGGGGAATGTGTACCATTGGCAATTACTACTGTTCTGCCTGGAGGAATCTGAGTGTATCCTGTAAGTAAACTCTGTCGCCACATAGGTGATGTGTAGCGCCCGAGTCCATAATCCATGGTAATGTATCTGATCTACTACTGGTGAATGCAAGTATGCTACCTGAAGTACTGGTAGACGCAGAGGCAGAAGCAGCGGCATCAGATTGACTCTTCGTAGTAGGTTTTGGACCAGATGGTGGAATAATGCCCCTCAGACGGGCAACTAGATCGTCGAACCGTTGATCCAAAGTAGCAGCAGATGGAGGCTCTATCTGCTCAGCAACCCGTGCGGATGCAGGAAATCCATGTTTCGAGTAGCATGTGTCTTCACTGATAAAATTTTTGATCATATCCCCGACTTCATATTTATTTTTCAATAAGAAAACCCATCACCCCAAAACGAGGAGTTTTTTCATCCAAGAACGGGCGAGGGCATGCGATTCACCAAATAACATGCCGTAAGAACCGCATCACCCCAAAACGAATGTGGGGCACAACTCTGAATAAGAAGTGTTCGAGTGATATCAAGTAAATGACGATGCTTTCTCTCCGCAACCTCATTTTGCTAAGAAGTATAAGGACATGTTGTTTGATGAATAATGCCACAGGAAGATAAGAAAAGGGATAGAGTATGTGTGCAGAATTCCAAGGCGTTATCTGTTCTCATAAATTTCACAGACGAAGAGAAAATATTCTGGATTTTATTGATAAAAAAATTGATCCTATCCCGGGGCTTCATATTTATTTTTCAATAAGAAAACACATGATAAACAATAGAAATTATCAACGGTAACAAGATAAAACATGTGCCCCTGAAGATCAGGAACGCGACTAGGACCCCAAATGTCAACATGAAACAACTCAAAAAGGGAGCTACTGCTCCGACTCAGAGGACTACGGAAAGACGAACAATGATGCTTCCCCAACTAACAAGCTTCGCACTGGAATGTAGATCATGGAGATATCTGTGGCTCATCTTTTGGAGAGGGAGATGACCAAAACGTAGGTGCCAAGTGAAAGGAGAGATTGGTCCCGTCGAGATAGAAGACATGCCTGCATAGCGAGTTTGGACCAGTCGATAGAGACCACCCTGCTCACGACCACAGTTAATCACCATGCCCGTAAGAATATCCTGAAAAACAAGAGATGATGGGTCAAATATAGCTCAACAATGCAAATCCTTTGTAATTTGGCTGATGGATAACAAATTCATAGAGAAATCAGGAGCATGTAGCACATTCCGCAAACGCATTGAAGGTGCAAATGTAATCTCCCCTTCTCATGTGATCGGGGAATGAGTACCATCCGCTATCACTACAGTTCTTCCTGGAGAAATCTGTCTGTAGGCTATAAGTTGTCCTTTATCTCCGCATAAGTGATATGTTGCCCTAGAGTCCATAATCCACTCTGGAATCTGAGATCCATAATATAAGGTAAAGGCAAAAGTGCTACCTGAGGTGCTTGTTGTAGCAGAAGTATTGGAGGAGGCGGAAGCTGCAACATCTGAATGGCCTCCAGGAGATGATAAGGAAGCAGACATGATATCGCGCAGTCTTGCCACTAGGTCGCCAAACCTCGCATGTAAAGTAGGAGCAGTGGGAGACTCGACCTGCTCCGACGCACGAGCTGATGTTGGGAAACCATGCTTAGAATAGTATGTCCCCTCAGTATGACTTGGACAATGGCAAAACGTACAGGGCTGACGAATACGTCCTCCTCTACCACGAGGTCCACATCCATGAGAGAAGGAACCATCTCTGCCACGAGAGCATGCCATAGCCGGAGAAGTCTGGCTGGTGACAGTAGTTGGAACAGTGATCTTGCTTAGCCTACGGAAAGCTTCCTCCGTGGGAGTAATAGTCACATCTGCAAGAATCCGGGAGCAAGCAGCATCATATTCTAGGGTTGCTAGGAATACACAGACCATAGTAGCATTCCTATATGTCTTATGCTGCTCCGGAGTGGCTGTGAGGGGCGTAAAGCTGTAAAGCTTCTCAAACATCCCACGCAAGGATGTATACAGGGAATGGAGAGGTCGTCCGTTCTGTTTGATAGTGAAGATGCCATGTTGAAGATGAAGTATCTTAGTTCCATTCCTCGCCTAAGAATATGTACCTGCGAGGATGTCCCACGTAGCCTTAGCAGTAGGCTGATGTATCACGTCATTGGCGATCTATGTCGTAATGTCCCTGAAAGCCAGACTTTGGCATATGTATCATCTGCCTCCCAAGAGGCGTTCATCCCGATCTTCTCCATCGGTTCCTCCTCGGTAAGAATATGCTTCTTACCGCTCGCATGAGACTCATAAACTGCATTGCCCAGAGCTCATAGTTTGCCATGTCCGCCTTGACAATAGGCACTGGACCTCTGAATGTTCCAGTAGAGGGAACATCGATCTTACTTTCTGACATGATGCTGATGGAGGAAGACTAGGAATGATAGACGTCTGAGAATAATCGTCTACACGGACATGTGGGGATGTGGTTGCGTGTGTAGACTCAAGACGCAACCAACCCCATCAACAAAGTGAAGAACGCAAGGGCACTCCTTCTAGAGCACGCATCGGCGCATGTAGGAGCGCGCTTAAGCGTGGAGGTGCATGCGAAGGAGCACGCAGTGCACGAAGCAGCCGCACGTAGGCACGCTGGCGGGGGTAAGCGTCGCGCGAGGCTGGAAACGAGGCGCGCGAGACGCACGGGGCCAGGGGCGAGACACACGATGCGCACAGGGCACATAGGGCCAGGCGCGAGGCGCGCAGGGCCGGGGGTGATGCGCGGGGCCGCGGTGAAGGGCTGGCGGCGCAAGGGTTGGGAGGTGAGGTTAGGGTTAGGGTAAGAGAGATTTGGTCTAGGACCGCCGCTCTGATACCATGTTGGGAAAAATGGAGAACTTGTTTATTCCAGTAACCCTAAGCTCTCTTATATAGAGGAGAGACATATGGGTAAATTACATGTAAGAGACATAAAGAAATAAAATAGTTGACAAGATACATAGAAGCATATAAATATCTTTATAGTGGAAATTTTCAAAAATATGTAATTTTTTATGGAAATTTTGATTTTTCAAACTTTTACGTGTTTTGAAAATAAGGAAAGATTTTTACAAATATAAATATGTACAAAAAGGGTTTATGCACAATATGGGTTTTATTTTCAGAAGATTTTAGGGGTAGATTATGTTCTTTAATGTACATGTATATATACAAGTAGTTTTCATACCCCTTATTTCTTTACGTGACAAAATAGTTTTCAAATCCATTTTTGCAAAATTTTTATTTTTACGTAATTTTCAACGTTTTTTACAACAATTTTTACAATATGATAGAAAAAATTTAGAATATTTTGAAAACAAATTAATTTTTTACAATATTTTTTACAAAAATTTGTACAAAAATAATTTTTGCAAAGATTTTGTCCATGTTTTATAGCCATGTTATTAACACACAAAGTATGAGTTATGCCTAAAGTGTATGTACAATATATACTACACCCCCCTATACTTAGCTCGAACAATGTCCTCAGAGTGATCAAAAAGCGATGAATGAAGACAGTTCGTGCTGAGTATGAGGAAGTGAAAAAAAATGTTATACTAAAACGACGAATGAAAGAATATAATGGATAGAAATCGGTGATCCTCCTATACTTAGGATCAAATAATCCTAAGTATAGAAGACTGTATACAAGGGGAAAATCGAAGAATAGGATGCACAAGCATTACTTCCCCAATACTTAGGTAAAATATCCCTAAGTATACGTGTTGGGAAAAATGAACAACATGTTTATTCCATAAGCCCTAGGCTCTCTTATATAGGAGAGTAGCCTATGGGTAAATTACATAAAGCATACAACTGAAAATAAAATAACGAAGGGATACAGACACTACTATATGCGTTAACACTCCCCCTCAAGATGGAGCATAGATATCAATCATGCTCAGCTTGGACGCACACTTCTGGAATGGGCCTCGTAGTAATGCTTTGGTGAATATATCCGCAGTCTGATTCTCTGAGGTAACATGAGACGTAGCAATGAACCCCTTCTGAATCATGTCACGTATAATGTGACAGTCAACCTCAATGTGCTTGGTCCGCTCATGGAATGCTGGGTTGTTTGCAATGAACAAGGCTGCCTGATTATCACATTCCAAGTTCATAGGAAGTGGTACATTTAGACATAGGTCTGTAAGTACAGCTTTCGCCCACATCATTTCTGTAGTGGCCTGGGCCATAGCCCTATATTCGGATTCAGCACTAGATCTAGCTACCACCGTCTGTTTCTTGCTTCTCCATGAGACTAGGGCATCTCCAACATAGACGGCATACCCTGAGGTGGACTTCCTGTCCTTGGGACTTCAGGTCACTTCCCCGCTAAGGAAATGCCAAGACTAAAGGTATGATACGGAAGGGCTATTTGGTTCATGGAATAAGCCAGTTATTACAGGTGTTGCTTCGGCATACTATCACAAACTAATCCCTCCTTCCCTCAGGTTTAACACTTTTTTAGAACCAACTTGTGTGGAATGCTTTTATTTCTCTACTTTATTCATTGATTGGACCTTAGCATGATTATCCATAGTTGGATGTAATGTTTTAAGATTACTCATACATGATAATAATTTATTTCTCCTATCAAATAGTGTTTCAAGCTTATCACTTAATGTGTCACCAGCAGTAAAAGCTACTTCATGATGATATAGCATAAATTGGATGTTTAAATTATCATTCATGCAATCTTTGGTTAGTTTTTCTATGTTTTTGGATCCTTATAACAATTTTCTCACCATCCCTCTTATATATAGAGAGTTAGGAGTCCTAGGACCCATGTTGCAAAAGATGCAACTCTATTCACTTGAAAGGGTCATGGTATAGATGGTATTTTGGAAAGTAATCAAAAATATTCAATTAGGCATATGGTAATTATTTTAAGTATAAAAATTATGTTTAATACATATATTCCTATATATTTATACATATTTGGTCAATAATTGATAATTATGTAATAATTGAATTTCAATCAAATATTGTACATCTTGTTTCTAATATATATTGAGGAAAATTCTAAAAAGAAAAAATATTTTAAATCATTTTTTTCAATAGATAATTGGTCGACTTTTGGAAGGATTATTCGGTCGGACTAAATAAAGTTATTATAGCCAATTATTCCAATGAACTGAACTACATATTTGAACTAACTAATTAGTCTGGTCAATCGACTATTGCAACATCAGATAGGGCTCTCCTTAAAACAAGTTTTTTTTTCCTTTTTCCAACATAATATGAGAGAAGTGGTCCTATACTGATGGTCAGATACCCCATTCATATAAATCCTCCTCTTCCCCCTCCATTGTCACACCTCCACAAATGGTGCCACCCAGGCAATTATCATTGTTCTTATGCATTCATCCCCCTCAATCAAAGATGCCACTAGCGTCGACCTAGGTGCACATGCATGGAGCATTAGCACCCAAGCGCACAAGATCAAACAACGCTCCAAGAGAGCAAAGGTTCTTCATGTATGCTTCAGCAGACACTAACTTTGCATGGCACGTGCAAGTGCGTGCTCTTCAAATGGTGGGGCTCGTGTTGAACTGTAATTGAGCATTTCTATGCATAGTTAATTGAGCCTTTGTTCCTGGTTGACACATTGAACTGTAATTTTTTCAAACATAAAGGGTGATAACCCTACGTAAAGAAAAGAGGTATAGTGGGATACTCTGATGTAGATCATGTTGAGAATAGGCATGAAGTTCACTGCAGGGTTTTACATCTTTATTTGAAGCAATCTTACATGGCATCATAAGAAACAATATATTACCATTAGATCGAGTACATAGTCAAACTACATGTCTGTAGTAGTACTACAGACTGCAACTAAATTGGTCTAAATTAAATCGGTAGTACATGACTTGGGCGTTGAGATTACAATATATCAAGAAGCATGAGCATTGAGATTACAATATTTCGAGAAGCATGTGATAATAAACATACCCCTTTTATTGCCAACAACTCAATCTTTCATGAGCGGGTGAGACATATAGATGTTGGTCCACTATACTCACTATCTAATCCTGAAAGGACTCCTTCGGACCCCACACATGTCATCCACTGATCACATTGCAGTTGTCTACTCAAAGGCTCTAGCAAGGACCATGTTTAATCAATGTGCCTCCACATCAAGCGTGAATGATATCCATAATCCATGTTAAGGGGGGATGTTGAGATAACATAGAGTTTTGGTATTTACATTATTATTCATGTACTTTTTGGTTATCTCTTCTTATATTCTTGTGGCCTTGTACAAGTCTTCAACCAGCCCTCATCTCATAATAAATAAGTTCTTTACTTTTCCCAACATTCTCCAAAATATCTAAGGAATCGCCCCTATAAAATCTCCAAACTTATTCATTCATTCAAATATAGTGCCGTCTGTTTAACAATAAATAATTAACTAATTTACAAAAAATGGAAAATTAGACAGCATCACCTCTGAGTCAAACTGCTCCACGATATCCAAGAACTAGGTAAACCGCATGCTATGAATGATGTTGTCAAAGATCGCCATGTAAAATGTCCCAATCGTATCTTCATTTCGAGCTGCATTTCCAAACAATCATTCAATTTATTTATTTATTGAAAGAAGAAAGGGTGTGCACCAAGAACAGTGTCAGTCTCCAACAATCATTTAATTGGGAAAAATTCCGAAACCACTAAAGTCCACATAATAAGAATATAGAGGGAGGGAGGGAGGGAGATGGATAACATTTTGAAGGAAGTGAAAAGGCTTGAACGCAGTTGTGCTGAATGAGGACCAGAAGGCAATTCTTGATTTGTGACTGCTTAAGCCCTCTGTCCCGAACTATTTCATGCAGCTGCAATGATCCCTTCTGTAGGAGGCAATTGCATACTTTCTGTAATGTAGAGAACAAAAATTATTCAAGAAGGGAGATGAGATAATAGTAAAACTAATTAGAAGAAGGAAAGCATGTGGATGCCTTACAGAAACGATTTCTCCAAAATGATCTTTGATGAGGGAAGTAGCAAGGAGTAGACCATACTGACCCACCATGGTTGCAATCTCTATTTTCTTTAAAAGGATGACTACATGGATTGGGGTATCGAACGTGATAGGAAATTAGTTAGAACATGGTGAACTTCCACCAATCCAGAATTCTCCCTCTCTCAAAGTTGTTGTCAATCTTTCCTACAAGTTACAGTGGGGAAATTGAGAAAACCAACACGCATACACATGTAAATACAAATGCATCAATCATTTAAGAAAAGTACAACTAGTTTTACTACTAAACCCAACTATAAGAATGGGAGATATTTCAAGGGCCTTTCTCGCAAGACTATAAAAACGAATAAATCCGTCCCTCCAAAACCGTATGCCACAGAGAGTTATATCGATGAAAATAACGAATTCGATAACAGCGCAATTAATTGCGAAAACAAGATTGAGAACAGATAAACAAAGGAGCAACACAGAGTATTTAGAAGTTGTATGGTAATCTAGAATGACATGAGAGTCTAAGGAGGGTAATATGAACATCTACAGAGGTTGCACACAGCAGAGGGATCCAAATTCGTAAGAGTACATGTTCCCTGGAAGAGCTCAAACTTGTAAGATGGATGATGACATTTACGTGATCCGTGAAGCCAACCCTCTGGATGCCTGGAAGAGCCGGCGCCAGGAGACGAGGAGGAGGCGCCACGCTCGATGGGAAGGAGGATGGAGCAGCGGCGACGAGCTAGAAGGGGAAGAGGAGGAAGATGCAGCGGGCGGAGGAGCGGGGTTCGCAGGGGAGGGAGCCTTCGAGGGGGAAGAGGGGTTTTACTTGCACTAAATTTAAAAGAGCCCCTCAACTAAATAGTCAATTTGCTGGACTTTAACATGCGGTTTGGGAATAGGTAGGGATAAAGATTAGGAATAAATAAAATAAGTCTATTTTCTGGTGGGCCGGAAAGATAGAAATAAGGATAATAAGGTAGAATAAAGGCAATGTTTTTAAAACCGAACCGGACACCGAATCGGAAACTTTGTCAAAATGGTCGGATCGGGTTGAACCATGTAATCAAACTGGTTCAATCGGATGATGACATCATCATTATTTAAAACCGGATTAAACCGGACCGGTGAGAAAAAAGTGGTTGAACCGGTTAATCAAACCGAAATAAAATAAAAATATATACTTAAATATAAATAAAATACATAGACAATGTATATATTTCACACTATACATAAAATATTGTTCATATACACCATCAAATACCATACACATCATATATATATATATATATATATTATTTGGACTAGTTACTCTATAACATAATAGTAGTATAATTATATTTAAAACGCAATATATGCAAAAAGTTATGTTAGTGTAGTTGGTTAAGAGTTTGAAATAGGCAATCAAAGGTCATGGGTTCAACTCCCACCACCAGGATTACTTTTAAAAAAATTAAATGTGGTTCAACTTCGGTTGAACCTGGTTAGACCGGGTTAAAAAATAGATTGAACCGGACGGGTTAACCAGAATTTGAATGTTTGAACCGAACTGCTATAAACCAGTTAACCGGACCGGTCCAGGCCCGGTTCACCGGTCGGACCGGTCGCCGATCCGGTCCGGTTTTCAAAACACTGAATAAAGGTATGTAAGGTGAAATAAAGATAAGAATTAAGGCAGAATAAGATGAAATAAAGGGGTGTGAAAAGAATAGACATACTCTTGAGAACCGCACCAAGTTGAGAACTGGCCCCTTATTCCAATGCTTATTCTCCAAACGAACAGATAAATTTGGATGACGGTGATAAAGTGGTCTCTAAGTTTCATCTCCTTCCTGCAATCTCGTGTTCCTCCGGTCTCAACTCAAGCTCCTTTAGTCCACCATCTCTTTCTACATCGTTATTCTATCCTACCCACATCACCCTGGTTGAGAACCTTCTTTTCCCTTCCTCTTTTTTTCATCGAAACGATCGATATCATTAATCAGAGAAAAGAGAAATGTATCAGGCCCCATGAGGGAAAATCAGTCCAGATTAATATCTTAAAAAATGAAAAAGTTAAGGGTGTCTAGTATTTAATACAACTAAAACAATCACCCTCACCTCGCACAAGAGCTAACCAAAGTTCATTAAAGATAAAGCCAAGATGGGTAGGTACTTGGCAGCAAGCGATCAAAAAGAAACCACAAAAAGACCAACGGTCTTTGTCGGAAGTGCCAACGCAGGAGGTGCTCGCACTAACACTTGCTTGGGTTTGAGGAGGAGGTGATTTGTTGTTGGGTGTCTGGGCGCTTCATCAGAGAGATGATTACTTCATCATCTTTCATGCAAAAAGATCAAATATTGCAAGCTATAATAATCGGCAATAATTGGTGAATCGAGAGTTTGTTTTGGAAAAGAGGGTAGGATTCTTGTCAAAATAGGTTTGAGCATAGGAATTGAGCTTCTTGAGCAATGATAGTTGGAGGGAGGAATTTACCTGTGAATATTCTCAAATATCTCTTCTTTCAAAGCAACCATCAGGTAGATGTCGTCCAAGCCTGCAATTACTATAGGAGGGAGAGGTAGGAATAAGGTGAGCCAAGGTAAAGAAAATTATAAAGCTAATTATGCTCATATTAAGGTTAAGAAGTGAAAAACACAAACTAAGAATAGGTGTTCTGGAGTTTCTTGTACATTTAGTCATAAAGGGGCGAGCACTCACTGAGGTAATCTCTCTATGGAGGAAGACTGAGGACCAGAATTTAGGGTGAAGTGTTGCATGGATCCCACCATGGGTAAAAAGGTGATATAATTGTTTGTTAAGACCCAAAAGCTTCAATCTGTCGAGGAAGGTAATACGGTCAACTAGGTCAAACTCTGATAAAACAAGGTCGTTTAACTAATCTTGAATAGAAGAGACCTGGTTCCACAACTCAAACGAGATCCGGTTCTTGATTGTTTTAATCTAGTTGTTACGAGCTGAAAGCAAGGATATCACTTTTGCAAGGTGACAATTCTCATTGCTGGCTTGCGAGGATAAATGAGTGTGCTCTCTAAGACATACAACAACTTTCTCCCACCCCTTTCTTTTTTTTTTCTTTTATTATTTAAAATGAACATTAGGAAGATTTACTTGGAATAATAAGTAGAATTTGTGTTTCAAATTTTATGTAAAACAGATATTCTTAACATGTCCATCGAGAATAAGGTCAATTTTGAAAATTCTAAAACCATTAAATTTGGTAATCTAACGAGTTAGAAGTATGAAATCATGTTGAATTTAGAATTACACCATGGTGATCTTAATCCCTCTAAATTTCATTTAAAAAAATAAAAAGAATGGGAGAAAGGATGGCATCATGTAATGTAAGCAATAAGCAAGCATATTCCTTCTACACATATTCTAATCGTGGTGGAAGAAAGCCATCCATCACATACGTTCCAAATGAATCTACTAATAATGGCATGTTAATGGTTATATTTTTATTGATTGAAATCCATGTCGATCATTTTATCTTTTGTAAATATAGAATGTAATCTTAAATTTCCTCTCCTTATTCTCCTAAAAGGACAATGGCACGTGTCAACCAGCAATTTGAATGCCACCATTTACGAGCAACGTGCAAGCTCTTGTTGGGGACACTGAACCGGTCGGTCTTCGATTTGGTCCAATCGGGTCAGACAGTCGGTCCAAACCGATCAGACCAGTGATGATGTCAGCGTGACGTTATCATTCCTATTTACTCGGAAAAAATTGGACCGGACTTAAGTTACTGGTCCAATCGTTCGAATCAGTTTTTTGAACCGATAAAACTGGATATATATATGTAGATATGTATTTATATATCAATGAAATAATCAGACTAATTGACTTTTCTTGTGTACGACGCCGTTGAACAGTTGGTTGAAAACACAAATGATAAATGATGTATCGTTAATCCGCTTATTGTCTTATAAAGAATCTGATAAAATATACTGATAAAATCTATTAATCTAACTAAAGCTGGATTTCTCTCAACTTCTTCCCATGTAGTGACACGTGGATGCTTATTTTCTTTCCTTCACCATGGCTTCCACTCCCTCCTTCTGAGGGATGTACAAGCAATTAATATCTCTATTCTATACATTATACTAAAGTCATGTTTGACCAAACTCATCCCTGCAAGGACATGTGGAACATTGTTGTGAGACTTCTCAAGCACCTCTTCTCCCTCTCTCTTCCTCTCTCTCTCCCCATGATCTCTCTCACTCTATTTTTCTTAGTTTATCTCTCTCTCATGATTTCTCTCTCCCTCGAGGCCTCTTCATCTACTCTACCAGCTCCCCCGTCAACTGCCTCCTCGACCGGGGGATGATGCGGGGGCTACATTGTTAGACATGTGAGCCCTGGGCGAATATCAATAAAAGTTATTGATGTTTCACTCCCTTTTCTGAAATTAAATGAATGAATGCACTATAAGGTCCCTCTGTACAATTAGGGTTATGTACCATGACTATCGTGATGATCATATAGTTGTTGATTCATTAAATGAACCATAGAGGCTGGTGTTTGGATGAATATCGAAGGAGTTAGATAGAGGACTCATCAAGCACCGTCAAATGATTGTTAAGAGATGATCTCCAGCCTGAGTAGGAGATGGCAATCCTTTATCACATAGGTTGATATCTGACCGACCTCTTGATGCAGGTCCTCTACATGAGAATAGTGATTCGGAGGTGTCAGATTAGTTAGGTCAATGGATTGACTTAACGAGATCGAGATAACCGAAGTCCTATGGTGAATGCTGTCACAGCATAGGCACGTATCCTCTGACCGGAGACAGATGTATTACTATATGTCTGAGTATGTACATTTGGCAGACCAGTAGGTTGATGGCCTAACCAAGGTCTATACACCGGCGAGCTGGTGTGCATATAAGGGCATATGAGTAATATGATCTCTCAAAGGGATCATACAGGTTCACTTATGAACCGGAAGACATGAGCTCACTCATGAGGTATTGGAACCGATCAAATTTCATGCATGGTCATCATGCTTTAGAAGCATGACATGAATTTGAAGGTATGATATATGCTTTGGGAAAGCATATGATCGATACCAACTCCCAATGACCAAGATTGAGAAACTTAGTGATTAAACTCTGAAGAAGATAGTGTAAAATTGATCTTAATCTTCAGGTTGATCATGGGTCTTCCAGTATGCAGGATGTACAGGTATTGGGAATACCTAAGGGTGATGTGATCATAAACGATTGTATAACCACGACGCTTCCATTCCGAGGGAGTGATGAAACATGTCTGGATTTTAGTGACTCCTCTCAGTAGAGAAGCAATCTGATCTTGGTCCAAGTTTTGGACATTGGTCTGAATGAGATTCAGATGCAATGAGAAGATTAGATTTGCGGTCTTGATTCAATCAAGCATCTGTGGGAGGTACGTAAGATCTGGATTTGAGATGAGATCTCAACTTCCAAGTCACTATACGTGGAACAATACGATCGCCCTGTCCTTATCTCCAAGTATCTGCGGAGAAAGCACATTATTCTTGAAGGGGTTCAAGAATAATTCATTTGATGAATTATGTATCCAAGCAAGAAGGACTTGATGATTAAATGAGATTTAATGATCAATCATAATATGAATGTGATTCATATTGTGAGAATGTTCATCCAAGGTAATTAAATGGGATTTAATAATCAAGGATTATAGAATATGGATAATACTATCCATGATATTTGTATATTATAAATATGATTTATAATATACATATCGAAGAGAGAGAATTTTTGTAAATAACATTTGTTAATTACTAATGTGGATTGGATTCACATTAATTAATTAATTGGAAATGTAATTTACAAATTATTTTGGATTGTGAATATGATTCACATATTTATCAATGGCATGATTGAAATATTCACATATTAATTTGGAATTAATTTGGTGAATAATTTTGTGATAATGATTATTATAAATTCATTAAGAAATAATAACATAAAATAAAAGGGAGATAAAAAACCACCAAATGAGATGGCGTCACCAATGACATAGTCAAAGTGACGCCCCCTCATTTTTAGGGTGTAATTTGTTATCTCCCCTTTTATTATATTGTTATCTCTTAATGATTAATTTATATTAAATTAAATTATGTTGATAATGTTTCAACATACATTTGATTTAAATATAAATTAATGTTGTTGGTTTTTAGCCAACAACAATCATGGCCATTAATTAATACATAGATCAACTTGACCGTTGGATCTATGTGTCCCATGGATTGATCCATTGGATCCTAAACTAATATAAAAGGAGGGCTAACCTAGCCTTCCAAGGTACATGAAAAAGAGTTGTACAAGGTTACTACTCTCTCTCTCTCTCTCTCTCTCTCATTCTCACCTACTCTCTCTCTTTCAATTCAAAGGTGGCTGTCCATCTTGTGCATTGAGAAGGAGAGTCTCTCTTCTTCGCCTTCGACGACTCAAGGATCTCCTTCTTCTTTGGGGATGCTTTCTCTAAAGGAAGACGACGGATTTCGTTGGACGAAATCAGGAGACTCGTAGCTTGGATCTTCATCGAGGATTGCGGGAGGAACGCGCCTCATCATCCTGCCCGCAAGTGCATTCTTCGTGGATCGGACTTAAGACAGGAGGATCTCTTACTTTAGAGATCTCGTGATTACAACCACGCTTTAAGAGGTATTTCTTATACTTTGTAGTTTGATGAAACGATCCGAGAAATGTTCCCGTGATCATGTGGTTTCATCACTTGTTTAAAAAAATTTTAATTTCCGCAGCATCTAATGACTAGTGAGACTAGTTGCCTCGATCGCATATGATGCGATCAACACGCTTCCGTGATGCGCTAAAGGATACTCAATATCCTTCATACATTTCCCCATCCCATCCAAGATCTCTGTTCTCTCTCGCCTCCTCCTCCGCCCTCTTGACCTCCTTGCCTCCACCCACCGCCCCCTCCTCTCCCCTCCATCGCTCGCGACTCTCAGATCCACCCCATCCCGCCGACCCCACCAAATCCCAACCATCTCGCAAGTCCCCTTTCGTCAAGGGCGATGACCTCTGCATCTCCTCTGAGCTCACTATGAGCCTGTACGTCATAACTACTATCCTCTAAACCCTCGGGAGGTTCAACACGTGACCCTACTCCATGGCTCTATCTCTACCCCGCACCTCCTCCAAATCCACGCATGTGTCTTACACCCATCAAAACAACCTCACCGCCACCTGCTTCATCGGCCTCCACCGCCCGTCTCTCCACTTTGCATCCTCTCCCTTCTCTGTTAGTCGAGTTTCTTCCAATTTAACGTTGTAGTTTGCATCCTCTCGAATTCGACCTCTTAGCCCTCTACATTCTCTGTTTTCAAGTCCCTCAAGGCTTGTCTCCTTCCCCCCAACTTCTTCACCGTATGCTTCCTATTCGAGTCATGTTTCCACTGCTATGGTGCCCAACTGCTGCATCAGGTGCATACTCAAATCAGGTCTGGATAAGATCAGGATGGTCTGCAATGGGTTGTTGGTCACTTATTCTAAAGGTATTTGTGATGTATGGTATGCCCGGAAATTATTCGATGAAATGTCCGAGTGGGGAGATAGTGCGTGTTGGACGTGTATGATTGTAGTGTACGTGAGGTTGGTTATATCTGAGGAAGCTCTGATTTTTTTATGAGGATGGTTGATGCGAATGTCCATTGTTATTGCACTATGGTAACTGTTCTCTCTATGTGTTTAAGGATAAGGAAATTGAAAAGTGGGTACATATATTTGACAAAAGTAAAAAGAAGGTTGATGTATTGGGTGATGACTGAAAAAAATCCCACAAAATCCGGGTAAAGGTAAAAACAAGGGTCGTTGCAACCCGAATCTCGCTTATCGATCAATCTAGAAAAATCAGACCACCAAAATGAATAATCAGTCAAAAGCCGAATAAGTGGTCTCGTTACTTATTTAACCTGGTATAGCGACCAGGGTCGAACACAAGAAGCACGGATTGGCCAAGTGGCCTACGAAGTAGTCAGAAAATGAACAAAAAAATTTTGGTGGATTTTTGGGTATTTTTTAATTTTTTTGTATTTTTTATTATAGAGAAAATGTAGAGAAAGGCTAAAAGGGACTCCCTCAATCAATTATTTAACCACACAAATTAAATCAGAAAAATGTAGTAAACATATTTTTGGGTTTTACAAATTTGTAAGTGTTTTTGGTAGTTTTCTCAGAATTTTATATTTTTTGTTTATTTTATAAAAAAAGAAAAAGGCAAAAATGGGGAACTAATGTGTAGCCAAATTTGAAAGACTATCTAAAAATAGATAAATAACATGTAAAAATCTGGAGACAATTTTTTATGGAAATACAAATAAAAACTAAGCTACAGGAAAAGAAATTGCATTTTTTGATTTTTTTTAGAATTTTTAATGATTTTTATAAGGTTTTTAAGGTTTTTAAATTTTTAGGGGTTTTATATATCCAAATGCAGCAAAAATCATTCTGGAGTAAGAAGACAATAAAATTAACCAACACTAATTTTTTTGAATTTTTGGAGGGTTTTTAATATTTTTAGTTGATTTTATATTTCAATTAGTAGCAAAAATAGATATTTTTGAATTGTTAAAAATATAAAAGCATCTCAAAAATGTCCCAAAAAATTAGTGAAATATTTACACAGTAGCAGGGGCCACGTGTCCAAATTTCACTGAATTTGGACTTAATTTGCTATTTTATTCGACCAATAGAAAGGGCACAACATATAGGGATCAAAGTGTAAATAATAGAAACCTTTCAGCCAACTACTAACATGCACAAGAAATCCGGAGCCAAAGTTGCAAAAAGCCCAGATAAGCACACGGATAACACGTGATTCACATACAGAGGGGTGTAACTGTCATTCCTATTTATAAAACTGCAAACGATAACAGCTCAAAATGCTAGGATAAGACATGCAAAAGTTCCATGAGCCACGTGTCGATGCACGTGCTCACAAACGCAAGGACTAAATAGCAAATACTAAAAACACTAGGGTTCAAAGTGCAAATTACCCAGAATAAAAACAACTACTCTAAGTATTTACATGACTAGACTATAAATGCAAAAGGTAAGGGGCATAAGTGATATTACCCCATTATTATGATCCGACGGTTGATGGGCATCCTCTCCAGATCAAACGATTGTGACGCGTGGATACCTCTTCGCGATGGACGGCGCGGATCTGATCCTCAGATGGATCGACGGTCGGGAGCCTCCATCAGATGGATGGCTACGATCTAATCTGGTGTGAGGGGGGCAAATCGACGGCAACGGAGGCACCTGGAAGAACAAGTCGCCGGTGAGTTTCGTCGGCCTCTGGTGCTGCAGAGGTGGGCGAATCGAAGAGGAAGGTCGTCCGCAACGATGTGTGTGCTCAGATGGGACCGGGAGGACCTGGAGGGTCCCCGGCGACGAAGAATGGCTAGAGATGTTATGCTTCTATATGAGGACCGCCAGATGAGGTCCTTAGACCTTCAAACCTGCACAGAAAGAACGTTGTGTCGAGGGCAAAGTGCCTCGACCTGGTTATGGGTGGAATAGGTGGCTGGGTGAGGCGCGGCGAAGCTCTCCGGCGAGGTGACGACAGAGGAGAGCGGGGGACCTGTTACATGGCGAACCAGGGGGAGAGGAGGGGTGGAGAAGATGTGGAGAGGTCTCGTGGAGATGTAGAGGTAGTCGGATGGGAAGATGGGCGAACGGAGTGTCGGGAAATGGGCGATGAGTGACGGCGGTCGGAAACGTAAAAAGCGAAATCTACGGCTACCTATTGAAGATCTAAGCTACCTGGCGATCGGAGTCATCTGGGTTGGAGGTGGTGAACCTCCTGGGATCCTCGCCTCAATGGAGCGATGCCTCCAGAGGCTCGAGCTCGCCGATGGCGGAGCGCGGTGACGATGACCACCGGACCTGGGGCTAGGGAGCCTCTATCCTCACTGCAACACCTCCTAGGGCTTGTTGTCACTCAAGGCAAGAAGGTGGACTGGGAGTCGAAGACGGTAGCCGAAGGTGCGGGAAAATGCGGTGGGAGGCGAGGTTATATAGGAATGAAGGTCCGGGAAGATGGAAGTCGGGCGCGTATTGCGAGGCTCGAATCCCTAGGAAGAAGAGCGGGCGTGAATCATGGATGTAGGAGCTGCAATCGGAGCCTGGGTTTAGGTAAATGGGAAGCGGATCATGTCGGAAAAATTGGTGAAGTCAGGTCGGCGACATCGATTCGTTAAGAGGTGGTCCTGGGGGAGAGTTGACCGGGGGTCAACATCGCCCGTGGACTAATCAGAGTGCGCCATTTCATAATTATTTAGAAATTCAATTAAAAATAGTAAATGGCTTTATTTCAAAATATTTTTAAATGAAAATTGTTTATTTATTTTCAAATTATTTTTTGTGATATTTATTTATTTTTTTGAAAAATAAATTAGTGTATATACATAGTATATTATTATATATAAGTAAAAATGCCTGAGTATTTTTTATTTTTATTTTTATTTGTTTATTTTTGTATAATTATCCCTATTTTATATTTTATTTATTTACAACATAAAATATGGGATATAAAATAATTTTTATTTAATTTTTTATTATGTATTTACAAGGGTAGAATAAATAGGTATATGTACATATATACATGGTATATACAAGGGCGAGAGAAAATTGATTTTTGTTTTATTTTTATTTTTCTCATTTTTATTTTATTTTTATAAATATATACACATTATTAGGAACACATAATTATTTTTATTTTATGAAAATATTATATATATATATACATGAAGGAAAAATATGTACAATGATGAGCAGCCCTATCTCTCTCTACTTGTTTTATTTTACGGTCAGGCCAATGATTGGCCCTCCCTTGGGTTCGGGTCACTCAATATTTATTCTAAATATTTACCTCTTTTTATTTATTTCTTCATTCCTTTATTTTTGTACAAAAACATGCTAATTATGGCTATTTATATGAAACATGCAAGTTGGCAATTTATTCTATTTACAAACATTTACATGGTGTTTTGCAAAGATTTTTAGCTAAAATAAAGGAATAAAGAGTGATGAAAGGGGATTCATCATTGGGCCATGATTCTTTATACGTTGTTTGCATCTATTTATATTGGAAATGCATAAGATGTGGTTCTTAGACTGTTCATTTTAGCCATTTATGTCTGAATTTACATGGTAAGGAAGATAAATTAAATTTTGAATTTAGTAAATTATGATTTTCTCTTCAAAGTTGTTCTTGAGATGAATTTACAAGGCGTAATCCAACCTAACTTCTCTGATTTTTTATTCACTGCAGTATAATACAAGTTCAAACAATGACTTCACGGTGAGACCTAAGGTGACTCCCGGCAACCACGCTGAGCTTTGCCTCAACCATGATGTTGAGTAAAAATCGAGATCTTCGTTGAGACCTTAGCGCCAGGAGGAGCACATCCAAGAATATCATATCACGCTTCCACCACAGCTCCTCCAAACACATCTCCTTGACCCCTCGGTTAAGGGCATCTTCCATGCACCAGAAGGCCAAGTTCATCAACTGTCAATTTGACCCTCTCAATCCTCGAATACAATCGATTAGAGCTCTAGGAAGTCACGTGCTTCATCTTAGCTGGATAGCATGCTCGAGCAACACTCTCAATCAGTAGCCTTGCCTTTGTTTGTGCTTCAGTATCTCAACCATCCTTGAGTTGCGATGGAGAAAAAGATGATCCAAGCCTACATGCATCATCGATCTAGGGTCTCCCCTTGATCTTGACTATTAAATGCCTAGGCATCTTCCACCGTCTGATCATATTAATCAAGCAACATAAGTGTAGCACATGGTATGATTTGAGTTCTCGACTCAATTCTCATTCTACACCAATGGTGCAGCCATGCAGGAGATCTATAGACCCAAGATGGAAGCATATGAGAAGAATTTCCAAGACTTCGGATTAGATCCCAAGTCATGTGAGCCCATTGTTGTACATGCGAGCCCACGACGAGCCATTATGCAATAAATGTTATTGCGAATATCATTCCCTGATCTGAAATGAAGAATAAATAATTTACATAATAGGTCCCTTAGTACAATTAGGGTTATGTACCATGTCCATCTTAATAATCATACAACTGTTGATTCAACTATTGAATCATAGAGGTCGATGCTTGGATGAATATCTAATGGGTTAGATTGAGGACTCATCAATCATCGTCAAATGATTGTTAAGAGATGATCTCAACCTTGAGTAGGAGATGGAAACCCTTTTCTCAGTTAGACTGATATCTGACCGACCTCTTGATGCAGATCCTCTGTATAGGAATAGAGATTCGGAGGTGTCAGATTAGTTAGGTCAAAGAGTTGACTTAATGAGATCGAGATAACCAAAGTCTTATATCGTACGCTGTCAGGATATAGGCACGCATCATCTGACCGGAGACAGATGTGTTACTATATTCTAAGTATGTACATTTGGCAGACCAATAGGTTGATGACCTAACCAAGGTCTATACACCGGTACGCTGGTGTACATGTAAGGGCATATGAGTAATATGATCTCTCAAAGGGATCATACATGTTCATTACTGTATCGGAAGACATGAGCTCACTCATGAGATATTGGGAAGAATCAAATTCCGTGTACGGTCGTCTCGCTTTGGAAGCTTGACTGAATTTGTAGGTTTGATATATACTTTTGGAGAGTATATGATCAAGGCCTAGGTATGATATATGCTTTTAGAAAGTATATGATCGATACCAACTCCCAATGATCGAATGAGAAACTTACTGATAGAACCCTGAAGTAGACAGTGTAAAGTTGATCTAATACTTCAGGTTTGTTCTGAGTCTTCCAGTATGCAGGATGTACAGGTATTGGGAATACCTGAGGGTGATGTGATCATAAACGATTGTATAACCATGACGCTTCCATTCCTAGGGAGTGATGAAACGGGTCTGGATTTTAGTGACTCCTCTCAATAGAGAAGTGATCTGATCTTGGTCCAAATGTTGGACATTGATCTGAATGTGATTCAGATGCAATGAGAAGATTAGATTTGCGGTCTTGATTTAATCAAGCATCTATGGGAGGCCCGCGATCTGGATTTGAGATTGATCTCAATATCCAAGTCACTATACATGAACAATACAATCGCCATGTCCTTATCTCCAAGTATTCGCGGAGAAAGCGCATTATCCTTGAAAGAGTTCAAGATAATTTTGTTGTTGATATAAGTATCCGAGCATTGAGAAAATGGATAATTAAATGTGATTTAATTATCATGATTAATATGAATTCGATTCATATTATAAAGAGAGTTATCTTAGATAATTAAATGAGATTTGATTATCAAAGATGTAAATAATGTGAATGTGATTCACCTTATTTGGGCACATGAGAATAGAGATCCAAGATGATGAAATGTGATTTAATTATCACGGATATGAATAATGTGGATAGCACTATATATATTAATCGTATATATTATAAATGCGATTTATAATATGTAAGAGAGAGCTATTTGTAATTAACATTTGTTAATTAAATGTTGATGTGGAATTGGATTCACATTGGACAATTAATTGAAAATGTAATTCACATTTTATTTTGGGTTGTGAATGTGATTCACAATTTTCCATTGGCAAGATTACAATATTCACAAAATAATTACGAATTATTATTGTAGAATAATTTACAACAAGTGTTGTTGTAAATCTTGGAGATTTCCATGGAATAATGTACTCTCATGAGATCTCATGAGATTGCATGAGATTGCCACCAAATCCAATATTATAGAAGGAGGCAATCTTCATTCCATATTCTCCATACTTGATTGATTTAATTTGGGATTGATTTATATTGATTTATCAATATAGATTTAATCTAAATTAAATTAACTGTTGTTTGTTTTTACCAACGCAAATCTTAGCCATTAAAAGAAACACAAATCAATGAGAGCCATTGGATTTGTGTTGGCCATGGATTGAGATCCATCGATCCCAAAATATTATAAAAGGAGAGACACCCCATTGCTCTTCTTTACACACAAGAGAACATAAGTATATCTCTCTCTTTTCTCTCTACACGCCTACTCTCTCTCTCTCTCTCATGTGGTCGTCTACCATGGATGCCCTAGCGAGATTCTCCATTGTCGCAGCGTCGTCATTATGTTGCATGATCATTTGCTCGTGGATATTCGTCTCCTTCGGTGCGCCTCGCTCATGAAGAAGATGTCGGATCTCGTGTGTCGAGATCAGGAGATCCTCCTCTTGGATCATCAACATGGATTGCGAGAAGCACATGTTTCATCAACACGCTCTCAAGCGTCTCCTCCATTGGATCGGACTTGAGACAGGAGGTCTCTTCGTTTAGAGACTCGATCGCAACCACGCTTCAAGAGGTAATCCTATTACTTGTTTGTGGTTTAGATGAAACGATCCGAGAAGTATTCTCGGATCATGTGATTTCGTCACATGAAAATTTTTAATTTCCACTGCATCAAGCAACTAGTGCGACTAGTCGCTCCCGATCGCATACGATGCGATCCTCATGCTTCCGTGATGTGCTTAAGTATATAACCATATCCTTCAAGTTGTATCAGAGCCTTTGGTCGAAGTTTTTGGATGCGATCCATGAACCGAGGATGACTTGGGTTCGTTTGGATTTGCGAAAGTTTTCTTGCATTTCATTTTCGCATCTCTATTTTGTGATTATTTTCGGCACTGTTTAAATTACTTAAACATGAAAATAGTAATTAGATTTTGTTTCTCATTAAATAAGGAAAATGTAGGATCTGAGTTTACATAATTTGGATTCTGTATGCTCAAGTTATGATAATTTTAGTGAACATGTATCCACAGTTTCGGGGACTGCGAATCTCAAAGTAATTAAAGAGTTAATTGCGGTTTTGAGATGCCTTGAAATGCGTGAAAATCACTTAGGTTCTATTGTAAATCAAATTAGCAAACTTCAGAAACTTATTTTTCTTAATTTGGATTTAAATTGATTGAGATATGATATTTTTAGTAAGTGAGAATCACTGCTGGGAAATACTTTCCTAATCAAGAACCTAGTGATTGTCATTTAATCAATTAGTGAAATTAAATTGTTCAATTTCCTGGAATAATTGTGCATAAATATTTGTGAAATATTTTATGATAATTATTTCCTTAAATGATATAGCCTTAACCAATAATTGATTAGATGTGATCTATATCACAAAATTGGTTACATGATCTACATTCTAACAAACATGTTGCTTGAATAGGATTTAGGATTTGTTTAGAAAATCTCATTATAATATTAATCAAAAATTATTTTGACTATTATTATATGGTATAATTTCGGTTGAAGAACCGATGATCATCTCAAATACAAAGTGATGTATTTTGCATTATCCTTTCTCAAGGTGGATATGGTGTCTAGTCGGGGAGCGTTGGGGTAGCACGTTGCACCGTGTGCAGTCTGTTCCCACTCCCGTCGGTACTGGCCATGACAGCGGTAGGGTTAGTATAATGCTTAAGAAATCATGATGCATTTCTAATTATTAAAATTTGAAATAATACGTATTTGAGATAATACCACAATTCAAGTAACAACTACGAATGTTTTTTGGATATTAATTGGATCATTAATTTAATATGATTAGATTAATTGGAATCCAATTAAAATTAAGACACTCTATTATAAATAGATGTGTAAATTCCCTTGGAAGAATTAATCGTAATGAATATGATCATAATGATTAATTAGAATTTGAACGTGATATGGATGATCACATAAGTGACATCCATGGTCTCCCGTCAAGGTGAAAGGTTCCATTGTGTGTAGGAGACGTTCTGTCCGAAGTGACAGCTCATGTATGCAAGCGCCTCTGGATTGGGCTCGTTACTTCTCGAAAGAGTAAGGCCGTATGTGTAGTGACCCCAATATCGGATCCTCACATTATTGGGGCGATATTGGATTGCGCATAACCGAGTACTATTCTTGTTGACGGTTGGTTCAATTAGTGACGGGTCAACATCACCTTAGGAGTGGTGGGCCCGGGTGTTAAATACCGAATTGGGAGATGCAAGTTGGACTTGTAAGGTGGAATGTGTTCCCACTTCTTTTTATCCGAGTTGCAGATTCTCATATTATTGAGATGTAACAAAGATAAGGAAGGAGATCCCATATCTTGCTGAGATATAATGGTAAGTATATCTCTTACATTGAAAGTGATTAAGGGAATGAACTTTCAGTGTTGACAAGGCAAGACAACTTAGATATGAAAATTCCTAAATCAAAGTAAAATATATATTTATATTTTTATACAAATTTCTTATTTCAGATAATCCTTCATTAAACCCACTAAATAATATACTCAATAATAACCGGTAAAATATCATGGTTTGGACTCACGATCCAGATATTGTACTTGCAGTTGGACACATAATGTATGTGGTTGCAATGTGCAAGTTTCCTCATAATAATGAGGAATGACAATTAAATAGACAATAGGACTACAACCCTAGGGTTTGTATGCTTCTATAGTCTTGATCTCTCATTGAATGTACTTTGGAAGTGACATGTCGATGATGATCGCAATTGTCAATTAATCCTTATAAAATCTAAGAAGATGTTTTTGACATACATATGTGCCTTGACATTTAATCATGAGTGACATGGTTCTCTGCATCATGCAGAATGGTAGCTCTATAAGAGATGATGTATTCAAAATGTTTGAAGACCTATCGGAACCAAGGTTTAAGAGTTTAGATGGATGTAGATACGATGAGTGTCATCAGTCTACTATCTATACTCTAGTCATTCATGAAGCTTCATAATATTCATATTGTATGAATTGGATGGAGCATGTATCAATGTTGAAATACTCTTACATTGAATTCGTTTGAGTTCAACATAAGAGATCCTTTGTCTTAAGCAATGGTTGTTTATAGATATAGGGAGCGTAGTGGAAGCATGGTCAGATCCAAGATGAGAAGGATAGTCAAAGAGATGACCGTACTTATATAACTTCCATATGACATCCAAAGAGTTGGATGAATGCCAATACTGCAATAAATTGATGTATCGATAGTATGACTGTCAAATCTATCTAGAATCCTTAGAGAAGGACTCGGATATTGCATCGGAATAATCTACATATAAATCATTGAAATTGACTTTCTTATTTGATAAGATAAAGTCTAATAATTGTATCACAATCTTCTAATGACACTTTCAATTGGTTGCATATGTATTAGAAGACTAGGAATTTGATCTTCAGGTTTAATAGTCATTTACATGGATATTGATGCAATTGTTGCAACAATCTCTATTGAATATACAGACTTCATTATTTCAGTGGGAGAGCCCTTGATCTTAGAGAATGTCTCTATGACCAAGACATTAGAATACACTCATTGTTTGTTTCTAAATGTTAGAAATAAATATGAATTATGAAATGGACCTATCATAAAGAATTATGATGGACATATTTCAGAAAGTAATCTAACATCCAGAAGACTCTACTAAATTAGAAAATTAATGAATGATTCATTAACATTTTCTAATAATGAAATTAAATCTTTAAAGATCAATAAGAGGATGAAGATCATTTGACAATGATCTGGCATCAAGCTTTGGATGTTTGCCTGTTGATTTGATCAATAGACAAGTAAGAATGAAACTTTAGAATGTCTAAAATTTCAAAACTTACATACTTATGAATATTGTGTTCAAAAGTAAAATATGTCCAATACACCCTTCCTTGGGAAAGGTTAAGATGTTAAGGTATTCAGGATCTCATACATATTGATGTATGCGGATCATCTATATCATAGTAAATATTATGAATATGTGATATCTATTGATGATTATATATGATATGAGATTTCTTCTCTTCACTTAAGAAACCTTTGAAATGTTAAAAGATTTTATTATTTTGGTTTAGAGCCAAAGCTTGAAGGAAGATAAAATGAATTTGATCTAATCTAGGTAGCAAGTACCTATTAGGTAAATTCAAAGAATACCTTATGGAGATGTGGATATCATTTCTATCTCAATCCTCCTAATAAACCTAAACTCAAGAGAGTTGTAGGGAGATACAATTGGATCATGTATGCCATGATTTGATCAGTAATGATTTTTAGCATAATTACATATTAGTTTCCAGGTATATATGTAGTAGAGACTACAATATATATCCATAATAAGGTTCCAAGCAAGTAAGTTGGAATTTAGCACTTGAAAGTGCTACTTCATTAGGAAAATAAAGGATGGTATTTGATTTACCCAAAAATCGAATAGTCGTGTATTCCACACAAGGCGGGAACACAGTCGGTGTATTGACCACTCAAGATCCGGATTTAATCAACAATTAACCCACAATCAAATCAAACAATGACAAGCAATAGTGGAGTTAAAATTTATTATTAACTCTACATAAAAAGGAGTATAGGTGTAAGTATGTGGAGGTCGAACTCAGGGAGCAAGGCAGGATAGATCAAGCAAGTGCAAAAATGTGATGTGATCAAGTGTCTACAAAGATGCAAATTTTTGGAGGTTTTTTAATTTTTATTTTTATTTGATTTTTCATTTTATATTTTGATTTTTGATTTTTAAATTTACTGATTTTATCTTTTCCTTTATATTTTTATATTTTTTATATTTTCTTTTTCAATAATTAAGTATAAATACAATATGAGAAAAGATGGGATAAGGTATTTATAAAATATGTAAAAATAGTAAAAAAATCAGGGATAAAATATTTCTGGTATTTTTATGATTTTTTACTATTTTTATGATTTTTGGGGATTTTTCAGAATATTTTTGGTATTTTTAAAAGTGGAAATACAAGAAAACAATGAGTTATGCTACTGGCCGAAACAAAAATGGGAATGAAAAATAGTAAACAGTGACAAAATTTTCCCAAATTAATTTTAAGTTAAATACAATAAAATAAGGAAACTCCAGAACCTGTGTTTAGATTTTTAGGATTTTTCTAGGATTTTTTTAGATTTTATGAAGTTTTTGTGAGTTTTCTAATTTTTAAGGTTTTTGTTTTGAATTTTTTAATGATTTTTTGAATTACACTAAAATATGATAGAAAAAGCAAAATATAATTTTTTTGAAAATTTTCAAAACGTTTTTATAATTTTTATAGATTTTCTAATGCAAACAGTGTTGAAAACGCATGTTTTTGGTTTTTAATAAATATAAAAATGCAATAAAATGCAATGCAAAAATATAGCGTGAATGAGAAAGAAACATGAGCTTATGGTATTTTTTTGGGAATTTTTCGAGTTAAAATGATGCACTAAAATAAATACAAACATCCAACAACATTCACACAACTGGCAGGGGCATAAGTGCAAATAGACAAAAGTTCCTGGGCTAAAATGTAATTTTACACAAAATAGAATATTGCATTTAATGGACCAAATACAAATAACCAAACTCGCGGGGGACACCTGCAAAATATCCACCAGGGCGCGCGACTAGCACGTGCTTGGGAAAGGACCTAGATGTAATATCAAAAAACACCCGGGGGATGACATGCAAATATCCCAAAAATATTACACGTGATGGAAAAGTTCTTGGACTAAATCGAAATCTTAAACCCTGGAGGGGGTCCTTGCAAAATGCCCTTCACCTCACGTGTAGTGGTCACGTGAGGTGACGTGGCCAGGACCTATTTGCAATAATGGAAAGTTCAAGGGTCTGGACGCAAATATTACAAAATATTTTAAATGACAAATGAAAGTTTGAGTACTAAATAAAAATACAAAAATGGCACGGGGTCAGATGTAAAATACCCCCCAGGCGCGCGAGCCAACGGTTGAGGGCTTCCCACTTGACACGTGGCGAGTCCTCGTTGCACGATGACGCTTCGGCTCGGACGGCGGCGATTAGACAATCCTCGGATGATCTGACGGTCGATGCGCGAGGAGATCGGATGGTGGCTGTGCAACCTGGAGCGGTGGCCCGATCCGATGGTGAGGAGACACGGAGGAAGAATGGGGAAGAAGGCCGGCAGGGCGAACTTCCCCGAGCCTGATCTCCGAGCTCCGGTGGCAGTTGAGCTTCAAAATGGGGCTGCGGCCTCCTGGGAGCGTGCTCTATCCGCTGGGGGGCCCAAAAGCCTCGGCGATGGCCAAGGTACGTCCGGAGATGAAGGCGGAGCTGGAGGGGCTCGAGCTTCTCCGGCGAAGGCCAAAATGGCCCCCAAGCGTGCGTTGAAGTCCAAGCACCTGCAGAAAAGGGTGAGAGGACCCAGGGCAAAGTGCGTGGGTCCTGCGGTGGTGAAATGGCGGTGCGAAGCGGCGAGGAGGTGGTCGGCCGGAGGAGCGCTCCGGCAAGGTTCACGTGAAGGGTGATTCGATTGATATGGAAATTTCGAGAGGGCTTTTAATCCTAAGACTATGGAAAAGAAAATGCAAAGGAAAATAAGGGGGAAAATGGCAGCCTCGACGGTGGATCATCGGAGGAATGGTACCTCGACCACCGGCGAAGGGGGAGGTGTGGAAGCACCTCAGGCATCGCTCGACCCGCCCGAAGGAGTCAAAGGGAGCTGTCACCTTCTCCTTGCGATTGGAACCAAAAGGGGAGCTATTCCTATGGAAGAGGCGTTCAAAATTCAAAGGGAAGTCGGGGCTCCATTTTATGTGGTTTTGACTCGGTGACTATGGCGCTCCAAAGATCGAGTAACATCGGGCGATGCGATGATCCAATGTCCAAGGAATTCCACTGGGCGAGTAAGGTGGATGATCGAGGAGAAGTTTTGCAGAAGGAATCGACTCGAAAAAGTGAAAGGAACGTTCTCAAAAAATCCGCAAAAACGGGGTCAAACGAGGCTCTGACACAGGCACATGGGGGGAAGACGACTACTTGACCAGGGTCAACCAGAGTTTGCACCTGGTTGGTCCACGTGGACCAACCAGGGAAAAACCCCCGAAAATTATTTTGTAAATTAATTTAAAAATAGGAAATGAATGAATTAAGTTTTGATTATTAAATGAAAAACGTTTATTATTTTATAAGATATTTTATTATGATTTTTAATTATTTTTATGAGGTATAATTTTACAAGTTGTCTTTTTAGACCTATGTAGGTACATATGCCTATATATTTTATTAATTTTTTTATTTTGTGATTTTAATTTATTCATTTTTGTTTATTATTTTATAAATTTATAGAATACTTTTATACACTTAAATATATTTTTATTTAATTTTTCTGAAGTATTTTATACACTTAATAAAATATAAGCATTATAATATAGGTATAGGTATAGGTATTATACCTATGTACTATGTATATACAGGTAGTTTATTTTATGTTTCTTTTTATGTTTTTATTATGATTTTAATATACAAATATATTGTAAATAATATTTACAAAATTATAAAAATAATGAATAAATAATAAAATGAATATTTTAATCTGTACAAGTATACAAGTAGGGTCCAAAACTCAACTTTCAAACCGTAACTCCGAAAAATACGAAACCACCTCCATTAAATAGATTATTTTAAGCTATAGTTTTTATTTGCAAGATACAGGTCTGGGAAGTTGGAGTTCTGGAATCTTATTCAGACCATAACTTTTTATCTGTACATTATTTTTCAGTGAAATCAATTTTGTATTTTTCTATATGAAATTATCTACAACTTTCATGTAAAAAGTTTATTTATTTGAAGTATAAAAAGTGGAACCAAAAAATAAGTCCCAAAATTAATAAATATGGAATTGAATAAAAGGTATTCTTATTGGATCTGACCCTTATCTCCCCCTACTTTATTCCTTGTCGACCTATTCATGTAGATGCTTAGGTCTCAGGGTTTCGGGTCATAAAATATTTACAATATTTTATTCTTTTTCTTTTCTTTGATTTAATCTATGATTTTGGCTTTAATTATAGTATTTTATACACTATTTACATGTACATGCATGAATGCTAAGATGCGGAAATTAAGGGTTTTTATAGCATTGTTAGGGTTTTTGATGTCAATATGATAGAATAAAGATGATGAATTGTGGATTCATCATCCCCCTATACTTTACCTTTGGTAGTCCCTAGCAAACACTTATGCAATAAGTGCAGAAAGAAAATAAAGAAAAGAAAAAGAAGAAAGATGGATTATGTTTTATTATCAAACTTGTCTTCATAAAATCAAAGTTTGGAGCTTAAGTTAGACCTTTGGAATTTTAGTGCGGGCGGAACCTTAGTGAGAACCGGATTTGAAATCCAACAGTCCCCGAGAATCCCAAGACTCTGCTCAAGTCTCCTCAATAGCCAGGTCAGAAATACTTCAATTCATACGCAAACCCTTACGACTATGAATCTGACTCATACAGTGTAAGCGATGGTGGCTCTCCCCAACTGAAATGACAGAGAGACTGACTTCTCCAATATGACAACCTAATGATTCCCCAATCCAACAACTCATCCCTCAAGGAGCAGGGTATTCCCTTCTAAGTTCAAGTGGCAACCATCCCAAGAGGAGGGGGTGAAGAGAAGAATGGACGGTAGCCAGTGTAGCTACCTATCCTAGGATGCAAGACCAGTGTAGTCAAGTAATCCAGTTGCAGGATCACATGATTTGACTTTGAAGCTCAAGCTTTCTTATTTGACTTTACAACATATGTACACTCCGGCAGGCATTTTAATTTTTGTACAGGCCTATCCACTTTTTTGGAGTTTTTTTGCTTTTGCATTTTTTTGAATACTATATACAACATCATTTACATAGGGAGTTTTTCCTCTTGAGCCAGTAGACTATCCCTCTTTTGAAGCTTTATCGCAACCCACGATCTCCTATCCTCGAAATTCCTCATTACTGGACGGGTTGGGGTGCACTTCCCTCCCTAGAGGAGGACAAATGTTTCCACCTGTGTGCATCTCATACCGGCAAATCCAACCCCCTCACCACTCCAACTGAGTTGAGCCAAGTGAAAGGTGCAAGTGTCCAAGTTAGGTCATTATCAACAAGAGTCGTGTGTGTGCTCCGAAATACTCTACTTAGGCAGTCAAGAATCCATTGAACCAAGTCCCATGATCCTCAAAGAATTAAGTCAACTAGACCTGAAGTACCTCAATTCCAGCTCTTATAAGGTCCGTGTTAATTAGGTAAATTTAAGGTTTAATCAAGCTCCAATCTTTGGATTTTACTTAGACTTATTCAACTATCAAACTCAATCCGAAAAATGCGAATGCCATGCAAATGATATGCAGAAAATATTTTTGTGATGCAATTTTCAAAGATTTTGAACTTTTTATGGATTTTTGAAAAGATGATGATGATGCATATGCATTTTTTTGTATTTTTCAACGAGTTTTTTCCAATATTTTTGGATTTTAATTTTGCAAATGTTTTTGGGATTTTTGAAAATAAAAGGTTTTGGCTAAAAACTAGGTACAAATATTTACACGGGAGTAAGTCTTATATTTACAAGAAGTGGATTTTAAGAATTTACAAGAGTAAGTGGTCAATTTTATAAATAAATAAATAAATAAATAGTGGATTTTGGTGTGATGTACATATTCCTCAAACTTATTTGACACAGGATTTTCAAACAATTTTGAAAAATATAGTTCAAAATAATTTTTACAAACATTTTACAATCATGACCACACATTTGAAAATCATTTTGCAAAGGTTTTCGAAATAGTATAAATAGATTTTTCAAATATTTTTGCAACCATTTTTCAAAACATTTGCAAATCAATTTTCAAACATTTTATTTCACACAAGGAAAATAATGTTTACAATCAAAATGTTTTTACAAAGGTTGAAAACGTGCAACAAAACGTTTTCAAAATAGTTTTCAAAAGATTTTTCAAGGATTTTCAAACTATTTTTCAAACATTTTGCAAAAAATATTTTCACCTGATTTATTAATCAGTAAGTAAAAAAAGTATTTGAGGAGTAACCACATCTTTTTATTAAGATTTTTAATGAATTTTAATAGTGTAATTATCCATAGTTATTAGTAAAAATACGAAAGTACGAGTTATGACTAAAGTATATACACAGTATATACGACCCCTCATACTTAGCTTGAGCTATGTCCTCATAGATCGGAGAGAAAAGAGAAGACATAACTCGTACTAAGTATAGACAAGTTTAAAGAATAATGAATAAGAGATGAATAAACGAATGAATGAGAAGTCGACCGTCCTCCCTATACTTAGGATCAAATAATCCTAAGTATAGCAGACTGTACATAAAGCAGGGAGGGTCAAGGGTGGGAATGAACAGATCGTACTCAGATTGTCTCCCCCTATACTTAGGGTAAGATATCCCTAAATATAAACAAGAAGAGGAGAAATGGAGAGGATCAAAGGATAGAAACACTCGGGGTGCACACCCCCTATACTTAGGACAAAGTACGTCCTAAGTATAGAAGACTGACAAAAAGGGGCGACACCTTTTTGATAGAAAAAGAATATAGAAAAGGAAAAGAAGAAAAGAGAAACGATATCAATAGATGGATCTATATAGCGGAAGATGGAAGTGATAACCATGTATGAGATGCATATGATCAGAGTCAAAGAACACATCTCATACCAAAAGAATGGGGGCAACGTCAACGGTCGGTGGATCATGATCTAGATATAACTTCAGGTGCCGACCGTTAACACGGAAGGTAGAAGAAGATGACGGCTCAGATATATCAATACTACCATTGTCATGTACATTCCTGACCACATACGGACCTTTCCACTTGCTCTGTAATTTCCCTGGAAATAACTTCAGCCTGGAATCAAACAACCATACACGCTGATTGGGCTCAAACTGTTTATGGCTGATATGAGAATCATGCCATGTCTTCACTTTTTCCTTGTACTGTAGGCTGCTAGAAAAGGCTGTATCTCTCAATTCCTCCAGGGCTGCCAACTCTGATCTTCTTTGTTCTCCTATACTCTCGAGATCTAACAGTAACTCAGTGACTGCCCAAAATGATTTATGCTTGATTTCCACGGGCAAATGGCACAGCTTGCCATAGACGAGGCGAAAGGGAGATGTCCCTAATGGATTTTTGAAGGAAGTCCGATAGGCCCACAAGACCGAGTCCAAAAGCTGTGACCAATCCTTTCGGTCTGGGCGGACAACCTTCTGTAAGATCGTCTTGATCTCCATGTTCGATACTTCGGCAAGACCATTAGTCTGAGGGTGATATGGTGTGGCAACACGATGGTCAATGCCGAACTCGTCTGCAAGGGCCCTGACTTTATCATTAATGAAATGAGACCCCCCATCTGAAATCAGAACTCTAGGTACCCCGAACCGTGAAATCATATTTTTCCTCAAAAATCGGCATACGATTTTAGCATCTGCGGCTCAGGCGGGGATGGCCTCAACCCAATGGCTAACATAATCTACATCGAGCAAAATGTGCTCAAACCCCTGACTCTTAGGAAATGGGCCCATGAAATTAATCCCCCATGCATCAAAAACCTCACAAAAGTGAATGGGCTGCATGGGCATCATGTCTCTCTGTCCGCAAGTACCCATCTTTTGACAGTCAGTACACCTCTTCACGAATTCATTTGAATCATTGAAGAGAGTAGGCCACCAAAAGCCAGATTGGAGCACCTTCTGTGCTGTCCTTTTCCCAGAATGATGTCCTCCTGCCTCAAGCTTGTGGCAGTAGGTGAGGACGCTATGCTGCTCTTCTTGATAAATGCACCTCATCCAGATGCTATCCCCTCCTTCATGATAAAGGACGGGATCCTCCCAATGGTAAAACTTGGCCTTAGCTAGGAAGGTCTCAAGTTTCTGCCTGGGCCAACCCTGGGGAACCGTCTTGGCAACAAGATAGATTACAAAGTCGGCATACCATGGGAGCGAGGAGATCGCCAAGATCACCTCATCCGGAAATGTCTCTGTGATAGGTGCGCTGGGCTCAGATTCCTCAAGGTTCTATAAACGGGAGAGATGATCCGCCACCACATTCTTAACTCCAGGCTTATCCTTAATCTCAATATCAAATTCCTGGAGCAGAAGGATCCATCTGGTAAGGCGAGTTTTGGCATCCTTCTTGGCCATTAAGTACCGTATGGCGGTGTGATCGGTATAGATGGTCACTCTAGATCCGAGAATATAAGATCGATACTTATCCAAAGCAAAGACTACGACCATCATCTCTTTCTCAGTCACAGTGTAATTCCGCTGAGCGGCATCCAAAGGCCGGTTGGCGTAGTGAATGACATACGGCAATTCATCCCTCCTCTGTCCAAGCACAACCCCTACGGCAAAATCAGAAGCGTCCGTCATGATCTCGAATGGGAGAGACCAATCGGGTGGCTGAAGGATAGGAGCCGTGACAACCATGTTCTTGAGAGTCTCAAAAGACGCAAGACACTTATCATCTACAATGAACTCGGTGTCTTTCGTCAGCAAATCAGTGAGCAGTCGGGCAATTCGACTGAAGTCATGAATAAACCGTCGGTAGAAACCGACATGCCCCAGAAAAGACCGCAATTGACGCAGATTGGACGGCGGATTGAGTTTTCTAATGATATCCACCTTGGCCGGATCGACCTCCATGCCCCTGTCGGAGATGATATGACCAAGGACCGTCCCTTGAGTTACCATGAAGTGACTCTTCTCCCAAGACAAGATAAGATTGACCTCTATGCAGCGTTGAAGCATACAGTCTAGGCAGTCAAGACAAGCATGAAACCCATCGCCATAGACCGAGAAGTCATGCATGAAGACCTCTAAGCAATCACCCACCATGTCCGAGAAGATAGAAAACATGCACCTTTGGAATGTCGCGGGGGCGTTACATAGACCAAAGGGCCTCCGTTTGAAAGCATAAGTCCCAAACGGACAGGTGAATGTCGTTTTCTCCTGGTCTTCGGGCACAATGGCCACTTAATTATATCCGAGTACCCGTCAAGAAAACAGTAGTAACTCTTCCCAGCTAGCCTCTTGATAATCTGATCAATGAATGGCAGTGTGAAATGATCCTTCTTGGTGTCCTGATTCAATCGTCTGTAGTCTACACAGACCCTCCAAGAAGTTGGTACCAGGGTAGTTATCTCCTCTCCAGACTCGTTCACAACTGTAGTGTTGCCCGTCTTCTTGGGCACCACATGTAATGGACTAACCCACTTGGAGTCGGAGATGGGGTAGATAAAATCGACGCTCCATCACCTTGATATGTTCTTTCATGACCACATCTCGAAGATTCGAGTTCAGCCGTCGCTGGAACTCACGCGAAGGCCTAGAGTCCTCCTCAAGATAAATGTGGTGGGAGCACAGAGCCGGACTAATCCCCTGGAGATCAGCTATACTCCATCCTATTGCCTTGCGGTTTCTTTCAAGAACCTCCATCAGACGAGATTCTTGTTCTCCAGTCAAACCTGCTGAGATAATGACTGGGTGCATATCTGGCTCACCCGCAAGGAATCTATACTTCAGCGACTGCGGCAAGGGTTTCAGTTCTGGACAACTGGGAGGTGGCAGATCTGGCTTCTGATATGTCTGTGTAAAGGCTACCAGGTCTGCATGTGAGAACTCTCGCTGTGAATAAGAATCTGACGAAGTGAACGCTGTTGAATCATCTATGAACTGTACTGGCTCGCACTCTGTCCTAGCTGTCGGCTCAGAAGGAATCGGACACGGCAAATAGTCATCAAAATCATCCCAATCAATGTCTGAATTCGAGGGATCTGAACTAGATGAACAAGAATGAAAATCTGCACTACTCGTCCCACAACTGTCAGCCTCAAATGTATCCTCGTCCAGGGGTGTGCTCTCCAGGCTCTCAACTGCCATAAGCCGTAAATATAGTGAATCTGTAGGCAGGGCGAGGGTCTATGCTACGGGATCTATCCAAATGGATTCATCATCTGTCATCACAAAATCATACTCCTGGTGGATGTCTGACTCGGCCTCTGTCATCTGCTCCATATCACTGGACTGCTTTGAGCATGCTAATTCTCTCGCTCTGGTCTCGTCGATCGTTTCTATTTGTATGCACTCGCCCTCTACGCGAAAAACATCATCCTACTGTCATGGTCGGATACCGCCTTGGCAGTGGCCAAGAATGGGCGTCCAAGTATGATGGGGGCATCAATTACCGACTCAGGGATCTCCATGTCCAATACAACAAAGTCCACGGGGAATTTCAGGCCCTGAATGGTAACGACCACGTCTCTCAACAACCCCTTCGGCCTCTTAGTCGACCTATCAGCAAACTGAAGGATCGTCCTGCTCCGAAGAAGAGGAACAAACTCGAATTGATCGAGTAAGGCTGTCGGAAGGAGGTTGATCGAAGATCCGCTGTCTAATAGAGTACGATCGAACCGCTGCTCCTGAATCTCGCATCTAACATAGGGAGCTCCTGCATCAGGTCTCTTGGCTAGCAATTTGTTCTGAATGGTGCAACAAGTGTCATGAATGAGCACATGGATCCGATCCCTGTATCTCCTCTTCTTGCGGACTGTAGTCTTCTCTTTCAAGTTCTTTTGGAAGAGGGGATCGTTGAGTCAGCTGGATCTGAAATCTGTCAATCATCTGATTGCTGAACTCTACCTGTTGAGTCCTTCTTGGATTTTCTTTTTTATTCCCCTTCACCAAGCGGAGTGCTTCAGGGAAGGGGATGGAAGGGACCTCCGCAGATGGAGGACTAGAATAGGTCGCTGTGCCTGTGAAGGAATAGAATCCTTACAATGATCATCATGCAACACATAAGGATCTGAAGTGTAAACAGAAACCTTTCCTTTATTCATTTTTTTGTTCTTTTTTGTTGTTACCACAGTCCTGAGATACAAAAGGTGGCAACACAACAGAAGGGAGCTCAACAAAAGTAGAAGTGGTGGCCTCAGTACCACCAACGGCATCTGGACTTCGCGGCATCAACACGCGCTCTGGTACGTCATCAAAAATGGTGGCATCAGCACCACCGTCTGCATCTGGTATCACGACGGCCTCAGCACCGTCGTCTGGATCTCCATCCTTGGTGGCCTCAGCACCACCGTCATCAACATCATCATCAGCAGTATCAGCACCGCTACTCTGCTCATCTGACGCTCGTGGTTCTGCATGTGACTGTCGCTCAGATGAGGCGCTGCCGGCTGGCATCCTACCGCTCCTAGTAGTTACAAAATCAGCATCATAAAAGAAGATGTGTCACTCAAATAATCACTAAGAGAAGTATCCTCTGTAAACTGTACTTTGCTCAGACTTCCTCTTCAGATTGTTCGGATTTGGTTCAATCTGAGCTGGTATAGAGGCTTTGCCCTTGATTAAATCCCTCACCTCCTGCCGGAACTCATCCATGTCTCGCCGGTAGGATTCCCGATGTTCAGAGAGCAATCAGGCGAGGTCATCTAATGCCGGGTTCTCGAAGGCAGGTGCCTGAGAACCGGATGTATTCCCCTGCTGGAAATGAGGTTGTTGCTGGGAGGAGAAGTGCTCACGAGGCTGGGGGTATGACTGTTGAGGCTGCTGACGCTGCCTCCACTGCTGTCCCTGATAGGAGGGACGAGGACCATGCTGGTTCTGCTGGTGGGCATACTGGGGTTGTTGCTGCTGCTGCGGTTGGTTGTTCTGATATCCTTGAGCGGGAGGCTGCTGCTGGGAAGAGGTGCCACCAGTGGTCCAACGGGAATCCGGGGTGATCGCGACGAATCCGGGCTGCGGGTACCGATCGTACCAAATCCCATTGACTTCCATCAATGGGTCCTGCTCAAAGGATGGTGGAGGTAGAACTACCAATGGCTGATCCGGCCGATAGAACACCATCTGAGTGCCCTGAGATGGTGACTGCGAAGGGTAGTACTGTAGCTGCGGCACCGGCTCTGCCTGGATTGTGGTGACATGGCGGTAGGGGTGCAGAAGGCTGGGTTGAGCTGCTACTGCTGGGATCAGCCCGTGACCTGGGGAGGCTGCTGAGTATACGTTTGTGCCTCCTGAATGCAGAGCATCTGCGTCTTCAGGTCACTCATGTTCTTTATCATCAGCTTCGTCTTAGCCAGACTCTGACTCTGCTTCTTCTCGAGGATCTCGAGGCGGTCCAACTTCTCACTAATGATGCCCATGTCGGCTGCGGCTGATTCAGCTTGGGCTGCGGCTGATTCAGCTTGGGCTGCGGCTGCCGACGGAATATGAGGACCGACATCATGCGGGCAATCCTCTGAAATGATCCTGCTCCTTGGGGTGGCTTCTGGCTGTGTGTAGACACGGGCTTGGGCCATGACTGTCGAATTCTTTGCCATCCCTTCATAGATGGCCAAACATCATCTTCACCCTTGGAAAATAGGACCCACCACAAGAGGCATTTACAAGCCCCTGCAGCTCCGGTGTCAGCCCACAGAAGAAACTCTGAACCAGATTGGGCTTGGATATATCATGATGTGGACACCGGTCAATGAGCTCTCTGAATCGATCCCAGGCTTCATGGAATTGTTCATTAGGGATCATTATGAAATTGCTGATCATGGCTCGTGCTGCATTGGTCCGGTTGAGAGGATAATACTTGGTTGAGGTATGTGGTCCGGAGTTGTGCCCAAGTGTCGACGAACTTTCCCAAATGTTTCAGCCAGTACGCGGCTCTATCAACCAAAGAGAAGGGGAAAGCTATCATCTTGATGGTGTCCTCGGTCACCAGCCTGTCATGAACTATGCTGCAGATCATCTCAAATTCCTGCAGGTGGAGGTGTGGCTCTTCGATCGCCAGCCCATGGAATTTAGGCAGTAGCTGAATAGTGTGGGGGCGAAGCTCGAAATCTCCATGAATGGGAGGAAGTCAGATCCATCGATGAGTGAGGGATGCGGCAAGAATGTGTAATTCCCTCATGATTGTTTGTGGCGGTCTCTCAGCTTCAGGATCTCCTCCTTCTGCAACAGTATGTCTCCTCCACCACCTGCAGCTCTGTTCTCTCTATCGGCTCTCATCTGCGTCAGCTCTTGCATGACATCACCCATGAATGCTCCCTGGTCTCTGATCAGTCTCTGCATGTCTCCAGGATGTTAGAAGTGAATTGTTGATGGCAGCTTGATCATATAGGAAAGGAGGGTGCTCCTGCTCATCTGGGTGCTCTCCTCTGTCTGCCATGACTGGGTTCTCTGAAAAGGCAAAAGAACCCATCTCAGGTGCCGTCAAATGATCTGAGCTCTGTGTTGCACTAAATTCTGAAACTGCCGGACTGATGGAGGAAGAAGGGTGGTCGAGGGGGAACAGGGTGAAAGTGAACTCAAGTTCGAAGAGTGGGTCTTGACTCCCCGAAACCGTCCTAGATGAATAGGGAGGAGTGCTTGATAGCGGTGCCGATAGAGATGGCCTAAGAGACCTCCTTCCCATCATCGTGATTATTGAGAAGAGCAAGGAGAAGAGGGGCAAAATTACGCACGATTGTGCGGTGTTTTGATCTTGACCTAGATCCTAGCAAATCAAACACAAAGCAAGGGGTTCACCAACTCAACACGTGAAGCCGTAAGGGTTCGGCTATTATCTTTGTGGTTTTTAGATGAATTCATGGCATTTATCTTTGAACAAGTCCTTAGAGCTCTACACCTATAGGAGCGAGAGTACTGCCGGAAGAGTATCCCGTGCTTGTCCTCCTCCTGTGTAAACCTGTAGTCTGCACTTTTTGAGGTCCTTGTAACCCTTCCTGGATCCCTACTCAGCCAAAGAAATAGAGAAAGGAAGCCAATAGTCGAAACCAGTACTTCAGAACTCGCTCGCAACAGAATCACCCATGAGCGTGCAAGAACCTACTCGGACGCAAGACGATGAGACAGACACCCCCGTGAAGACGTGGCCTAGGCTCCATACTTCAGATAAGGTCAATGCTCTACACAATAGAGAGTCATCAATGTGACCAAGCCCTACTCGTCCACGTACGATAGAAGCGCCAATACTTCAGAATCCAGGCGATACACAAGGAAGACATAGACTGGGTTTTTGGCTCTAATCCTTACGAAGTCGCTCTCTCACTTGGAAGGAGACCTTCCCATGCAACCTGACTACAAGTGAGGGTGTTGCTCTCCCCAAGCAATGAATCCAATTAACCAATTTTATTTAGGTCAAGTTTTCTTTAGCAGTCCCTTTTTTTATTTTTTTTGGTGTTATCACTTATTTTGAGTAGATTCAATACAAGCGCCTAACGATTTTGTATTTTCTTGATTCCTATTTGATCCAAAAACAGAGGGAGAAGAGTCGGAAAAGCCAATGCAAGTTGGCACTAAGATGGAAATCTCACCTTAGTGCCTAAATGATGGATGCTAAGATAGAAGACTTACAGTGACTCCCAGCTCTCTCCATGTGGGATGCAAAACAGGAATTTATAAACCTAATATATATGCCGATATGCACACGGAAATCGTCCTAAGTAGGCAATTGCTAGCGTGAAGAACTACAGGTCGGTCACCAATCCTCAATCCAAGAGTCCGGTCTAGGCTCATCCCTCCTCTTCTCAACACATCAAGTTCAGGAGTAGCGCTTAATAGGGTGGGCTCACGGCACGATGGCTCGAAAATGGTGAAGCGACTGTTTAATTTAAACTAAGTCCAAAATGCACTATAGGTACATGCAATGATTATTAGGGTGTTTGGACCTAATTTACTCGATCAAGCAAATCTTAAAGACTAAGGGCTCATTCCACAAAAAAAGAAAAAAAATAAAACAAAACCAGAAAATGGCAGCGGTGGAAACACGACAAAAACCGCGGTGAGCCCCCAGGTGTACAAACACCTGGAAATTAGGCCCGACTGTCCTGATTGTCCAAGTGTACCTGTATTATTACAATTTAAATGAATCTCTCTCTCTCTCTCTCTCAAAAATAGATAAAAGCTAGCTAACATTCGCTCTCTCTCTCTCTCTCACTCCTCATGCTCTCTCCTGTCGGCTTGGGCTAGAAAAGCCGACTCCGCTGCCCAAGGCTGCACCGAATCACCTAGGTGATCCTCCTCGGTCTGCGGTCCCTCGCAAGAAGACAAGAAAGATAATAGTTAGAAAGCTCACAAATAGATATCAAAAATGAGAGATAAAGCAAGCAATGGTATAAACAAATAATCACAATCACAATCAAACAATAATCTAAACACGGTTGCTCCCCGGCAACGGTGCCATTTGATTTACCTAAAAATCGAGCGGTCGTGTATTCCACACAAGGCGGGAACACAGTCAGTGTATTGACCACTCAAGATCCGGATTTAATCAACAGTTAACTCACAATCAAATCAAACAATGACAAGAAATAGTGGAGTTAAAATTTATTATTAACTCTACATAAAAAGGTGTATAGGTGTAAGTATGTAGAGGTCGAACTCAGGGAGCAAGGCAGGATAGATCAAGCAAGTGCAAAAATGTGATGTGATCAAGTGTCTACAAAGATGCAATTTTTTTGGGTTTTTTAATTTTTGATTTTATATTTTGTATTTTGATTTTTAATTTACTGATTTTATCTTTTCCTTTTATATTTTATATTTTTTTATATTTTCTTTTTCAATAATTAAGTATATATACAATATGAGAAAAGAGGGGATAAGGTATTTATAAAAATATGTAAAAATAGTTAAAAATCAGAGAATAAAATATTTTTAGTCTTTTTATGATTTTCTACTATTTTTGTGATTTTTGGGGATTTTTCAGAATATATTTGGTATTTTTAAAAGTGGAAATACAAGAAAACAGTGAGTTATGCTACTGGACGAAAATAAAATGGGAAGGAAAAATAGTAAACAGTGACAAAATTTTCCTAAATTAATTTTAAGTGAAAGGCAATAAAATAAGGAAACTCCAGAACCTGAGTTTAGATTTTTAGGATTTTTCTAGGATTTTTTAGATTTTTTATGAAGTTTTTTAGAGTTTTCTAATTTTTAAGGTTTTTGTTTTAAAATTTTTAATGATTTTTGGACTGACACTAAAATATGATAAAACGAGCAAAATTTAATTTTTTTGAAAATTTTCAAAACGTTTTTATAATCTTTATGGATTTTCTAATGCAAACAATGCTGAAAACGCATGTTTTTGGTTTTTAATAAATATAAAAATGCAATAAAAATGCAATGCAAAAATGTAGCGTGAATGAGAAAGCAAACATGAGCTTATGGTATTTTTTGGGAATTTTTTGAGTTAAAATGATGCACTAAATAAATACAAACATCCGACAACATTCACACATCTGGCAGGGGCATTAGTGCAAATAGACAAAAGTTCCAGGGCTAAAATGTAATTTTTACACAAAATAGAATGCTGAATATTGCATTTAATGGACCAAATACAAATAACCAAACTCGCGGGGGTACACTTGCAAAATACTCACCAGGGCGCGTGACTAGCACGCACCTGGGAAGGACCTAGATGTAATATCAAAAACATCCGGGGGCTGACATGCAAATATCCCAAAAATATTACACGTGATGGAAAAGTTCTTGGACTAAATCAAAATACTTAAACCATGGAGGGGGTCCTTGCAAAATGCCCTTCACCTCACGTGTACTGGTCACGTGAGGTGACGTGGCCAGGACCTATTTGCAATAATGGAAAGTTCAAGGGTCTGGATGCAAATATTACAAAATATTTTAAACGACAAATGAAAGTTTGAGTACTAAATAAAATACAAAAATGGCGCGGGGGTCAGATGCAAAATACCCCCCAGGCATGCGATCCAACGGTTGAGGGCTTCCCACTTGACACGTGGCGAGCCCTCCTTGCACGATGACGCTTCGGCTCGGACGACGGCGATTAGACGATCCTCGGATGATCTGACGGTCGATGCGTGAGGAGATCGGACGGTGGCTGTGCAACCTGGAGCGGCGGCCCGATCCGATGTTGAGGAGACGCGGAGGAAGAACGGGGAAGAACGCCGGCAGGGCGAACTTCCCCGAGCATGATCTCCGAGCTCCGGTGGCAGTTGAGTTCAAAATGGGGCTGCGGCCTTCTGGGAGCGTGCTCTATCCGCTGGGGGGCCCAAAAAGCTCGGCGATGGCCGAGGTACGCCGGAGATGAAGGCGGAGCTGGAGGGGCTCGAGCTTCTCCAGCGAAGGCCAAAATGGCCCCCAGGCGTACGTTGAAGTCCAAGCACCTTCAGAAAAGGGTGAGAGGACTCAGGGCAAAGTGCCCGGGTCCTGCGGTGGCGAAATGGCGGCGCGAAGCGGCGAGGAGGTGGTCGGTCGGAGGAGCGCTCCGGCGAGGTTCACGTGAAGGATGATTCGATTGATATGGAAATTTCGAGAGGGCTTTTAATCTTAAGACTACAACAAAGAAAATGCAAAGGAAAATAAGGGGAAAAGGGTAGCCTCGACGTTGGATCATCGGAGGGAATGGTAACTCGACCGTGGGCAAAGGGGGAGGTGGTGGAAGCACCTCAGGCGTCGCTCGACCCGCCCGAAGGTCACAAAGGGGAGCTGTCACCTTCTCCTTGCGATTGGGAACGAAAAGGGGAGCTATTCCTATGGAAGAGGCGTTCAAAATTCAAAGGGAAGTCAGGGCTCCATTTTATGTGGTTTGAATCGATGACTATGGCGCTCCAAAGATCGAGTAACAACGGGCGATGCGATGATCCAATGCCCAAGGAATTCACTGGGCGAGTAAGGTGGATGATCGAGGAGAAGTTTTGCAGAAGGAATCGACTCGAAAGGGTGAAAGGAACGTCCTCGAAAAATCCGCAAAAATGGGGTCAAACGAGGCTCTGACATAGGCACATGGGGGAAGACGACTACTTGACCGGGGTCAACTAGGGTTTGCACCTGGTTGGTCCACGTGGACCAACCAGGAAAAACCCCCGAAAATTATTTTGTAAGTTCATTTAAAAATAGGAAATGAATGAATTAAATTTTAATTATTAAATGAAAAATGTTTATTATTTTATAAGGTACTTTATTATGATTTTTAGTTATTTTTATGAGGTATATTTTACAAGTTGTCTTTTTAGACCTATGTAGGTACATATGCCTATATATTTTATTAATTTATTTTTATTTTGTGATTTTAATTTATTCGTTTTTGTTTATTATTTTATAAATTTATAGAATACTTTTATACATTTAAATATATTTTTATTTAATTTTTCTGAAGTATTTTATATACTTAATAAAATATAAGTATTAATAATATAGGTATAAGTATAGATATTATACCTATGTACTATGTATATACAGGTAGTTTATTTTATATTTCTTTTTATGTTTTTATTATGATTTTAATATACAAATATATTGTAAATAATATTTACAAAATTATAAAAATATGAAATTATAAAAATAATGAATAAATAAGAAAATGAATATTTTAATATGTACAAGTATACAAGTAGGGTCCAAAACTCAACTTTCAAACCGTAACTCCGAAAAATACGAAACCACCTCCATTATATAGATTATTTTAAGCTATATACAATTAAAGGTGAGTTTGGTACATTTCTGGTTTTTATTTGCAAGATACAGGTCTGGGAAGTTGGAGTTCTGGAATTTTATTCAGACCATTACTTTTTATCTGTACATTATTTTTCAGTGAAATCAATTTTCTATTTTTCTATATGAAATTATCTACAACTTTCATGTACAAAGTTTCTTTATTTGAAGTATAAAAAGTGGTACCAAAAAATAGGTCCCAAAATTAATAAAGAATGAATTGAATAAAAGGTATTCTTATTGGATCTGACCCTTATCTCCCCCTACTTTATTCCTTGTCGACCTATTCATCTAGATGTTTAGGTCTCAGGGTTTCGGGTCATAAAATATTTACAATATTTTATTCTTTTTCTTTGATTTATTCTATGATTTTGGCTTTAATTACAGTATTTTATACACTATTTACATGTACATGCATGAATGCTAAGATGCGGAAATTAAGGGTTTTTATACGCATTTTCTAGGGTTTTTGATGCCAAAATGATAGAATAAAGATGATGAAATGTGGATTCATCAGTATTGTATACCCATTTTATAACCTTGAGATTCTTAAAAGATCTCATCTTTGAGAATACGAATTTTATAGGATGACTCTCTTGAGAATCAAGATGAAAATGAAGTAAAGGAACTCATTTAATCTTGAGATGATAATGAGGCTCCTGAAATCAGAAACTAAAAGGACAATTAAAGATGAAACATTAATACCTCTTCTAATAAGTTTGAGGATGTGTTCCATATGTCAGTTAAGTCTGGCTATGATCTGACTTCATACGATGAAGTCTCTGAAGATCATGACATGGAAAGATGGATGTTAGCAATAAAGTATAAAGTAGACTTCATATACAAGTATTGTATATGGACCCTCGAGGATCCACCTACATGGTTAAGACCCATAAAGGTGTAAATGGATCTTCAAGAGAAAGAAGTCAAGATTGCAATCCTCTCTGAGGATATTCACATGAAGTAGCCCCAGGTCTTCATGGTTGAGGAAAGAAAGATGTGCAATCTAACGAAATCCATCTATGGACTTAAATAAGCTTCTTGTATCTGGAACATAAGATTTGATGAAATTATAAATGTTATGATTTCAGATAGAATCTTGATGAACCATATGAAGCTTAGTGAGAGTGCCATTTGTGTTCATCATGCTAAATGTAGATAATATCCTAATCATTTAGAATGATATAAGGATGATAATAAGTGTTTTATAATCTGGTTGTTCCATAACTTGAGATATGATCTCAAAGATGTCTCTTAGATCTTAGTTCTGAAGTTGTTCAGAAGCAAAGAGAGGAGGATATTGGGACTGTCACATTTGTAGTACACCTTGTACATATTCCATTCTTGGAAATTACAAGAAAGGCTTCCATCCCTTAAGATATGGTACTGACCTATCTAAAGGGATAACACCTCAAAGAGTTGAGGAAGTGAATGCTAGAACTGCTTGCCCTTGTGCATCAGTTATGAGAAACTGAGTGTATGCTAGATTTGTACAAAAGCCAGATATCTGCCATGCAGTGGGAGTAGTAAAGTGTTTCTAATCCTACTATGGAGAAAAAACACTTGGTTTCAGTAATAACAATATCTTTAAAGATGACAAGACTTTAGAGATAGTGATCTCTATGTCTTATCTTCAAGTAATTAAGACTTTTTAGATGGAGATCTAAAAGGTCTTAACTATGAATACCTTAGGAGATAGAGATCTCCAGGAATAAGGGTATTCTGATAAGGATAATTGAAATTACATACTGGTTATAATAATTATTAACCTATAGTATCAAGGACACTATAACTGACTAGATTGAGTATTGGTTGCATAAGATGCAACATTCGCATTAGATGCAAGCACTATTACTGGGGATATGCAAGTTCCGTAAAAGGACTTGGCGTAATCTTGCGGGAACAGAGTGACTGATCAGCTTACCTAGCTATTTTCTAGATAGTCTATGATTGTCACATGAGTGCGGGTTTCAATGATTAGCCCATTAATGGCTCTTGGGGCTAGTTGGAGATAGTTGGACATGCGAACCCACGACGAGCCATTATGTAATAAATGTTATTGCGAATATCATTCCCTGATCTGAAATGAAGAATAAATAATTTGCATAATAGGTCTCTTAGTACAATTAGGGTTATGTACCATGACCATCTTAATAATCATACAACTGTTGATTCAACTATTGAAACATAGAGGCCGATGCTTGGATGAATATCTAATGGGTTAGATTGAGGACTCATCAAGCACCGTCAAATGATTGTTAAGAGATGATCTACAACCTGAGTAGGAGATGACAATCCTTTTCTCAGTTAGGCTGATATCTGACCGACCTCTTGATGCAGGTCCTCTGCATAGGAATAGAGATTCGGAGGTGTCAGTGTAGTTAGGTCAAAGAGTTGACTTAATGAGATCGAGATAACCAAAGTCCTATATCGTATGCTGTCATGATATAAGCACTCATCCTCTGATCGGAGACAGATGTGTTACTATATGTCAAGTATGTACATTTGGAAGACCAATAGGTTGATGACCTAACCAAGGTCTATACACTGACACGCTAGTGTGCATGTAAGGGCATATGAGTAATATGATCTCTCAAAGGGGTCATACATGTTCATTACTGAATCGGAAAACATGAGCTCACTCGTGAGATATTGGGAAGAATCAAATTCTATGCACGGTCGTCTCGCTTTGGAAGCTTGACTGAATTTGTAGGTTTGATATATACTTTTGGAGAGTATATGATCAAGACCTAGGTATGATATATGCTTTTGGAAAGGATATGATCGATACCAACTCCCAATGATCGAATGAGAAACTTACTGATAGAACCCTGAAGTAGACAGCGTAAAGTTGATCTAATACTTCGGGTTTATTCTGAGTCTTCCAGTATGCATGATGTATAGGTATTGGGAATACCTGAGGGTGATGTCATCATAAACGATTGTATAACCATGACGCTTCCATTCCTAGGGAGTGATGAAACGGGTCTGGATTTTAGTGACTCCTCTCAATAGAGAAGTGATCTGATCTTGGTCCAAATGTTGGACATTGATCTGAATGTGATTCAGATGCAATGAGAAGATTAGATTTGAGATCTTGATTTAATCAAGCATCTATGGGAGGCCCGCGATCTGGATTTGAGATATGATCTCAATATCCAAGTCACTATACATGGAACAATACAATCGTCCTGTCCTTATTTGGGCACATAAGAAGATTAGATTTGATTATCAAAGATGTGAATAATGTGAATGTGATTCACCTTATTTGGGCACATGAGAATAGAGATCCAAGATGATTAAATGTGATTTAATTATCATGGATATGAATAATGTGGATAGCACTATCCATATTAATCATATATATTATAAATGCGATTTATAATATGTAAGAGAGAGCTATTTGTAATTAACATTTGTTAATTAAATGTTGATGTGAATTGGATTCACATTGGACAATTAATTGAAAATGTAATTCACATTTTATTTCGGGTTGTGAATGTGATTCACAACTTTCCATTGGCAAGATTGCAATATTCACAAAATAATTACGAATTATTATTGTAGAATAATTTACAACAAGTGTTGTTGTAAATCTTGGAGATTTCCATGAGATTGCATGAGATTGCCACCGAATCCAATATTATGGAAGGAGGCAATATTCATTCCAAAATCTCCATGCTTGATTGATTTAATTTGGGATTGATTTATATTGGTTTATCAATATAGATTTAATCTAAATTAAATTAATTGTTGTTGATTTTTACCAACACAAATCTTAGCCATTAAAAGAAATGCAAATCAATGATAGGCATTGGATTTGTGTTGCCCATGGATTGAGATCCATGGATCCCAAAATATTATAAAAGTAGAGACATCCCATTGCTCTTCTTTACACACAAGAGAACATAAGTATCTCTCTCTTTCTCTCTACTCGCCTACTCTCTCTCTCTCTCATGTGACCATCCACCATGGATGCCCTAGAGAGATTCTCCATCGTCACAACGTCGTCGTTATGCTGCATGATCGTTAGCTCGTGGATCTTCGTCTCCTTCGGTGCGCCTCGCTTGTGAAGAAGACGTCGGATCTTATGTGTCGAGATCAGGAGATCCTCCTCTTGGATCATCAACATGGATTGCGAGAAGCACGTGTTTCATCAACACGCTCGCAAGCGTCTCCTCCGTCGGATCTGACTTGAGACAGGAGGTCTCTTCGTTTAGAGACTCGATTGCAACCATGCTTCAAGAGGTAATCCTATTACTTGTTTGTGATTTAGACAAAACGATCCGAGAAGTGTTCTTGGATCATGTGATTTTGTCACATGAAAAAAATTTAATTTCCGCTGCATCGAGCAAATAGTGCGACTAGTCGCTCCCGATCGCATACGATGCGATCCTCACGCTTCCGTGATGCGCTTAAGGATCTAACCATATCCTTCACCCATCACGTACGCAGCGAAGCGCAAGCATTCAACTATGTAAATATTAGATTTCCAATTGGTCGAAGATCATGGATTGCCCCAGGAGCTCTTAGATGTGTTCTTCCTCGAGGTTCCCTCACCGTTTTTCTATTCTTTATGGTTTTGCTCATCTATTACTAATCTCCTACCACTTTTGGTCAAGAATAGTCCTACCGATTTTGCGCAATCTCTGAATAATTCTATTACCTCTAATTGTTTCTGGAATAAATCTCCATTATAACTATCAATTAACTATGCGTAGGCGACAAGGTTATTGAAATAATCAATAATGCACAGTAATATTATAAACAAGATATCTAAAAGAATACTCTAAATTAAGTGACAATGTATATCGCTTAGTTGAGAACATCTCTTTGCGATGTTAATTCTGTGTCTGTAAGCAATTAAATTTGAAGATACTGAAAAATGTCCATAACTCATGTTTCTACTTAAGTGACAAGGTTCAAGGCCTAACATGAAGTGAAATCTCTCATAGTCAAAAGGAAAATGGTTGTAAGAAGGAGTAAAACTTCTACAAAGATGAAACGATTTGCTGAATCCCTCACGTTCCTCCGCCACCATCGTCCCTTGCACGTGAGCTCATGTCAAAGGTTCAATTAGGTTGAAAGCCAGGTGTGTATTAATGAGTTTTTTCTCACTTTCCATTCGACTATGGATTGGAGTAGCTTCTCCAATATCTATGCCATGGTGATGTCTTTATTTTCCATTTCTTTTTAATGTTGCCACTGGTTGATTTTTATGTGGGTAATTTATATGTGGGAGAATATTGATGATCAAATCATGTAGATAATCTGATATTGTGGTGATATACATACTATATTATTGGAGACCTAAAGTGAGCCATAATATGACATTAAAAAAATTCAACTCGGGTGCAAGGGACAACATTGGGAAGCCAATCGCACGCCAACGTTGTCGATGTCTTCGAGCGCAGAGGTACCTTCTCAACTTAAAGCATTTGTCTAAAGGGATACACCCATAACCCTGAGTAATTCCTCAATCTCAATCATAACCCTGCATAATCGCGAATTACATGAGAAACCCTGAATAATCATTCCGTCTTACATTCATAACCTTCCGTTAGTTAAACATCTTAACTCAACCATATGAATGAGTTAATCTAACTCATCCTCAATCAAACAGTTAGAAACAAAAAAAAAACCCTGCTTCCGTCTCTTCATCTTGCTTCAGGTGGGTGTGGTGGGTTGTGGCCACCTATCTTCGCGTGAGAATCGAAGGGAAGATGATGCCATCGGCGGTTGGATGGCAGCACTGCTGGGAGCTCAACATGTGGGCGGTGGGGGCTTTGAGAAGCGGAGGAGCGTGGGAGGCCCTCGGCTGCGGGTGGACGAGCTGGGGGCGGTTGGACTCCGGGAGCTCTGCCGCATGGGGGGGAGGGGCGTGAGAAGTGGAGGAGCGCGGGAGGCCCTCGGCTGCGGGGGGGGGGGGGTGTGGAGGGGGGCTTTCAGCTTCCGTCGCAGGCCGGATGGGGGGTACGCGAGTTAGCGGGGAGCACCACCTCGGGCGGGGGGACTCAGGGGGACTTTCAGCTTCCGTCGCGGGGGCAGGGGAGATGGGGAGGTGGGGTCAGCTGCGGGTGGGCAAGCAGGTGATGAGCGTGGCAGGAGGGGTTCGGGGAGGGAGGAGGAGGGTGAGGAGAGGGGGCGGCCGACTCGGCAGCACAGACTCAGCTTCGTAGAAGGGGGAGTCAAGCAAGAAGGTTGACAAGTGAACTCCCGCAACTGGGTTAGGAACGATTTCAAAGAAGAGCGTTCTCTGATTTCCCAATTCTCTGCTTTCAAATCAAGAGATGGCTCTAGCAATTCCCAGTCGGTTGTTGGCCTTTATCGCTATGTTCGCGGTGAAGCAGATGTCCTCCCGGGCTGCCAATCCCAGTGTGGCGACGTCAGCATCCCTTATCCGTTCGGCATCGCCGAGAACTGCTCCCTCAACACAGATTTCCAGTTGCTGTGCTCCAAAACAACAAGCCATATCTCGTCGGGGACGAGATGGAGATCTATCATGAGATCCATAACATATCCCTTCAAAACGCCAACATCCGCCTCTCCATCATCATGTCCCCAATCAGCAAGTCAAATTGGACCTACTGGAAACTCTGGGCGAACTGGCTGACCTTCAAGATCTCCCCGATCGAAAACGTCTTCATCCTCCCGGGCTGCAACGTTCCCGGTCTCCTCAACGCATACACCTTCCTTGTGCGGACGGTGGGCTGCATCTCCACGTGCCCCCCGGCGGAGAAGGGCCAGAAGCAGCTGGTGGAGATGGGCTACTGCAACGGCGTGGGATGCTGCCAGATATCCATCGGGGCGAGCAGAGAGGACTACCAGATATCGATGAGGAAGATCGACGGCGCGGAGATTAAGAACACGAGCGACGTGAGGGATTGCTACAGGGGGTCCACGCGAGGGCTTGGATGAGGGAACCTGAGACCTCATCCTCGACGGGAGGAGGGGGTGCAGAGGCGGTCGGTCGAATCGGGGAGAGGGGGTGCTCGAGTGCGGGGAGGAGAGAATCGATAATGATATATTTTGCAAATAAAAATGAATAATAAGGGTATTTTGGTCATTTTAAACAGAAACCGTTGGACATAACAGGTGTCTCAAACGGATTTTGACACAGGGTTATGTCATGTAAGAGTTAAGTATTACTCATGATTTCTCATGTAATTCGCGATTATGCAAAGTTATGATTGAGATTGAGGAATTACTCAGGGTTATGGGTGTAAGTATCCCTTGTCTAAATCAACTTCTTCATGTCTTTTTTCCTTCCTAATTTGTCAGTTTCTCGCTTGTGACTTTATCGTCTGAAGATATATCTTCTGGGGCATTTTCTCATCTTTACGTTCTCAAGTCGGTTCTTCTTTTTGCATGATCTTTACAATAATGTTGTTGTTGATGTTCAATTTATCTCATAATTAAATTACGGCTACCAAGATTTCTTACGTAATATTTGGATTTAGAATTTAATATTTGATTTCGACTTTAATATTTGGATCTAATTGTTCTTATTGAATTACTTTTAGTTAGGTCTTCTACTATATGTTTGCGTTTGTTATGTGCCATGCTTTCAGTAAGATAGAATTAGATTTTTTTTTGTTCTCCTAGTAAACCAAAGCAGAGGATGTCTAGCTTCAAAATCTCCAGCATGTTGTCTTTGGATTGGAAAATAGATAATGTGAACATTTCAGCAAGGTAAGCAACTGGAATTTGCTTATTCACTATATGTGGGAAATGTAAAGACTGATTAACTATCCTTCTACATGTGATTGATGAGCGCATCTTACATAACATGGTTTGTCCCTAGATCTCAGAATTATGTCATTTTGTTTCATGATTTGTTTATACCCAGTTATCAATTTCTTGTTGGCTTAGTTATTTCAGGTGAAGAAACAAATGAAATCATAGAAAATATGTGTGATTGCTTTTCCTTTGATAAAAACAAAGGAAATTCAATCACTGTAAGTATTAGTATAGATATAATAAAAAAGTTGGAAAATATGAAAATATTGATGGTGTTTGTGATATCATCTCTTTAAATAGTGGTAGTCCATAATATAATTATGAATATTGTGGTGCATTAATTTGTGAAGTAGAATGCATAAATATGAAAGGAAAAAAGAAAGTTAACATTGTTTTTATTATGTTGTGGTGGAGGCAAAGTTAATAAATTTAGTAATAAAATCAGAATTATAATCTATTGTTTGCATTTAAATCTTTTACCTACATAACTCCTTCATTATTTTTAATAGTTGTACTTATTCAAATTAATTCTTGGTAAATATTGTTTTGGATGCTTCGAATGAGATAGGTGGGTCCGGCATATTACTACAATTGTGGACTTGGAAGCTCTTCTTGCACGTTGCTTCAATTATTAGAGAGAGATGCAGTGGTACGGGAGGCTATGGGTTGCAAATTATTGATTTTTTAATCTAAACTTTATTTTAGATAACTTTTTTCTCAAAAAATATATAAAATTTCCAATGTTCGATGTATGCCATAATATTAGTTGTTCATGTGATTTATAATTTAAATAAACTGCGTGTATAATACAACATAATAATTTTAAGTTGTTATCAAAAGTCTTTTTCATAATGCTAACATATAAGTATTATTTTTTTCTTAGAAATATAGTTGCATGTTATGATAAATGTAAATTAGTTGATTTTATAATCAATGATTGATAATTATTTTATTTGATTTGATGTTACATGATATTGTTAGCGTTGTTTCAAAGATGTTCTATTCACTTATTTATTTTGTAAAAAAACTGTCATCCATTACGTTGCTTAACTTCCATGTATTTTTTTAAAATCACAATCAACTTATTTCCTCCACCCGTCGCGAAGCGCGGGCAAATGGTCTAGTATACAAAGATATGTCAACTTTTACATAAAACTACCATGATATACAAACATGAAAAATCGTCAATATATTATAATTATGCAACTCGTTTTACAATGAACTAGTTAAACTCTACAAATAGAAATATACATTTTCCTTAAAGTTATTGGTTGAGAATATAAAAAAAGATTTTAAAGAATTTATAAAGGATAATATTGAGTTTACATATATTCGTTGGACTTTACAAACGTATTCCTTAAATCCTGCTTGTTGAGAACGTAATATGAAATATATAAATGAGGTATCACTGAGAAATACCAAAACTAGATAAACGTCCAATGGTAAATTGAAATTCTTAGAATGAATTTACATTTAAATAGAACAAGATGATCGAAATACCTTTTTGGATAAGGAAAATAGATTTACCGTTAGATTGAGATTTGATGCCCCCTATCGATGGACCTTCCTCCATCATCGTTAGACCTCATCTTATTTGAAGGGCTTACATGTATGTATGCATGCATGTATGTGCACACGCATAAAAAAACATCAAATAAGGTAATATCTCACGATACATTAGAGCGATAGAATATGTCCTATAGGTAGGGATGCAAACAGTTGGATACGGATATAGGTATTACCATATCCTTAACAGTTTTTAATACGAATACGGATGCGGATACGGATATTGACGGATATTAAAATTATCTTACCATATCTTTAAAAAACGGATACGGATGTAAAACGGATACTGATCGCACACGAGTAATGTTAGAAATACTCTATAGAATCGACTTAAATATATAAGTATTAGATGTAAACACAGGATATTAATTTACTAAACGTGTTTATATCATAAAAAGTATATAAATATGATAAAAGGAGGTAGAGAATTATATTATATATGGTTAAAAATAAATCTACGACTATATTTATATACTAAAACGGATACACGGATACGAATACGGATGTTTGTGGATATCAAAATGATATCCATATCCGTATTTATTTTAAAACGGATACGGATGTCAAAATCTGTATAAAACTGATACGATGACGGATTGCATACGGATATATCCGTGTCCGTTTGCATCTGCCTATAGGTTGTTCCATAGCATTTGCATCTCATATGAGTGCAGATATTAAATGACGATGACTATGATTCTTATCCATAGCGAGTCTGGTAATATTTTAACGATGAAATCGGCATATCTTTCTCATTTTTTCTTTTTTACATCACATTAATGGCTTGACCCATGCATCAAACTCGGTGTGAATAACATATATTATACAGACTATCGTATTCTAGTAATATGATATGAATTTCACTTCAATATCAATCATTCATGTTCAGAAGCAACATTTACAAAGGAGGCGACATATAGACTACTAATTGAATTTTTTTGCCCAACAGCTTGATAAAAAATATTGGCGGAAATTTGCAATTTATTTTATAGAAAACATACAAAGTTCAGAAAAAGCTGATATATTTTGTAAAAATCAGATTAGTTGCACTACAAGAAATATAACTTTTCTCGGCACTATTGCGCAACAAACGTCGTGCTTGATGAAACATAGGTCGACATATAAATAAACGTTGCGAACATATTATGTTTGTCGAACTTTAAATAAATGTCGACCATGATTCACGTAGACCGACGTTTTTTAGAGAGTGTCGCGTAAAGAAAATGACATATATTCCAATGAAATTTTTCGGCACCTAAACTAGACATTTATGATAACATTGAGTTTGGTCCAAAAAAGAAAATTATCGCCGACTTACGACATCCATGTCCCAACCCTAATGTTTGTGCAGCGGCACTCTTTCTATAAGCTTGCATCGGCTCTGTGGACATTAACGTCACTGTGCGAGCCAGAAACAGGTCGTGCTAGCAGCTGGCGAAATCTCAGCCCCGACAAAGCTTATTCGCCGCCGCCCTTTGTTTTTTAGGTTTGATCTTCTTCTTAATCTGAAGTATTAGTTAATTGGAAGATGTTCGATGTGCATACTCTGATTACATACTTTTTTATAAGAGCGTAAACGATGCACATATGAAATGCATGAATATGCAGAGCATAAACGATGCATGAATGCGACTATTCTAGCTGTGCAATGAATATTAGCAAGAATGCAACTATTCTACCCGTGAGCTTTATCCAAGCTGGTCCATTGACGTTGTTTTTTTTTGACTCAAAAAAGGGGGAAACACTCTTAGGTGTCCTCTCCATTATATTAAGAAGAAATAAAGATCACAATAACCAGGACTCGAGGAGAGTCCGAGCAAGGTACACAACATTCTCAACATAGAATGTTAACATGTTAACATGTTAACATTTGATGTCCGCCCCATTGACGTTGTTGCTGATACATGTTAACATTTGATGCCAATAAAATTAACTGCTAACAGATACATGAGACTACAGAACCTTGATGAAATAGACCAACTGTACACAACAAAACTAAAATATGTCTTTAGTTGCCTAGCAGGAGAGTAATTTAGAATTGAGGTCTCAATTGCTCATACATGTTAATTATTCTGCAAACATGCATAGAATCAATCATGTATTATAAGTATACTCATGATAAGATTCTCTATGCATAAAATGGACAATACTTAGTAATATGCTTTGCTCTTACATCCATAATTCCTTCCTACATCATCAGCATGTAGAAGTATTGGTCAAACTCTTGATCGATGGTTGATTTTTGTTCAGCCATGTTAGTATCTCTGCACTTCAGAATTAACCAACATTCAGAGACATGTTAATGGCACATAACTGAAGATATGCGCAAACACTGAAACACTATACGTGAAGGAAAGAATTCCAATGATTAGAATGCCAGAAATCAAGTAAGCAAGTAAGATACTAAATTGAAAATTAATCATTTTATAAAGAATGCTCTCATTAGATGGATAGGTATTGGGGCGATATATAATATACCTTTATACATGTAGTCGTGATCTTGCTCATCTAAAGTGGTTATGGATTGGTTGAGATTTAAGACTTGTTCTATATTTGTGATAATAAGATTGATGCATAAGTCTTTTTCTTTTGTATTTGTCATTATATTATAAACTAAACCTATTTGTGCAAATGTAGATCGTTGTTCTTGAATAATCTCCATGTCTCGACCATTTTCGTTCGAAAAGAAAAATAGGCGTTTAGAAGGTCAGAATAGTCAACAAATCGCATATGCTAGAAAAAGCCTTCAACTTCAACAAGAACCAACACATGCCCAAATTTCAGAGCGTCGACTTCCTACAAATACGGATCAAAGCACTCATGAAGCTACACAGGTTTCTGCACAACAATTTTAGCCAACAACCAGGTTGGCTAGTCAATCGCAATCTCATCCTCCACCCGTACGTGGTAGGCATCTACCACTTGCAACTAGCCAAAATGCTTGGTTGGATTTGGAGATAGAGCCATCTTCATCTACAAAGTCAGGTAATAATCTTTTTATCACATATAAAATTAATGTACTTGTTTGAAAAATCATCAAAAATGTACTCCAGCAAGGCATAGAGGAAAGACGAGAAGTGTGTCATTGGCAAAACAAGCAGTGGCTATGGGGCATAATAAGCAAATTCAAATTGATCTCCTAGAAGGTAGACCTTTAAATACGGACCAGGCAAATGCTTTGCAAACAGTACGTGACATAGTAGCAAGGGAGGATGCACCACTTGTAGCATACTTCAAGGCTTTAACTGATGCAGATCTTCGACCAGCACATGATACGAGTACAAAACTATCCTTAACTTTGGAGTTTTAAGTTGAAATGAATTTACATCTGATTGTATTTTTCAGACACTTCTCGAAATTGAAGGCTTTGATTTTGACCCAAGAGTCAAGGATGTTGTGAATCATCGTATTTCAACACAACTTAAGGAGCATAGACATAAGCTAAAGAAAGAGTGGGAGAAGGTAGGGGATGCAGCTAGACCACCACAAGTTCCGATTGAGGCTTGGAATACGATGGTTCAAATATGGCAAAAAGTGGAGCATCAAGTAAGTTTTTCACTAGTATGCATATTTTCTTGTTGTATACGAGTGTCTAATTTCTTCAAAAATGTAGAAAAAATGCGAGATGAATAAGGAAACCCGCAATAATCTTGTGAAGCATTTGTCTAATACCAGTTCGAAGTCATTTGCTGTCAAGAAAAATGAGATTGTGAGTGGACTGCATATTTAATTTGAAATACTTTTCTAATTTTATTGAACATGTATATAAATGTTGAGCATTGCAGTCTCGTGATGAGCTTAATGGTCAACCATGTGGATAAATACTCTTATTTGCTAGGACAAAGTTTTGCATCGACGAAAAAAGAGAAAAATCATTAGACCCTCTAACAAATCATCATGGACATTGGACGACGGAAGAAACATCACATTCTTATGTAATTAGTTATTTGATATTCTAAATTATTAGTTTTTATTTTATATCATGCAAACAAAGATTAATTTTGTACAGGCTACAATGATTGAGATGCGTGCTAAAGCCCAAGCTGAAGGGAGACATATCGCATATGCTGAGATAGTTAATGTCGTTCTTCGAAATGAATGCCGTTCAGATGCTCTTAATGGGGCATGGGCGTGTACCAAAAGAGAGAGGACGATGTAGGACTACATCCATGTCTGAGTCTGATTATGGAGAATTGAAAGATAAAATTCAAGCAGAGATTCATGCAGAATTAGAAGCTGAAATTGAAAAAAAGGTAACTACAGAGATACGGGCATATTTTCAAAATTATCCTCTTTCATCTTCACCACCGTCAATGCCTTCTAAATCACCACTTTATGATACTTGACTTCAATGTTGTTGTTTTCTTATAATGCATTATTTTTTTGTTCGTAATTTTTGATATTTTTTGTTTAACAGATGTTTTTCAAAGGCATACAAGTTGTAATCGTTCTCAAGATGGCGTTGATCCAGATGCTTAGACTCAAGAAGATTAGTTGATATATTGGAACTTCCATATTCTAGATTGGCGTTGATCCAGATGCTTAAACTCAAGAAGATTAGTTGAGATATTGGAACTTCCATGTTCTAGATTTTGGACCTTTCATGTTTTTTTAGAAAATGTTTCTCTTTAATATGTAAGAACTTAAATGGGAATATTTCTTATGATGAGAATAGTTTTTTGCAAATCATTTTATCGCTTTGTTCATGTATTCTTAATTATTGTCAATTGTTTTTTGATGTACTAAATATAAAGGATGTGAGAATGTGTATGCAGTATGACTAAGGTAAAATAAATGTAATATAAGTGTTGAGTGCTCCAAGGACGACGTGGTTGACTCTATATATCCATACCAACATAAGTAAACGTCGTCGGAGTCAATGTAGATCTACAGCATGGCACAATTGTACCGACCAAACTCGACGTTTATAAACGCCAATCTAGATCAGAACTGAAACCCCTCGTAGATCTGTCCGAACTACCATCCTGCCAAAAATGACGTTTGAATGTCGCCTTCAATTATCCAAGGACGACGTTTGAATGTCGACCAAAAGCTCTAACGGCGTGAGTAAACAACCATTTCAAAAGCCTTCCTCGACGTTTTTAAACGTCGGCTTTAGTTACCAACAAGCCCGACATTTGTTTGTTGTGTCGGTATATCCAACGACGACGAGGCAGATGCGACATATTCCGATCGACATTAGTATACGTCGACTTTTCCTATGACGACGCTAAATTAGATCAAATTCGACATTGGCAAACGTCGTCAAATGTGCAGATTCTGCTAGTGTTGAAACCCCATCAACTGTGGACAAAATACCAAAGGAATAAGCATCATATCATTGAGGAAAATAATTCAAAAGTTATATTACACATCAGGAATTCTTTTTACAAAAATCATAAAAAGTTTACAAAAGGATGATGTATAGATGAAACTAGGGCTAGCTATTGAGTTACGACTCGATGAGCCAGGTTCGAGCTCGGCTCGATAAGGGCTCGCGAGCCTGGCTCATTAGGCTTTGGAGCCGAGCTCGAGCCAGAATTTTGCGCTCGATAGCTTAACGACTCGAGCCGATCCTCGCTCAGCTCGATAACTCAATAAGGGGCTTGATAGGAATATATACATATATTATATATATAATATAATCAAAATAAAAGTAGACCTTTGCATTTTTCCTCCACTAACTTTGACCCTCCCACGAGAGTCATGACCCAATTCTCAAATCTCATTCCCACTCACACATTTACCCCCTGCCCATGCATTAGAAAATTAGTACTTTTTCTTCTTTTTATATTAATTAAGATTTTGTACATAACTTGGATAGTGGCCTTGTAAGAAATACAGTCCTACATAGATCACGTCTCAAATTCAAACCCACATAAAATATTTTTCCACCAAAAAGTACCCATTTTCCTTAACGAGCTCGTCTTGGGCTCGAGCCCAGACCAGGCTCGGTAAGGGGCTCGGCTTGAGCCTTATCGACCTCGAACCAACTCGATAATAGGCTCGAACGAGTCCGAGCTCGAGCCCGAGCCCAACTGCGCTTAGCGAGCTCGAGTCAGGGGATGGCTTGGCTCGTTGAGCTAGCCAACCCTAGATGAAACCCCATCGATTATGGAGGAAATAACAAAGAGGTAGATTAAGCATCATATCATTGAGGATAATAATTCAAAGTTTATTTCACAAATTTAATCAATAACTTATAAATATGTAATAAATAAGCGGTAAGACATTTTTAGCGTCAAAGTGATTTCATGTTTTTTAATACATCATATCATCCATCAGTAAATATTCAAACATATATCAATAATTTATTCAATTATTTTTTTGTAAAATTATATGATTTTTTGTAAAATAATAACATATATTTCATGATAGAACTGTAATTTGGAAATTAAATGGATTATAACAGTATTCATCCAATCCTAAAAATAGTATGCATATGATGTGTACCATAATAAACTGAGTTTAATGGGGCTGACCCGTCCTATATTCCAATGATTTTCTGTTTTTATTGGAAAATACCAGCACCATATATTTTCATCACTACATCCTTCAAATATGTCATTCCAATTCCGTTAGAAACAGATACTCTTATACCCCCATCTCGAACAAGTTGATTAAAACAATTCTAAAACCGTTAGAGTTACCTGTTTTAGATAAAGGGCATAGAAGTATCTGTTTCTGATTAAATTAGAATGACATATTAGAGAGATATAGTGATGAAAATACATGACTGTATTTAAAAAAAATCGCTGAAATATAGGATGGGGGCAGCTCCATTAAAACCTATTAAATTAGTCAGTAATTTCCTATATCTTACATATTAGAAAATACAGTTTTTTTGTAAAAACAAAAGGGAGAACACGCACATGTCTTTGTCCCAAGATTTGAAGCCTGATCTTTTGGGTGATAGACACACTGCACTACTAACATAACATTGAAGTGCATTTTGTGCATAATGTCTTATATTCGCAAGTACAAATTTGAAATTTAGATGGATCGTTGTAGTTTATAATGTCCTACCCTAAAATTAGTATGCATATTACGTGTAACATATTAAATTAATTAGCAATTTACTCCATCATATCTATTAGGAAATGCAATTATACATAAAGCACAACCTTTTTTCCCAAACGCACCCTTATCTGAGCATATTCTAAGAAATGTTGTTGTAATTTGCACATTGATTTTGTAGAAGAACAATTAGTTTATAAAGTATAACAGTTATGCCATGCTAGTTTCGCTTATTACCAACAAATTTTCGTGGAAAGTAGAAGGTGCACTATAGTTAATTACTGTCGGTTTCCATCAATGTAGTATGTACCATGACGTGTATTTCACTAAAATGAGCATAAAATAAATATACCCTACATTTTATGAAGCTTAATTGCACTGAACCCACCTAATCTTGGCACGGTGGTTTTAATCCCACACATCCACCCCTCATCCAAAGGTCCAAAAACGTGGCCTTCAACAACTAAGGGTGCGTTTGGTTCGTGGGTTATCTGGAAGAGAGTATCCCGTTTATGTATTTTGGTATTTGGTTGGTGGGTTTAGAGTTAGAAGGGTTTGTGTCATATGATTGTATTGAAATTTGAAAAAATTGGTAATTATTATGATATGATTGTATTGAAATTTAAAAAATTTAGGTAGTTGTTATGATGTGATTGCATTGAAGTTTGTAATAATGAGTAGAATTGAGTATTTTATGATTTTTTAGATGATATGATGTTATAATATATTTTTTTGATGAAAAGAGAGTGAGCCCCACTAGTAGGTTAGAAATATGGGTTTTGGGCGGTAACTAGGGATGAGCATCGGGCCAGGCCCAATCTAGCCCAGCCCGAGCCCGGTTTCAGTTTACGGGCTTACGGGCCTAGGTTCTTTGAATTTCAGAAATTACAGCTCAAGCCCGAGCCCGTCCCGCAAGTACATGGGTCGGGCTCGGGTCGGGCCAGCCCACTATATTAAAAAAAAGGGTAAATTACAATTTGGGTCCTTATTTATGGGTCCGATCCCAGAATGGGTCCCGATCTTTAAATTGCAGCGATTTGGGTCCCACGACCATTTAGGAAATGGAAATTTTGAGGTTCATGACAAATATTCCCTTGTTGAGAAGGGAATGGGGGTTTAGTTCCAACTTTTAAACAATGGCATACTTGTCATTAGCCCCCAAAAGTTCTTTACATTGGTGGCTCTGGGATCCGAATCGTTATAATTTAAAGATCAGGACCCATTTTGGGATCATACCCATAGATGTGGATCGAAATTGTAATTTACCCTAGAAAAATAAAAACGTGAATATAATACACATTTAATATGTAATATATGCAAGTATTTCTTTAAAACATGAACATAGTTGATGACTATATAGCATAGAATAATGGCAATTTAAGAAGGAAGATCAAATATGATATCAGAAGTCATAAATTACATATGGAAAAAACATCGGACTTATATACAAGCCTACACTCAGGCCGGCCTACGGGCTTCGGGCTTGGACCCAAGCTTGCCCGAACCCAGCCCGAAAATTGGATCGGGCCAAAAATCAAGCCCAAACCTGCCCATTTATCATTCGGGCTCGGGCCAGTCTCAAGCTTTATCGGGTCAGGCACCGGGCTGGGCGACCCTACCCAATGCTCATCCCTAGCGGTAACCCACCTAAAGTGAGGGGTAACCCCCCAAACGAACGGATACTAAGGGAATGTATCACTTTATTTGAAAGATTCCCTAGACACACATGGGAAAAAAGAGGATGCTCACTGAGAACATACAACTTACAAGCTGATACTCCTTTTCTCCTATATTTTTAATTTTTTTGAATAAAACTGAATGAGATTAGATCATTATAATTAGAATGGTGTCATTTCAAATTTATTTAATTCGACTTCTATCATATGCATGAGGTCAAGGAGTATGTGCCCATGGCGAGACACAACTTTGAGGGTCCACTATATTATTAATATCAAACACCTAGTTTTATCAATATTAAGCAATAACAAACAATCAACGGCTCCTGCAAGATGAATCATGCATCAATTGATGGATGAGTTAATGAACTCTGAATGACTTGAGCAATATAACCATTTTATAATATAAATTACGATCAATGCTCTGATTATATTTTAATATTAAAATATCTAGTTTATATTGCCCGAACACACACTTGTGTGTACATTCTCTCTCTCTCCCTCTTTATATATATATATATATATATATATATATATATATATATATATGGGTAAAATGTGTATGCCCCCTAGGGGGAGCTAACTTAGCTCCCCCATCCTATTTTTCGCATGTTCTTTTATTTTTAAAATAAAAATTATGTAAATTCATTATTATATCCCTATATTATGTCATTCAAATTTCATGCAAAACAGGGACTCCTGCGACCTCCATCCAGACGGGGTCGATTTAAAAAATCCTGAGACCGTTAAAAAAATGACTGTCTGGATGGGGGCCGTAAGAGTCTCTATTTCATACGAAATTTTTATGACATAATATAGGGATATAGTGATGAATATTCACAAAAAAAATTCAAAAAGAAATAAAAAATTTGAAGAAAATAGGGCGGGGGAGCCAAGTTAGCTCCCCCTAGGGGGCAACCCCATTTCCCTCTCTCTCTCTCTCTCTATATATATATATTATGGGATAAATGGGGCTGCCCCCTAGGGGGAGCTAACTTGGCTTCCCCCGCCCCATGTTCACCATTTTTTATTTTTTTGGAAATTTCTTGCATGAATATTCATCACTGTATCCCTATATTATGCTATTAAAATTTCGTGCGAAACAAAGACTCCTACGGTCTCCATCCAGACAGTCATTTTTTAACGGTAACAGGATTTTTTAAATCGACCCCGTTTGGATGGAGTCGTAGGAGTCTCTGTTTCGCATGAAATTTGGATGACATAATATAGGGATTTAATAATGAATTTACACGGTTTTAGATTTCAAAAAAATTAAAAAAATTGTGAAAAGGGGCGGGGGGAGCTAAGTTAGCTCCCCCTAGGGGCATACACATTTTTCCGATATATTATAGGGATGTATGGGGTTGCCTCATGGATGGTTGCCTGATGAGTCTCGATTTCATCTCCTTTATTCTATCATTTTGGTATTAAAAGCCGTAGCTAATGCATGTAAATATCATTAATTTGTACAAAATAGCATTCATCATTTATTGTATTTATTGTGTAAATATATGGTTTTTAATGACAACATTATAGAATAAAGAGAAGAAAATAAATAAAATAAAATGTCGAAGATATTTTATGACCCTAAACCCCAAGACCAAGTCAAGAATTGAGTTGGTCGACAAGGAATAATGTAGGGGGAGATAAGGACCAAGAATACAATAAAACCCAATTCTTTTATTTGTTACTTATTCATTTTAACACTTATTTTATTCTTCATTATTTTTTCATCAAATGAATAATTTTTTACATAAATATTTTAGAAATAATGTAAATAAAAAAACAAAATTAAGTTTGTACAAAAATAATACGCAGTGTTCATTTTATACACAAAATAAAAAAGCCAACATCCCAATTTCACAGACCCATATCTTTCAAATAAAAATTCAGAACATATCAAAATCATCTCTAATTGTATATAACTTTTCATAAGTTATTTAGTGGAGGTGTTTCATATTTTTTTTGGAGTTACAGTGTGAAAGTTAGATTTTTAGACCCTCATTGTACATTATACCCGATTAAAATATTCAATTTATTCTTCCCTTATTATTTTTACAAATTTATATTTTTGTAATTTGTAAATATTCTTTATAATATAAGTACATATAAAAACCAAAATAAAACCAAAAAGAAAATGCAAAATAAAATATGTCAATGTGAAAACATAGGCAAAATACCTATAGTTATACCTGTATATAAATAAAAGAAAATTCTATTCTTTTATTCTTTATTTATTTATATTTTTATAATATTGTAAATATTGTTTATATTATATTAAAAATACAAAGATAAAATAAATTAAAAGAAAATAAATAAAATAAATAAAATGTATATAATCATAGATGAAATACCTATAAGTATACCTACATATTATACATACTTATTTATCCGAGTGTACAAATAACTTCATAAAAATAAAAAAATATATTTATATACCTAAAAATAAGTTATAATTATATAAAATAAAAGAATAAAAGAATAAAATAAAATATACAAAATAAAAATAAAAATGTACAAAATATAGGTAAATATACCTATAAATAAACACGTAAAAACTAACTACTAATAAATAAAGCAAAAAATAAATAAAAACATAATAAAATACTAAATAAAATAATAAATATTTTTATTTTATACACAAAAATTAATAAAATCATTTACTATTTTAAAATAATTATTTTGATTTGATAAGCATGTTTTTTGTCGCCTAGTGGGCCTACGTGGACCAATATCATCGCAAGGATTGTTGACCCCTAGTCAACTGTCCCATCTGAGCATCTGGGCGTCAGAACTATCTAATCCCGCCTTTGCTTCTTTTTTCCTACACGCTATATCCATCCATCGCCATCGATTCCTTCTGAGAAAATGATCATCGATCATTGTACATACACGCCATCACCTCGTATACTCTGTACATAGCTCGATCTTCTTGCATTTAGCCGATCAAATAAGAGTGTTGTCCATATACATAAATAACTCCACCTCCTCCATGAAATTTTGGTCATTTTCCTAAGTCCTAAGCCCCTGGCTTCGACCAGCATCCCGTGATAGGGGGCGATCCCCTGAAGCTCCACGGTGGCTGATGGATGGTGGAGGTGCACCCACAATCGCCCCCGCCGGCGACCTCTGCTCCCTACGATCATAGCAGGTATGAGCTGCGCTTTTTATTCCTTTATCTTAGAATTAGTCTTAGGGTCGTGTTTATGCTTTTTATTTCATGTTTTAAGTAGTTAATTATCTTAGATTAAGTTAGATTAGTTCACCGGCCGTGTTTCCGTCCTGTGCCATGTTTCCGACCCCCCCGACTACCTCCATTTCGATCCCCTTCACCCTCTCGTCAGCCCACCTCCATTCCCTTAGCTCCCTAGTGGAACTGGAGATCCGCTCTCACATCTTCGCCCTTTGTCGGAGAGCATCACCCGCACTACCTTTCACCCCATTTCACCCAATAAGACCCCCAACACCCTTGGTTTTCGTTGTGACCTCTTCCTGCAGATGTTGGCATCTCAAGAGTTCCTAAGGGGGTTTGATTTTGCTGAAGAGGAAGCACTTGGAGCTCCCATTCTTCCTCGACACTATTTGATCGTGCCAGAGTTCCAAGTGCCCAATTGAAACCATCGATCGATGCGGAGAACCACCAGGAAGGTGTAGAGAATCTCGACAGCGACAGAGATGGCTGGAGGAGCCCGCTATTCAAGGTTAAAACTCGCCCTAGACGAGTTTGTCTTATGTTCTTCCTCGATCCTCATCTGCCATTGGATCAAGAATAAGTCCCAGTCGAAGCAGCCACTGTTGGATATAATGCGTGTCGACCGTCAGATCACCATCAATGATCTAATCTACATCGTGCATCCGCGAATCGGTACCAGTCGCTAGGATGGCTCCACATGGATAAGTGAACGAATCTCCGCCGTCCGATAGTACCACTTATGGGGTAAATTATAAACCTTGCAACGTCTTTTTTATATTTACTATTTAACTCTGTAAATAAAATGCAGTGTTTAAAAATAAATGGACTTTTTGCATCAAGGCCCCTGTAGTTCTTTTATTTACATTTTGGTCCAGTCCAGCCATGCTCACGTGTTGTCCCACATGAGCTGGGTAAATTGCATGGAGACCCTGGCGATTTTTGTAATCGTAAATTAGTCTTTAAAAATTAAATAAAGGTTGATTTATGTTGGTAAATTTGCATATGAGCCCTTGAAGTTTATTTTTTTTTGCAAAAATGCCCTTGCTAGGATATGTATTTTTGTATATTGGAGCTAATTTTTATAAATATCTATTGTGCTCTGAAAAATACACAAAGTAGGATTAAATGCCTTATGCCATGTATATTCACGCCCATATTTTATTTGGTAATTTTGGGCATTTTAATCATTTTATAAAAATTAAATGAGCACTATTTATTCCCTGTCTAGCTTATAAAATACCAAAAAATATAAAAACATGTCTAAAAATTTCAAAAAATATATATAGTATATTCTATCATATTTTATTTATAGACCAAAAATCACTAAAAATGGAAAAAATCTAAAAATCGAAAAATTCTAAAATCTTTCATAAAAATCTAAAAAATCCTTTAAAAATCCAAAATTATATTTTTTTGTTTTATAATTTTCTTTATATAAATATTTTTATATTAAAATTCAATTTAAGATATTATTAAAATTCCTTATTAGAGATATTTTTGACTTTAAAATTACATAAAAATAGCAAAAATTGCAGAAAAATAACAAAAAAATAGAAAAATATAAAACACACAAAAGTAGTGTATTTATTGTATTTTGACTATTTTTACTTATATATATAGTATCTCTATATACCTTATATTGTATGTATACACATACATATATATTTATATAGGAGAAACTTAAAATGAGACAGGGTCTCACTATATATATGGTGAGCCACCCTCAATTTAGGCATCTTTCCAATATTTTACAATTTCTTGTTTCATACATGTAAATAAAATTATGAAAATATTATTATATTGGATGGAAATGTTAATTTAAATTTGGATGCTATATTTTATAAAATTCATTTTTTAAATAATGTGCATTTTATACTTTTACAAAACTGTTACATAGTTCTACGAAATTCACAGTGGCCTTTACAATTTCAGAAAAGCCCCCACCTCATTTGAAAGGTACCCTATTTATATATATCTTAAATATAAATAGAAAATATATAAATAAAAAATAAAAATCAAATAAAAAATATAAAACAAAAACAAAAATAGAATATTATATAAAATTAAAGATCCATAAAATTAATAAAAATGGATAAGAGATAAAAGACAAAATTTTGAGCATTATTTTTGCCTCCTACTGTTTGCTCCATATGTTCGGCTTCTACACATACTTGCACGTTATACACATTTTTTTGTAGAGTTATAATAAAGTTAACTCCACATTTTTGCTTTTCACTGATTTATACTTGTTGTGGGTTAATTGTTGATTAATCAGGGATTTCGTTGAGGTCACCTCAGCGACTGTCTCTCCGCCTTTGTGGATTGACACGACTTCAACCAAATCTTGGGTTTATCGCTGCCTCTACCCCTTTTTCGCATTTTTTATTTTTTAAAAAATATTGCCATGTATATTCATCTCTATATCCCTCCTACATGTCATTCGAATTTTATTAGAAACAAAGACTCCTATGCCCTCCATCTAGAACATGTACGATTACAATAATTCTAAGACCATTAAAATTACATATTCTAGATGGAGGGCATAAAAGTATCTGTTTCCGACGAAATTCGAATGACAAGTAGGAGGGATATAGGGACGAATATACATGGTGATATTTTTCAAAAAAATAAAAAAATGCGGAAAATGGGGTGGGGGCAGCCCCATTTTTCCATATTATATATAGGAGAAACTTCAAATGAGGTGGGGTCTCACCATATATGTGATGAGCCACCCTCAATTTAAGCATCTTTCTAATATATTTTAAAATTTCTTATTTTGAACATATAAAAAATATTAACACAATATGTATAGTGAAAAAAATTATGAAAATATTGTCATATTAGATGAAAATGTTAATTTAAATTTGGATGCTATATTTTACGAAATTTATTTTTTACAATATGCAATTTATACTTTTACAAAGCTGTTACAGAGTTTTTACTAAGTTGAGAGTGGCCTTTATAATTTCAAAAAAGCTCCACGTCATTTGAAAGGTCCCCTACACACACACGTGTGTGTGGATAAAATATATATACCACTGAGGACTTGCTAACTTGGCTACTCCCACACTTTTTTCTTAATTTGTTGTGGTACTTTTTAAAAACTCATGGGTTGATTTAAATCATATATTGTGATATCATTCAAATTTCGACTCAATTCAAGATTCATGTCAAAATTTGATGGTTTCAAAATTACTGAAATTGATCCCCTTCCAGATGGACATGTTAAGAGGGCTTGTTTTTTACAAAATTTAAAGGGCAATATCATGATAATATGTGATTTAGATATCCTTTGGAGTTTAAAAAACACAAAATCAAGAAAAAGGGTGGAAGTATTTAAGTTGGCTACTCTCTGATAGCATATACATCTATAACCTATACTAAAGCTGGGTTTTACCGAGCTTTGTTCCTTAGACTGACACGTGGAACCTTCACGAACCTTTTCCGTGCTCTTTTCTCTCGATCCCTCCCTCCTCTTCCCCTCGCGCATGCTCTCTTTTCTATCTCCTTCCCTCCGATCCCCAAACGTTCGCTTCTCTTGGCCTTCTCTCTATCCACTTTCTCTTCGTCTTCCATTCTATACATCATGGTCTCTCTCTTGCATTTCTCTCTCTCTCTCTCTCATATTTCTATATTTAGATGTATATCATCTCATAATACACATACAAAATTTCCTATAATTAATACGCTCATTGAGACTCTCTCCCTACAGTTAGAGTAATATTTGTAAATAATATTATTTCCATTATCATATATTTACCTATATTTCTCGCATGAAAACATGTAAGTGTAATATATCATAAAGTAAACCCACACAACACGTTCACATTATCTCTCTCTTCATATTCCATTATATAGAATAATATTTGTGTATAATATTTGTTCGATACTATATATTTGTATCTATATTTATTTAACAAAAACACATAAGTGCAAAATAAACTCAATACAAAAATAATTCATTTGTAAATATTTCATTGAATTCTCTATTTTGAATATGTAAGAAAATATATAGAAACAATCTGACAATTCAACATATTTGTATGAACGTTTTTTGTATATCTATTTTAAGCCACCTCATTAACACATATTCTAATAATTGATTTTTTTGCATTTGTTAAAAAGTAAAAGAATTTTTTTTTATTTTTATCTAAAATAATGAAGAAGATAAGATTTTTATCAATTGTTCCCCACTGAGATATATCAATATCAATTATACCCCCTTTTTGCAATATCAATTGTGCCCCAACCTTCTAGGAAAATTCATAGTTCTACCCTTTTGTAATAATCGTTAGGGATATTTACACCCATAACCTTGAGTAATTTCGTAATTACCTCAGAAACCATCTATAATCACGAATTACACCCAAGAACCTGAATAAATATCCCGTTTTACACCCATAACCTTATGTTAACTTTGTTCATTAACTCAACCATATGAGTGGGTTAATATGACGGAACCATGATAACCATGATCTAACGATTAGGATTAATCAAAAGTAAAAAAAAGACTTTGCATGCATTGCAGGGCTTCCAGGGCGGATTGCGGGACGGGGATCATGTAGGAAGGGGCTGGCGATGGTGAGGATTCCAGCTGGGGACGAGGCTGCAGGGAGGGGCACCGTGGTGGTAGGGGAAGGAGGGATTCCATGCAGGAGGCAGTGGGAGGGGCTTCCAGGCGGAGGGGGTGGAGGGGCCTCAAGGCCGTTGGGAGGGGCACCGTGGCAGGCCCACGGAGGGCGCGTGTAGCAGGCGCAGGGGCGTTCGGGTGGGGTTGGAGGCCAAGTGGTTCGACGACAGTGCTGGCAGGGGAGGTGGCAGGGATTGTAGGTTGGGGACTTGCAGGCGATGGGAGGGCTTCTATGCAGAGGGGGCAGGGGGCTTCGAGGCCACATGGAGGGGCACCATGGTGGCAGGGGGGTTGTGGTAGTGGCGAGCCACATGGAGGGTACGAGTGCATCCATGTGGGGTTGGAGGCCGAGGGGCTTCGACAACGTTGCCAGCTGGGGAAGTAGCAGGGGCCTCGACGATGGTAGGCGGGGGACTTACAGGCGGAAGGGGAGGAGGAGGACAACGATGAGGGGGTTGCTAGTTGGAGGAGGAAGATGAGTGGCCATTAAATAATAGAAACTTAAGGGTATAAAATGTAAAATACTTGACGGATACTATTATAATTGACGCAAACTAGATGAAAGTTAACACAAAATTATGAATGTAAGAGTTAAACACCATCCAAGGTCATGAGTATAATTCGTGATTATAGAGAATTTCTAGGGTAATTATGAAATCACTCAGGGTTATGGGTGTAAATATCACTAATAGTTATGCCCCTAATTTACTTTAATAGAAGGGCATAATTGTGAATTTTACAAGAAGGTAGGGGTACAATAATATTCTAAAAAAGAGAGGAGCATAACTGATATTACTATATCTCAAAGGGGCACAACGAGTAGAAACACAAAAAAATAAAATTTCTTTTATATATCTTTCACTAAATCATATGCTTTGATTGTATTTATCTAAACTATATGTTGTGTTCTTGAAGAACATTTTAAGGAATTCTATTACATATGTATCTTTTAGAATAGCATTTTAATAACATATACGAAAAAATGGCATATGCAAGTGCACATTTAATTACGTGTATCTCAAAACAATGTTTAAAATTTTCAAACCATCAACGTTGGATTATATTTTTCAAATTTAATAATATGGGAAATCATGAATCCTCCACAAGCTCATTATTAGTATTTCAAACCAATAGAATTTAGTTTACTAATTATATATGCTTGTCCATAATTTAATCAATCAATGTAACTATTAGAAGAAGCCGCTTCAAGTATCAATTACATTATTCTAAGCATACAATTAACAAGGTAAATTTTTACTGCCTAACTTTTTTAGTGAAGTAAAAATTACTTCTTTACAATATGCATACGTGTGTTATTAACAAGAATTATATCACGATAAGAATCCAACAATTTTTTGTTCGACTATAAAAATAGTACTAACTTTAGTGATTCTTGCATATGGATATTTGTATTTCTCTATCTATTTTAGAAAGAGATATGCATATATGCAATCTCTTAAGCCATTCTATTTTCAAATGTTGCACTCTTAATTATTTATTCATTAAATAATTTTAGTATGAAATGCATATTGACGCTATCTAGATCAATATGTTAGGATAAAAGGTAGTTTTATATATAAAATCTAGGAAAAAAAAACATGTTGATAGTTTTAAATATAAAATCCAAGGAAAAAATCATTTTACTAGACAACTGCAGCGAAGCACGGGCATTCAACTAGTTTACTCTATATATGTGTGTGTAAGGACAAATCCTATGAGAAATTGCCTTCATGAGAGGATGGGTGCAACTATTATCCATCGTTGGATTTTAACATCTAGATGGGAAAAAAGTAGAGAACATGTAACCTATACCTTACCTTCAACCACCTTTCCTTTTTCTCTGTTCCAAACTCTAGCGGTTCCCGCTACTAGGGATGAGCATTGGGCTGGGTCGGCCCAGCCCGAAGCTCAACCCAAAAAAGCCCGACCCGGCCCAAGCCCAAATGAACATTGGGCCAGACTTGGGCCTAATTTTTAGGTCCGAATTTTTTTGGGTCGGGTTCGGGATTGGCTTGGCCCAGCCCAAGGGCTCGATCCGAAAGCCGAACCCTTCCTGTATCCTACATGTATGGAAACTCTCACCTATCATGCACACTCTATTCATGTCCCCTGTCTTCATTAATGTTTATAAATCAAAAAAGTCAGGTGTAGGACATATGAGTTGATGATCATTGTATTTCATTTCAGAATTAATTTTCCTTAATTAGTCCATGGCTTAGATTCTGGTGGTTATTCTTGAATTTTTTAGCGTTTATTTTTTCATCAAAATATTTTCTATTATTGAACCTTTACCCAATATGGGCATTATGCTCATTTTTAAACTGTAGTGCCTGGTGCACATGTTGTTGTTAACTGTTGGCTTGGTTCACTCTTTCAATTTCTGTAACGAGAGACGTTTATGGTATATAACATTGAGTGAACTTGTATAAAATGAGATCTCATCTCCGTTAGAATTGAGTTTTAGTCGTTTCACAAGTAATATGGCATATTTTTCAAACAATTTTAGCTTGTCTAACTTGAATTGAGATCAACTTAAAATAAAAATTCAAAGTTAATAATATATAATGGGTGGAGATGGGTCGGCCTGGCCCATGCCCGGCCCATACGAATTGGGTCGGGCGTGACCAAAAAAAATTGCGGGCCTAGGCCCGGCCCAAGGCCCGAAGTTTTTAAGTGTACTTGGGATTGAGCCCTTCAGGGCCTGGCCCAACCCGACCCATGCTCATCCCTACACGCTACCAAACTCGACCTCCCTTCAGACTTGCCGCACCCTTGTACTCTACATACCTTTTGCATGGCGATGCATCCTCAGATGGATGTCAATGAACCCTCACGATGGTTCCACTCTCGTTCTCACATCCTCAACGACTTAGCCCACCCCCATTGCACATCTCTTTACTTGCAGCGCATGACAAACCCCACCGACAACGCCATTCTCAATCCCAGACCTTGCCAAGTTGACCTTAATTACGGCAACACAGAGGGTAGTTTGACGGAGGAGACATGATCCCAGTGGTCTGTTGTTTTACCACGGCAGTGGAGCTCGAAGTCGTCACTGGCAGTGAAAGAACACATGATTGGTTTCTTGCCTCCGCCGTCACTACTGTCTACCCTGTCATAATAAGGGTCAAGTTGTCGAGGCCTGAGATCAAGAACGGAACTGTTAGAGGGTTCTTGTCTTGCGCCACAAGAAGAGGGATTTGCAATGAGGGGGTTGAGCTGTTGAGGATGTGAGAACGAGGGTGGAACCACAAGAAGGTTCATTGATGTCCAACCAGAGGTGTGTTGCCAAGCAAAAGGGAGGGAAAGTTTGGGGATGTGACAAGTCTGAAGGTTGAGGTTGAGAGTTATTTTCCATTTCAGAGATGGAAGCGTAACTATTTCTCAATCTGGTACAGAATAAAAAAATCTTTCAGAATGGGGACATATGGACGAACGATTTGCCGCTCGTGGACCCAACGGCGAACCGTTCACCGTGCCAGTGGCTTGGTCAACGAGGCGACCAGTCTTCGAGGAGGAGGATGGGACTGATGCTGCAGGGTTGGTCGACGACCCGCCCGGCACGGTAAATGGTTTGATGTGCAACGACAAACCATTTGCTGCGGGACGCCCTATATAAACCCCGGTCGGGTCTCCTCTTCCCCTCACACCATCCTCTCATCCTCTTCCCATCCTCCAAACTCTCCTCCCATTCTCTTCCCATTTATATCCAAGGTCTTCTCTCCAAGGTATGATTTATCTTATTTTAAAATTTTGCCATTTTATTATTATATTTTATTAATTACTTCATGACTTTTGTTTATAAAGAAATGATAAATTGCCCACTTAATTGAAATATAAAGATTTTAGTCATTGTTTTTTATTTTTTGCATTGGTCATTATGTTTATTCTAATATAAAGATTTTAGTTTAAGACCACACGTATGATGATATTATAGTTAAATTTGTATGTACAAAATTTTCATAAGTCACATATTTCAATTCTCCCATTAGGTTGAATGTCTACACACATATTATCAAGGGATTTTTACCCGACAGACCCTATAATCTTTTCCAATTACCTCTACGACCTTTGAAACATCGTAATTCCTCCCCCGATCCTGTAAAATTGCTAATCCTTACCCTACAGACCCTGCGGTTAAGCCCCGTTAATTGACCCGTTAAAATTAACCAGATTCTGTTATATTCATTTATATTATACCCATTTTATTTATTAAATTTACATGGAGTGCCACTCCATCATCGAGACCCCCTCGGTCGTCGTTGCTTTGCTCCCCCGTGCCCCCGGCGATGCTGCTCCCCCTCCCCGCTGCGCCCCCGACGATGTGGCTCCCCCCCACCAACCGATGGAGCCGACGATGGAGCCCCTGGCCGCCGACGATGTGGAGCCCCCCTCCACCGCTGCTACTTCGCCACCCCCTCCCCCTCGCACCCCCTCGACAATGGAGCCCCCACCCCCCTGCCGTCGCCGCTTTTCCCCTAGAGGTTCTCCCCCTGTTCGCCGCCGCTTTCTGCAGGATTTTTTTCCTATTCTTTTTTTTATTTCGGCTAATCCTAACCGTTCGATGGTAAATTGATTAGGTTAACTCAAGATAACCCAAGTATTTGACTCAAATATAGTTAAAATTGACGGCAGGATTTGTTGGGTAAGACGGAGCAAGTTTACGAGATTGGAGGAGGAATTATGCTGTTTCAAAGGTCGTAGAGGTAATTGGAAAAGATTATAGGGTATGCTGGGTAAAAATCCCTTTTACTAATAAATATTAATTACCCATATTAATTAGAATATCTAATATTTAATAACTGATATGAATATCAATTAGTAACAAATTAGTAATTATAAGTAATTAAATATTTAATATTTATAGTATAATCATTATTAATTAGGAATAATTGTTAATTATATTAATAAATATGAAAATTTATAGTAATTATAAGTAATTAAAAATTTTATAAATAATTACTATTTAATTAGTAATTATAATATAGAAATAATTAATATTTAATTAGTAATGCTAAGCATTAACAACAGTTCATATTATTAATAATTAATGTACATAATTACAGTTTAGTAATAATAATAATATTAATTAGAAAATTCATTTTTAATCATTACTTACTATTAAGAAATTTAATATGTAATATTTAATACTTACGAAAATAAAAAAATTAATAAATTATAGTAATAATAATTGAAATTAACAATTCTGATTAAATATAAAATAATAACTATAACCATTAATAAGTCTTATTAATTAGTAATAATTCTTAATTATAATGATAATTAAAGAAATTATTATTAACTATAAGTAATTCAAATAAATATTAATAAGTACGAATACTTCATGGTAGGAATAATTAGAGAGTCTAATAATTCAATTAATAATAATAATCCTTTTAATTAGGAATAAACTATTATTAATAATTAAAAAAATTAGTAATATTTATACGTAATTGGAAATAAATAGTACTATTAATAATCATTAATACTTAAAATTAAAGAGCAATTACTAGAGACTAATACTTAATACTTAGTTATTAATGATAAGGATTAACAATGATTCTTAATTATTATTATAATAATAAATTACTATTAACTTATGAGAAATTATATTAATTAATTTAAATAATTGTAGTTTATTAGTTATTACTATTACCAATTTTAGAAGTTATTTTATTTATAATTATTAATTACTCATATTAATTATAATATATAATAATTATTAACTAATGAAATTATAAATAGAAAATAAATTACTATTAACATGTGATAAATTAATATTATAAATAATAATCCTTATAATTAAAGATATTACTAATACTTAAAAGTGTGGAGTAAATAATAGAGACTGTAGCCCTAATGATTTAATTGAAAATAATGGTAGTGGTGTATAGGAAATGGGTGATGTCGATGCCCTCTATGTGTTTTGAGGCAGACGAATAACATACTTCGAACATGAGGTCATCTATAAAGGCGGTCAGAGCGACATGATCAGAGTACCTGTATCCTGTAGCTATAAGGATTTACTAGCTTACATATACATGCTTACTGGATATACCCCTGACATGTTCGAGATCACTGTCACCTGCAAGTGACCCGCAAATGCGAGTTCGTTCTGTCCAATCCTTATTGGGTCGGATAAAATAGCAAAGTTGATGTTTCAAGTTAGTCGAGAAGTGGGAATGACGGAACTGCTAGTTGAAGTGGTAGAGATTTCTTCACACCAACGTAACGTGGGATCATCAGCGATGTAAGGGTTGGACCTTAACATATCTGTTTATGATGGAGTCAATGATGAGGACGAGGCTAAAGACAACGACCAAGACAAAGTCGAGGACGAAGGGGAAGAGGAAGATGATGAAGATGTAGACGAACATGCCAGGGGGGGAGTAAATGAAGAACAATGCATGAGCAGTACTTGTGATAGGGTGGGAGTGTTGATCGATCATGGTTAAGAGTCTCTTCTTCATTCGATACATCAGGAACCTATTTTCGATCCACCAATAGACTATGGGTTGGATTTGGATACGATGGAGGATCTTCCAGACTTCTTCAAATCTGATGATTGGATCTTTGTCACATTTGTAGAGGAGATGTCGTTTCTAAATGAAATTGCAGAGCCTACGTCCGAAGGCACCTCCGGCAAAAATTATTGATTGAATCGTTCCTTCGACTCGAAGACATCCTTAGTGGATGAGCTGAGCACTTGGAGCATGACAAAGCACGTTCAGTTCAAGGTGGATGCGTCGAAGAGCTCCCAGTATACCGCACATTGTATCTTCAATGATTGCGGATGGAGATTGCATGCATCGTACAATAGTCACCGATAATTGGGTAGTGCGTAGCTATCGTGGGGAACACACATGTCGCAATGCAATATTACTTGTTGACAATCGAGCATGCACTGCAAAATTTATTGGCAAATTTATTCTTGTCACTCTACGCTCTAACTTGACTCTTACTCCATGTAAAGCCATGAACTTGGCATCTCTTGGATCCTATATCATAAGATCCGACTCGTCAAGAGAAAATCAACAGAATTTGTTTCGTGTGAATCAGACTTCGTTTCGATTTGTTATAATTTTCAGAAGAAAGAGGAAGGAGAGTTAAGACGTCATTAACCCGTAATGACTATCACTAAGACTAATTAATAATAATTAAAGAAACTCATGACGGATTGAAATCGATAATGATCATTAGCAAACACTAATCAATAGTTAGCAAAAGATAAGCATAAGACGTGAAATTAAATCACGATTAGTGAAAGTTAATCACGATTAGTGTTAACTAAGCATCATTAGAGAATCTAGAATCCTCTGGAATGTTCTAACTTGAGCCCTAAGTTCTGGATAAGTTTTGGCTAAAACCATTGACCAAAATCACGGGCTGCTAACCACACGGTTAAGGGCTAAATCATGGTTTACTAACCTTGGTTAGCGGTTTTCTGGACCCTATAAATACCCCTACCCATTCATTCTCTACGATTTCCACTACCACCACCACCCAAGGGCTAGGGTTGAGTGGTCAAGAGGAGGAGTGGGAGGCGGGGAAAGAATGCTAGCGAAGTGCTGCTGGGAGAACGAAGAGGAGGAAGCTATGATCCTCTCTTAGTTTGCTTCGTAAGCTAGACTTTCAATTCATCCTCTTTTCTTCCAAGTTTTATTTTTGATTCATCTTTCTTTCCGATTCATTTTCTGTTGTGTCTCGAGGAGAAATCTGTGTAACACCCTACTTAGTTACGGGCGGCTATGCACGTCAGAGAACCCTGTAATTCGTCACGCATTCACTCACCTAAGACGCGTGGTGTCTACCGATTCTCCAGTGCTTATTTTTCCAACTTTTCCATTTTTTAGTTATTTCGATGGAGAAATCCGTGTAATACCCTATTAGGTGTGGATGGCTATGCAAGTCAGTGAACCCTGTGATTCGTCACAAATTCACTCACCTAAGACGCGTGGTGTCTACCGATTCTCCAGTGCTTATTGCTCTTTCTTTTCCGTTTTTTTATGATTTTGATGGAGAAATCCATGTAATACCCTACTTAGGTGCGGGCGGCTATGCACGTCGGTGAACCTTGTGATTCGTCACACATTCACTCACCTAAGACACGTGGTGTCTACCAATTCTCCATCGCTTGCAGTTTGATTATATTATTTTAATTTCGTTGTTATTTTCCTCTCGATTGATTTTATAGAGGAAACTCTTTTCATTTTTGTTTTGAAATATGTCCCGATATAAGGGGAAACTCTGCCGAAATTTTCCGAGAAATATGTCCCGATATAAGGGGAAACTTTGCCGAAATTTTCTTAGAAATATCACCCCGTATAAGGGGAAGCTTTACTGAAATTTCAAGAGAATATGTTCTTGGCGTTTTTCGCGTTCTTTGTGTTCTTCGCGTTCTTCGTGTTCTTCGTTCGTTATTCACGTTCTTGACACGTTCTTAGCAGTTTTGATACAAAAATGGAATTCGATCTTTTCAGGAGCCTTTGAACATCCTTTCTGAAAACAAAACACGATAAAGAATTGCATAAGCGAGAGAGAGCTCGATTAGGTAATGAAATCCTTCCTTTTGCTGTTGGATTTTTGTACGAGATTATTGAAATTATTGATTTTATATTCTTTGCTATGAAGAACCCTAATTTTGGCTATTGTTGAAAAAGTCTGAAGTGTTGCTTTTGATTCCTACTAAAATAAGGTTCAAGCATCGAATTGATGAAGTGACTTGGAAAGTTAAGTTTTGGCGGTTAAAATATGCATAAATACGAGTATATATGCATATGAATAATATATATATATGAGTCTATACTAAGTATTGCTGATTATGCAAATCGAAGACTTAACGAAAGAATTACATCATGGGAATTGATGTGGTTTGAGTTGGATCCTGAAAAGGATCGTGCGTCACGTTAGGGATGACTGGGAGTAGAACTACAGGTCGGACATTCAACCTGTAGGTTTGTCGGAAGGAACCCATATTTGCCTTGTTATGATAAGTACGCACGAAATGAATGATTTCCAACGCGTGGTACCAGAAGCCAATATCTTTGGCTTGAACGACAGAAGATATGGTCGTGCCTTGTCGAGGCACATGTGGTTCAATAGCGGCTGTGTCACGATAATATGTATTTAAACCGTTAGGTTATAATGTTCGCCTGAAGTTTTAAGCAACCGAGTCCTCGAGGACGGTGTGCTCGTTTGTTTTCCAAGCTGAGGGTTTGAGACCCTGATTAATAAAAGAAAATGATATAGTTAGGTTAGTATTGGAGGATTGGTTGAGGCTACGTGCAACGGCATAAGCTTATCAAGATCAACACAATCTCCAATCCCGAAGTGTCCACAGCTTCGGAATTCAAGAATGGTGGGGTCCCTGGACTAATCCCTGACGTAATAGAAAGGAATATGACTTAAATTAACGAGAAGGAATGAAATCTTTTGTGATAACAAGTTTCGAAAAAATTACACAATTTGTTTGATTTTCTCTTCTTCGTTACTTAACATTCGCTAATTTCTATCCTATGATTGATGGAAAACCCAACAGGTGTCGGTGAGCAAGCGCAAGGACTTTAGTAATCTAGCAAGTTAACATAATCATCCACGGTATCTCTTCTCTGTAAGGTAGTTAGAAATCTTTTGTGTATTTTCCTTTCAAGCTGATGTACATGTAAATGGTTATAGTGGAATAATGTTTTATGTGAACCTTATTTTGTGAATGGAAAAGTGTTAAAATACATTCTTCTGAGTATTTTTAATTGCAGTCTGTTTTTGAATGTTAGTTGTGATTGTTGAATAAGTTATTGCTGAGTAACCATATCCTAATATGGGAGGATTCAATGACTCGAGAAACGGGGTCATGGCGCTCCAAGTGTCATCCAGTCGCTTGTTCAGGACAAGTAGAGAGTGCACATATCTTACAAGAAGGCATGGAATGGGAAGCAAAGAGCATTGGAGAAGATTTTCGGAGATGTTGTTGGCTCATATGTAGACATCCGACGATTTATGTGGTTGATGAAACACTGTAATCCCGGTTCGTTTTATGAGTTCCAACATCAACTGGCGGTCCATCCTAAAACAGGTGCTCGGGTAGAAGACAGGGATGCCTTCTTTCGTTTGTTCTAGGCTTTCGCTCTGTCAATTGAAGGTTTTGCACATTGTCGGCCCATGTTGAGCATTGACGCCGCTCATGTTTGGGGAAAATTATAAAGGGCACATCCTAACATCTACCTCTGTTGATGCCAATAGGCACCTCTTCCCAAATGCTTTTGCGTTGGTCGAGGGTAAAAATTTCGAGTCGTGGGGATTCTTTCTCCATAAATTGTCTGGTATCATTTATCGTGATGGTGTATGCTTCATCAGTGATAGATTTCCCAGGTCTAAAAACTTGCTTCCGCAACATTTCTCTATTGCGAGAGGCCATTGCCACCGTTTTGCCTTCGCCACATGCAAGCGAATATGCACCGGTCAGACACACGAACAAATGAATTCAGAAAAAATTCTATAGCGCAGGTGTCGTGACCAACAAGTATAAGCATGAGAGGATTCTGCATCAAATCTGTACAATGGACTCGGATGCATATGACTGGATAATGAGGCAGGAAGGTGGAGATTGTCGATATTGGGCTTGCGCCTACGATGAGGATCGTCGATGGGGTCTGACCACAATGAACTTCTCAGAAAGTTTCAATAGTGTTCTTAGGGGCATAGGAGGACTACCGGTGTTAACACTTGTCTTGGTTGTTTTTTATCGCCTCAACACCTACTTCGTCGAAAGATGTCAATTTGGTGCTAAGGTGACCAGTCACCTTATGCTCCGATATGAGAAACTAAATGATGGTCTCGTACAATCCGCACGATTCTTAATGGTCGAGCAATTACACTTACAAATTTCGAAGTGCAGGCCGTTGAGGAAAATTATACAGTTAAAATGAATGGTCTCCAATCAGTCTGCACATGTGGTTACATGCAGGCCATGAAGATATTTTGCCCTCACATAATTACGGTTTGTGGCAACGTGAAGTTAGTATAGAATATGTCAAGCTTTGTGCCGATTTTTATACAACAAACGCGTCCCGGGCCACTTACGCAGCTGCCTTTGTGCTGATTCCCGATCGACGATTATGGCCACCCTTAGAGGCCTCTCCATTATTGCACCCCAATGTTGTCCCTGCACTTGGTTGATCACGGAGACGATGGCTTCGCGGTAGCATGGACGAGATGGGTACGGTACTAGTTAGGTGTAGTCAATGTAAAGAGCATGGTCACAACAAGACAACATGTGACAGAAGGCATCGTTAATTTCTAGTTTAATTTTTATTGTAAAGTATTGTAAAATCTTGTTTAGTTACTGCATTTTCGTGAAGTTGTCATCACATGAATTTTGATTTAAATTAATAATGACCTCCATGTTATAAAGTGATCAACTTTTCTAACATAGCGATGAAGACATTGCAGGACCCGGTTGATGCATCTGTGCTGACTAGGTAGAGAGAACATCTTTCTACTTGGCCACTCACAGATAATGATACGGTCAGTCATCAATATACGCATCGTGATTTCAATCATTTCAACCTAATCGTTGGTTTATGTTATTCAAGCACATCGCTTTGTCAAGCACGGTCAGACACTTAATCGAATACTCGAGGAGCCATGTAGCGATGTCGTGAATCGACAGTTGGAGATCGCTAGTTTCCATTGCATCTCCAACCTGAGGCGAGCCACAATTGACCAGGACCTTATGAAGGCACTAGCTGAGAGCAGGCGACCTGAGACTCATAGTTTCCATCTTCGACAGGGCGAGGCAACTGTCACTTTGAAGGATGTTTCCTTAATAACAGGGCTAAGGGTGGAATCATTGCCAGTGATCGGCATGGAAGAACACCCTTAACTGGATTGGGGTTCATACTACACGGAAGTCTTCGGTGTCAATTCGGATGATGGCGAGGATCATGAACTAGTGGGTGGGAAGCTTAGGTTAATGTGGATAGCCAAGACTCTGTTGACCTCTGCTGCTCTTCAATCGACGGATCCCCCAGAAGCTGTACGAGTTGCCCGTGCCTTGATTCATTTCCAAATTGGAACAATCATGTTACCAGACGCTAGCGCAGATAAGGTGCATCTACGCCACCTTCTGCTCATGCAGGACATCAAGAATTGTGGACGCAGGGCATGTGATGCAGCTTTCCTAGCACAGATGTACTACCAGTTGGACCAGTTTGCTCTCATGAATGTTCGGAGAGCATACACATTTTGTACCTTACTGTAGGTAACAAATCTACATTATACAGGCAGCATCTAGACATATATAACACAATTTCTTTTACCATCTAGACATGGTCTTGGGAGCACACCCACATTGGTCGCCCGCATCCGTATCAAGTGATAGAGGCAACTCTGCGATCAGCCCCTTACGCAGCAAGGTTCAAACAATTTTCAAACTGAATACGTGTATTTATTTTAAATGTGCAACTTACATTCAACATTATTTCATTAGGTGGGCGAGCGGAAGGAGGTCATACAGAAAGAATGTATCCATCACTCACCTATCATTTTACTGTAATGAGTTGGATCTGCAAGAAGAAGATCAGGTATGTGAGCTGCATAATTTTCCCCATGACTAATCAAAATTAAACAATATTCATAGACTACCAATAACAAATGTGGTGGTCACCCTATGAGGCCCAACATGCGGTGCAACTGAGATAAGCCGTGAGGGCCAAGCTATCTAGCGATTGAAGACATTACTTATATGCGTCAACATCATTGTCATGCTTGCACCCGATAGGGTAATGAGGCAATTCAGGATGCGACAACACGTTCCGCAGGCAATGCCGCAAATCTCCTCGGATGACAGACGGGCTAGACCAAGAGACGATGAACCCTACGATTGGGGGCTACACCACCAAGAGTGTTTGGCCCAGTGGCATCACCGATTGAACAATGTCGTTGAGAGAGGGATTTGGATAAGCCAACTGTTGATGTCTTGTCCGACTACCTTACTTGGTATTGGCATATTACAGGATGTTGGATTGTTACGACCATACCACCACCCCGCCAAGCGTGTGAGCTAAATGAAACGAGGTGGAACCAACTGGTAATTTTCTACCAAATGGTCTTTAACTGATAATTTCTTCGTAAATTCTGATTGAAACATTTCTGTTATAGGTGAACTCCTTGTTTCGTGTGAGGGAACAGATGACGGAACATCGAAGGAGCACTGAATTGCAACAATTGATTGGTTATGTTGACTACACCATCTAGAATATGTCATTGGTGGATCCGGGAATACATGATGTCTTCCCATGTACACATCATACACCGAGCCCACGACATTTGCTTCTTAACGTGGGGGATCAATACACTTCTGGGCAGACGAAGTTGGTCCGTCGTATCAGACGACACACACCTACAACCAGCCCTATATTCTCCAGATGCAGCAAATGGGTTCCGCAAAACCGTCATTTGACTTACTTTCCACACAGAAAGCTCAGCCATTAAAAGCACAACAATACTTATGGCACATGGGACAAATTCAAAGTCAACCCTCTTTCATGGGTATCCTAGGGTATGGCGTTGGACCGGTCACTTGGGGTATGCAATCATTAGACACAGATCTTCTCAGGGTATCCACTAAATCCTTACCTGTGATAATCCAAGATCCACCTCGTGCTTCAAATGTATCAACTCAGAGAGGGGATGGTACATCTATGATCGGAAGGGAATGCTCGACTACGGTTGAACCAGAAAGGAGAACTGCTGGTAGGCATGCTAGGGTCGGGGCGATGCGGGGAGGCCAGTAGTAATGGGAAGGGGGGAGGCAGGCCCGTAGGCAGGAGAGATGGGGAGGGAGAAGAAAGGGAAAGCGTCTACATCAAAGGGACCACTATCACGTATTGTACACCATACTAAAAAATGGTTTCATTGATTGTACCTCATATGTTATCCCCATTGATGCAAAAGAATATTATGTTTAGGATATTTTTTCTGTACTGTTGTTTATGATTATTGATGACATTGATGTGAATTTTTATTTAATTTTTAATTTTTATAACATCCGAACAAGACATGACAAAAAACACGTATCACAGCTCGCAAGTCGGCGAGTCTGTCCGACAACCGTTTCCTAGTATTGTGTGCTCCATGTAGTCGGGCCTCAAGTCGTGTACCATCCCCTGCACCACAGTCACCGCATCTACCTCCAACCACGGCACCAAGTAAGGCACCAACCACAACACCACCGATGCCAGTGGAGATACTACTGCAGCCTCAGACGATCCAGTCCAAGTCACAGTTCACCCTTAATTCTCCACAATCCATGCCGCTGGTAATGGCGGATTCATCACAAAGCGAGACGTCACTGCGTGCAGAACATTATGACGAGGAAGAAAATTTGTACGCAGAGTTAGCTGATATGCATTACACCATCGCATCGAAATATGCATGTCTGAGCGTGCTGCGTGGAGAGCGAGTGAGGTCGAGGTCGTGAGTTGAGTTACTAAATTATGTTGTCATTTTGAAAACTCTTGATATATATGTCTACTTTCAGGATCTCTTGCACATGTAGTACCGTATGTATCTTTTATCGAGCAAATGAAATATTTCAACTTCTATGCTTTTGAGAATTTATGAATGAAAGTATGTCCTGCTTAGATGTTAAAAACACAACTTATTTTTTCAATAGATCGAAGTACTTTATTTCTTTATATTTTATTACATCAATATTAAAAAAACTCATTCATCTATATATAGCATATGTCCGTTCTCTCTAAATGTAAAATGATTATAACTATTAAGGAGATAAGTCTAGTAAATTTCAAATGAGATAACATTAATGTGATTGTCACATTCGAGAAGGTGATGAGATAAATTCATTATGAAGAAAATAATAAACTTTGAGGACATTCAAAGCATTCGATGCCCAGTTATAGGGATGCTTATGATACTAATAAAAATATATCCAGCACAATAATTATAAAATATCATTAGACTTATATATCAATAAAACAATATATATCATTAAAATATATAAATTAATAAATTAGATTAATTAAATATTAGTGAATAATAGATCAATAAATATCTATCACACATTTCAATTTGATTTAATCTGATTTCATTTCATAACAATTTCATTTTATATTAATTAATTTACATATTCTATATAATATTTTAATTTATATTGATTTTAAGGATAAGTTATATTAATACTAATTACTTACACATTAATAGTAATTTATTATTAATATCTAATTTCAGTACTTAATAAATATTATATATTACATATATAATATTTGCAAATAATAATTATTAATAAAGTAACTCTATCATAATATGTGTATAGGAAAGGTGCTCTCAGTTTATATGTAAGGTTTAGGCAGGAAATGATTGCTCGTGGCAAATGGTTTGTCGTTCCACGGCCAACCATTTGCCGCATGATGAACAATTTGCCCCCTTCTCTATATCAACACGACAAACGGTTTGCCGCACCACAATGGCGAGCGGCAAACCATTCGCCGATACGTCCCCATTCTGGGAAATTTTTTTATTCCGTACCGAGATTGGGAAATAGTTGTGTTTCCATCCCTGAAATGGGAAATAACTCAGAGGTTGAGTTGGGTATTGGGAATGGCTAGAGTTGGGATGTGACAAGTCTGAAGGAGGAGTTCGAGTTATAGGTTCTCTACCTTGTTTATTCAATATACATTGTTTCTATACTTAAAATCCAATAATGGATAATAGATGCTCTTATCCTCTCATAAAAGCACTCTCTCACAGGATAAGTCATGTGTGTGGGAGCGCGCACGCGTGTATGTGGGTATTTCTGTGTGTGTGTGTTTGTTTGTTTGTTCGCAGCTTCCCAATACATATGCTCCATATCTCGCGTCATAGTATTTTATTTCTCCAGGAATATGAAAAAGTACCTCGAAATTTTATTTAAAATACAAGTACAAGTAATATTGTTGTGCAGAGGCTAGACGAGAAATAGAAATGATCTCATTTGTTCGGAGGATAACCCTCATGTGGAAAACAATGCCAACCTGAGGTGCATTCTGATATGACATGTCATAAGCAATCGAAAGGAAAATATTGCTACAATGACAAGATATCTGTGACGCTTAGAGATGGCAAATGGAAAAAAATAACCAAATCTTTATGATGTAAACACAAGTTTATTTTGATGTATTCGAGAAATTAAGGGTATAGTGAGATACAACTCTCGTGATCCCGATGAATCTTTGATAAGTGTTCGTTTTCAGTCTCGAGGTCTCCTGCTCTATTCTCAATGCGTGTCCAAGGAAACATGCGATTACAAGTTCCAGTGTCTAGGACTATAGTGACGTTGGTTCCTTGACTATGATTGTCATATTGCACTCGATCAAAGATTCATATTTAGACATAAGAGTGTATTTGATGTGTTCTCTTTGACCGCGATGTAGCCGTTCCTGATTACTTCCTTTAGGCAGGTAAGGAATTGGTTGAAGATGGAGTTCGAGCTATTATCATGAGTTCAGTTTCTCCAATGCACGATGTTGCACCTATTGGGCATGTCATGTTTTTTTTATCATGGTTCTATTGCGTCAGATGTCTTGAATGTAATACTTGTGTGTATACTAACAAATATGGATAACCCTCAACTAATACTATAATAAGTATATGAATTCTTGAGCTCATAGTGGAAATAACAATACAAACACATTTACAAGTGACGAATAACTTGCAACAAAAAAATAATTACAATACAAATGGTTGGGACGATGATCAAATTACTAGAATGGTGATGAAATGAAACATGAAGATCTCTCCCTTCTTATTATTTCACTTCCAGTTAGAATGTTAACCTATTAGAATGTGATAGCTCCGCCAAACTTCTTGTATGAATTTCTTTGAAAACCCATTTAGGATTATAGGTTTCAAATGATATTTGTGGCTTAAACTTCTGCGATTTGTACTGAACTTCATGTTAATTTTACACTAGTAGATTACACTAGTAGTTTTACTACTTTTAGTAGCTTCTGCAATTCACTTTTTAGTCATGTAAATTATTGTGAACTATGTTAATAATTGAAATTGTCAGGAACATTGAATGTAAATTGTCGTTAACAATTTTATTCACTTACTTATCCTACTTTACAATCCAAATGTTAATCATAAAATGCGAGTATGGCTATGGCTAAGTATATCGTAATATGCAAGTATGGCTATGGCTAAGTACCCGAATCCTTAGAAATGTTAGGGGTGTTGAGTCGAGTAGCGACTAAATTCAACGCTCTTGGATTGAGGCATAACATGGTGAAACCTTATGCATTGCATAGATATCCTTGATGTGTATCAAAATGGAATCCCCACAAAATACCTAATTCTTGCTTAGATAGGCTCTGTTAGCAGGTAGAAAACAAGAAAATATACAAACAAGAGAAACTCAAGGCTTTTCATAGAAAAACCTTCTCCATAGAAGGAAAAAGGTGAGGCAACCTCTTGAAGAAGGAAGATGGGTACTTATATAATCCAGTAAATTATCACAAAAGATCCGTTAACCCATGTACAAAGAGTTAGATAACTCAACAAATAATAAATAACAGTATTCAATAATGTGAAATGTCTTAAGAATTGGCAAATTGAAAAAAGAAACACCTAGAGCTGGAAACTACATGCTTAAAAATCCTAGATAATAATGAAGTAAACTGAGGTATCATATACACTCTCCGTATTACACTGTTGGGAAAATCAAAAGAGTTGTTTATTTCATAAACCCTAGGCTCTCTTATATAGGAGAGGATCCTATGGGTAAATTACATAAGGAGTCCATAAGGATAAAGAAAATATAAAACAGTACAAATAACATAAATTATATCTCTACACCCACCCTTTAAGATGGAGCATAGATATTGATCATGCTCAGCTTGGACGAGCACTTCTGGAATGGCCCTCTAAGTAACACCTTGGTAAAAATATCCGCAGTCTGGTCCCCTGAGCTAACATGAGATGTAGAAATAAAGCCCTTCTGAATCATATCTCGTATATAGCGACAATCAACCTCAATGTGCTTGGTTCGTTCATGAAATGCTGGATTATTAGTGTGAAAGGAAGATAAGAAAAGATGATTCGTTGTTTATTCAAGAGGTCTAGGGGTCCTTATATAGGACTAAATCTTAGAGGGCTCAAAGGAGAATATTCTATAGAATATGCTCTATAGAATATTCTCTTAACAAATAGTCACATAGAATATTCTGTTAACATAAAAACCCTCATGGGGTTACAATATAAAGAAAGAAATCTTCTACAATCTCTAACACTCCCCCTTAAGTTGAGCATATCCATCGATCATGCCCAACTTGGAAGATATCCAGGAAAGACGCTTCTTTGATAAGGCCTTTATGAATATATCTGCAAGCTGAAGGTCTGTTGAGATATGTGGTGTAGAAATCTTGCCTTCTCATACAACATCATGAATAAAATGATAGTCGATCTTAGTGTGTTTGGTTCTCTCATGGAACACAGGATTTGTAGCAATATAGGTGGCAGATTTATTATCACAGTATAGAGGAACAGGAGTAGTGATAGCAATATTGAGTTCTTGCAAAAGAGACAATAACCAGGTAATTTCGCTTGTGGCTTGGGCCATTGCCCTATATTCTGCCTCTGCACAGGATCGGGAAACCACTGTATGCTTCTTGCTCCTCCAACTAACAAGGTTACATCCTACTGTCATCGCATAGCCCATCGTAGAACGACGATCCGCAGGTGAGCTTGCATAATCAGCATCAACATAAGCAGCAACCTTAGTGTATCCATTTGCCCCATAAAATAGACCACGTCCAGGGAATTCCTTCAGGTAGCGAAGGATCTGAAGAACATCTTGCCAGTGGTTGTAGCATGGTTTCTCCATGTATTGGCTAGCTCTGTTCACAATATATGATATGTCTGGCCTAGTAACAGTAAGGTACAAAAGTTTGCCAACCAAGCTTATGTATCTTGTAGTATCTTCAAAGGCAGGATCATCTGTGTAGAATGTTTCTTTGGTTCTGCAGGTATGCAAGAGGGCTTGCACCCAAGTAGTCCTGCTTCAGTCAGTATATCTAAGCAGTACTTTCTATGTGACATATGAAGCTCCTTCTTGGTGCGTAAGATTTCTATACCCAGAAAATTATGAAGTTGCCCCAGATCCTTGGTGACAAAAACCTTTTGCAGAAAAGTCTTCACTTCTAGCACTCCTTTATCATCGTCACCTATAACAACCATGTCATCAACATATACAGCTAGTATGACAATACTTGTTGATCGTTTTCTGACAAAGACATAATGGTCAGATGTAGTTCTCTGAAAGTCCAGAGTGCTAATCTCTGAACTAAATCTGTCAAACCATGCCTGCGGATTTTGTTTTAGACCATGAATTGCTTTGCGAAGACGGCAAACATACTCCCCCTCGACTTTGTAACTTGGAGGTTGCATCATGTAAACCTCTTCCTCAAGATCACCAATAGAGAAATGCATTCTTTACATCCAGTTGAAAAATAGGTCAGCCTTTGTTCACGGCTACAGAGAGGATAGTGCAAATTGACCCCATCCTAGCAACAGGTGAAAAAGTTTTGAAGTAATCAACTCCATATGTATGTGTAAAACCTTTTCTTGCTTTCAGTCTGTCAATAGAGCCATATGGAGAATGTTTCGTAGTAAATACACATCTGCAGGGTACATGCCTAACACCTTGGGGACATTGAACTAGATCCCATGTTCATCTGGAATTGAGAGCATCCATTTCTTCATTCATAGCTTGTCTCCCCCCGGTCATGTAATGCACTGTGATAGTCTCTTGGAACAGAGATTGTCATAAGAGCATTTGCATATCTTTTATCAAAACATGATAGGCTATCAATGGATGTGAAATTAGACATAGGATGAATAGTGCATTGCCTTTTTGTTCTGCGTAGGGCAATGGGAAGCTCCTGAGGATCATCCGGGGTAGTGTTGGTGGGGGCACTTAAAGATGACATATTTTCCTGCAACAAAGGAACATGTAGAGGAACAGGAACAAGACGGGACACATGTTTTCTTGTTGGAGGAGGAAGTTCTAATGGTATGTCAGACACATCTTGATCGAAGAACCGAGTTAGTTCAAAAAAGGTGACATTAGCTGATATATAATAGCGTTTACTACAAGGATCATAGCATCTATATCCTTTCCTTGTTTGCGAATAATCAGAAAAACACATTCAATTGCACGTGACGATAATTTGTCTCCAGTATGAAAGTTGTGAACAAAGACGGTGCATGCAAAAATCCGCAGAGGTAGAGCAAATGGTAAGTCATTTGGATACAATAAGGCAAAGGGTGTGGAGCCATTTAGGGAGACAGAGAGAACTCTGTGGGTAAGATGGACAGTAGTGAGAATAGCATCTCCCCAATAGGTTTTGGAGACCTTCATTTGGGTAAGAAGAGAGCGGGAAATGTTGATGAGATGTCGAAGTTTTCTTTCGGCTACCCCATTCTGTTGGGAGGTATATGGGCAAGAGGTTTGATGGATAGTACCCTGGGAAGCAAAGAAGGATGTTAAATTATTTTGTGTAAATTCCAAGGCATTATCAGAACGAAATCTTTTAACAGTGGTGGAGAAGATGGTTTTGACATAGTAAAAGAAATTCTTGACAATATTGTTAATTTCTGAACGTTCCTTTAACAGGAAAATCCAAGATGATCGACTGTAGTCATCCACAAAGATAGCAAAATATTTATGGCCACTTAGACTTCAGTCCAGACAGGGTCCCCAGATATCAACGTGAACAAGTGCAAAAGGAGTACGGCGACGAGTCTCAATTCGTGCAGGAAAGGAGGCTCAATGATGCTTCCCAAACTGACATGCTTCACACTCAAAAGGTTTCAACATATAAAGTTCAAGGAACATCATTGAGAGAGCTTTAGTAGAAAGGTGGCCAAGATAAAGGTGCCATAAAAAAGGATCTTCAGAGATGGAGACTGCACTAGCAACGTTGGAATCAGAAGGGATGTCGAGGTAATAGAGGTCGTTCCTCTCATGAACCCCACCAAAAATCTTCCTCGTCCGGATGTCCTGAAAATAACAACAAACTTCATCAAAAATAACACGACAGTTAAGCTGACGACATAGCTTCTGTACTGATAGAAGGCTGAGAGGAAAAGCAAGGGCACAATGAACATCTGTTAGATGCAGCTTGGAAGAAAATTTAACAGTACCAACAATTGCCACTGGGGAATGATCTCCATTAGCAACCCGAACAGTCTTCACAAAGGAAGATGGCTGGGAGGAGGTTAGCAAACTTCCTTCTCCCGCCAGATGGGTAGAGGCTCCAAAATCAATAATCCATGCATGCTTAGAGGCAGAGACAGAGTTTGCTACTGTACCTGAGGTAGTAGCCAGGCTAGCAATAGGGGTAGAAGCATTACTATCAGAAGGACTAGATTCTTGCAACAGTTGTCATAGGCGAGCATATTCAAAAGCAGTGAATGGCGTTTCTGCCTCGCTGGTTTGCTGAGTGGATCTTTCTGCAGTTGCATCATACGATACTTCATCATAGGCACTGTTGGCATTAGGTTGCATCCCAAAAGTTTCCCAGCAGCGATCAGAAGGGTGATTCTAGCATCCACAGTGTACGCATGCTGGATACCGAGCAGAAGAATCACGACCACATTCACGATCGCGTCCACGTCCAGAGTTATGGCTTCGTCTAGATTCACGACCACGTCTACGTCCTGAGTCACATCCCCATCCTCCTTGATAGTTATGATGCCCTATGTATCCTGAGGATGTGTAGTGGGCCAATGTCTCTGTAGAGGTGTGGGTGGTAGAGTGTTGAATTGGAGCCTCTAGCTCCTGTAAGCGTCCGAAGATTGTCTTAAGAGTAGGTAGAGTATCATCCGTTAGGAACTGATCTTTCACAGGCTTATATTTTGGATTTAGTCACGAGAGAAATCTGTCAACCTGCCATTCAACACGTTCTCTTAGTTGTTTATCACAACATGCAGGCTGAAAAATAAGGAGTTCCTCAAAAAAGTATGTAAGAAGCATGTAGTATTCAATAAGACTTGATTCTCCCTGATTAGCAGACCAAATCCTTGTGTATATGTCTGACAGACGAGACTTAGTTGTCTTCTGAGAATATGTACGCTCAAGGTTTTCTCACATTGCCTTAGCGGTGTCTTTATAAAGAATATTCGCAGCAATGTTTGGATCGACACTGTTCGTCATCCAAGTGATAACCTGACAATTATCAACAAACCCAGTTTCATAGTTCTTATATGTTTCCGTAGGTGGAACTTTTGTAAGAACTAGCTCTTGCACTGGCCACCAACAAATACTTTGAAAGATCGAGACCATAGAACATAATTTTCGGGGCCCTTCAACTTGATAGAAGTGTCCTATACTAGAAAGAAGAAGTAGGGTACGTGGACTTGATCTCGGCAGACGTCATCGTAGCAGCTTTGGTCAAGAAAAAGTGACCTAGAGAGTATATCTTGCCTCAATTTATCATCAAATATTTAAACCCTCATCAAGGAGTAAAAGGGATGAGGCAATGATCGTTTGATGGCACAAGAGGGGGCCTGACGGGCCTGGCGGAGTCGGCCTCCTCACGTGAGTAAGGCCTGATCTTCCTGGCAGAGGTGCTTGGTGGTGCAAGGAGGCCTTGGGAGTCTGGATCGAGGCAGGCCCCCAGAGCAGCCAGGCGACGCTCAGCCCGTCCCCCTCGCATGTACCGAGGACTAGGCAGGGCCTGGGGACCCAAGGCGGCGCGGGCCTAAGGCAGGAGGTGTGGAGACCCGAGGTGGCTGTAGATGGACTTGGAGGGCTGGCAGTGGCGGAGGGGTGATTAGGTCAGAACATCGACCTAGGATCGCTGCTCTGATACCATGTGAAAGGATGATAAGAAAAGATGATTCGTTGTTTATTCAAGAGGTCTAGGGGTCCTTATATAGGACTAAATCCTAGAAGGTTCAAAGGAGAATATTCTATAGAATATGCTCTATAAATATTCTCTTAACAAATAGCCACATAGAATATTCTGTTAACATAAAAACCCTCATGGGGTTGCAATATAAAGAAAGAAATCTTCTACAATCTCTAACAATTAACAATAAATATAGCAGCTTGATTGTCACATTCCATAGCCATACGAAGTGGGGCTTCTACATATAGGTCCATAAGAATGGATTTCACCCACGTCATTTCTGTACTAACCTGGGCCATAGCCCTATATTCAGACTCCGCACTGGATCTGGCTTCAACAGTTTGCTTCCTGCTACTTGATGAGCTGAAAATTACCTAAAATCCGGGTAAAGGTAAAATCAATGAAGGGTCGTTGCGACCCGGATCTCAGAGATCGGACTCAACAAGAAAAATAGACCACCAAAATAGAATAATCAGTCAAAAGTCGAATAAGCGGTCTTGCTATTTATTTAACCTGGTATAGCGACCAGGGTCGAACTCAAGGAGCACGGATTGGCCAAGTGACCTACGAAGTAGTCAAAAATGAAATAAAAGGATAAAATATTTTTGGTAGATTTTTATGATTTTTTAAATTTTTTGTATTTTTAGTTATGAAGAAAATAAGGGAAAGGTAAGAAAAAGGCACAAACAACTAACTATTTAATCACAAATCAACTCAGAAAAATGTAGTAAAAATATTTTTGCATTTTATATTTTTATGTGTTATTGGTAATTTTCTTAGAATTTTATGATTTTTAGTTGATTTTCTAAAAATAGAAAAAAGACAAAAAACAGGGAACTAATGTGTAGCAAGATTTGAAAGGCTATCTAAAAATAGATAAATAGCCTATAAAAATATGGAGATAATTTTATATCAAACTATAAATGAAAACCAAGCTACGAGAGAAGAAATTGCATTTTTTGAATTTTTAGAATTTTTACTGATTTTTATACAATTTTTAGGGTTTTTCAATTTTTAGGGGTTTTATATATCCAAATTAAGTGAAATTTGGACTGAAGCCAGTACGAAAACAAACAGTACCTGATTTTTTTAGAATTTTTAGGTTTTTTTAATATTTTTAGTTTATTTTTAAATTCAAACAATAGCAAAAATAAGAGTTTTTGAATTTTTAAAAATAGCAAACAACAATAAAAATGTCCCAAAAAAATTAGTGAAAATTTTACACAGTAGCAGGAGCCACGTATCCAAATTTCACCAAATTTTGAGTTGATTTGATATTTTATTCAATCACAAAATAAGGCACAACACACATGGACAAAGTGCAAAGAAACAAAGTTCTAAGGGCTACACTGGAACACGTGAAGAAAGTATAAGGGGTTTAGTGCAAAATACACATAGATTTCAACACATGTTCAAATAGTGTACGCAGAGGGGCATATATGCAATATTCAAAACATAAAGTTCATTCCATAACAATCAGAAAACTCAGCCCTAAACATGCAAAAAGACCACAAAAGTTACCTGTCGAAGCACGTGCATCCACATTTACAGGGACTAAATCGCAAACAAAATAAACACAAGGTTCTACAAGCAATTTACCCAAAATAAAAAAAACTATGTAAATATTTACAGAGCTAAACTCAAATATAAAAACTGAGGGTCTAAGTGCAAATTACCCTCTTATTCTGAGCCAACGGCTGAAAGAAGGCTCCGCATATGTGATCTGACGATGGAGATTCGAGGATGCCTCTTCGGCGATCGACGCTCCATATGAGATTCTCAGATGGATAGAGCGGCTAAGAGCTCCCCAGGAACGGACGACGGCGATTAGAACTGGTGCGGGGGCTCGATCTAACGGCGGAGGAAGGTCCTGAATGAACAGCTCGCCGGCGAACTTCGGCCGGCCAATACGCGTGAATGGGTCCTCCTCCGATGCTGTGAGAGGGGAAATGAAGCTCGAGGTCGTCCACAGCTACTGATGGTCTCCGATGAGGCCAAGGATGCGCGAGGCGCCTCGGCGACGTTGAAGACCTAGAGCACCTGTGCTTTAAAATCCGAACCTCCAGATGAGGTTCTGGGCGCTCTGACCTGCACAGGAGAAATGCCGGGTCGAGCAAACTACCTCGACCCGTTAGGGGTGGAATAGGTGGCTGGGTGAGGCACGGTGAAGCTCTCCGGTGAGGTGACGGTGGAGGAGAGCGAATGTCCGGTTCCGGGACGAACCAGGGTTGATGAAAGGGTGGAGAAGGTGGATAGAGGTCTCACGAAGGTGGATGTGCTATCGAAAGGTTGAATGGGTGATCAGAGTGGCGTGAAATAGGTGGTGAACGTCGACGGCCACAATCTGAGAAATCAAAATCTACTGCGAACTGAAAGCTAACTATGCTACCTGGTGGAGGAATTCGTCTATCTGGAGGTCGGGGACCACCAGGGGTCGTCGCCTCGATGGATTGACGGGTCCAGAGGCTCGGGCTCGCCTCGCGGCGGAGCACGGCGGTGGAAGTCGCCGGATTAGTGGTTTCCGGCTGCTCGTCCCTCACTGCTACTCTCTCGCACACGGTTGTCACTCAGGTGAAGGAGAGGAGGTCATCGGAGGCGAGGGGGAAGGCCAAAGATGCGGAGGAATGCGGCTGGAGCGGAGATTATATACAGGTGCAGGTCCTATAAGATGGGAGTGGAGCACGCGGATCGATGCACGGATCCCTAAGAAGATGCCCGGACGTGAATCTCAAATGTGAGCTTGTCAATCGGAGCCCGAGGTTTGGGTAGATGGAAAGCGGATCACGTCTGGAAAAACTGACGAACTCGGGTCGGTGACGTGGATCCGTGAAGAGGTGGTCCTGGGGGTAGAGTTGACCGGGGGTCAACATCCCCCGTGGACCAATCAGAGTGCGCCATTTCATAATTATTTAGAAATTCAATTAAAAATAGTAAATGACCTTATTTCAAAATATTTTCATAATAAAAATGTTTATTTATTTTCAAGTTACTTTTCTGTGATTTTTATTTATTTTCTTGGAAAATAAATTAATGTATATACATAATGTATTATTATACATAGGTATAAATACCTGGGTGTTATTTATTTTTATTTTTATTAGTTTATTTTTGTACAATTATCCCTCTTTTATATTTTATTTATTTACACCATAAAATTTTGGATATAAAATTAATTTTTATTTTCTTTTTATTGTTTATTTACAAAGGAAAATAAATAAACCTTTTATTCTTATATACATGGTATATATACACTGAAGAGAGAGAATTTATGTTCTTTTTGTTTTTATTTATTTTTTCTGATTTTTATTATATTTTTATAAATATATATATAAATTAATAAAACCCCATTTTTATTTATGTTTTATGTTAATAAAATAAAATATAATATATACATGAAGGAGTATGTACATGGTGAATGGCCCTATCTCTCTCTACTTGGTTTCTTTTGCGGTCAGGCCAATGCTTGGCCCTCCCTTGGGTTCGGATCAATCGATATTTATTCTAAATATCTCCTTCTTTTTATTTATTTCTTTATTATTTTATTTTTACACAAAAACATGCTAATTATTGATATTTACGCAATGCGTGCATTTTGATAATTTATTCTATTTACAGGCATATAAATGGTGTTTTGCAAAGTTTTGTAGCTAAAATAAAAGAATAAAGAGTGATGAAAGAGGATTCATCACCCCTCTATACTTTACTTTTGCCAGTTCCTTAGCAAACACTTATTTGAAAAAGAAGTGAAAAAGAGAACAGAAAAGAAAATGAGGGGAAAAATGAATCAATGCTGATTATTAAACTTTCCTTCATTAAATTGAAATATGGAGCTCAGTCAGACCTTTGGATTATTAATTTGTCGGAACCTTATTTGGACTTAAGCTTAAAACTTAACAGCCTCTAAGTTCCACCAATCTATGGTCAAGACTCCTCAATAAACTAGATCATAACAAGTCTACATACACAAACTCTAATGACCATTAATCTTTCCTTGTACTGTGTAAGTGATATGTAGCTCCCCACCTCAGAAATGACAAAGAAACAACCTCCCTCATCCTGATAACTCTAATACCTCGGTCTAACAACTCTTTCCTCGAGGATCGGGGTATTCCCTTCTAAGTTCAAGTGCAACCGGCTCAAGAAGACGGGGAAGAAGAGAATGGACCATGACCAGTGTAGCCATGTATCCCTGGGAGCTCTAACCAGTGTAGCTGAGTCTCCCACTGCAAGCTTAATGAGATGGTCATGTGTAACATAAGCTTTGCTTTATGTGACTATATACACTTCGGTGGGATATTAAATTTTCAATCCGACCCACCACTTTTTTGGAGTATTTTCTTTCTTTGCACATTTTTTTTCGATGTGCATATGTACAACATATCTACATGGTGCGGCATATATACATAAGGAATTTTTCCTCTTGAGCCAGTAGACTATCCCACTTTTGAAGCTTTATTGCAACCCACAACTCTTGTCTTTAGACTTCATAACCACCAGACCAAGTTGAGACGCACTTCCTTCACTATAAGAAGAAGAGAGCTTCCGCCTAGAAGCATTACCCTCATATGCTACCCCAAGCCAAAGGAAACTGCCTCCTCACCACCTCATCCGTGGAGAGCTATGTGTAAAGTGCTGGTGCAAGTAAAGACATTATCTCTGAGAGTCATGTGTGCGTTGTTAAGTGCTCTACTTAGGCTCATCAAGATGACATATGCTCATATCCTAGTGGACTCAAAGAATTAAGTTCCAATGGACCTGAAAAGTCTTAATCCTAAGCCCTATAAGGTTCCTCTTAGAATTAGGTGGATTAAGGTCTTAACCAAGCTCCATTTATTAATTTAATTCCATGCCAATTTAAATGTCAACTATGATTTGGAAAATCTGTACAAATATTTACAAAGATACAATTTTACAAATTTTTACAATTTGTGCAAAATTTTTGAAAAATGTTTGAAAACATGGATGTATGCATGAATGCGAAGTTTTGCAAAATATTTACAAAAAATGACACAAGGTTTTTGCACTTTTTGTTTTTCAAACATTTTACAAAAATTTTGTACTATATACATAATTTTGATATGAAAATATTTACAAACTATTTACACCAATCATTTTTACAATCATTTGTACAAAAATAATTTTTATAAATAGATAGGTATGTGCAAGAAGAATTTTATGTACAAGGGAAAATTTTTAAATTTTTATGGTTTTTAGCCATTTTATTTATTAACACACTCACACAAAAGACGAGTTATGGCCAAAGTATATATGAAATATATACGACACCCCCCTATACTTAGCTCGAACGATGTCCTCAGAGTGATCGAGAGCGATGAAGAAGACATAACTCGTGCTTAGTATAGGGAAGTGAAAAGCAATGGTATATACAAATACGAATGAAAGAATAGAGTGAAGATGACTCGATGTTTCCCCCTGTACTTAGGATTAAGTAATCCTAAGTATATAAGCTGTACATGAAGGGAAATTCGAGTGGAAGAATGTACAGGGTCCACCCCCCTATACTTAGGGTAAAATATCCCTAAGTATAGGATGTAAAACGGAGGTAGAAAGATACGAAGAAAAACACATATATGCAAGATGGAAGGTCATTACTCCCCCTATACTTAAGGTGAAGGATCCTTAAGTGTAGGCAACGACAGGAATAATGAAACAGAACGAGACTGAGCAACACGGTGTTTACACCCCCTATACTTAGGATAAGGTACATCCTAGTATAGCAAAGATAATCCTAAGCGAGACCTGGGGTGTAAACAAGGCGGAAGAGACAACGATCAAATTGTGACAAAACACGTATATGCAAAGAGTACAATGTTGAGGTGCCTCTCAACAAGCGCTAGATTTTACGCCCTTAGTTGGGCGCAAAGTCTAGGACAAAGCAGTGTCAAGGTTCAGGACGGCATCTGTAAGGCAAATGTTGTACTGTCGTCGTAGTCGTGGTGGATGAACTACGACGAAATCAACAATGGAGATGAAGACACCCAAATAGGCAATCAGGCGGGTGTCTACTGCCGGGTAATGATATGGGAAAATATGATCTGGATCCGGTAGCACAAAAGAAATCATCGGCTCAGAATCAGACTGGAGTGGAAGTGTAGAGCCGAATAAATCAAATGTGGAGGAGGATGGATCAGTCATGGAATCCTCCAGTCAATCAGTGTCTCAAAAATGTGTGGAAAATCAAGATCAGGAGACTCCCTACGAAAACTGATATCCGATGCATATAATGGAGCAAAATCAGACAGATTATCGAATATCTCGAGGATCGACTCATCCTCGTGAGGGTCGTCGAGGTGAGGCAACTCAGAGTCAGAAAGATCGAAAGACTCGGTTTCGTGATCCGCCAGATCAGATACACTCTCAGAAGGTGAAACCGAGTATACATCGTGTATGGCATTCTCCCGCAGATAACCCTCAGGGAGGAATGCAAGATCATCGGTGAGAAATAGAGGATCAGGATCTATCAGGACATCTGCGCTGTTGTCAAGCACCCACTCTGTGCACCAGGATGCATCATCATCTGAAGTCCGTGTCTGGTCAATCTAGAAGCAGGAGAAGGTACTGGTCAACACCGCGAAGGCTGGCAATGTGGCTGCAACTGATCCTCGCTCTGCGGCAGTGCTGGCTATCATCTGGTCCTCATAGTATGGATCTATCTCATCAAAGTGGAGGACAAAATGCTCAAATACGGGAGTATCTATATCAGTAATCCCAAAGTGGTATCCCATATCGAGTTGTGGCTGCTGGAATAAGTCATGGTATCTGTCCGAATCTGAGAAGTGTCTCTGCAAAATGGAAGCTGAGTCATCTGGGAGTAGACATTGAAATGGCTGGATCGATGGCTGTAGTAGCGGGGCCTCCTCCATCGCCTAGAATATCAGAAGACTTGATATCCAAGACTCGTCGACTGAAAACTATGGGGCTGACTCAAACTCTAGCTGGAAGACCAACGGGAACTCGAGTAGACTCTGGGTCAGAACCTCCACTGTGATAGTCATCTCCTCTATCATCTATACTGCAACAGAATCCAAGTCCTCGATCGGGTGTATAGAAGCTGCATCCTCATGTATGGCGGCACACCCAACTGGTATTGCAACATCCTCATGTGTTGTCCCGACAACGACATCTCGTGAAGATGGGCTCTGTGAAAGTGATCTCGAGATGGCATCAAGTAACTCAATGTCGGAACTGCAGTGTAAACCGCCACACGAGGTCACGACCAGTGCTATCTAATCGGCGGTCATCCCCCTCATGGAGATCTCGATGAGGTCTGTCGGTGAAAGTCCATGATCGGGGAATCTCCTCAAGAGGTCAAGAGACCTCAGCCATGCATCATGTACGGGCTCCTGGGGTCTACTGAATAATCCATGATCAAAGACCGCATCATACCTGCTCTACGCCGGGGATAATATCTGTGTAGAAACTCTCGACGTAGCTCTCCCCACGTAGCGAATCTCCTTCCCAATCGTCTGTGCCATCTCCTGGCTCTATCTTGAAGTGAGAATGGGAAGGTCTTCAGCATCAGCTCCTCCGTAGTGGTATCTGAATATATCTGTCTCTCGCAAAACTCCTCGAATGCGGTCAGATGAAGATAAGGCTCCTCGTGCACCTCCCCTGAAAATATCGGCAGTCTCTGAATAAACTCCAAATCCAGAATGAATGGACCTAATGTAGAAGCTGACTCAGCTCCCTGCTCTATCTGCTCATCCATCATACTAGCATAGGGGGCATCTGATACTCGCATCTGCTCTCTACGATCGTGTATGGAGTGCACTCTCAATCCAGCAATGGCATCGTCTGGGTCTCGCATCTGCTCAATCTGATCTCCACGGACGTCTAGCGCAGCATGCCCAGAAGAATGAAAGGGAGGGGGGGGGGAACATAAGGTCGGTCGGAGATTCGACCTCAGACAAGAGTGAACGGGGATGATGGGGAAAAGAAGGGAAAGCCGCAAGAGTCGGCACGAAAGGAGTACAATCCATCATCCCGGGATAGACAGGGGGAAGAAGAGAACTGAAGGGAGGGTGAGAGAAAGCTAGGTAGAAGGAGGAGAAGAAGGCGTATGAGATCCGAAGAAACAAACAAGATCGGTCAAGCAAACCCCTGATTCACCTACGCACCCAAAGCTGATGACCGTGAAGGTTCGATCTTTTATCTTGTCGATTTTATTAGGTGATCAAACAATCTTTCAGAGCGATTAAGCGAGATGTTAGGGATCCAATACTCTTAACAGACTGTCCCGTATAAAAAGCCAGTAGTCTGTCAAGAAATCGGATATGGCTCTAGCCTAGGATGAGGGTCACTCTCTCGCTCATCCAAACCAAACAACGAGGGGATTGCTCTCCCAAGATAAGCTTTTAAATGAAGTGTTTTTTAGGATCAAGTTTAATTAACAGTCCCAATTTTATGGTTTTTGTTTTTAGGTCTTTTCAAAGCAAACAACACCTAACAGATTTTTCGATTCTCATAATTATTTAAGTCCGAAAACAGGGGAGAGAAGACGAAAAATCCAATGCACGATGAAATCAATGATGCATGCAGAGTAAGAGATGTGTACCTGACTCCAGCAGTCTACATGCAAAGTGATTCACGTATAAAAGTAAAGGCTGAAAATAAACTACCTATATGATGCACGAGAAACCGGCCTTAGACAGATCAATTTCTACACGTAAAGCACAGTAGCCGGATACTCAAACCTAAGTCCGGAGTCCTATCTTGGGAGCCACTCGGTGTCCGCCATAACGGATCCTGCACACGCTGTATGTGACTCCTCAAGGCACGTGGACTAGAGTCTAAGTAATCCAGCTTTTTCTTGTGAATTAATTAATTAGGCCCAATTACGGTCTAATAGATGCAGGCAGATAATTAGGGTTTGGATCCTAACTAATTACGTCACAATCAAGAGAAAATCCTAAGCTAAGGCCAAAAGCGCGTGAATCAGATAGACAGTTAATAAGAAAAATGCGATAAAATGAAAAACCGGCGAAAACGCGGTGAGGTCCCCCGAGCACACCGGTGCGCGACGAAACAGACCCATATATCACCAAAGTCCAAGTCTGAGTGTCCATGTATTATTACAAATAAGGTTCTGCTAAAAAATAAACTAAACTATCCTACGGCTATTCTACGGTTATTCTACGCGGCTCCCGCACTCCTGCTCGGCTCATCGCGCTCTCCTGCGGCTCTATGTAGAAAAGAGCCGCCTCCGACACCCGCGGTTGCGTCGGCTACCGAAAAGGCCACCTCGGTCCTCGGGCCCTCGCAAGAAAGCAAACAAGAATGTATCAGACCAGAATATGCAACTAAAATCAGATAAAAATATCTACAACTATCCACAGAAAACCCACGAAAATGAAAACTGCGAAAATAAAAAACGACTACTAAGCCGTGCTCCCCGACAACGGTGCCATTCTGATGAGCCCAAAATTCCCCAAAATCTGGGTAAAGGTAAAATCAATCAAGGGTCGTTGCGATCCGGATCTCAGAGATCGGACTCAACAAGAAAAATAGACCACCAAAATAGAATAATCAGTCAAAAGCCGAATAAGCGATCTTGCTATTTATTTAACCTGGTATAGCGACCAGGGTCGAACTCAAGGAGCACGGATTGGCCAAGTGGCCTACGAAGTAGTCAAAAAATGAAATAAAAGGATAGAATATTTTTGGTGGATTTTTATGATTTTTTATTTTTTTGTATTTTTAGTTATGAAGAAATGAAGGGAAAGGCAAGAAAAAGGCACAAACAACTAATTATTTAATCACACAAATCAACTCAGAAAAATGTAGTAAAAATATTTTTGGGTTTTATATTTTTATTTGTTTTTGGTAATTTTCTCAGAATTTTATGATTTTTAGTTGATTTTCTAAAAATAGAAAAAAGGCAAAAATAGGGAACTAATGTGCAGCCAGATTTGAAAGGCTATCTAAAAATAGATAAATAGATTATTTATTTGGAGACAATTTTATATCAAATTATAAATGAAAACTAAGCTACATGAGAAGAAATTGATTTTTTTTGAATTTTTTTAGAATTTTTACTGATTTTTATAATATTTTTAGGGTTTTTCAATTTTTAGGGGTTTTACATATCCAAACTAAGTGAAATTTGAACTGAAGCTAGTAAATACGAAAATAAACAGTACATTTTTTTAGGATTTTTGGGTAGTTTTTAATATTTTTAGTTGATTTTTCAATTCAAACAGTAGCAAAAATAAGGGGTTTTGAATTTTTAAAAATAGCAAACAACAATAAAAATGTCCTAAAAAATTAGTGAAATTTTTACATAGTGGCAGGAGCCACATATCCAAATTTCACCAAATTTAGAGTTGATTTGATATTTCATTCAATCCTAAAACAAGGCACAACACACAAGGACTAAAGTGCAAAGAAACAAAGTTCTAAGGGCAACACTGGAACACGTGAAGAAATTATAAGGGGTTTAGTGTAAAATACGCATAAATTTCAACACATGTTCAAATACTGTACGCACAAGGGCATATATGCAATATTCAAAACATAAAGTTCATTCCATAACAATCTACGAAAACTCAGCCCTAAACATGCAAAAAGCCCACAAAAGTCACGTGTTGAAGCACGTGCATCCACATTCACTGGGACTAAATCGCAAATAAAATAAATACAAGGTCCTACATGCAATTTACCCAAAATAAAAACAACCATGTAAAATATTTACAGAACTAAACTCAAATATAAAAACTAAGGAGGGTCTAAGTGCAAATTACCCTCTTATTCCGATCCAATGGCTGGAAGAAGGCTCCGCATATGATCTGACGGCTGAGACTCGAGGATGCCTCTTCGGCGATCGACGCTCCAGATGAGATCCTCAGATGGATCGAGCGGCAGAGAGCTCCCCAGGAACGGACGGCAACGATTAGAACTGGTGCGGGGGCTCGATCTAACAGTGGAGGAGGGTCCTGGATGAACAGCTCGCCGACGAACTTTGGCCGGCCAATACGCGTGCCTGGGTCCAGAGGCTCGGGCTCGCCTCTCAGCGGAGCACGGCGATGGAAGTCGCCGGATCAGTGGTTCCCGGCTGCTCGTCCCTCACTGCTACTCTTTCTCTCTCTCGCACACGGTTGTCACTCAGGTGAAGGAGAGGAGGTCATCGGAGGCGAGGGGGAAGGCCAAAGATGCGGAGGAATGCGGCTGGAGCGGAGATTATATACAGGTGCGAGTCCGATAAGATGGGAGTGGAGCACGCGGATCGATGCACGGATCCCTAAGAACGGGTGTGAATCTCAGATGTGAGCTTGTCAATCGGAGCCCGAGGTTTAGGTAGATGGCAAGCGGATCACGTCTGGAAAAACTGGCGAAGTCAGGTCGGCGACGTGGATCCGTGAAGAGGTGGTCCTGGGGGGAGAGTTGACCGGGGGTCAACATCCCCCGTGGACCAATTAGAGTGCGTCATTTCATAATTATTTAGAAATTCAATTAAAAATAGTAAATGGCCTTATTTAAAAATATTTTCAAAATAAAAAATGTTTATTTATTTTCAAATTATTTTTCTGTGATTTTTATTTATTTTTTTGAAAAATAAATTAATGTATATACATAATGTATTATTATACATAGGTATTAATACCTGGGTATTTTTTCTTTTTCTTTTTATTAGTTTATTTTTGTGCAATATCCCTCTTTTATATTTTATTTATTTACATCATAAAATTTGGGATATAAAATAATTTTTATTTTCTATTTATTATTTATTTACAAAGGAAAATAAATAAACCCTTTATTCTTATATACATGGTATATATACACTGAAGAGAGAGAATTTATTTTCTTTTTGTTTTTTATTTAATTTTTCTGATTTTTATTTTATTTTTATAAATATATATAAATTAATAAAAACCCATTTTTATTTATATTTTATTGTAATAAAATAAAATATAATATATACATGAAGGAGTATGTACATGGTGAATGGCCCCCTCTCTCTCTACTTGGTTTCTTTTGCGGTCAGGCTAATGCTTGGCCCTCCTTTGAGTTCGGGTCACTCGATATTTATTCTAAATATCTCCTTTTTATTTATTTCTTTATTCTTTTATTTTTACACAAAACATGCTAATTATTGATATTTACACAATTCATGCATTTTGATAATTTATTCTATTTACAAGCATATACATGGTGTTTTGCAAAGTTTTGTAGCTAAAATAAAAGAATAAAGAGTGATGAATGAGGATTCATCACTCCTCCATGAGACGAGAGAGTTTCTAACATATACAGCAAATCCAGTGGTGGACTTCCTATCCTTAGGACATCCTGCATAGTCTGCATCTACACATGTTGAGATAGCAATCTCCTTGTCTTTCTTGAATTATAGACCTGCACCTGGAGATGATTTGAGGTACCTGAGTATCATATGTATAGCATCCATATATACCTGACGTGATTTCTCCATGAACTGACTCACCCGACTAACAACAAAAGAAATATCAGGTCTGGTAATGGTAACATAAAGAAGCTTTCCTACCAGTTCTCTGTATCTTCTCCTATCCACCTCATCAGTATCATCATCATATAATTTCATGCTTGGATCCATAGGTATAGTGGTTGGTCGGCATCCAAACATTTTTGTTTCACTTAGCAAGTCAACGACATATTTCCTTTGGGTCATCACAAGTCCATCTGAATTTCTGGCGAACTCCAGTCCCAGAAAATATCTGAGTACTCCAAGATCCTTAGTGACAAATTCATGACCCCGCCTTGCTTTCACCCTCTGAATTCCTTGTACATCGCACTTGTAATCATGATATCATCTACATACACCATATTTGCAATCATACCTTTGGATGTTTTCTGTATAAAAGGGAATGATCTGCATTAGAACGTTTATATCCCTGTCTTTCAAACAAGTCTGAAAGTTTCTGGAACCAAGCTCTAGGGCTCTGCTTAAGGCCATAGATAGCCTTATGAAGTCTACACACCTTGGAATACTCCCCCTCAATAGCAAAACCAGGTGACTGTTGCATGTAGACTTCCTCCTGCAAATCACGATATAGAAATGCATTCTTATCATCCAACTGAAACAATGGCCAATCTCGTATAACCGCAACAGAGAGAAGGATCTGTAAGGTGGAATGACGAGCAACAGACGAGAATGTGTCAAGATAGTCCACCCCATACGTCTGTATAAACCCACGGGTAATTAGGCGTGCCTTATATCTTTCAATACTCCCATCCGCATTTTGCTTCACTGTGAACACCCACTTACAGTTCACTGTAGACACACCGGTAGGTGCAGGGACAAGGCTCCAGGTACCTCTGAACTGAAGAGCAACCATCTCTTCTTCCATAGCTAAGCGCCATCTACTGTCCTTGAATGCATCTTGGTAATTTCGTGGAATGTCCACGGCACATAGTGCAATAGCAAAACTCCTGAATGCACCAGATAGATGATCAAACGAAACCGTGGATGCTATAGGATATGACACGCAGCTACGTTTCTGTTTCTGAAGCGCAATAGGTAGACCCAAATCACTGGCATCCTCGTATATCCTCTGTAACACAGCCTGCTCAGGTATTAGATCTATCATTAGAAATTATATTCTCAGAACATACCTCATGCGAGCTAGATGATGAGCGGTGACCATGAGCAGAAGCAGGCCGTCGTGTATAGTGGAGTGGCAATGGTGGAACATGAACCGTAACATGAGGTGCAGGTGATGTAAAAAGTGGTGGTGGTGCAGATGTAGGTGGGGGTGGTGGTGGCATGTGTATGGCTTCATCAGTGTTAAATGATACCAATTGATCACTTGTAGGAGAGGGTACATAACATACTCAAAAAATGTGACATCAGCACTAACAAAATATTTCTTGCGCAGCGGATCATAACACATGTAGCCTTTTTATGTCTTGGAGTACCCGACGAAAACACACTTGACAGCTCTAGGAAAGAGCTTGTCAATGCCTGAAGACAACTGGTGGACAAAGGCAACCGAGCCAAACACTCGTGGGATAAGTGAGAACAATTCCTTTTTAGGGAAAACCAAAGAGAAAGAAATCTTCTCACCTAAGACAGACGACGGCATGCGATTAATGAGATAACATGCCGTTAGCCCAGAAAGAATGAGAAGCACGACTCTGTATGAGAAGCATCCTGATGACATCAAGCAAATGACGATGTTTCCTTTCTGCAACTCCATTTTGTTGGTAAGTATAGGCACATGATGTTTGGTGGATAATTCCTTAGGTAGAAAAATAATTTGAGAGAGTATGAGTACAAAATTCCAAGGCATTATTACTTCTCACAATTTTCACAAACGCAGAAAAGACATTACGAACTTCATTCATGAAATTTATGATAATATTCCCAGCTTCATATTTATTCTTTAATAAGAAGACTCAAGACAGACGAGAGAAATCATCAACAATGACAATATAAAACATGTGTCCCTGATGATCAGGAACACGACTAGGACCCCAAATGTCAACATGAAACAACTAAAAATTGGAGCTACTGCTTTCCCATCTGACAAGCCTCACATTAAAGTGGTAAAACACGACAAGCCTCACATTGAAGTGGTAAAAATTGGAGCGACTGGGAAAGGTAGACCGATGATGTTTTCCCATATGACAAGCCTCACATTGAAGTGATGTGTGAGGTGAAACCTGGGGTAAAACACGACACAGTTTCTGAAGCGGTAGATGATCGAAGTGCAGGTGCCACATGAATGGAGAGACAAGTCCAGTAGGAAAAGAGGAGATTCCGGCATATGGAGTCCGAACGAGGCGATACAGTCCACCCTACTCATGGCCACACCCAATCATGTTGCTCGTAAGGATGCCCTGAAAAATGAGAGAAGATGGATCAAAAATTGCTCAACAATTTAAATCCTTCGTAATCTGGCTAATGGACAAAAAATTCATAGAAAAATCAGGTGCATGCAACACATTCTTGACATGCATAGATGGTGTTAGGCTAATCTCCCCCTGACCAGTAATCGGGGAGTGCGTCCCATTAGCAATAACTACAGTGCGTCCTGGAGGAACCTGTTGATAGGATGTAAGTAGACCTCTATCACGACACAGATGATGTGTGGCACCAGAGTCCATAATCCACTCTAAAGTATCAGATCCACTACTTCTAGTGAATGCATAAATACTACTGAGGTACTGGTGGATGCAAAAGCAGCAACATCGAAATGACTCTCAGAGACTGGCGATGATGTAACATGACTAGATGGAGGGATAATACCCATCAAACGAGCAACGAGATCATCAAATCGTTGATCCAAAGAAGAAGCAGATGGAGATTCAATCTGTTCAACTACTCGTGCAGAAGCAGGAAATCCATGTTTGGAATAGCATGTGTCCCTGGTATGTCCGGAACGATGACAGAAAGTGCATGGTTGGCGAACATGACTCCCTCTGCCTCGAGGTCCACGACCACGAAACTGATGACCCCCGCGACCTCGACATGTTGCCATACCTGAGGTAGTCTGATTGGCAGTAGATGAAGGAACAGTAATACGACTCAGTCTGTGAAAGGCTTCCTCCATAGGAGGAATAATGGAATCTGCTAAGATCTGGGAACGCGATGCCTCGTACTCTGGATCAAGGGCCGCCGGGAATACACCAACCATAGTGGCATTCCTGTAGGTCTTCTGCGACCCAGGAGTAGATGTCAGAGGCATGAAGCTATAAAGCTTCTCGAACATTCCATGTAAAGACGTGTATAATGAGTGTAGAGGCCGTCCATTCTGCTTGATTGTAAAGATATCATGCTGAAGTTGCAGAATCTTCGTCTCATTCTTTACATGTGAGTAGGTAGTAGCCAGAATATCTCACATTACTTTTGCAATGGGCTGATGGAGAATATCATTTGCAATCTCAATTGCTAACGTTTTTGATAGCCAAACCTTGACATATGCATCATCCGCCTCCCATGAGCTGCATCATTCTCAACAAGCTCTTCCTCAGTAAGAATGTGTTTCTTACCTGATGACTTCATCATACTCATGAACTGCATTGCCCACGGTTCATAATTCAACCTATCCATCTTCACAATAGGCGCAGGACCTCTGAAGGCGTATGTGGATGGAATATCGACCTTGCTTTCTAACATGATGATAATAGAAGACTAAGGTTGTAGACTGGAAATATGGATGTCTACACTGACATTTACGGGTTCAGTTGCATGTGTAGATTCAAGAAACCAAACCCATAAGGAGGAAGGATCGATGAGAACCTATGTAATGGCCCTGGCATGAGAGGGGCCTAGGCGGTGACGGTCTAGGCAATACGAAGAGGCCCGCGAAGAGGATGCACGTGCAGAGGGCCTAAGCAGTGATGGCGTGAAGAGGAGACACGTACATGCAGAGGAGGCGACACACGGAAGGATGGGTGGTGCGATGTGCGAAGGGGTGCGACGCGCGCGATGCCCGGAGGGGGCAACGCGCGGAGGAGGCGACGCACAGAAGGGGGCGACGTGCGGATGAAACTTGCGGTGGGAAGAGGGTTAGGGTACAAGAGCTCCGATCTAGGACCGTTGCTCTGATACCATGGTGGAAAATCAAAAGAGTTCTTTATTCCATAAACCCTATGCTCTCTTATATAGGAGAGGAGCCTATGGATAAATTACATGAGGAGTCCATAAGGATATAGAAAATATAAAACAATACAAATAACATAAATTATATCTCTACATACACTACATTCCTCACTCCATTTTTTATGTATTTCTTAGATTGTATTCTCCATATACATATGCCATAAAACTCCATATTCATTGCATAAAACAAGTCTATATTCATTATATAAAGGGGTTGATGGGACTGCCCCCTAGGGGTAGCCAACATGGCTGCCCCTACCCCATTTTTCGTAATTTTTTTATTTTTTTTGAAAAAATATCACCATGTATATTCATCCCTGTATCCCATCTATGTCATTCAAATTTCATCAGAAAAAGAGACTCATACGGCCTCCATCCAGACAGGGTCGGTTTAAAAAATCCTACGACCGTTAAAAAAATGACGTCTAGATAGAGACCGTAGGAGTCTCTGTTTCTTACGGGGCAGCCATGTTGGCTACCCCTAGGGGCAGTCCCATTTTTCCCTTATATAAAATAAAATAAATGCAATCAGAGATAATTTAACAACATTTTCTAGCACAATGAAGTCTGACAAACATGGGCGTAGCCTTGCAGCCATTTAGACATTGTGCATTTGCTTGAGCTTTCTCATTTTAAACATCTTCTCAAACAAATTATGACAAAGATTGAGTGAGATACATGATGAGTCCGAAAGTGACTGGGTGAGATTCATTCCCTTTCAATCTGACACTATGCACATATCATACATTGAAGTTAGTAAACAACTTGTAACAGAATTTAATCCAACTCCAAGGCTTGATTAACAAGATAACTCCTCATAGCCCCATCCAAATGCACAACAAACAACTCGGTGTTGTACTGCACCACGTAAGACATGCAGCATTGTAGGCATTCAAAATCTGATATGTGCACATTGGCCGGGGATACCTGGAAAAACTTAACCAGCCAACTCCAACAAAGCATTGAAATTGATCAGAATTAATGAAGCTGGCAGCTTTACTATTGATGGCTGATAGCATCTTCAAAGAACTGCTGAGGTATTGAAGGAGGACAGTACTTCTTCGCCACAAACTTGTACTGGTTAAAGAAAATGGCAACAATAATTAGTATATACTTTGCATATGAAATAATAGTCGAATGGTGGTGGGCACAAATAACCTTATGCTGGCTGTACTTCTCCCTTATTGCGGGTAATGTGTTGTTGGGGTTATTGCATAAGAGATGGTGTAGTGCTCTAATACATTCATGCAAGTCTGAAGGCTTGTATGATGTGTAGTGACCTAATGTGGCATTCTGCATATCACCGCAATGTTAAATCTTTAACCATAGGCCAGTTATCAATTTAATCAAACAAAAAACAAAGACCAAAAAAGATATGCATACCCAGGGTCTGATCGACGGTTGCAAAATGAATTTTGCAAGAAAAACAGCTGAGGCAGCAGTTATTGAAGCTGGATAATGAAGAAAACTGTACTCAAGAAGTGTTAACTCAGCGATGTAACTGGTAAGGAACTCAAGCTGCAAAGATGGAGTCTGTGAAAACAAAAGACACAAGGATCATGCCATGAACAAACAAAAAATTGGTAGATGTGTGTGCACGTATAAAGCTTACATACCTCATCAGGTTGTTGCGCAACACGTACAAATCTCCTTTATACGACGAAAAATGATGACTAATTAGTCCAGTGCACTAGGAATTTACTAAGTTTAATTGAAATAGTAGAATCTCTTACAAAAGTATACCTGAGGAAACACTTTATTGTAGGTGCAGTCATTTCGAACTTGAGGTACTTCAGAACAGAAGCTTCCATTTGCAGCACCTGCAAGAGTTATCTTAATTACAAGGCACGGGGACATAGTAACAAGATGAAATCAATTTTTTCACAAGGAAAATAACTTTCACCTCATCTCTGAAATAAGTATTATCTGTAATGTAACAGAACTCTTCCACTTGCGGTGCACATATCTCTTCATATTTCCTGAATATCAGTCATTTAACGTTATTTAAGGGGTTGGAAAGTTAAACAACTGCCCACAGCTCAATTAATACACCTTTAAAAACTTATATAATTTAAAACTACTAATGATGGCAGTCCAAATAGCTGGAATTGGGCTTAGAAAATAGGAACGCAAAGGAAGTAGATACCCAATCAGTACTTGCATCTTTCCTCTTGTTGATTTTCTGTGTTGTCTGGTTAGTTTAATCATGCGGTATGCGTATGCATTCGGACTGGTCACCGAATACTGATTAAGCGGTATGCGGGGGCATATGCAGGGTATATGTGGTTCTACGCGGTTTTCTAATTTTTAATTTAAAAATAAATAAATATCTATGAAGAACATTACCACTGAATTTATGTATTTATGTAGAGTTAAAGAAGGTCTAAGAAAAACGGTCGATGTTAAATGGGTGTGTATATATGCTTGTAATTGCCTCATACTTAATCACAAAAAAACATTTACCATAAAAACTTCACACATTATATGATTCGTAATAACAAAACTTCAATATACATGCATGCACTACATGAGCAAAACCTCAATCGACATATATAAAAAATATTCGACGATACATTGCATATACTCGTGAAATCAATGCATGAGAAAAACATAAATATTGCATATACATAATAGTATAATGCATTGCAATTGTATAGAAATGCATGTCATATTCTTACCACTGAATGAAGGAAGAGGCGGAGTTACGGAATTAAGGACCTGAATGAGAAGATTGAAAAGTTGGAGCTGATGAAGCATTATGCGGGACATATGCGGGGCATATGCGGGTTGTATATGCGGAGAGGGCGCTTATTGCACTGATTCATGTAATCGGTGTGGTCTGCATGCCGCACGGGCATATGCGGCCGCATATGCGGCCCGTGTGGCCGATTTAGTGAACACTGGGAAGGACGCATTTCAATGGCTCTATTTGGATTGGGATAATCCTAAAAAGAGGCTAAGTCTTTGTTAACCCTAGAAATAACTCACTAAATAGGGATGAATTAACTATCAATTTACTTCATCTTCACTAACTCCTCCATTTTATTATATTCCTTGAATCCTTTCAATATCAATCGCTTTCAACGCAATAAAACTACTAGACTTATCTCACCAATTATTCAATCATTTTCAGATAATTTACTATCAATCAAATGTCACATCAATGTTTGTAACTTTGTATCAACCAAACTCCACCAATCTAATCCAAGCAGATTAACTATCGGAACAACTGATTAGTTAGTCAAAGCCTCAATCCAAAAAGAGCAACACTATGTACACAACTCATCCCCTTTTTTTCTCATTTTGGTAGAAAAGTGAAAACAACCCCAACGAACTGGGAGAGGGAGGGTCTCCTCTCACACAGATTTTTCCCTTCCATTGAGAAAATTTTGTACGCAACCTTTGTGTTTTTTTGGTGGGCTATTTTTCTTTGATTTGTACACCCATGTGTGCTCATGGTGAATTTTTTTCTTCTATTACAACATATCACAAATTTTAGATTCCCATTGATGGAAACTCAATGAATAAACAATTCAAAAAAATATAATTAATATTCTAACTAGTCGTTAGTAACTCTTACGATGCAATCAACATGCAAGCAACTCCAAGCAGTTGCAGCCTTTGCCGAGTCACTTCATTGCCAGAAAGATAACGATCTATATAGTTCACGGTGAGGTATAAAGTATCAGGCACGAGTCTATATTCCTCTGCCACCTGCCCACAAAAAGAGAGATAAATTCCTGAATTTTGGTAAGATCTTATGTTTCAGGAGCTCTAATTAAAGGAAAACTCACTTCCACAAGCCAATCTATGAGAATTGCCCTCATGCTGGAATTAATGTCCTTTTGGACGACCTCCATAAAATCAGCAGATGGTCGCTTCTTGGTCTGTAGATAAATGAAATTTATGAGCAAATTCAACAGCTAGCACAGAAATGATAGATCCTACGAGTGCAAGAAGCAGTAACAAATTCCTGCCAGGAAGAAAGCGTACCTCAGCTGTTCTTAAATGTTTGTAGACATCAAAAGCAAGAGTTGCACAAAACTGTGGATCCTGGTGGTTGGTATCAACATTGATAATGTTATCAAGTGCCTGCATTCCACTAAGAACCTCCCTCTTCCATGTAAATCCTGTCTCAAGAAAATGTACCAAGAAATCAGGAAACCCGAGCAGGAAAGAAATACAAGGAAGCCTCAATTCGGTAAATATGCATCTAAAAAAGGGTAGATTTTTAGAATGCTAATGAACACAATTTGTAAAAGCTTTATCTCAGTTCCAAGCAGACAATGTGGAATTTTCCAATTGGAACACTATCACTCTAAAGAACCAAATATGCATCAAGATATTTTCTGGTTCAGGTATTCAGTTAAACTTACAGCCAATAACATTCACGTCATGAGGTTAAATACAGTACAAAGCACTCAGCAAAATAGTTAAGGGTGGACCAGAAAAGTGTAAAAAATGCAAGTAAACTCAGAATGGATACTTTTATTTCCGAATTCACTGTAAAGTACATGTTTTCATCCATTGCGATAAATAAATTAGTTTTTCAATGTAAAATTCAATCAATTACCTAATATGTCAAATATGTCAAGTTGCCATCCTGTATGTAACAAAAGATATCTATGTTTTGCTTCCTTCAGAATCAGTTTAAAAAGATATATATTTTAATAGTTATGCCTCTTAAAGACACGCACTCATCCTAGTAATATACGCTGCTCCTTTAAATTGCGGGAGATAACCTCAGTATGCCACTAGTCATGGACATAAAAATGATAAATATGTTCTTCAAATAGAATTCTAAGGGGGCAAAGCGGAGTCACGTTTCTATTATGCTGCTCCTTTAATATACGCTGCTCCTTTAAATTTGGAAGGGGCAGCAGCGTGTGTAACTATAGTAAATTAAAAACCTTGAGGGGGTATTTTTATCATTAATAAATATGTTCTTCAAATAGAATTCTAAGGGGGCAAAGCGGAGTCACGTTTCTATTATGCAAACAAAAATGAGGTACTCGGTTGAAACATTTTAGACATCAGGTAGCCGATTAAGTTTTACCTGATCTCTGAAACTTTTTGTAATTTTCTCTTTTTTCTAAACTACGCGCTCTTCACAATAGCGTTCCAATTATATGCAAATTCTGATTTATAAGCTATTTTTCTCTTTTGAACAGTTGTCAAGCATCGTGAATTCTTTTCTAGGGAAACTAAGTCATAAACTAGACAGACATAATGAAAGTATACCTGGAATATCTTCACCAGAATGCTCACATATCCTAAGATTGTCACAAGCTCTCCTTTCCAATGAAGCCATCACAGAAGAATCTGCATTATCTAAATATTCAATATTTGGACTCTTCATAGAATCACAAGTTGACATGGACATGGTTTCATCCATAGAAACTGATCCTCCAGCAGATCTGCTAGGAGAAAGCGTGCTGCTGCAAGGGGCAATTTTCCCAATGACACTTGCAATTGATTCATCACTTGCAATTATTGGGACATCAGCCTTTTGAATAACCACTGATTTTGGCTTCACGGAGGATGAAGTAACCAAAGAACTCCGGCGTGAACTTGCATCTTGAGCCCGAGAAACAGTCCCTCTTGTCACTAAGGTCTTTGAAGTAGAGCGTGTCTGTTATTTGGATATAAGCAACAGTGTCAGCGAGCAAATCTAGATGGACAGCCATATTTTCAAAATAAAAGAACCGTTGCTGGAGAAAGCCTCAAGTGGACCTAATAAAATAATTCATTTGGCATTTGACGATAACAACAAAGAGTGGCCCCACATCCTCATGAGAAGCGTGCAATACAGAATTGGAACATACGGAAATATAAGGGGAAAGGCTGTCTTGTAACCAAACAAGCTCAGCGACAACATTACAGGACAAGAGAACATTTATGGTACACGATTCAAAACTCCAGATTTAAATTCAAAAAAATGGATTTTCCTCGTTCTGTATGCAGCGATCAAGTACAATAATGTCAGACACCGCAAAAAAATGTGAGGAAAAAAATGGAGTCCGAAAAAAAATTCCACGTTTGAATATGTTTTCTAGCATTTCAAATCTACCTTTTCTTGGGCATTCCATAATTCTATTGAATATGTTTTCCAGCATTTCAAACCTACCTTTTCTTGGGTATTCCATAACTCTATACTGACAAAGATATCTTTATCTGCGTAAGTTAATCAAAAAGAGCACCAATCGCTTTATTCAAATATTCAAATCAGAAACAAAGGTTATAGAGATACCAAATATCCACAGAACCCCAGAATCGACATAATGTCACTGCCATAATGCCACATATATGAATGTGGAAATCTTTAAAACAAACATCAAAGACTGTTTTCTTTAAAATGAATTTCGAATCTCTTACAAAACAAAAACGACCTAAATCATGAAAACAAACGCGACTCACTTTTTCAAAACATTCCAACGCAAAAGAATGAGCTCACAGTCACTTCACGTTCTCAGGGATTCCAACTCGAAAATACAAAAAAAAAACGAAGAAAGACAAAGTCTTTACAAGACCAATAGCACCAAAACAAAAGAAAATGAGAAAAAAGGAAGTCCCATAAATTGCAAGATCATCAAATGATGTAAGTATAAAAGGTACCCACTTGTGGCCCCTTGGCGATATTCGCCGGAGCTGCGCCACTACCGGCAGCCCCCTGGTTTGTGAGGTTTCCGAGGGCTACGCGCTTCTTCGGCGCTGCCACTGGCTTAACCCCCTGCTCCGACGCCGCTGCTGGCCTCTTTACCAGCGCACCCGAAGACGAAGTCGAACGCCTCGGTGCACTCGCCATTTCCGAATATCAAAACGAACCCCCCAAAAAAAAGGAATCACGCAACCGAAAGCCGCGAATCGATCCAGAGATCGGGTCAAGAATCACGTAAGGTGGCTGGATCGACAGGCTAGGGTTTTGGAGGGTGTGCGATTTTGGCTCCTCAAATCAAAGAGGAGAGGGAGCGGAGGGAAGGGGGTTATCAAGGCGAGAGACGAGTGGGAAGGAGAGGGATATTTTGCGAATATCGGCTTCTAGTTTTGGCTTACTAGCTGGAAGATCCTTTTGCGAGGGAAGGGGGTGCGTTTGAACGGGAGCGGATCCTCGCTCTCGGGTGGCGTGGAGATCCGGCTGGGGGGCGAGGTGAGTTTAAGGGGATTTCTTAATAATAATAATTATTATTATTATTTAAGTGGTGATTTGGTGAAATGACATTTCCAATTTCAAAATTAGCTAGGAGACATCTAGATTTCATACTTTGAGAAAGAAACACGTGGTTGTATCTCAGATGTTCGTTCAATATTTACTAGAGCATTTGCCAGCGCTTCATGGTGGGTTGAAAGAAATACATTTGTTTGTAATATTTTTAAAATTATAAAAATTAATCAAGATATCATATTTCATCATTTTTATGAAATATATAAGTAAATATAATATCTTTGGAAAATTCCTATTGATATCTTTAGACATCAATTTGCATAGAACAATTATCATATTTACTATAAAATAACCCATTTACATTTATCATAAAACTATATTTTTTAAAAGATGTATATGCAAGAATTACTAAATAAGACTTTTGATAACAAATTAAAATTATTCAGCTTCATTATAAGCATGTAGTTTATTTCAATTATAAACCACACGAACAACTAACATATATTGAATATTATAAATTTTATATATTTTTCAAAAAAAGATTACATAAAATAGAGTGTAAGTTAAAAAAGTTTAAAATATTCATTAATTATTTTTTTATATTTGAAATTATTTTTATGTACGTTGCTATTTGTACCCCAATTATATCAATCTATGATCATCGATTGTTAAAATATACATAAGAATCTATAAGAATTTATAATATACGATAAATAATATGTAGAAATATAGATATGAGATTCATTCAATTGATGAATATAAATAAAATGGAATTTAATATCTATATGTCTGTCAAATATGTGTACATATGTTATATTTTAAAATTACTTATTATTTATAATTTACATTATCCTCAAAATACATTATTATCATATTACTAAATATATAAAATTATATCACTTTCCCTTTTTATTATTTTAAAAATATAAATTATTTGTATTATATAATATGTATATACTTATTCAAAATTTATTTCTAATCGTGAATTAACAAGTTGTTATAAAGAATATTATTCATGCGATGGAATATTTAAAATTAATTTGTTCTGTAGGATTCAGTTAATATAAACAATCTACTACTTAAAATTTATTACATATGAATGATGTCAAGAGTAGTTTGAAAAAATACAACTATGTTACATGTCAAGAGTAGTTTTGAAAAATTACGATTATTTTTTTCTAAAGTAGTAGATTTAAAAGGAAAACAAAACTTTTAAAAAAAATCATATAATTTATATTTCAAAATTTATAGAAGGATAAAATAATACATGCTTTTGTACTTATTTAATTAATATTAATATATTTCTAAATTTAGAAAGAGAAAATGGGAAACATAAATGTGAATTGATGGGAAAAATTATTTTTCAAAGTAGTACGTTTTAAAGGAAAATAGAAGATTTAAAAATAATTTCCTAATATATATTTTAAATTTTATAAAGGATATAAATAATATATACTTTTATCTTTATTTAATTAATATTAATATACTTTAGAAAGAGAAAACGAAAGACATAAAATGTGAATTGATGGAGAGAGAGAGCGAAAGGGAGAGAGGGAGAGAATATGAAGAGAGTGAGTGAGTGGGGAGAGAGAGAATATGAAGAGAGAGGGAGATGGAGAGAAATCGAATGTGAAAAGAGAGGGAGAGAGGTAGGGATATATCATTTGCGAGAGAAAAAAGAGAAATGGGGAGGAGAGAGGGAGAGGGAGAGAGTAAGTGAAGAGAGAGAAAGAGGGAGAGATCAGAGGAAAAAAGAGAGAAATCCTGGTGGAGAGTTATCAGAGAGAAAAAAGGGAGAGAGATATAGAGTGGAGAGAGTTATTAGAGAGAGAAGGAAGAGAGAGATCGGGTGGAGTGAGTGGGGATTGGGGAGTGAGTGGAAAGGGATGTAAAAGAAGAGAGGACTGACACGTGCCATGAAGAGGGGAGAAGTTGAGAAAATTGGCTATTAGTTAGGGTTATAGATTTCTTGGAATGACATTTTAAGTGTTGGTTTTAGTTATATGAGGTGATTGGTATTGAGCCCAAGAAACACGTTGATAGAATCAAAACTTAAGATGTTTGTGTTTGCCAATAAAATGTGAAACAATATCTCCTGCATCCATCAACTATGACTTATCTTCTCTGCCCCACATAAATCTCTCATTTTCTTAATCTATCAAAATTCGAAAATGTCTCTATATGTCAACACTTTTTTTCATAAAAAAACACTAGTGTTGAGCCGGTGCATTGCACGAGAATGTATATGTCTATATTTAATTGGTTTTTTATCAGTTGTATCCCTCTGAGATATTCCAATATCAGTCATGTCTCTCCCTCTTTAGGAATATCAGTTGTGCCCTTAACTTCTTGATATTCTATCACTTATGCACCTCGAGTTAGTTGTCGTCCATCCCCAATGCAAACGGAGGTTAACTTTAAGGATACGTTAGGAATTAAATTTAAAAATTTAAGCTGGAAAGCCAATCCTCTCCCTCCCCCTCTCTTCATCATCCCCAAACCTCCTACTCCTCCTCAAGAACCTCCCCCCCCCCCCCTCCTCCCACCCTGACGCCTCCCCCTCCGCCCTGAGATCCTCCTCTGCCCCTACACCTCCCCTCCGCTCCCACACCTTCTTCTCCACCCATAGCTTCTCCAGCCGCCTTGCACCTCCACCTCCGCCCCTGGCTCCTCCCATCACCCTCGCACCACCCCTCTGCCCCTCCATTTCCACCCCGCACCTCCCTCTCGACCCCCAACACCTCTTCGTCGCCTCCGCTCCTCCCCTCCGCCTCCAACACCTCTGTTCCGCCCCCGCACCTCCCCTTCACACCCACTCCTCCCCTCTGCCCCCATCACCTTCGTTCCACCCCCGCACCTCTCTCTCCCTACCCCCAGCACTTCCCTCTCTACCCATCACCTCCCTTTTGACCCCCAGTACCTCTCCTTCGCACCCGCTCCTCCCCTCTGCCTCCAGTACATCCGTTTTGTCCCCACACCTCCCCTCTGCCAAGCTCTCCGACCTTGGTTATGCCAGGCTCATCGATTGTGCCTACCAACCCATCAACGACACACCGCTATTCATCTCGCCGGAGGCGGCGAGGTGTGAAAGAATGGGGGACACGTACAGTGTGATGGATCATATGTGTTCCTCAAAACCTTCTCCAGCCACGCGTATGAGGTTCTTCTTGACTGCAACTTCGAATTTCCCTTGGCCATCCTCATACTGGAAAGTGATGCGGAAAGAGGTGTCGCTGACGCCATAATGCGTGCAGAAGGAGTGGGCGTCATGATGCGTGAGGATGGAAAGGAGAGGGGAGGAGCAGGTTGTGGGCTAAAAACCTTCGGTATTTGTTTAGTTAACATATACTTCTTATTAATTTGGGAGAAGGTGTAGTTAAGAGAGAGAAATTATGAAAAGAAATGAAAGACACATGGAGGAAGAAGATGATAAAGAGGTCTGGACAACTATGCCCCTCTTAACTTGACCATGGTTTGAAAATCGATGGTCAAGTTCAACTCGTTGACGATTAAACTAACGGAGGGGCACAAGTGATAGCTTGACAAGAAGTCGGGGGCATAATTGATTATCCAAAAAAGGGAGGGGCATAATTGATATTAGAATATCTTAGAGGAGAACAACTGATAAAAATCCTATTTAGAAATAAAATAATAAAAAATAACATAAACACATAAAAACAAGCAAGCAGTTGAACTTAGGATCGAGTGTGTTAGGTCCTCGCCAAGTGAGCGAATTACCTCCTTGAGTTTAACCATGGAGCTTGTCCATGTTAAACAAACATCCATTCTCTATCTCTTATCAGATATTTCCACCATACTACACATCACATTAATTCCTTGGAATTGATTCTTAGTGGAAAACATCTCTTTAGGTGGCTTCGAGGCTTGTCAGACTATGCTCTTCTCTTTCTTTATCTTTGGTTTAGCTTTTAATTGTTTGTTGTTTCTCCATTTAATAAGATAAGTGATGTTGAGTTTATTCCATATTTCATAAGCGATCTTGCATGCTGAAATTCCGTTGAAATTTTCCTTGGTGATAGTATATAAGATACGTTCATGGCCTTTGAGTTGAAAGTTGACTTCTTCTTGTCGACTTTGGAGAGAGGAGCTTCTATAGTAGGCACACTTATACTATATTTGGTTTTGATCGCATTCTAATAGATAGATTCTAGAAATATTTACATTCGAACCTTCCATCGGTTATAGTTGGTCCTGTCAAAGTGTGGATGCATGATTGTGGTCTGGCTTTCAATGGAGTTGTTGGTTCTTGTCATTATTTCCATGTGTGCTATAAAGGTTTTACTTTATTGTACCGAAACATGTTCTGATACCACTTTTGAGTTTCCAAGGATCACAGTATTGGTAAAGGGGAAATGCATAGTAGTATCGATGGCATAATAAATCTTTTTGTGAAAAATAACTTAGTAACAAAACAAACCAACCAACAAGAAATCACACTACATAGGTTTTTAGAATGGAACTATACAAATAAAAATCAGGACCGAACTCCTCTCAACTTAGGATTTTTGATTAGCCAAGCCAACTAACTGCTTTACCATTTCGAAATATTTACGTGGATATCTCACCCATTTACAAAAGTTTCAAGCTTTACAACTCTAGATCAAAACAAGAAAATTATTATCACATATCCGACTTTGCGGTAAAGTAAAAATTGGTCGAAATCCTATTGTTCGTTGACTTCCAAGGATTGGTCTGGTTCAAAGGATCCAAGATTAATCTGCAAACTTCCGGATCTAACACCAACATCTCAGCAAAAAGTGTAATGAAAAGCAGTATAATAATAATATCTTGATAATTTCAGTAATAGAGATATCTGGACACATGTAAATAAGATAAAATATCATAATGAATAATACTGTCAAATTTTTTTGCATGCCAAAATAGTTTCTAACTACTTGTAGAAGAACTAGAAGACCGTAAGCGAGGCGACAAACGTTGCTAACATATAGTCTTCTTAGAAAAAGCTATTTGGTTTACTTTCTCTGAGAAGAGCAAGCAACTTTAAAGAAGTAGACAGAAAGAGAGAAAAAGCTCATAGAAAATTTTCTTTGTTGTGGAGAGCGTATGAGAGCTTGTGTATCTTCCAACCTTGGGTATATGGTCCCTTATATAGAGATCCAAGAGAATGTGACAATTGGAAGCATATCCGACAGGAAATTGTCAAGATTTTATTCACTTGATCAACCGGGAATCTTAAGTTGATCGATCAAGTTGCTTTTTTATCGATCGGAAAGAGCCTTTTGGTAGTCGTTGAACTTTGAATTTGAAAGTTGATCATTTGAGTTGGTTGAGAAACAGATCGAGATCCATTGATCATCTGAGTTGGTCGATCAACAGGCTTACATCGTTGATCAAGCTACAAAGATGATCTATCAGTTCTGTTTTCTTTAGCAGTTCTTGATTTGGCAAGTTTTCAGCATTCAATATTACAATCAAAACATTACAATAATAATAATTCAACTTGATGCAACAAGTAATACACGTCTTTGAAGATCCACAATATGTGTTGTTGAATTAACATGCATTACTTTAAGTTAAACAAATAGACAAACGACTGACTTGCAATATGTGCGTGTCATCTTTAATATCAATAAGAGAAATAAGAGAGTAAGAAACGTATAACTAACTGATGAATCCACATTTCATCATCTTTATTCTATCATTTTGGCATCAAAAACCCTAGCAAATGCATGTAAATAAGCATTAAATCCATCATCTTAGCATTCATGCACGTGCATCCAAATAGTGTATAAAATACTGTATTTAGAGCCAACATTATAGAATAAATAAAAGAAAAGAAAAATAATAAAATATTGTAAATATTTTATGACCCGAAACCCCGAGATCTAGGCATCTTGATGAATAGGTCGACAAGGAATAAAGTAGGGAGAGATAAGGGCTAAATACAATACATATTTCATTCATTCTTTATTCATTTTGGGACTTATTTTTTGTTCCACTTTTTATGCATCAATAAATAAACTCTGTACATGAAAGTTGTAGATAATTAAATAAAGAAAAATACAAAATTGATTTCATTCAAAAATAATACACAGATAAAAAGTTACAGTCTGAATAAGATTCCAGAACTCCAACTTCCCAGACCTATATCTTGCAAATAAAAACTCGAAATGTATCACTCACCTTTAATTATATAGCATAAAATAATCTATTTAATGGAGGTGGTTTCATATTTTTCGGAGTTACGGTTTGAAAGTTGAGTTTTGGACCCTTGTAGTATACTTGTACAGATTAAAATATTCAATTTATTATTTATTCGTTATTTTTGTATTCTTATATTTTAATGTTGTAAATATTATTTATACAATAATTGTGCATTAAAACCAGAATAAAAACATAAAAGAAATACAAAATAAAATACTTGTAATTATAACACATAGGTATAAGACCTAGGTACATTACCTACATAATACATACTTATATTTTATTAAGTATATTAAATACATCAGAAAAATAAAATAAAAATATATTATGTGTATAAAAGTGTTTTATAATTTTATAAAATAAGAAACAAAATTAAATAAAGTAAAATTCCAAAATAAAAATAAAAGAATAAAATATATAGATATTATACCTATATAGGCTATAAAAGTAAACTTATAAAAATATACTTCATAAAAATAATTAAAATTCAGAATAAAATACTACTTAAAATACTAAATATTTTTTATTTAATAACCTAAATTTAATTCGACATGTTTCTATTTTTAATTGAATTAACAAAACATTTTTTGCAGGTTTTTCCTGGTTGGTCCACGTGGACCAACCAGGTGGGTCTGACAGTTGACCATGGTCAACTGTCTGACCCCCCTGTTCTTGTCAGTTTGTTGGGTTTTTCGCCCACTTTGCGGATTTATCGAGGCTACGTCTTTCATCCATTGAGGTCGATTTCTTCTGCAAAGTTCTTCCCCTATCATCCATCTTGCACGCCCATCGGTATTCTCGGGGATTGGACCACTGACGCGCCTCGTGCACCTCGATCTTGTAGCCCTATCGACCACCATTCAAAATTGACCCCCATCCGTCCTCCCCCTCTTTGAACCGGTTTCGAGAGCCAAAACCTTCGAGGAGCGTGTAGAGAGGGAGCTCCGGTGACAGGGGAGAGCCCCACACCCCTGTTGAGGTGCGGCAAGGCTCAAGAGCCGCGTTCCAAGCCACCTCCGGCCACTTGGCCGTCGAGGTTCATCTCGAGCATTTTGCTCTGAGGTTCTGCATTTCGATCTCTTTTTCTTGCGTTTTCTTCATTAATATATCCTTAGGATCAGTCTAGCACATTTCATTTCGAGCCATACCCACTGCTCCGCCTAATCCAAGCTCCGGCGAGCCACCAACTTCCACCATTCCACCTTAAGCTTGCCCTGGTACCACCTTCTGCCGTTGTGTTCTTTGTTTATAGGTACCAGGAGCGCAAGGACCCTCGGTTGGGGTCGATTTTTGGAAGCTTGAGGTACCTGGACCCCCATCGCCCCTCCGACTTCGTCGCGGCGCATCTGGGCTCCACGAGCCATTTTGGCCCCACTGTCGGGTCGGGGGCCCTTCCAGGAGACATTGGGACCTTGCAGCATCGAAGGAGATGGTCGGTGCAGCGCCCTACGGCTGATTGAAGTTCGGCGGGGGCCGTGTTCGTCCCTGTTTGTTCAGGGGAGCCTGTAGCCGTCCGATCGAGCTTGCAGCCCAGACGCAGCAGCAGCCGTCGGATCTTGCATGACCGTGGCCGTCAGATCGATCAGAATAGTCTAATCACGGCCGTTGATTTGAAGTGGTATCGTCTACCCCGGTGCTGACACGTGGCGTTAACTGAAGCTTCTCCGCCGTTGGATGCACCTCAGATTGGGTATTTTGCAATCCAACCCAGTCAAATTTTGTATTTCATAAAGAGTACAGAAACATTCATCTGCCGCTATTTATTTTTTGTAAATTTTGCATCAACACCCCCGAAATTTTAGATATTACATCTGGATCCTCGCTCTGTCACGTGTGTTGCGCACGTGACGTGGCGTTTTTGCAGGGGGGCGCCTGGGGTTTTGTGTTATTTATGATTAGCATGTGAACTTTTTGCTACAGTTGTAAACCTGCTTGGAATTTTGCAAACTTACCCTGCAGTGTCCTAAATTATATCTGTGCCCCTGCCAAGCGCGCGTGCTTGTCCACGTGCGCTTGGTGTTTTTGCGGGGAAGCCCTCGTGTGTTTGGATATTTTTGATTCATCCAGAAACTTTTTATTTAAGATATAAAGTTTGTGTAAAAATGGCGCAAAGGCCCTCAGATTTTGATCTATTTACAAACAGGTTCCTGCCAGTCTTTGTATTGTTGCATGTTTCCCTTATTTATTTGGAGCATCATTTTAATTCAAAAAATTCTACAAAAATCATGTTAAGCTCCTGTTAACTTGTACTTACACGCCATATTTTTATTTTTCATTTTTGTCGCATTTTACTATTTATTAAAAAAATCAAAAACTTTCCATTTCAATACTGTCTAGCTTTGACGAAAGGGAAAATTCAAGGTCGTGTCTTTCCACAAGGCGGATCGATAGTCGCTAAGTTGACCTCAGACAGAATCCCAAATCAATCAACAATTAACTCACAATGAAATATATGCAATTAAATCAAAAATGTGGAGTTAAAATTTATTATAACTCTACATGTAAATGTGTATAGGTGTAAGCACAAGTAGAGGTCGAACACTGGGAGGCGAATGGTTGAGTGTGAAATTTGTTGCACAGTTATTCAATTCTTGGTTCATGTCCAATTTTTTATTGTTTTTGTGGGTTTTTAATTTTATATTTTTAATTTTATTTTTGGTTTTATGATTTTATTTTGTTTTTACATTATATATTTTTTTATATTTTCTTTTGATATTTTGAATTATATAATATATATATATAAAGATATGTATAAGAGGAGAGAGAAAGAAGTAACATAATATATAGATGTATATATATACTCAAAATGTATTACATATAATATTTTTTATATTTTTATATTTTTTTGTTATTTTTTTCTAGAAGTTTTATAATTTTTATGTATTTTTAATTCAAAAATGTCCCTCATATGGAACTAATTAAATAGGCCGAAACTAATTTGGGCTTTTAAAATATAAAATAAGTCCAAAAATAACCCAAATTAAATTTTAATATGTAAATAATAATATATAGATAATTATAAAATAAGAAAACATATTTTTGGTGTTTTTCAAGGGTTTTTATATTTTTTTAGGATTTTAGAGCTTCTTGAAATTTTTATATTTTCTTTTTCTATTTTTAGTGTTTTTCATTTTCTGGACACAATATATATACCATATAATTTTTTTGGAATTTTTCAAAATGTTTTTATATTTTTTTGTATTTTGTAAATTAAACAGTACAAAAATGGCTCCTTTTTCATTTTTAATAATTAGATTATATGCAAAAAATACAAAATGGACATGTGGCGTGAAAGTACATAGCATGGAGCATCTGACCTAATTTTTGTGGATTTTTTGGAGCTAAGTAGACTATTTTTAATAATACATAAAAGGCACAAAAATAAAACAGCCTGACAGGGGCATTTTTGCAAATAAAATTAACTACAGGGGGCTCTGTGCAAAAATACCAACATAAATAAACATTTATTTAAATTTTTAAAACTATTTTACAATTAGCAAAAGGCGCTAGGGTATATCTGCAAAATTCACGCACCTCACATGGGACTGCACGTGAGACGCGGAAGGACCAAAAAGTAATTACAAAAAAATGCTGGGGTCCTTTTACAAAAATCACATTTATTTTATAACATGAAAATTTATTTACAGAATTAAATATTAAATACAACAAAAAGCGGGGGTATAAGTGAAAATTACCCCCAAAGGCGCTTGATCCTATGGTTGATATGCGTGACTTAAACACGTGGCGCCTCCACGTTTGCCGATGCTGCTTCGACGATGGGCGGTGAAGATTAGATCATACGAGATGATCCGACGGTCTGAACGTTGCTCCATCGGACGACTGTGCTTCCTCCTGGGACTCCTCCTTCATCCGACGACGGGGAGGGCATCTGGAAGAACAGGGAGGAAGGTTCGCCTGGGCGAACTTCCTCCGGCGATTTCTCCCTCCCCCGCCGCTCTTTGATGCTCCCAAGGATCCCAACACGTCGCAGGTGCTTCCAGCTAACCGCGGGAGGCCTCAGATTGGCCAGGAGGTCACCAGAGCGCCGCCACCAGGTCGATGTCGAGATGGCGCTCCGGGTACCTCCGACGAGCGTCGAAGAACACCTCCAGGTGCCTCAAAGCACCTTGTACCTGCACAGAATGAAACAAGGGGCGGGGGCAAACTGCCTCGTCCCGTTAGAGCTGAAAATGGATGGAGGGGGGCTTCGGGCGAAGATCTCCGGCGACGGGTGGGGGATGGAGATCTGATCTCCAGATTCGGTGAAGATCTGGGTGAGTGAAGGTGCCTGGGGCGTTACCGTGAAATGCTCTCCGGAGCGGAGCTCCGGCAAACTTCGGGTACTCGATTTTACGCTACACCTAAGAATTAAACACTATTCTAAATGCACGAATAAAAAGCTAACATAAAATTCTAACTAAAATGAGTAAATGTGCAGCTCTTATACCTGGGGGCCTCCAGGGAGCAGGACGAACGCCGGAGCTCTGCCGCGACAAAATTTCTTCCTCCTCCGGCCGATCCACGGTGCTATGAAGCTCCTCCTATCACAAGGGCTCGTCTAGGACCGGATTCAAGGTGTTTTGGGGGAAGTAAGTTGGCCAAATTCGGCCAAGGAGGGAGGGGGAACTTATTTATAAACATGTGTATGCGCCCTTATTGACCGGAAAATAATAAGGAATCGGTGATATATACAAGGGAAACAAGCCTTGGGCGTGGATGTACAATATGCCAGGAACATTTCTTGTGAAGGACGCAAAGGCGATCGATGGACGGGGCACCCGGGAAAAATGGGAGAAGATGGGGGGTTTGACAGTTTTGACGGGATGCAGAGGCTAAGGGCTGAGTTGACCGAGGTCAACGAATGCTGGAATCCTATTGGTCCACGTCTGCACAAATTTGACTCATTATTTAATCATAATAAATGACCTTATTTAATTTTTATTATAAAATAAAAAATATTTATTAAATAATGTAGTATTTATTTATGATTTTTATTTATTTTTTTGATGTATTTTATTATGAATTTATTTTAATGATGTATTTATAAGTGTATTTATGTGTATTTTTGTATACTTTATTTTTATTTTGTATATTTTATTTTATTAATTTATTTTCTTATTTTATATATTTATAAATTTTTTTATAAGTATAAATATATTTTTATTTACTTTTTATAAGTTTATTTACGTATTTAAATAAATAGGTATATGTAATAGGTAGGTATACTTATAGGTATTTTACCTATATTTTTATATTCATTTTATTTATTTATTGATTTTATGGGGTTTTATTTTGGATTTATATTTTTAATAAATTATATGTAATATTTACAGTATTATAAAAATATAACTGAATAAAGAATAAAAGAATGAAATCCCCTTTTATTTCTATACATAGGTAACATAGGTATTTTGCCTATGTGTTACATAGACTTATTTTATTTTACAAATTCTTTTTGGTTTTATTCTAATTTCAATATGTACACGTATTACATATATTATTTACAAAATTCTAAAAATATAAATTTATAAAAATGATGAATAATGAATATCTTTAATGAATATTTTATTCAGGTAGACTATACAATGAAGGTCAAAAACCTAACTTTCACAGATGGACTCTAAAAATTATGAAACCAATTTTATTAAATAGTTCTTGGAAAGCTATATACAATTAAAGTGATTTTGGTAGATTCTGAGTTTTTATTTGCAAGATATGGGTCTGTGAAGTTGAGATTCTAGCTTTTTATTATGTGTATAAAATGTACACCGTATATTATTTTTGTGCAAACTCAATTTTGTATTTTTATTCACATTATTATCTACGACTTTCATATACAAAATTTCTTTATTTGATGAATAAATAATTATATACAAAATAGGTGTCAAAAATGCATAAATGGATGAATAAATAAATGAGGTATTTATTGTATTATTAGCCCTTATCTCCCCCTACTTTATTCCTTGTCGACCAAATTCCATTCTGGACTTGGTCTCGGGGTTCGGGTCATAAAATATTTGCAATATTTTATTCATTTTTCTTTTCTTCTCTTTATTCTATAATTTTGGCATTAAAAATCTTATTTTATGTACAATAAATACAATAAATAATGAATGCTAATATGTATAAATTGATGTTATTTACATGCATTTGCTGGAGTTTTTAAGGCCAAAATGATAGAATAAAGAATGATGAATCGGGATTCATCAAGCTTAGAAAATGCCAAAAAAAATTAAAACACCTTAAAAAAATTCCAAAAAATTACCTATTGTGTATTTTAGCTTGTTTTAGTGTCAGTCCAAAAATCATTAAAAATTTCAAAAGAAAAAATTAGAAAATACCCGTAAACTTCCAAAAAATAAAAAAATTCTAGAAAACTCTAAAAATTGCAAACTAAGGTTATGTAGATTCCTTATTTTATTATCTTTATTTTAAAATTAGTTTCGAAGATTTTGGTGGATGTTTGATATTTTTCATTCCTGTTTTACCTTCAGCCAGTAGCTTATTCCCAATTTTCCTTTATTTTGCCATTCAAAAATACCAAAAAGATTCTGAAAAATACCCAAAAGTCACAAAAATAGTAAAAAATTATAAAAAGACCAAAAAGATTTTATTTCTGAATTTTTGAGTATTTTTGCATATCTTTATAAATACCCTATCCTCTCTTCCCTTATATTGTATATATATTCCCTTATTGAAAAAGAAAATAAAAAAATATAAAATATAAAAACAAAATAAAAAAATCAGAAAATAAAAAACCAAAATACAAAATTATAAAATTAAAAATAAGATAAAAATTAAAAATTAAAACCCACAAAAATATTTGCATCTTGTAGGCACTGATCACAATCACATCACATTTTGCACTTAGCTTGATCTATCCTGCCTTGCTCCCTGTGTTCGAACTCTCTACGTACTTGCACCTATACATCATTTATGTAGAGTTGAAAATAAATTTTAACTTCATATTTGCTTGTCATTTCTTGATATCTATTGTGTGGGTTAATTGTTGATTAAATACGAGGATCATTGAGGGTCGCTGCAGCGACACTGTTATCTCCGCCTTGTGAGGGATAATTAGACCCTGAGATTTTCGTGTAAATCAAATGGCGCCGTTGCCGGGGAGCAACAACGCGTAGATCATTTTTACTTCGTGATTGTGATACTTGTCTACATTTTTGCTTTCTTCATTTGCTCACTTATTTGATATCATTGCTTGACTTGTCTAATCACTCTTCCTTGTTGACTTTGTGCGAGGAACCGCGGATCGAGGGAGATGCTCTACCTTAGGCGTCGGTGCACCCACGTGAAGGCGGCAGGAGACTTCTGACCGAGCATCAAAGAAGGCAGGGAGGACTTGAGAAGACAGGCATACTTTTGAGCCTTTTTGTAGCATTTATTTGTGTAATTTATTGTGAGAGAGAGACTCTATATTTGTAATAATATAGGTACCCCAGGACTTTGGACTTTCAGGCCCAATTTCCAAGTGTTTGTACACTTGGGGGCTCATCGCGGGTTTTACGGTTTTCATCGCATCTTTTTTCCCTTTGTTTTCTCGGTTTTGTTTTCTTCACTTTGTGTGATTGAGCCCTTAGATTTAGGAGTTGCTTGCGATAGATTAAGGCCAAACACCTAATATATCTTGCATGTACCTATAGTCGCATTTGGACTTAGTCAAATTTTTAAACAGTCGCTTCATCATCTTCGAGCCTCCGCGCCGCGAGCCCACCCTGTCAAGCGCTACTCCTGAACTCGATGTGTCAAGAAGAGGAGGGGTGAGTCTAGACCGGACTTTTTGGATTGAGGATTGGTGACCGACTTGTGGTGCTTCACGTTAATAGCAATTTCTGAAACTTAGGGAGATTTCATCGGCTTTGCATTTGCATATAGATAGGTTTCAATTCCGCTGAGCATCTTTGCATGTAGAGTGCTGGAGGCAAGGTGAGCATTTCTCTTTAACATACATCATCGTTTTGTCGCTTGCATTGATTTTCCGCCTCTCTACCTCTATTTTTGATCACCTAGATGCTAAGTAAAATTGACCCCTCGTTAGGCTCGTGCATTTCTCACTGAAAATCCAAAAAAAGTGATAATCAATAAAATTGGGACTGTTAATATTACTTGACCCTAAAAACCACCAAAAAGAAAAATTTGTCTTGGGGCGAGTAATCCCCTCATTGTCTTCGTTTTACTTGCTCGCGCACACACTAAGGATTAGTGCCCAAATCCCATTGATCCCCTAAGTGTTTGTGCAACTTCTTGACTTCTCACCTAACTCTAAAACAGACAAGATAAAAGACCGATTTTTCGGTCTCTACCGAGTTGAGTAGGTGAATTGAGGGTTTGATTGATTCATTTTTACTTGTGATTGTTTGGTGTGCATACTCGATCTTCTCTGCGCATTTGCGCCTTTCTTATCACTTCTCTTGACTTGACCTTCGTGTTCTCCTGATCATTTTCTCTTGTTTCGAGATGGATCCCTAGAGCGATTTTTATCCGGATTTTGCGGATTCCTCTTACCCTCCAGCCGGTCCACCTCCCTTTTATCAGGAGGATCCTCCTCCTATTTTTTCTGATTTCTGTACATATCCGCCTCAGCCACAGTATCACGACTCGGATTTCTACCCACCTCCACCTCCATCCGTATATTATCCACCTCTACTTTCACATCCACCCGAGTCTGACCTGTTGGAGTCACCTGCCTTGATCTCTATGAGTGATATATTGAACTGAATGATAGAGCGTCTTGATTTGATGAATGATGATATGGCTATCTTGAGGAGAAGACAGATTTACGCTCCATTCGTCGCGGATACGGAATTCCTTATGGGTGATCATGGGAGCTTGCAATCTCTCCTCTTCAATTTTGTCTCCGCCAACCCCAGTCGTAGTCACCGCCACTCCCAGACACCTCCCCCACCGCTCGCCACCTCTCCATTTTCCGTGACCCCTCCCTTCCACCTCCACCACTCGTGCTCCACCTACGTTGTGCTATCTGACACTGCTTGAATTCCTTGAGACGTGATGTGGGCATGAAGTATACTGAAGAACCGCTATCAAGAAGAGTATGCTTGAATATTTGATCGAATATCTCACATCCAATTAAAAAAGATCACATGTCTTTCTTTTTGGATGGGAGGTTGCTAATCGCATTTACTATGGCCATGTTGAGAATATATTTTCGACTCTATTGCTTTTAATTTTACGAGGTTGATGATTTATTGTACATGCCTCTTTCAGTCCTTTTTCACATCCCTCTAAATTAAAAAAATAGAAAAATGAGTGGCTTTCAATATGTGTGCGTCATCTTTAAAATCAATAAGAGAAATAAGTGAGTAAGAAACAAAAGAACTAACAACCACTACCTCCTCCTCCCTCCACAACATCTCCTTCTCCTCCTTCCTCTTGCCTATCCTCATCCATCTCTCTTCAACTTTGTCTCCACCAACCCCCGTCACAACCACCACCACTCCTTGATACCTCCCCCCCCCCTCCGCCCCTACCTTTCCCTTTTCCACGACCCCTCCCTTCCACCTTCACCACTCTTGCTCCACCTACATTTTGCTATGTGACACTGCCTAAATTCCTTGAGAAGTGACGTGGGCATGAGGTTTATTGAAGAATCACTATCAAGAAGAGTATGCTCGATTATTTGATCGAATATCTCACATCTGATTAAAGGAGCTATCATGTCTTTCTTTTTAGATGGGAGGTTGTTGATCGTACTTACTGTGGTCATGGTGAGAATATGTTTTTTCGCTCTTTTGTGTCTGCTTTTGCGAGTTGATGCTTTATTTACATGCCTCTTTCATTCCTTTCTTCATATTAGGCATGTGTTCCATGGCTTTCAATAATGGTATTTCTAAGAAAATATTTTGCAAGATTTCAATAATACCAGGGTTAGACGGAGTTGTTTTCAAATATCTGATTTTTTTATGATTTTTCATTTCATTGGGAAATAGAATATCTACATGAACAAATTGTTTGTTGGAGTCATCTTTTACAAATGAATGCCTAGAATTGGTATATTCATTCATTACATGGGGACAGTAAAAATTGGAAGTGCTGCCTTGTGCAGGATCAGCTACTAGCTGCTCCTTGGCTTGCGGGGCACGCCCTCGGCTATCATCTTCTTTTTGGTATTTTTTATTTTACATGTTTTGGTCTTTTTTTTGTTGCGGCTCCTCCTCATCATTTTCTAGATCGACTACATGCTTAGCTTGTGAAGGTGACGGAGAATTTATATCTGAAGCTTTATTCTTTCCCTTCGTAGTGACATATGGTTACGAAGTTGTACCACTCATGAGAGTCACAACATTAGATAACATAATAGATTCATTCATACTTTACTCGATGGGGTTTGAGGATACATCACAAACTATTTGCTCCTTAAAACAGAATTTATTTGGATTTGCTTCAAGCTGCATGGGGATGACGGTCTTTCCGGCAGTGAGTTCGTCCAACTTCTGGCTCATCTTGATCATGTTCTTCACGAGTTGGGCCAGGGAGTCCAAAGTTGGGTTCACGGGCACAGCCTCAATATGCTCAACGGACGGGGCTCGCTGACTTTGATAGTGGTATGGAGACCGCAACTGATAGTTCTGATAAAATTGATAAGGGGATAATGTTGGTAATGTAGAGTAGGATGAGAATATTGATTCTGATATTGGGTAGCCGACTGATAGTGATTAAATGGCTACTGACAGTAAGTCGGTTGCTGGTGATGTTGTCTCCACGTTTGTGCATTCCACGGAGATTGGTGCTGGGCAGGCTGGTTCTGCCGAAACGTTTCTCCACCTTGTTGTTGGTGGAACGACCGGATGGCTGAAGACTGGCCTTGTTGTTGTCTTCCATGATGGGTCATATATGGTTCATTACCCCAAATGCCGTTCACCTCTTGGATACATGGCAGAGGTGGAAAGAACGACTTAACAAATGTTGACGCTCCGGATGGTACACGGCCATCTGTGTCTATTGTGGTTGTGATCTTGCACCTTGGGTGGGTGTCTACATGTACTATACATGCTAAATGGACTGTAGCTGCCTTGGACCCTACTGTTGCGAATGTTCCTTCAGCTCGGTTGCAAAATTCTCAGTTGTAGAACTCATTGACTGACATGAGTTGATCGAATTCACCTTTGTGATTTGGTCGAGCTTATCCAGGTTCTTTATTCTTTGTTCGATCACATAAGTTTCTAAAGCTCATGTTATATTTTCTCGATAATGTCCACTTTAGGTAAGTGGTTCTTGATAATTCTCAAGTTGGAACTCTCGTTTTTGTCCTCGTTATACAATGCTATCATATTGATTGGTTTTTGGAAAGTATGAGAAGAAGACAATGCAATCAATCCTTCATCTATTTCTTCAAAAATCTGTCAAACCACATCTTCCTATTTGTTGAAATGAGATCCACCACATACTGCATCAACAAGCTTATGGATATCTTGATTTAGTCTAACAAATAAATTTTGGACCAAACTGTATTTCAAGATGTCATGATGGGGGCACTTCTCCTGTAAATCTTTAAAAGTTCCCACGCCTCATGAATAGGCTCATGAAACAATTGGGAGAATGATTAAATGCTAAAAGGCTAACTTAATTAAGCTTCATTGTATACAATCAATTAGGGATCGATCAGAACCGAGTCACAGTGAAGAGGACTTAATTTACTTTATCCTAGAAAAGTCCAGGATCGAACATAAGGACACAAGTAATAAATTGAATTAATTTATTCGTAAATAGTTAATTAAGCGATTAATAGATCATCTATGTCAAGCAGATGCACACAATGCAATTCATGATATTTCAAATATTTTTATGCAATTCTATTAAGATGATGAAAATGATGCAATGCAAACAAGTCCTAAGATGCATAATCATACACGAAGACTCCTGATTAATTAATTAATTAACTTTATAATTATTACATATCAAGTAAATTATGAAATCGGTTATCTAAGTTCAATTATCAATAAGCAAAAATATCACTCCTTTAAATGCCCAATGTGACAACATCAAAATATATCCTCGAATGTTTATCTAATCAAGAAATTTATTGTCCAATAAATTATTCAACACTCCTCATCAGACGAAAATGATTTAATGAAAATTAAGGTATTTAAAATCTGCAATAAATGAGAGACAAATCAATTTCAAGTAAAATTAAAGGACAAGATAAGTGGTATTTATTCTCTGATTTTTAGTGCATGAAAAGTATACCATATTAAGCAATTAATAACACCATATTACAGAGAATTATATCATCTTTGAAACAACACCAACTTCATTAAATTTGGATTTGTGGTTCACAAGTTATTAAATAAATAATATATGGGTAGTTTTGCAATAAAACATTATTAAAATAACTCAAAAAATTGCATCGAGGATACATATGTAATTCCACAAATCCACTAGGTCTAAAGATATAAATTACACAGAAGTGAGGACTTATCTGTAATTTTGGAGACCGAGAGGGGTACACCTGAAAATGTTCCTCACATACATGCCTTGAGCACGTGATACCAGACTCAGTAGGCAATGCTAGGTTAGGGATACGTGGCACACACCTACGATTCGACGTTGGCTAGAACACTCTGAGCTATGGATCGAAGCGACGGTAGGTGAAGCGATGTGGCTATGTCTGGACCGCTGGATGGAAATGATCGAGCGATAGCTACTTCTCCAGTTCTCCCCCTCCTCTTGCGATGACATATGGGCGAGGCTCTGACAAATTTCAAAAAGGATCCACGTATTCATCCTGCTCGATTGAAGATTTAATAAACTTCTCCTTCACCCAACAGAAACCTTGAAAGGTAGATGATGAACCTCCATTTCATCATCTTTATTCTATCATTTTGGCATCAAAAAACCCAGTAATTTCATGTAAATACCCTTAATTCATGCATTTTAGCATTCATGCATGTGTATGTAAATAATGTACAAATTGCAGTTTTTAAAGCCAAAATTAAAGAATAAAGAAAAGAAAAGAAAAAGAATAAAATATTATGAATATTTTATGATCCGAAACCCCGAGACCTAGGCAACTAGATGACTATGACGACAAAGAATAAAGTAGGGGGAGATAAGAGCCAAAATACCAATAAAAATGCCTTTCATTTAATTCATTCTTTATTTATTTTGGGACCTATTTTTAGTTCCACCTTTTAGATTCCAAATAAAGAAACTTTGTACATGAAGGTTGTAGATAATTAAATATAGAAAAATACAAAATTTATTTCATACAAAAATAATGTACAGATAAAAAGTTATGATCTGAATAAGTTTCAAAAACCCTAATTTTCCAGACATGTATCTCTCAAATAAAAACTCGAAATGTATCAAAATCACCTTTAATTGTATATAATTTTCAATAATCTATTTAATGAAAGTGTTTCATATTTTTCAGATCTACGATTTGAAAGTTAGGTTTTGGACCCCTATTGTATACTTGTACCGATTAAAATATTAATTTTATTTATTGTTCATTATTTTTATACTTTTATATTTTTATAATTTTATAATGTTAATTGTAATGTAAATGTATATTAAAACATGAATAAAAACATAAAGAAAATCAAAATAAAATACCCATATACAAAACATAGAAGAAATACCTATGTCTATAACTATGTAGATTATATATATTTATTTACTTGTACAAAATACTTCATAAAAATAAAATAAAAATATATATGTCCATAAAAGAAGTTATAAATTTATAAAATGATAAACAAAATAATAAAATTAAATATACAAAATAAAAAATAAAAAATAAAAATATATAGATGTGTATACCTATATAGGCCATAAAAGGGAACTTGTTTTTTATATCTCAAAAAATAAATAAAAATCATAATAAAATAATTTACAAAATGATAAAAAAATTTTATTTAATAACCAAAAATCAATAAATTCATTTATTATTTTAAAATGAATTAACAAATAATTTTTGCAGGGTTTGGTCCACGTGGACCAACCAGGAGAGTTGACCTCGGTCAACTCTCTGACCCGCCCCATGTTCCCCCTGTCAGACCTCATTTTTGGCCCTTCTTTGCGGGCTTTTCGATATCAAATCGTTCCTCCTTTCGTGTCGATTTCTTCACGACTTTTGTGCCTCGTTCATCGCTCTTGCACGCCTACGTCTTTCCTAGGGCCGAGGATCATCGATTTCGTCAATCTTCCTCGATCTTTGGAGCACCTCGTCAACCCTTCAAAAACACCCCCGACCTTCCTCCTCGATTTTAAACCCCTCTTGTTCCAGCTTCACACCACCTTTCGTGCTCAATCATGAGAGGAAGGTGACAGCTTCCTTCTCCGCACGTCAGGTCGGTCGAGGAAGCATCGAGGTGGCTCCACCACCTCTGGCATGCCTTCGCCGTCGAGTTCTTCACCTCAGGTGACTTCCACCTTCGAGGACCATTCTTCTTTGTTTATTTTGCATTTTTTTACTTCCCACAGTCGTAGGAGTAGATCCCAACCTTCATCCTCACGTTTCGATCATTCAATCACCAAATCATTTCCCTCGCCGGAGCAAGCTCCGACCACCCTCCATTTTCACCGCTCTCCGCTTTTTCCACCCCGTTGCGGGGTCGAAGCACTTTGCCCTCGACCCTCTCATTCTTCTTGCAGGTCCAGGAGCGATAGGAAGAGCCTGGGGCTCGTTTTGGGATCTCGCCGGGGTTCTTGGAGCCTTCCAGCTCCGTCGCGCCCTCGCGAGAGTGCCGGCCATTGCCGGAGGGTTTTGGAGTCACCAGGAGCGAGAGGAGGACCCCAGGAAGCGTCACGGCCATTTTAGAGCTTGAAGCATCGTCGGGACCCGAGATCGAGGTCGGGGAAGGTCGCTCCGCCGGCGACTCTTACCTGTTCTTCGTCTGAGGGTCCCCGCCGTTGCATCAAGGTCGGATCCCAGATCGTACAACTGCCGTTAGATCTTCATGCGTCCCCACCATTCGATCAGTTCTTGGAGATCTAATTGTGGCCATCGAAGCCGAACCGTTATCGGCCGTCCAGATCGCAACACATGGCAAGTGAAGAGAAATCAGTCGTCGAATCTACAGGCGTTGGGTATTTTGCACCTTCACCCTCGCCATTTTGTGTATTTATTTATTAGTCAGAAACTTTCATTTGTAGTTAAATATTTTGTGTAATATTTGCATAGACTCCCCCGTACTCCTCGTATTTGCACTTAGGTCCTTGTCCACGTCACCTCACGCGCATGTTCACGTGAGGGGAGTGGACATTTTGTAAAGGGACCCCTGTAGGTTCCGTTATTTGTATTCAATGCTGAAACTTTCATATTAAGTGTAATGCTTTTGGAAAATTTGTAAATCATCCCTCGGTTTTTTGGTTAATTGCGTGTTAGTCCTCGCCAAGTCACGTGCTTCGTGATGTGGGGCTTGGTGTTTTTGCAGGAAGGCCCTTGGGGTTTAGCGTATTTGTATTTAGTCTACAAAACTTTATACTGCGCTTTACATTTTGTGGATAAATTGCACTTTGGCCCTGAACTTTTTACTATTTGCATAAATGCCTTTGCCAGTAGTGTAGTTTCTCTTTGTTGTCTCTAATTATTTCATGCATATATAAAACCCTAAAAATTTCCAAAAAATATCGAACTTGCTAACTTCTCATCAAACAAGGGGTCGACCTCAAGAAGAGCTTCAGCTTCAGACTCATCGTGTGTATGTTGCATTGCTCTATCATGCTATATTTTTAATTTGCATTTTTGTTGCATTTTTATATTTCAAAATTCAAAAACATGCATTTTCTTCATTGTTTGTACTAGAAAATACATAAAAATTATAAAAAGTTGTTCAAAAATTCCAAAAAATATATTTTGTTTATTTTTGTGTGTTTTAACTTCAACCCAAAAATTAGTAAAAATTTCAAAAGAAAACTCCTAAAAATTAGAAAACCCCTAAAATATTCATAGAAATCTTAAAAATTCCACAAAAATCTTAAAAATATAATTTTTGTCTCTGAATTTTCTCTGTTTGATTATCTTTACTATAAAATAATTGGAGGAATTTTGGGCTCTGTTTGATATTTTTTGTCCTCATTTTAGTTTCAGCCTTCAATTTTGTTCACTGTTTTAAGTATTTTTAACTTGAAAAATACCAAAAAATTAGGAAAAATTTAAAAAAATCAAAAAATATTATAAAAAGATAAAAAGCACGAAAATATTTTATTTCCTAGATTTTGAGTAGTTTTGCCTATACATATCCCTCTCTTATCTCTCTTATGCATATATATATATATCCTATATAGTTTTATAGCCTTATTCAAAGAAAATGAAAAGACAAAAATATAAAATGTAAAAAGAAAATACCAAATCAGTAAATTAAAAATAAAAAATAAAAATATAAAATTCAAAAATAAAAAAAAATATAAAAATTGAAAACCCACAAAATAGCACTTTTGTAGGCATTTGATCACTGTCATTCTTGAGCTTGATTGCCCTGATCTATCCTGCTTGCTCCATGTGTTCGACACTCTATACATACTTGCATCTATACACATCTTTGTCGTAGAGTTATAATAAATTTTAACTCCACTTTTACTTTCATTGCTTGATTTATCTGTTGTGGGTTAATTGTTGACTTAATCCGAATCTTGCGTGGTCAACTCAGAGACTGAGTTCCCGCTTTGTGTGGAACTTAAAACCATTGATTTTTGGGTCAATCAGTAGATATGAAGGAGAAGCCCTCTATAAGGTCCTGGCGATGGAGAACCTCCATTGAAGATGGTCAAAATTGGAGATGCTTCCGCTTCTTCTACCAATAAAGTTCAATATATACCTACAGGGGTTAGTTACTAAAGCCAAGTAAAAATATGGTGTTAGTGGATGAAAAGGATGCTCATCGGGGAGAAGAATCGGAGCCGTAGTTGGGTATGTCTTCCTTGAAAAGAAAAAATGGTCGCTATGGATTAGATCAAGGAGAAGCAAAAGATAAAAAGGTGACATGCGCGTGAATTGTTGATATTTGATGAATATATGTGTGGGTTCAGATGTGCTAAAGACCAGGGAATACATGTAGGATTAAATAGAGAATATATGTTTAAGTAGATATGGATGGTCTTACCTAGATATGGAAATATGGGGAGAAGAGGACTGAGCCTGGGTTGAGGGCTTGAGTTCCTCAATCGTTGCTTGATGAATTTGGCTCAAGTTTGAAGCTCAAGCAACCACCAATTGTGTTGTAGCAAGGCGGAGCTCACCTTGGATCTTGCCGATGACGAGCTCTTTGTTGTCATGTTCAAATCGATCACCAATTATCACTTAGAGGCAAACTAGGGTTAGGAGATTTTGCATTAGGATGGCGGGTGGGGCAAAATTTGGTCGTTAAAGGTCTATTTGACGAGGAGGAACGACATAGGTTAGGGAGGTTGGGTTTAGGGGAATTAGGGCTAGTGCGTGCATGAGGGTAGTTAGGCGATGGAGTTGATGGTGGAATCGCATGAAAAGGGGGTCTAAGGATGGAAGGAGAAAGCGGTGAAGATGGGTGGTTGATGACACTCACAACCTTTGTAGGAGTAGGATGGGAGGTTAACGATACACCTCAACAGTCTGATCATGCGATCAGACGACCAAAATTTGGGTATGGCTTGATGGCCCCGATCACTCTGATCAAATGACCAGACAATCACGAATAAGGTGGGTCTGATGGATACACGATTGACGAGTCGCTAAAAACGATATATAATTTGCACACGTTGTAGTATGTGTGCTTAGCGAATTAATCAGAAGCGAGAGAAGATCTCTGTGAAGAGTGTCTCGGCTTTAATTCATATCCCGAGCAAATCTGGGGTCGAACACAGGGAGACAAAGGAACAACTTTAGGTTAATTTGAAAATTAAGATCTAAATTTCAAATGCGGTATTTTTTTTAAAATTTTTTAATGCAAAAACAAATGAAAATGCAAATGCGGATGAATTATGACATTAAGAAAACACACTACTAGCCAAATTAATTTTAATGCGAAATTAATTAGATTTTGTCTAATTGTATTTTTCCTACAATCCTAATCCAGAGATGAGTACAAAACATATTTTTTTAGAATTTTAGGAATTATAATGCAATAATTAAAAATGCAAACTTTTTATGGGTTTTTTCGCAATTTTTTACACAAACATAATGCAGAAATTATTAAAAATTTACTGGAAATAAAACATGATGTAGGGAAGCTACATTATTTTTTGGGATTTTACAGACAAAATATGAATTTTTATGAATTTTTTAATGAAAATAGAGTTACTGCATGTAATTAATTCCTAATAAATCCGGTTATCAAATTAGCCGGAATGTGAATTATTTCAAGAAGCTATTTAGACATGCAATCCAGGAGAGTTGAAATTTTGCAAAAAAAGATTTATGTGGATTTAATTAAAAATAAAATATCAAAATCACTCTAAAAATTATTTAAGGCCCAGGATAAATCCAATGGAAGTGAAAGTTGGATAGTAACTTAATCACAATTCAAGGCATCATTTCTACTTTTTGTGAAATTTTTCGAGCAACTATGAGTGAGATATGAATTTAATTGCTCAGATTGGGAAAAATATACAGAAATTCACTTGAACAAATTTAATTAATTAGCAACATCTCACAAAAATATAAATAGATATCCATAAGGTAGAGAATTAGTTGCCCAATGTTATGCTATTTTTCATTGAATAAAATAATGCAAAACTGAGGTCCACATTAATTGTCAAACACAGGGGTATCCATGCAAAATTGAAATAAAAACTTACAATATAAAAACATGCACATGGACCTTTTTGTAATTACAAAAACTTAGAGGTAAAAACATGAAATTGTTACAAAATAAAAATTTAAACAAAAGTAACCTTCTTCCTCGCAGGGCTCGATGCTTGGGGAAGGAGGCGGCGGTGCGGGACAGCGGAAGGCACAGGAGGTCGAGCGGCGGCAGCGCGCGCGGCCGATTCAGGTGGGATGGATCGCGGAGGTCTTCGGAGCTTTGGCACGCATCGCTTTGGCGTGGAACCACGGAATGGAGGGGGTTGCAGGCTGCACGTGGAAGCAGGAAGAGGCTTCGCACGTGCGCGCGCGCTGCTGCTTGCGAAGCCGTTGATGACCGAATAAATCGACGAGAGACTAAGGGAGATAAATATCACGAATCGTTGCGACCTCAATCCCTCGAAAATCGATTAACAAGAAAAATCAGACCACCAAGTAAGAGTAATCAGAAATGAAATCCGAGTAGCGGTCTCGCTATTTATTTAACCTGGTATAGCGACCAGGGTCGAACTCAAGGAGCACGGGTTGGCCAAGTGGTCTACAAAATAGTCAGAAAATGAAATAAAAAGATAAAATATTTTTTATGGTTTTTATAGATTTTTAATTTTTTCTGTGTTTTTTATTATGAAGGAAATATGAAGAGAGGGCAAAAAGCATACAAACAACAATTTATTAAACACTCCAAAACAACTCAGAAAATTCAAATAAAATTATTTGTGTTTTTATATGTTTTTAAGTGTTTTTGTTAATTTTCTCAAGATTTTATGATTTTTTGTTGATTTTATAAAATAGAAAAACGCTGAAAATCAGAATCAATGTGTAGCCGGATTTGAAAGGCTAATTAAAAATATATAATTAGTCTCTAAAAATCTGAAGACAATTTTTATGAAGATTAGAAATAAAAATTAAGCTACAGAAACCAAAATTGCATTTTTTTTGTATTTTATCGAATTTTTAAGAATTTTTATAAGATTTTTAGGGTTTTTAGATTTTTAGGTGTTTTATAAATCCAAATTCAACCAAAATTGAACTGAAGCTAAAAGACACTAAAAGAAACAGTAAGTAATTTCTTTAGAATTTTTAAAAGGTTTTTTATATTTTTAATTGAATGTTCAATTCAAATAGTAACAAAAATGCGTGTTTTTGAATTTTTAAAATATTAAAATAACTAAAAAATGTCCCAAAAATTTAGTAAAATTTTTGCAAAGTGGGAGCCACTTTTCCAAATTTCACTTGATTTGGAATTAATTTGGTATTTTATTCAACCAATATAAAAGCCACAGCACACAGGGACCTAAATGTAATAAAAACAAGTTCGGAGGGCTAAAAAGAAATACGTGTGGGAACTATAAGGGCATCAGTGTAAATTTCACATTAATTCCAACACATGTTCCAATTTAGTACGTATAGGGACATAAATGCAAATATGTAAACTAAACTTTCAATTTATAACATTCTATAAAACCCAAGCCCATACATGTAAATAGCCCAAAATATCACGTGAAGAAGCACGCGCACCACAACTGGAGGGACTAAAATGCAAATACTAAAACTACAAGGTCCAAAGTGCAGATGTTCCAAATTAAATCAACTACGTAAAATATTTACAGGACTCAACAGTAAATGCTAAAGTATAAAGGGCCTAAGTGATATTGACCCTCATTATTAAGATCCAATGGCTGAAGGCGGTCCACCTCGAATCTGACGGTTGTGATGTGTGGATACCCCTTTGGTAATGGACGTCCCAGATCAGATCCCAGATGGATCGAGCGTCTTCGAGCCTCCCTCGAACGGATGGTGGAGATCAAAAGTGGCAGAGAGGATCTATCAGACGGCTATGGAGGGTCCTGGAAGAACTGGTCGTCGGCGAAGTTCGTCCGACCACTATTTGCATCAGGGGACTCCTACGAGGCTGCTGAGATGGGTAAAAGAATGTTGATGGTCGTCCGCAGCGATTGGAATGCTCCAATGATGTCTGGAGCAGCTGGAGCGCTCCGGCAACGAGGAAGAGCTGGAGCACCTGTGCTCTGATGGTTGGGCCTTCAGACGAGGTTCATTCTCCTTCGTTCCTGCACAGAAAGAAAGATGGGTCGAGGGCAAACTTCCTCGACCCAGTTACGGGTGGAATGGGTGGTCGTATGGGGCGGAGCGAAGGTCTCTGGCGAGGCGACGGCGGAGAAGACCTAAGTCTTGGTTCCGGGTGAACCAAGATGATCGGAGGGGAGTAGAATGTGGAGAGAGGTATCGCGGAGGTGCTGGTGTGGTCGGAAGGGAAAATGGTCGATCGGAGTGCGGTGAATCGGCCGGCGAAGGCCAGCGGCGCAAAATCGAATAATCGAGATTACAGTTAATCTAAAGGCTATAGAGGCTACCTGATGGGTGCAATCGTCTATGCTGGAGGTGGGTGACCTCCTGAGATCCTCTCTTCAATGGATTGACGCCTCCAGAGGCTCGAACTCGCCGATGGGCGGAGCACGGCGGCGAAGACCACCGGACCAGGGGCTACGCGTCTCCTCTCCTCTCTACAACACGCCCTTTGTCTAGCTGTCACTCTAGGCAAGGGAATGGAGGTCACAGGGATCTGAAACGGTGGCCGAAGGTGCATGAAATGGCGGGAGGAGGCGATGCTATATAGTGCAGGGGTCCGAGAAAGAAGAAGATCGGGCGCGCAATCCGATGCTCGGATCCCTAAGATGATTCCCGGGCGAGAATCTAGGATGTGAGAGCTGCAAATGGAGCCCGGGTTTAGGTAAATGGTTGGCGGATCAAGTCTGCATAAATGGAAGAAGTCGGGTCAAGACACGGATCCACAATGGGTGTGGTCCTGGGGGGAGAGATGACCGGGGGTTAACAATCCCCCGTGGACCAATGGGAAAATTCCATTGGAAAATTATTTAAAAATTCATTTTAAAATAGTAAATGATTTTATTTTGAAATATTTTCAACATGAAAAATATTTATTATTTTTCAAAGTATTTTTTAGTGATTTTTATTTATTTTTTTGAAAAATAAATTATATATATACATTATATTATTATATACAGGTATATGTACATATGTATTTTTTATTTTTATTTTTAATTATTTATTTTTGTATAATTATCCCTATTTTATATTTCATTTATTTTTAACATAAAATATGATATTCAAAATAATTTTTATTTGATTTTTATTAATTATCTACAAAGGTAAATTAAATATATATATTTACATATATACATGGTATATACAAGAGGAAGAGAGAGAATTTATTTTTGTTTTATTTTTATTTTTATTATTTTTATTTATTTTTATAAATATATAAAAATATGGGAAACCCATATATAATTTTATTTTTTGAAATAAAATATATACACTAAGAGGGGGTTTATGTGCAAGGTTGAGTTACCCTATCTCTCTCTCCTTATTTTATTTTGTGGTCAGACCCATGTTGAGCCCTCCCTTGGGTTCATGTCACTCAATATTTATTCTAACTACTTCCTTCTTTTTCTTTATTTCTTTATTCCTTTATTTTTACACAAAAACATGCTAATTATTACAATTTGCACAATGCATGCATTTTGACAAATTATTGTATTTACAAACATTTACTTGGTAGTTTACCAAGGTTTCTAGCTAAAATAAAAGAATAAAGAGTGATGAATGGTGATTCATCACCCCCATATACTTTACTTTTGCTAGTCCCTTAGCAAACACTTATTTGAAAAAGAAGTGCAAATGAGAAAGAAAAAGAAAAAGAGGAGAAATCAAGGTTGACTATTAAACTTTCCTTCATTAAATTGAAATATAAAGCTCAGTCAGACCTTTGGATTATTCATTTATCGGAACCTTATTTGGACTTAAGCTTAAAACTTAACAGCCTCTAAGTTCCACCAATCTATGGTCAAGACTCCTCAATGAACTAGATCAGAACAAGTCTACATACACAAACTCTAATGACCATGAATCTTTCCTTGTACTGTGTAAGTGATACGTAGCTCCCCATCTCAGAAGTGACAAAGAAACATTCTCCCTCAACCTGGTAACTCTAATGCCTCGGTCTAACAACTCTTTCCTCAAGGAGCAGGGTATTCCCTTCTGAGTTCAAGTACAATCGGCTCAAGAAGATGAGGAAGAAGAGAATGGACCATGATCAGTGTAGCCATGTATCCTTGGGAGCTCTAACCAGTGTAGCTGAGTCTCCCGCTGCAAGCTTAATGAGATGGTAATGTGTAACATAAGCTTTGCTTTATTTGGCTATATACACTCCGGTGGGATTATTAAATTTTCAATCTGACCCACCACTTTTTTGGAGTTTTTCTTTCTTTGCACATTTTTTTGATGTGCATACGTACAACATATCTACATGGTGCAGCATACATACATAAGGAGTTTTTCCTCTTGAGCCAGTAGACTATCCCTCTTTTGAAGCTTTATTGCAACCCACAACTCCTGTCTTTAGACTTCATCACCACCAGACCAAGTTGAGACACACTTCCTTCACTATAAGAAGAAGAGAGGTTCCGCCTAGAAGTACTACCCTCATATGCTACCCCAAGCCAAAGGAAACTGCCTCCTCACTACCTCATCCGTGGAGAGCTCTGTGTAAAGTGCTGGTGCAAGTAAAGCCATTGTCTCTGAGAGTCATATGTGTGTTGTTAAATGCTCTACTTAGGCTCATCAAGATGACATATGCTCATAGCCTAGTGGACTCAAAGAATTAAGTCCCAATGGACCTGAAAAGTCTTAATCCTAAACCTTATAAGGTTCCTCTTATAATTAGGTGGATTAAGGTCTTAACAAGCTCCATTTTCCAATTTAATTCTAGGCTAGTTCAAATGTCAACTATGATTTGGGAAGGCTGTATAAATATTTACAAAGATGCTATTTTACAAATGTGCAAAATTTTGAAAAATGTTTGAAAACATGGATGTATGCATGAATGCGAAATTTTGCAAAATATTTACAAAAATTTACACAGGTTTTTGCAAACTTTTTGTTTTCAAATCATTTTTACAAAAATTTTGTACAAAATACATAGTTTTGGTATGAAGATATTTACAAACTATTTACACAAGTCATTTTTACAAAACATTTGTACAAAAAATAATTTTTATAAATAGATAGGTATGTGCAAGAATAATTTTATGTACAAGGGAGAGTTTTAAATTTTTATGGATTTTTAGCCGTTTTATTTATTAACACACTCACACAAAGTACGAGTTATGGATAAAGTATATATGAGATATATACGACACCCCCCTATACTTAGCTCGAACGATGTCCTCAGAGTGATCAAGAGCGATGACGAAGACATAACTCGTGCTTAGTATAGGGAAGTGAAAAGGAATGGTATATACAAAAACAAATGAAAGAATAGAATGAAGAGGACTCGTTGTTTCCCCCTATACTTAGGATCAAGTAATCTTAAGTATAGCAAGCTGTACATGAAGGAAAATCCGAGTGGAAGGATGTACAGGGTCTGCCCCCCTATACTTAGGGTAAAATATCCCTAAGTATTGGTAGCAAAACAAGGGTAGAAAGAATCAATAGAATACTCGAGAGTCCTATACCCCCCTATACTTAGGGTAAAGTACACCCTAAGTATAGCATAATCATAAGATGAGAAAAGGGCGTGTGACTAAAGAATGGAATGATATGGACAACTGGATCTATACAAGTCGGAAGAACAGTGATAATCAGGCGTGAGATGCAATAGATGTGAGTCAAGAGACTACATCTCACGCAAAGTGAATCGGAGCAACGTCAATGACCCACGGCTCATGATCTAGATATGGCTTGAGCCGCTGGCCGTTAACACGAAAGGTAGCATCAGAAGACAACTCAGATATATCAATACTCCCATTGTCATGTACTTTTCGAACTAAATAGGGTCCCTTCCATTTGCTCTGTAGCTTCCCTGGAAATAAACGAAGCCTAGCATCAAACAACCATACTCTGTCCTGACTCAAACTGCTTGTGGCTGATATGAGAATCATGCCACTCCTTCACTCTCTCCTTATACTGTAGGCTGTTTGAAAAGGTTGTATCACGAAGCTCCTCCAGGGCTGCTAACTCTGCCCTCCTCTGATCTCCTACACTCTCTGGATCCAAAAGTATATCAGTAACAACCCAAAGTGACCTATGTCTCAGCTCAACAGGTAAATGGCAGGTCTTTCCATAAACGAGGCGAAAGGGAGATGTACCCAAAGGAGTCTTGAAAGACGTCCTATATGCCCTCAAGACCGAGTCCAAAAGCTGTGACCAATCCTTTCGGTCAGGACAGACGACTTTCTGCAATATAGTTTTGATCTCCCTGTTCGACATTTCAGCAAGACCATTCGTTTGAAGGTGGTATGGAGTAGCTACTCGATGGTCTATTTTGAACTCGCTAGCAAGGGCCTTTACCTTGTCGTTGACGAAATGAGACCCCCCATCAGATATCAACACTCGAGGTACCCCGAACCGTGAAATAATATTCTTCCTCAAAAATCTGCAAACAGTCCTAGCATCTGTGGTTCGGGCGGGGATGGTCTCAACCCAACGACTCACATAATCCACGGCCAACAGAATGTACTCAAATCCCTGACTCGTAGGGAATGGACCCATGAAATCGATGCCCCGTGCGTCAAAAACCTCACAGAAGTGTATGGGCTGCATCAACATCATATCACGTTGTCCACAAGTGCCCATCCTCTGACAGTCAGTACATCTCTTCACGAACTCATCAGAGTCCTTGAAGAGAGTAGGCCACCATAGGCCGGATTGGAGCACTTTCTATGTTGTTCTCCTCCCAAAGTGATGTGCTCCTGCCTCAAGCTTGTGGCAGTAAGTAAGTACGTTGTGGTGCTCCTCCTGAGGAATAAACCAACGCCAGATACTATCCCCTCCTTCATGATAAAGGACAGGATCCTCCCAATGGTAAAACTTGGCCTTCACGAGGAAGGTCTCAAGTTTCTACCTGGGCCAATCTTGTGGAACTTTCTTGACACAAGATAGTTCACAATATCGGCATACCATGGGAGAGAGGCGATAGCAAGTATCGCCTCATCTTGGAAGGTCTCACATATAGGCTCAGTCTGCTCAAAATCCTCATGATCCGCCACTACATTCTTGACTCCAGGCTTATCCTTAATCTCTATATCACAATCCTGGAGTAGAAGGATTGATGAATACCCATTCATCACTCTTTATTCTTATATTTTAGCTACAAAAACCTTTGCAAATGCATGTAGATATATGTAAATATAAATAATTACCAAAAGCATGCATTGTGTAAAAACCTATAATTAGCATGTTTTTGTGCAAAAAATAAAAGAATAAAGATCAAAAAGAAAAAGAGGGAAATATTTAGAATAAATATTGAGCAACCTAACCCAAGGGAGGGCTCAGCATGGGCCTGACCGCATAAAAGCCAAAGTAGAGGGAGATAAGAGCTCATGTGTAAATATTTGTGTAAATACATAAAACTATATTTTCCTCACCCAAAAATATGCTTGTAAATATTTTTACATATTTATAAAAGATAAAAAACAAAATAAAAAGTTAAAAATCAAAACAAAACAAAAATAGAAAAATTAAAAATACAAAAATACCTTGTACATATGCCATGTATATAGATGTACATATCTATTTATTTTACCAATATATATAAATAATAAAAATAAAATAAAAACACTCTTTTATTCCTTATTTTATAATGTAAATAAATAAAATATAAAATAAGGATAAAATTGTATAAAAATAATAATTAAAATCAAAAATCAAAAACCCTAATTATGTACATATACCTATATGGTACATATTATGTAAATACCCCTTTTTTTATTTCCAAAAATTAATTAAAAATCACCAAAAAATAGAAAAAAATAAAATAAAAATATTTCATGTTTTAAGTTTTTGAAAATTCGGTCATTTTCTGACCCAAAATAATTAAATAAAAATCCATTGAATGGCGGCCTCTGATTGGTCCTCGGGGGATTGTTGACCCCGGTCAACTTTCCCCCGCGGACCCCTTTTCCCTCGGATCTGGTGGATGACCCGACTTCCCCATTCATTTCCCGTCAGACCCGACCGCCATTCACCTAAACCCCGGGTCAAATCCATTCACGTCACACCCGAGAACCTCGCCGGAGCCTTTGCCTCGGGGTCCGCGCTTCATGCTGCCCTACCCGACCAGCCCTAGTCGGGTCGGCACCCATATATATCTCGAGCTCCGCCACCTTCAATCGGCATCTTTGGCTAATCCGCTCCACCCCCAGTGACCTCCAGTGCTCGAGCGTGAGTGACAGCTCGCTCCAGGTGCTGTCGCAGCGAGGAGAGGGGCCGGATACCACTGATCCGGCGAGTCAGCACCGCCGTGCTCCGCCCAGAGCAGGAGCTCGAGCCTCGGGCCGAGACGACCCTTGAGGCCACGACCGGGAGCACCACCAGCTCCAGCACAGTCTATTCACCCACGCAGGTAACCTTTTAGCTTAGCCATTTAGCCTAATTTCCATTTTGCCCCAATTCGCGCCGCCGTCGATTTTCGTTGATTCCGACCACCTCACACCTCCATTCGATCATCGGAATCCTTCATCATCTCCGCCCTCCTCCCGCGCACGTTCTCCACACCTCCGTTCAACCCAGCTGGCACAGGAGCTGGGGATTCGAGCTCCTCCGTCCATCGCATCACCGGAGCTCGACCACTTCGCCTCCCCGATCACCTTCACCACGCCTAACGGGGTCGAGGCACTTTGCCCTCGACCCGCGAATTTGCTGGGATACTTTGCAGGTTCATCCAAGCCCATCTGAGGGCTTGGACCATTTGGTCCAGCTGCTCCACCTCCGCCGACCTCGCCGGAGTTCCCCAGGACTCGGTTGGGTCATCGGAGGCCTCCATTAGACGCGGAGGGCCCGCAGCTTCCTTCTCCGACCTTCAGCGAGCTTCCAGGAGGAGACCAGTGCCGTCACGAGTCCGGCGAAGTTCGCCGGAGCCCTGTTCGTCCACCATCCTTCTCCGCCGTCCGATCGACCCCGAGCTCCAGATTCGATCACGATCGTCCATTCGAGGATCAGCTTTAACCGCCAGATCCATTCGAGGGTCGATCTCCACCGTCGATCCAGCGAGGCTCAGCCACTACTCCCGTCCACCGTTCGATCTGCAACGTGGCAGCGCCTGGACCGTCTGATCAAAGCCGAGGATCCAACCCTGGGCGCCACCCATTCCCAGCCGTCCATCTATCCACGTGGCGCCCATCCATCGGCTCGACTTAATAAAGGGTAAGTTACCCTTAGGCCCTTCCTTATCTTTTATTTAGCATTAGTCCTGTAAATATTTAGAGACGTTGTTTAGTTTTAGGGTAATTTGCACTTTGGGCCCGGAGCTTTAGTTTATTTGCACTTATACCCCTGCCTGATGTGAGCCACGTGCATCGTCACGTGTTTTATTGGGATATTTGCAGTCTGTGCCCTTATTGTTCTGGTTGTTAATGAATGAATGAATCTTTCTGAGTAATTGCATTTATACCCCTGTGCGTGGTTTTATTCCGCATGTGCGTTTATTGTTGGGTTATTTGCAGCTGAGGTCCTCGGACTTTTGGTACGTGTTACCAATTAGTCCCCGGACCTTAGTTTCTTTACATATAGGTCCCTGAGTGCCCCAGGCACGCGCTTGGCGCGTGACTTCTTGGGTTAATTGCACCAGGACCTCCAGAACTTTGGGTATTTGCACTTTGGTCCTTGTGCACAGTGCCCTCTTGTGATTTTTGAATAAAATATCAATTCATCTCCAAATTCGATAAAAATTTGACACATGGCTCCTGCCATGTTGTAGGATTTTTGAGAATTTTGGAGGACATTTCTGAGTTTATTTGTTATTTTTAAAAATTCAAAAACCATCATTTTAGCCACTGTCTAGTTTTAAAAACCCAAAAAAAATATAAAAACCCCCTCAAAAATTCTATAAAAATTAGGTACTGTTTAATGTGTGTTTCTTGATTTTCTAGCCAATTTTGGCTATTTTTCACTGCTTACAAACCATAAAAACTTAAAAACACCTAAAACCTCATAAAAAGTCCAATAAATAATCTAAAAACCCAAAAACAATAATTTTGGTACTCAAATTTTCCTTGTTTTATCTAGTTTACAAGAAAAATACCTCCAGGCCCTTTTGAGGTCCCTAGATATTTTATCTAGGGCTTTTGGGCCTGGCTGGACAGTACCTTGCATTTTAGTTACTGTTTGATTTTTAGAAAATAAAATACACACCATAAAAATTCCAAAAATTCACCAAAAACATTAAAAAAACATAAAAAACATAAAAATATTTTTGTCTGAATTTTTGCTTGATTTTTGATGCATTAAATAATTTGTCAAGTTTGTTTGTTTTTGCTTTTCTTATTTTCTTCACATATTAAAAATCCCAAAAAATTATAAAAATCATTAAAAACCACTAAAAAATATTTTGTCTTTTATTTTATTCATTTTTGACTACTTCGTAGGCCTTCGGCCAATCCGTGCTCCTTGAGTTCGACCCTGGGTGCTATACCAGGTTAATCTCATAGCAGGACCGCTTGCTTTGCTTTGATTGATTTTATTTGTCATTAGTGGTTCATTTTTCTTGATTGACACTTCTGAGTGACTGAGGTCTCAACGACCTATTTCTGTACCTTATACCTTAGTCGCTCGGTTTTTCTGTGTCATCAGAATGGCGCCGTTGCCGGGGAGCACAACTTAGTAGTCATTTTTAGCTTTTCCGCGGCTTTTTGACTTTCGCAGCTTTTATATAGATTTTTGTAGATATTTTACTGATAATTTCTGACAATAATATTGGGCTGACCACTTCTCTCTGTTTCTTGCGAGGGCCCGAGGATCGAGGCGGCCGATTTCGAGAAGCCGACGCAACCGCGAAACTCGGAGGCGTCTCCCTTCTGCACGGAGCCGCAGGAGAGAGCGAGAGAGAGAGAGTTGAGTGGGTGAGGATAGTTTAGGACTATTTAATTATTGTTGTAATAATACAGGAACTGGACTTGAACTTGGTTGACTTAGCGGGTCTGTTTCGTCGAGCGCCGGTGTGCTCGGGGGACCCTTAGGAATTTTTCGCGGTTTTTTGCGGTTTTCTTCTACTTTTTTCTGCCTTTTCCGGTGTTTACGCGGTTTTTGCTCGAGCCCCTAGACTTAGGAATTTCTGGTGCTTGTGACGTAATTAGTAGGATCCACACACCTAATTGATTATCTGTTCCCATAGAACGTTAATTGGACCTACTAATAAATAAATAATAAAAATAACTTAGTCACTTTCCTGAGAGCCTACGCGCCGCGAGCCTGCCCCGTCAAGCGCTACTCCTGAACTCGACCTGTCGAGAAGAGGAGGGGTGGGTCTAGACCGGACTCTTTGGATCGAGGGCGAGTGACTGAGTTAGACGGTTCTGCGCTAGAAATTGCTCGTTTAGGACTCGGCTTTCCCGTTGCATCATTTAGGTAGTTTTCTTTCTGTCTTTAAATTTCTGCGCGAATCACTTGCATGTAGAGTGCTGGAGACAAGGTACGCATTTCTATCTCAGCATGCATCATTGAATTCTCGCGCATCGGCTTTTTCGTCTTCTCCCCCTGTTTTCGGACTAAATAATCAGGAGAACCGAAAAATCGTTAGGCCTTTTGTTTGAGTTGAAAAATATTAAAAGAGATTTTATCAGTTGTGCCCCTCTGAGATATCGCAATATCAGTTATGCCCCTATCTTTTTGGTAATATCAGTTGTGCCCCAAATTTCTTGCCAATATTTCACTTGTGTCCCTCGGAGGGGCATAACTGATAAAAATCTTTTATCAGTTATGCCCCTCCGAGGGACACAAGTGAAATATTGGCAAGAAATTGGGGGCACAACTGATATTATCAAAAAGATAGGGGCATAACTGATATTGCGATATCTCGGAGGGGCACAACTGATAAAAACCCATATTAAAAAGAAAAACCATAAAATTGGGACTGGCTAAGACTATTGATCTTAAAAACCGCTCACCCTAAAAATTTTTGTCTTGGGGAGAGCAACCCCCTCATTGCATGGTTTGGATGCGCGAGAGAGTGACCCGCACCCTAGGTAGAGCCTCCCGGTGCTAGTCCCGACTGATTACCGACTCTTCCGTGCGGGCCAGTCGGTTGGATTAGCATCGGATATCCTAACTGGTCACGTAAGCGCTCTGATATTTTGTGTGTTCACCAAAATAAAATAGACAAGATAATCTGACCGAACTTTCACGGTCTTCAGCTTGCGTTGCGTTGGTGAACCGGGGGTTTGTTTTGTGATCATAGTTGACTCCAGATCTCATCCGCCTTACTCGCCAGATCAAGATGATGGGTAGATGGTCTCTTAGGCAGCCTCTGGCTGCACCGCTTTCGGGCACGTCTACCCGATCATCTAGGTTGGCCCGCGAGAGCCGAGACCAGCTCTCCGAGCCCGAGTACGACTCCGCCCTGTTCCCCCTCGACCCCCTTTCTTCTGGTATTGAGAGACATGAGCCCGAGGAGAGATTAGCAGATTTGACAGCACCTGAGTTGGGCTCATTTGATTTTGCAGACGTCGCCATGGCCGCCAGTTCAGGCGATCACCCCGGAGGTCCACGAGGAGACCAGCATTTTGTACTGGACCAGGGGGAGATCAACTCCACCCTGATCGCATCGCTCGAGACAGTTCAACAGCAGTTACGTGATCAGGGGGCATTCATGATAGAGATGAGGCGGGAGTTGGAGAGGCTCAGAGCAGAGCGAGGTTAAGAGCAGAGCGAGCCTGAGGAGATACCCGATGCAGAGGCTGCAGCCGCATCAGCCGCAGCAGCAGCAGCAGCCGCAGCCGCCGCAGCGGCAGCCGCCGCGGCAGGAGGACCACCACGACCGATGCGGGAGTTGCACAACCCCGGATCGACTCTGATGCATCACTGGGTAGTAGTGCCAGCGATCGTGGGGGACTTCAAGTTCCCCCCGAACACCTTGCAGTTGCTGCCCCGATTCCACGGACTTGCCACTGAGGAGCCCCACCTCCACCTCCAGGAGTTCCTGATGATTTGCAGTACTGTCCACGATCGCCACGTGGACCAGGATACGATCCGGATGATAGCCTTCCCTTTTTCACTGGTAGATAGAGCAGCCACCTGGCTGAAGCATCTAGGGAAGTTTGTCTACACCTGGGAGCAGCTCCGCACCGAGTACTTGAAAAAGTACTATCCACTCGGGCGGACGAATGCAGCGAGGGCCCTGATCAGCAACTTCTCCATGTTCCCCAACGAGCAGTTTCACGAGGCATGGGAGAGGTTTCGAGAGCTCCTAGACAGATGCCCGCACCACGACATCTCCAAGCCGAACCTAGTTCAGAGCTTTTTCAGCGGGTTGACGCCAGAGCTTCAGGGTCTGGTGAACGCTTCTTGCGGCGGGTCCTACTTTGCCAAGGACCACGACCAGGTCTGGGCCATCTACGAGGAGATGTCCGAAAATTACATGGTGATGTCCCAGACCAGGTTGTATACTCAGAGACCCCAGCCACAGCAGCCAGGACCCGTGCAGTACCAGCGGATAGCACGGGTAGATGCCGGTCCATCCAGTTCGTCCGCAGTCGCAGCAGCACAGGCAGAGTCATCCGCTGCGGACATGGGTATCATCAGCGAAAGTTGGACCGCATGGAGCTGATTGAGAAGAAGCAGTGCCAGAGCATCACTCAGATGGAACAGATGGCACAGGTTCTGAGCGACGTGAAGACCCAGCTCATGTGTCTCCAGGAGGCACAGACGGCTTCACAGCCCCGTCTTCTGTCGCGAGGCGATACCGGCGGCAGCAGCAGCTCGTCCCAGCGCTCCAGCTCCTCCCAGCAGCCTAGACAGGTTCACCTTGTACAGGCGGAGCCGTACCAGCAGCCGCAGCCTACCTACCAGTCCCCACCATCTCCAGACATGCAGATGGTGGTCTACCAGCCGGATCAGCCTCTGGCCGTACTGCCGCCAGACCCCTTCGATGTAGAGCCGTTGATGGATGTCAACGGGATTTGGTATGACCGCCCTCAGCCTGGGATCCGACGAGACCATCCCGGATTCAGGTGGGGGAATGGTGGTGCCCAGCCCCAGCAGCAACCGTCAGGTCAGGGAGGGCAGTACTCCCAGCAGAGAGATCACCAGCCGCAGTAGCAGCCCCCAGCATACCAGCAGCACCAGCCATCATCCTTCGGTCCGCGTCCCTATCATCAGCAGGGACAGTCGTGGAGACGTGAGCAGCAGGCTCACCCAGTTCAGCAGCAGCACCCTTCCTCATATCCCTCTCACCACCAGCAGCAGCTCCAGCAGCCTCAGCACCAGAGAGGCTACCCGTCGGGCTCCCATGAGAGCCCCGCTTTGGATGACATCGCCCGCCTCCTCACGGACCAGCAGGCCACATTCAGACGGGAGATGGACGAGTTCCGCCAGGAGATACGGGACTTGGTGAGAGGGAAGGCCACCATTCCTGCCCAGATCGAGCCGAACCCGAACAACCTCAAGAGGAAATCTGAGCAGGTAGTACACACTGAGTATGCCACTCCTAGTGATCCATTTGTTGATACATCTTCGGATCTATTTGATGCTGATTTTGTCACTCTTAGGAGCGGTAGGACCCCAGCAGGCGGCGGCGCCTCATCTGAGCTTCACCATGAGGAGACATCAGAGGCGCCACATGAGGAGGAGGAGAGTGGTACTGAGGCCGCTCCAGATGATGATGGTGGCACTGATGCCACCAAGGATGCTGATCCCACCGGCGGTACTGAGGCCGCCGCTTCACCAGTTCGAGGAGGTGGTACTGACGCCACCAGTAGAGCCGAGCCAGCACACGGTACTGATGCCGCGAGACGTCTACCAGCAGCAGCAGCAGAGCCAGCCAGAGGTGGTACTGAGGCCACCGGTGTTTGTTGTGATAGAGATTTTGTCTTTCCTTCAGTTCATGTACCTCAGAACACTGTTGTGAATAAAGGAAAAGGTTTAGTTTCTTCTGGTCCCACTGTGGTGCATGATGTATGTGTGGATCCGGTCATCAAACCGTCTAGGCCTTTTCCTAGTCCTTCATCTGAGAAGGACCCTGTGATCCCCTTCCCTAGAGCCCTTCAGATGGGGAAGGGGAAGAAAAAAGAAAATCCAAAAAAAAGAGAGCTTGAGGAGTTCAGCCAGAGCATGATCGATCGATTCCACATCCAGCTGACCCTCCAGGAGGCTTTGCAGCACATCCCGCTTCTCCAGCGTTCTTTGAGAGATAGGACTACAGTCAGGAGGAGGAGGAGGAACCACACTTCAGAGATCCATGTGCTGACGAAAGCCACGTGTTTTGCGATCCAGAACCGCCTGCCAGCCAAGAGGCCAGATTCAGGGGCCCTGTATGTCAGATGCCAGATTAGTGAGCAGAGGTTCGACCGTACTCTTCTAGATAGCGGATCGTCGATCAACCTTCTTCCGGCAGCCCTTCTCGACCGCTTCGAGTTGGGCACTCTTCGACAGAGCAGGACAGTCCTTCAGTTCGCTGATCGATCTGTCAAGAGGCCGAAGGGGTTATTACGAGATGTTATCGTCACGATTCAGGGTCTGAAATTCCCCGTGGACTTCGTAGTGTTGGACATGGAGATCCCTGAGTCAGTGGCCGATACCCCCATCATCCTTGGTCGTCCGTTTTTGGCCACAGCCAAAGCGGTGACTGATCATGATAGTGGGAAGGTGTACTTTCGCGTCGAGGGCGAGAGTATACAAATAGAGACGGTCGAGGACTACAGAGCTAGAGAGAGAACCCGCTCAGATGCGAGTACAGATTCAGAGCAGCTGACAGACACAGAGCCAGACATCCACCAGGACTGTGATTTTGTGATCACAGACGATGAGGCAGCTTGGGCAGATCCTGCATCACAGACCATCCTCTCATATTCAGATACAGCTGATGCCGAGATGATAGCAGAGGAGAGTCTGGAGAGCACAACCCTGGTTCAGGATACCATAGAGGCAGCAGAGCCGGTCCGTGATCGCGACACGATGTTTAGTGATGGTGGTGCTGAGGCCACCTTGTTTTCCGGTGGTACTGAAGCCACCGCGATTGATACAGATCCCTCGGATTCAGAGTCTGATTGGGCCGATTGCTATGATTAGATGCCAGACCTGAGTTCACCTGAGCCTATAGATGAGGAGGAGGTAGATGCAGAGCCGAGCAGAGACAGTACAGTTGAGCAGCCTTCTCCCGACCCAGTTTGCGAGAGTACGCTTTCACTTTCCCAGGCAGATTTGGCAGACTTAGCAGCTTTCACTCAGTTTCTTCCGCAGCCAGATTTGCCAGCACCCAGCATTCCAGAGCTGAAGCCGCTCCCTACTTCGCTGAAGTATCGATTCCTTGCGGGCGATCCAGAGATGTACCCAGTCATCATCTCCGCCGAGTTGACTGGAGAGCAAGAATCCCGTTTGATGGGGGTTCTTGAAAAGAACCGCAAGGCGATCGGATGGAGCGTAGCGGATCTCCATGGGATTAGTCCAGCAGTGTGCTCCCACCATATCTATCTTGAGGAGGGGGCGAAGCCGTCGCGTGAGTTCCAGCGGCGGTTGAACCCCAACCTGAGAGAGGTCGTGATGAAAGAAATATCAAATTGGTGGAGCGCAGATTTTATTTATCCCATTTCCGACTCCAAGTGGGTCAGCCCCTTGCATGTGGTGCCCAAGAAGACGGGCATCACGACTGTGATCAGTGAGTCGGGAGAGGAGATCGCTACACGAGTACCCACCTCTTGGAGGGTTTGTGTTGACTACAGGAGACTCAACCAAGCCACCAAGAAGGACCATTTCCCCCTGCCTTTTATTGACCAGATCATTGAGAGACTGGCAGGGAAGAGCCATTATTGCTTCCTGGATGGGTACTCGGGCTACAACCAAGTGGCCATCGCTCCTGAGGATCAGGAGAAGACCACCTTTACCTGTCCCTTCGGCACATATGCTTTTCGACGCATGCCATTTGGGCTATGCAACGCCCCTGCGACTTTTCAGAGGTGCATGCTGTCGATCTTTTCAGACATGGTAGGGGAATGTTTGGAGGTCTTCATGGACGATTTCTCGGTCTACGGCGACGGATTCGATTCTTGTCTTGACTGCCTAGACCGGGTACTCCAGCGATGTATTGAGTATCATTTGGTTCTCTCTTGGGAGAAGAGTCACTTCATGGTGACTCAAGGGACGGTGCTTGGCCACATCATCTCCAACAGGGGCATGGAGGTTGATCCGACCAAGGTTGATGTCATTAGGAAACTCACACCGCCGTCCAATTTGAGGCAGCTACGGTCATTCCTGGGGCACGTTGGATTTTATAGGAGATTTATTCAGGATTTCAGCAAGATTGCCCGACCGTTGACTGACCTCTTGACGAAAGACACCGAGTTCCTTGTCGATGACAAGTGTCTCTCGTCCTTTGCGACTCTCCAGCAGCATGTTATTGAGGCTCCTGTCCTCCAGCCGCCTGATTGGTCTCTCCCATTCGAGATCATGACGGATGCCTCCGATTTTGCCGTGGGGGCAGTGGTGGGACAGAGGAGGGATGGAATTCCGTTTGCCATACACTACGCTAGCCGCACATTCTACGCTAGCCGCACATTGGATTCCTCCCAGCGGAATTATACGGTCACAGAGAAGGAGATGCTAGCCGTAGTGTTTGCCCTAGATAAGTTCAGATCATATATCATTGGATCTAGAGTGACTTTGTATACAGATCACACCGCCATCAGGTACCTCATGGCAAAGAAGGATGCCAAGGCCAGACTGACTAGATGGATCCTTCTACTCCAGGAGTTCGATATTGAGATCAAGGATAAGCCTGGAGTCAAGAATGTGGTGGCGGATCATCTCTCCCGATTAGAGCAGCCTGAGGATTCTGAGCAGATTGATCCCATTCGAGATACCTTCCCAGATGAGGCGATCCTTGCTATCGCCTCACTCCCGTGGTATGCCGATATTGTGAACTTTCTCGTTGCAGGGAAAGTCCCACAAGATTGGCCCAGGCAGAGGCTTGAGACCTTCCTTGCGAGGGCCCAAGTCCTACCACTGGGAGGATCCCATCCTTTACCACGAAGGAGGGGATAGCGTCTGGCGTCGGTGTATTCCTCAGAAGGAACACCATAGCGTCCTCACTTACTGCCACAAGCTTGAGGCAGGAGGACATCATTCTGGGAGGAGAACGGCACAGAAAGTGCTCCAATCCGGCTTGTGGTGGCCTACCCTCTTCAAGGACTCTGATGAGTTCGTGAAGAGGTGTACTGACTGTCAGAGGATGGGCACTTGTGGACAGCGTGATATGATGCCGATGCAGCCCATTCACTTCTGTGAGGTTTTTGACGCATGGGGCATCAATTTCATGGGTCCATTCCTAAGAGTCAGGGATTTGAGTACATTCTGTTGGCCGTTGATTATGTTAGTCGTTGGGTTGAGGCTATCCCCGCCCGAGCCGCTGATGCGAGGACTGTTTGCTGATTTTTGAGGAAGCACATCATCACGCGGTTCGGGGTTCCACGAGTTCTGATTTCTGATGGGGGGTCTCATTTCATCAACGACCAGGTAAAGGCCCTTGCTAGCGAGTTCGGCATAGATCATCGTGTTGCCACACCTTACCATCCACAGACGAATGGTCTAGCTGAGGTGTCGAATAGGGAGATCAAGAATATTTTGCAGAAAGTCGTCCGCCCTGACCGAAAGAATTGGTCACAGCTTTTGGACTCGGTCTTGTGGGCATATAGGACGTCTTTCAAGACTCCATTGGGCACATCTCCCTTTCGCCTCGTATATGGCAAGCCGTGCCCATTTACCTGTTGAGCTGAGGCACAAGTCACTTTGGGCAGTCACAGACATTTTGATGGATCCAGATGGTATGGGAGACCAGAGGAGGGCAGAGTTAGTTGCCCTGGAGGAGCTTAGAGATGCAGCTTTCTCAAGCAGCCTACATTATAAGGAGAAAGTCAAGGAGTGGCATGATTCTCATATCAGCCACAAACATTTTGAGATTGGACAGAAAGTATGGTTGTTTGATGCGAGGCTACGATTATTTCCAGGGAAGCTACAGAGCAAATGGAAGGGACCTTATCTCGTCAGAAAGGTACACGACAATGGCAGCATTGATATATCCGAGTTGTCTTCTGAGAGTACCTTTCGAGTGAACGGCCAACGGCTCAAGCCATTTCTAGATCATGAGCCGCAGGACGTTATTGTTGCCCCTATTCATTTTGCGTGAGATGTGGTCTCCTGACTCACATCTTTTGCATCTCACGCCTGATTTTCACTATTCCTCCGCTTGTATAGATCCAGTTGTCCATATCATTCTATTCTTTAGTACCACATCCCTTTCCTCATCTTATGATTATGCTATACTTAGGGTGTACTTTACCCTAAGTATAGGGGGGATGTAGGACCTGCGGGTATTCTTTTATTCTTTCTGCTCTGTTTTGCTGCCTATACTTAGGGATATTTTACCCTAAGTATAGGGGGGGCAGATTCTGTATCTTCTTCACTCGGATTTCCCTTCATGTACAGCTTGCTATACTTAGGATTAGTTAATCCTAAGTATAGGGGGAAACCACCGAGTTCCTCTCATTCTATTCATTTATTCATTCCTATACTTAGCCATTCCTTTTCACTTCCCTTTTACTAAGCACGAGTTATGTCTTCTTCATCGCTCTTGATCACTCTGAGGACATCGTTCGAGCTAAGTATAGGGGGGGTGTATATATTTCATATATACTTGAGCCATAACTCGTACTTTGTGTGAGTGTGTTAATAAATAAAATGGTTAAAAATCACAAAAATTAAAAAATTTTTTTTCATGTACATAAACTTCTCTTATCTTGCACATACATGGCTAGTGTACAAAGTATTTTTGTAAAAATGATTTCAAAAAACCTTTTGTGTAAAGCTTGTGTAAATATTTTGTATCAAAATTATGTATATAGTACAAAATTTTTCCAAAATGTTTTGAAAAATCAAAAGTTTGCAAAAATCTTGTGTAAATATTTGTAATATCTTTTGCAAAACTTGCACCTCATGCAGCATTCATCCATGATTGCAAAACATTTTTCAAAAATTTTGCATGATTGTAAAATATTTGTAAATAGCATCTTGTGTACATATATGTATATAGTTTTCCTGGATGAGAGTTGACATTTAAACTAAGCCTGGAATTAAATTAAGAAATGGAGCTTGAACAAGATCTTAATCCACCTAACTTTAAGAGGAACCTTATAGGACTTAGGGTTAAGGCTTTTCAGGTCCATAAGGACTTAATTCTTTGAGTCCACTAGGCTATGAGCATATGTCATCTTGATGAGCCTAAGTAGAGCACTTAACAACACACGCATGACTCTTAGAGACAATGGCTTGACTTGCACCTGCACTTTACACATGGCTCTCCACGGATGAGGTGGTGAGGAGGCAGTTTCCTTTGGCTTGGGGTAGCATATGAGGGTAGTACTTCTAGGCGGAACCTCTCTTCTTCTTCTAGTGAAGGAAGTGCGTCTCAACTTGGTCTAGTGGTGATGAAGGCTTAAAGACAGAAGCTGTGGGTTGCAATAAAGCTTCAAAAGAGGGATAGTCTACTGGCTCAAGAGGAAAATTTCTTGTATATATGCTGCACCATGTAGATATGCTGTATAGAAGTCCTTGAAAAAAAAATGCAAAAAATGCAAAAAGAACTCCAAAAAAGTGGTGGGTCGGATTGAAAATTTAATAACCCCACCGGAGTGTATATAGTCAAATAAAGCAAAGCTTATGGTATCCATGTTACATCTCATGAAGCTTGCAGCGGGAGACTTAGCTACACTGGCTAAGCTTCCAAAAGTCTATACTTCTTCCCCCTCTTCTTGAGCCGGTTGCACTTGAACTTAGAAGGGAATACCCCGCTTCTCGAGGAAAGAGTTGCTGGACCGAGGCATTAGAGTTACCAGGTTGAGGGAGGTTGTTTCTTTGTTACTTCTGAGGTGGGGAGCCACATATCACTTACACTGCATGGAAAGATTCATGGTCATTAGAGTTTGTGTATGTAGACTTGTTCTGATCTGGTTTATTGAGGAGTCTTGCCCATAGATTGGTGGAACTTAAAGGCTGTTGAGTTTTAAGCTTAGGTCCAAATAAGGTTCCGACACATTAATAATCCAAAGATCTGATCGAGCTTCATATCCCAATTTAATGAAGGCTAGTTTAATAATCAACCTTGATCCATGTACATCCTCTTTTTCTTTTTCTTTTTCTTTCTTTTTCACTTCTTTTTCAAATAAGTGTTTGCTAAGGGACTAGCAAAGTTAAGTATAGGGGGGTGATGAATACCCATTCATCACTCTTTATTCTTATATTTTAGCTACAAAAACCTTTGCAAATGCATGTAGATATATGTAAATATAAATAATTACCAAAAGCATGCATTGTGTAAAAACCTATAATTAGCATGTTTTTGTGCAAAAAATAAAAGAATAAAGATCAAAAAGAAAAAGAGGGAAATATTTAGAATAAATATTGAGCAACCTAACCCAAGGGAGGGCTCAGCATGGGCATGACCGCATAAAAGCCAAAGTAGAGGGAGATAGGAGCTCATGTGTAAATATTTGTGTAAATACATAAAACTATATTTTCCTCACCCAAAAATATGCTTGTAAATATTTTTACATATTTATAAAAGATAAAAAACAAAATAAAAAGTTAAAAATCAAAACAAAACAAAAATAGAAAAATTAAAAATACAAAAATACCTTGTACATATGCCATGTATATAGATGTACATATCTATTTATTTTACCAATATATATAAATAATAAAAATAAAATAAAAACACTCTTTTATTCCTTATTTTATAATGTAAATAAATAAAATATAAAATAAGGATAAAATTGTATAAAAATAATAATTAAAATCAAAAATCAAAAACCCTAATTATGTAGATATACCTATATGGTACATATTATGTAAATACCCTTTTTTTTATTACCAAAAATTAATTAAAAATCACCAAAAAATAGAAAAAAATAAAATAAAAATATTTCATGTTTTAAGTTTTTGAAAATTCGGTCATTTTCTGACCCAAAATAATTAAATAAAAATCCATTGAATGGCGGCCTCTGATTGGTCCTCGGGGGATTGTTGACCCCGGTCAACTTTCCCCCGCGGACCCCTTTTCCCTCGGATCTGGTGGATGACCCGACTTCCCCATTCATTTCCCGTCAGACCCGACCGCCATTCACCTAAACCCCGGGTCAAATCCATTCACGTCACACCCGAGAACCTCGCCGGAGCCTTTGCCTCGGGGTCCGCGCTTCATGCTGCCCTACCCGACCAGCCCTAGTCGGGTCGGCACCCATATATATCTCGAGCTCCGCCACCTTCAATCGGCATCTTTGGCTAATCCGCTCCACCCCCAGTGACCTCCAGTGCTCGAGCGTGAGTGACAGCTCGCTCCAGGTGCTGTCGCAGCGAGGAGAGGGGCCGGATACCACTGATCCGGCGAGTCAGCACCGCCGTGCTCCGCCCAGAGCAGGAGCTCGAGCCTCGGGCCGAGACGACCCTTGAGGCCACGACCGGGAGCACCACCAGCTCCAGCACAGTCTATTCACCCACGCAGGTAACCTTTTAGCTTAGCCATTTAGCCTAATTTCCATTTTGCCCCAATTCGCGCCGCCGTCGATTTTCGTTGATTCCGACCACCTCACACCTCCATTCGATCATCGGAATCCTTCATCATCTCCGCCCTCCTCCCGCGCACGTTCTCCACACCTCCGTTCAACCCAGCTGGCACAGGAGCTGGGGATTCGAGCTCCTCCGTCCATCGCATCGCCGGAGCTCGACCACTTCGCCTCCCCGATCACCTTCACCACGCCTAACGGGGTCGAGGCACTTTGCCCTCGACCCGCGAATTTGCTGGGATACTTTGCAGGTTCATCCAAGCCCATCTGAGGGCTTGGACCATTTGGTCCAGCTGCTCCGCCTCCGCCGACCTCGCCGGAGTTCCCCAGGACTCGGTTGGGTCATCGGAGGCCTCCATTAGACGCGGAGGGCCCGTAGCTTCCTTCTCCGACCTTCAGCGAGCTTCCAGGAGGAGACCAGTGCCGTCACGAGTCCGGCGAAGTTCGCCGGAGCCCTGTTCGTCCACCATCCTTCTCCGCCGTCCGATCGACCCCGAGCTCCAGATTCGATCACGATCGTCCATTCGAGGAGCAACTTTAACCGCCAGATCCATTCGAGGGTCGATCTCCACCGTCGATCCAGCGAGGCTCAGCCACTACTCCCGTCCACCGTTCGATCTGCAACGTGGCAGCGCCTGGACCGTCTGATCAAAGCTGAGGATCCAGCCCTGGGCGCCACCCATTCCCAGCCGTCCATCTATCCACGTGGCGCCCATCCATCGGCTCGACTTAATAAAGGGTAAGTTACCCTTAGGCCCTTCCTTATCTTTTATTTAGCATTAGTCCTGTAAATATTTAGAGACGTTGTTTAGTTTTAGGGTAATTTGCACTTTGGGCCCGGAGCTTTAGTTTATTTGCACTTATACCCCTGCCTGATGTGAGCCACGTGCATCGTCACGTGTTTTATTGGGATATTTGCAGTCTGTGCCCTTATTGTTCTGGTTGTTAATGAATGAATGAATCTTTCTGAGTAATTGCATTTATACCCCTGTGCGTGGTTTTATTCCGCATGTGCGTTTATTGTTGGGTTATTTGCAGCTGAGGTCCTCGGACTTTTGGTACGTGTTACCAATTAGTCCCCGGACCTTAGTTTCTTTACATATAGGTCCCTGAGTGCCCCAGGCACGCGCTTGGCGCGTGACTTCTTGGGTTAATTGCACCAGGACCTCCAGAACTTTGGGTATTTGCACTTTGGTCCTTGTACACAGTGCCCTCTTGTGATTTTTGAATAAAATATCAATTCATCTCCAAATTCGATAAAAATTTGACACATGGCTCCTGCCATGTTGTAGGATTTTTGAGAATTTTGGAGGACATTTCTGAGTTTATTTGTTATTTTTAAAAATTCAAAAACCATCATTTTAGCCACTGTCTAGTTTTAAAAACCCAAAAAAATATAAAAACCCCCTCAAAAATTCTATAAAAATTAGGTACTGTTTAATGTGTGTTTCTTGATTTTCTAGCCAATTTTGGCTATTTTTCACTGTTTGAAAACCATAAAAACTTAAAAACACCTAAAACCTCATAAAAATTCCAATAAATAATCTAAAAACCCAAAAACAATAATTTTGGTACTCAAATTTTCCTTGTTTTATCTAGTTTACAGGAAAAATACCTCCAGGCTCTTTTGAGGTCCCTAGATATTTTATATAGGGATTTTGGGCCTGGCTGGACAGTACCTTGCATTTTAGTTACTGTTTGATTTTTAGAAAATAAAATACACACCATAAAAATTCCAAAAATTCACCAAAAACATTAAAAAAACATAAAAAACATAAAAATATTTTTGTCTGAATTTTTGCTTGATTTTTGATGCATTAAATAATTTGTCAAAGTTTGCTTGTTTTTGCTTTTCTTATTTTCTTCACATATTAAAAATCCTAAAAAATTATAAAAATCATTAAAAACCACTAAAAAATATTTTGTCTTTTATTTTATTCATTTTTGACTACTTCGTAGGCCTTCGGCCAATCCGTGCTGCTTGAGTTCGACCTTGGGTGCTATACCAGGTTAATCTCATAGCAGGACCGCTTGCTTTGCTTTGATTGATTTTATTTGTCATTAGTGGTTCATTTTTCTTGATTGACACTTCTGAGTGACTGAGGTCTCAACGACCTATTTCTGTACCTTATACCTTAGTCGCTCGGTTTTTCTGTGTCATCAAGGATCCATCTGGTCAATCTGACTTTGGCATCCTTCTTTGCCATGAGGTACCGGATGGGGGTATGATCAGTATAGATGGTCACTCTAGATCCAATGATGTAAGATCTGAACTTATCTAGGGTGAAAACTATGGCTAACATCTCCTTCTCAGTGACTGTGTAGTTCCGCTGAGCGGCATCCAAAGTACGACTAGCGTAGTGAATAGCAAGGGGACCCCATCCCTCCTCTGTCTCGGCACAGCCCCCACGACAAAATCGGAGGCATCCGTCATGATGTCGAATGGGAGAGACCAATCGGGTGGCTAGAGAACAGGAGCCTCTACAACATGACTCTTGAGAGTCTCAAACGATGATAGACACTTATCATCAACAAGGAACTCGGTGTATTTCGTCAGCAGATCATTCATCGGTCGGGAAATCCTACTGAAATCATGAATGAAGCGCCTGTAGAAACCGACATGCCCCAGAAAAGACCGTAACTGCCGCAAGTTGGACGGTGGATTGAGTTTTCTAATGACATCCACCTTGGCCGGATCAACCTCCATGCCCCTGTTGGAGATGATATGACCAAGCACCATCCCCTGAGTCACCATGAAGTGACTCTTCTCCCAAGACAACACAAGGTGAACCTTAATGCATCGCTGAAAGACTCGGTCTAGGCAGTCAAGATAAGAATCGAATCCGTCGCCGTAGACCGAGAAATCATCCTTGAAGACCTCCACACACTCCCCCACCATGTTCGAAAAGATGGACAACATGCATCTTTGGAATGTTGCCGGAGCGTTGCACAATCCAAATGGCATGCGTCTGAAAGCATATGTCCCGAAGGGACAGGTGAAGGTGGTCTTGTCCTGGTCCTCAGGCGCGATGGCCACCTGATTGTATCCGGTGTACCCATCCAAGAAAAAGTAATGGCTCTTCCCTGCCAGCCTCTCAATAATCTGATCAATAAAGGGTAGGAGGAAATGATCCTTCTTGGTGGCATGGTTCAATCGTCTGTAGTCCACACAGACCCGCCAAGAAGTAGGTACCCGGGTAGCGATCTCCTCTCCAGACTCACTAACAACTATGGTGATGCCCGTCTTCTTGGGCACCACATGTAATAGACTGATCCATTTGGAGTAAGATATGGGGTAGATAAAATTGGCGCTCCACTATTTCGAGATCTCCTTCATGACAACATCTCGAAGATTCGGGTTCAGCTGCCGCTGGAACTCACAAGATGGCTTCGCGTCCTCCTCGAGGTAGATATGGTGGGAGCATAGGGCCGGACTTATCCCCTGGAGACCGGCTACACTCCATCCTGTTGCCTTGTGGTTTTTTTCAAGAACCCCCATCAGACGGGATTCTTGCTCTCCAATCAAATCAGCGGAGATAATGACTAGGTACATCTCATGCTCACCCGCAAGGAACCTATACTTCAGCGACGACGGTAGGGCTTCAGCTCTGGACAAGTAGGTGCTGGCGGATCTGGCCTCTGAAAAGTCTGAGTGAATGCGACCAAATCTGCATGGGAGAATGAGAACTCTCGCTCATAATCTGAATCTGATGAAGGCTGCTCTGCTGGACTGTCTCTGCTCTGTGCGGGATCAGCCTCCTCCCTAGCTGTAGGCTCAGTAGAAGTCAGACATGGTATCAAATTGTCAAACTCTGCCCAATCAATATCTGACTCCGAGGGATCTTTATCAGACTCACAAAAATCTACCTCGCGATCGGGAACCGGCTCTGCTGCCTGAGATGTATCCTGGACCAGGAATGCACTCTCCAAGATGTCCTCTGCTATCATCTCCACGTCAATGAATTCTAAAGGTGAGAGGATGGCCTATGCAACTGGATCTTCCCAAATTGCCTCATCATCTGTAATCACAAAATCGCAGTCCTGGTGGATGTCTCGCCCTACCTCTGTCATTTGCTCTAAATCGGAAGTCGGATCCGAGCAACCTGAATCTCTGGCTCTAGTCTCCTCGACCGTCTCTATTTGTATACTCTCGCCCTCAACGCGAAAGTAAACCTTCCCGCTATCATGGTCGGACACTGCCTTGGCTATGGCCACGAACGGGCATCCTAGAATGATCGGGGTATCGGTCACGGACTCAGGGATCTCCATGTCCAACACAACGAAGTCCACGGGGAATTTCAGGCCCTGAATCGTGACGACAATATCCTTCAGCAACCCCTTCGGCCTCTTGACAGATCAATCAGCAAACTGAAGGATCGTCCTGCTCTATCGGAGAGGGCCCAACTCGAAGCGGTCGAGAAGGACTGCCGGAAGAAGGTTGATCGAAGAACCGTTGTCTAATAGATTACGGTCAAACCTCCCTCATAGATGTGGCATCTGATATACGGGGCTCCTGCATCTGGCCTCTTGGCTGGCAGACGGTTCTGAGTCACGAAACACGTGGCACGAGTAAGCACATGGATCGTTGACTGATGGTTCCTCCTCTTCCTCCTAACTGTGGTCCTGTCTCTGAGTGATCGCTGGAAGAGAGGTATGTGCTCCAAGGCCTCCTGTAGAGTCGGTTGTATTTGAAATCTGTCCATCATATGCTGGCTGAACTCTATCTGATGGTTCTTTGTGGGATTTTCTTTTTTCTGCCCCTTAGCCAAGTGAAGTGCTCGAGGAAAGGGGACTACAGGGTCCTTCTCAGATGAAGGACTAGGAGAGGGTCTGGAATGCTCATGAACAACAGAATCCACACATACATCATCAAGCAACATAGGTGGATCCGAAAATAATAAACCATTTCCTTTATTTGTAGAAATGTCCTGAGATACATGTACGGAAGGAGAAAACAACAGGACTAGCAGAATGGAAACTGGTGGCCTCAGTACCACCCTCGGCATCTGGACTTGCGGCATCAGTACCGCACTCTGGCTCAGCAACTGTAATGGTGGCGTCAGTACCACCTCCTCCAACTGGTGACACGACGGCCTCAGTACCGTTGGTGGGATCAACATCCATGGTGGCGTCAGTGCCACCATCATCATCTCTAGCGGCATCAGCACCGCTATCCTCCTCGCCTGGCGCTCCTGAAGTGGCATGGGATCGTCGCTTAGACAAGGCACCTCCTGCTGGCATCCTACCGCTCCTAAGTGTAACAAAGTCAGCATCAAACATATGTGCAGTCATATCACCAAGTGAAGCACTAGGAGTAGTAATCTCAGTGAACTCTACCTTTTCAGATTTTCTCTTGAGGTGGTTCGGGTTCGGCTCGATCTGGGCAGGAATGGCGGCCTTCCCTCTCACAATCTCCCGCATCTCCTGGCGGAACTCATCCATCTCCCGTCGAAAAGTGGTATGCTGCTCGGTCATGAGGCATGCTAGATCATCTAAGGTGGGGTTCTCATAGGTCGGCCCATGAGAACCTGACAGGTGGCCTCGCTGGTAGTGAGGTTGTTGCTGCTGGTGAGGGTGAGAGGGGTACTGCTGATGATACTGCTGCTGAGGCTGCTCTCGCCTCCAAGGCTGTCTCTGCTGATAGGAATGAGGACCGTACTGCTCTCTCTGGGATGGCTGCTGGTGCTGTACTGGGGGCTGGGGCTGCTGGTGCTGCTCACGCTGCTGGCCGTACTGGCCACCCTGAACTGGAGGCTACTGCTGGGAACTGGTGCCTCCAGTCGACTAGCAGAATCCGGGATGGTCTCGTCGGATACCAGGCTGGGGTCGGTCGTACCAAATCCCGTTGACATCCATCAACGGCTCCTGCTCGTAAGTGGGTGGGGGAAGTACTTCTAGAGGCTGATTCGGCTGGTAGACCACCATCTGAGTGTCCTGGGATGGTGGTGGCTGGTAAAACTGCGGTGGCTGCTGGTACGACTCTGCCTGTACAAGGTGAACATGTCTAGGCTGACTGGAGTGCTGGGACGAGCTACCACTACTGATCGGATCTCCTCGTGATCGAAGACAGGGCTGAGAAGCCGTCTGTACCTCCTGGAGACACATGAGTTGTGTCTTCAGGTCACTCAGCGTCTGTGCCATCTGATCCATCTGCGATATGCCCTGGCACTGCTTCTTTTTGATCAACTCGATCCGATCCAGCTTCTCGCTGATGATGCCCATGTCTGCGGCTGTAGACTCGGCCTGTGCGACTGCCGCGGATGAAGTAGAAGGATCGGCATCGACCCGTGCTATCCTCTGGTACTGCGCGACCTGTGGTTGGGGACGTTCCTGAGTGTAGAGTCGGGTCTGAGACATCACAGTGTAGTTCTCGGCCATCTCCTCATAGATAGCCCAGACCTGATCCTCATCCTTGGCAAAGTTGGAACCGCCACAAGAAGCATTCACCAGGTCCTACAACTCTGATGTCAGTCTGCAAAAGAAGCTCTGAACTAGGTTCGGCTTCGAGATGTCATGGTGCGGGCATCTGTCTGTAAGCTCTCTAAACCTCTCCCATGCCTTGTGAAACTGCTCGTTGGGGAGCACGGAGAAGTTGTTGATCAGGGCCTCGCTGCATTGGCCTGGCCGAGTGGATAGTACTTGTTCAAGTACTCGGTGTTGAGCTGCTCCCAGGTGTACGCAATTTTCCCTAAATGCTTCAGCTAGTTGGCTTCTCTATCAACAAGGGAGAAAGGGAAGGCAATCATCCGAATAGTGTCCTCGTCCACCTGTCGATTGTGGACGGTGCTGCAGATCATCTCAACTCCTGGAGATGCAGATGGGGCTCCTCAGTGGCGAACCCGTGGAAGCGGGGAAGAAGCCGAAGTGTCTGTGGGGGGAACTTGAAGTCCCCCACGATCGTTGGAAGAACGATCCACCGGTGCATCAGTGTCGATCCAGGGTTGTGCAACTCCCGCATCGGTCTTGGCTGATCTGCTACTACTACCGGCTGGACTGGCTCCTCTGGCCGATCTGGATCCCTTTCTCCTGCGGCTCTCGGCTGCTCTCGCGCTGTCCTCGGCCTCTCATTCTCTCTCATCTCCACCATGAAGGCTCCCTGATCCCGTATTTGGCACTGCATCGTCTCGAGGGAAGCCAACAGGGTATTGTTGATCGCACCATGGTCCAATACGTATGTCGTTGTCTCAGGTCGTTGACCCTTGATGCGCTCCTCACTGCTGGCCATGGTCTCCGCAAAGGCAAAAGACCCAAACTCAGGTGCCGATAAATCATCTGTCTGTTGTCTCTCATCTGGCACTGGTATCTCTGCACTGGTAGAAGGGTGGTCAAGGGGGAACAGAGCGGAATTGAACTCGGGTTCAGAGAAAGGGTCTCTGTTCTCACGAACCAACCTAGATGAACGGGCTAGAGTGCTAAAAAGCGGTGTAGCCAGAGGCTACATAAGAGACCTTCTGCCCATCATCTTGATCTGGCGAGTCGGGCGGATGAGATCTGGAAACACACAAGATGAGAAAACAAACCCCAGGTTCACCTACTCAACACAGAGCTGAAGACCGTAAAGGTTCGATCAATTATGTTGTCAATTTTTATTTAGGTGATAATGTCAGTCCATCAGAACGGTTATGCGAGCTGATGGGAATCCAATCCTCCCAACAGACTGTCCCGTATAAAAGGCCAGTAGTCTGATCGGAGATCGGATATGTCTCTAGCCTAGTGTGCGGGTCGCTCTCTCGCTCATCCAAACCAGACAATGAGGGGGTTGCTCTCCCCAAGATAAATTTTTAAGTGAGGTGTCTTTTAGGGTCAAGTGTGTTTAGTAGTCCCAATTTTATACTTTTTCTTTTTTAGTTATTTTTCAGTACAAGCAACGCCTAACGAATTTTTCAGTTCTCCTGATTATTTAAGTCAAAAAACAGGGGGAGAAGATGAAAAAGCCGATGCGCGATGAAATCAATGATGCATGCAGAGTAAGAGATGCGTACCTGACTCCAGCAGTCTACATGCAGAGTGATCCGCGCATAAAAGTAAAGACTGAATATAAACTACCTATATGATGCACGAGAAATCGACCTTAACAGGGTAATTTCTACACGATAAGAACAATAGCCGAGTACTCAAACCTAAGTCCGAAGTCCTATCTCGGGAGTCACTCGATGTCCGCCACAACTGATTCTTCTCGCGTTGTATGTGACTCCTCAAGGCACGTGGACTAGAGTCTAAGTAATCCGACTTTTTATTGTTATTTAAATAATTAGGTCCAATTACGATCTAATAGGTGCAGACAGATAATTAAGGTTTGGATCCTAATCAATTATGACACAATCAGAAGAAAATCCTAAGCTAAGGCCAAAACCGCGTAAATCAGATAAGCAGTTATAATAAAATGCGATAAAAACCGAAAACCGACGAAAAACACGGTGAGGTCCCCCGAGCACACCGGTGCTCGACGAAATAGACCCCCGTAGTCACCAATAGAGTCCAAGTGTCTGAGTCCATGTATTATTACAATAATAGTCTGCAGAAAATAAAACTAAACTACTCTACACTAAGCCGCGGCTATTCCACGGCTCCCACATTCCTGCTCGGCTCCTCGTGCTCTCCTGCGACTCTATGCAGAAAAGAGCCGCCTCCGACTCCCGCGGTTGTTTCGGCTTCCGAAAAAGCCGCCTCGGTCCTCGAGCCCTCACAAGAAGAAGAGACAGAAATGTGTCAGACAATATTATTATAAAAATATGCAAATAAAATCAGACAAATATCTACAGAAAAACCGCGAAAAAGAAAACCGCGAAAAATAAAAAATGACTACCAAGTCGTGCTCCCCGACAACAGCGCCATTCTGATGACCGAATAAATCGACGAGAGACTAAGGGAGATAAATATCACGGGTCATTGCGACCTCAATCTGTAGAAAATCGATCAACAAGAAAAATCAGACCACCAAGTAAAAGTAATCAGAAATGAAATCCGAGTAGCGGTCTCGCTATTTATTTAACCTGGTATAACGACCAGGGTCGAATCAAGGAGCACGGGTTGGCCAAGTGGCCTACGAAGTAGTCACAAAATGAAATAAAAAGATAAAATATTTTTGGTGGTTTTTATATATTTTTAAATTTTTTTGTGTTTTTAATTATGAAGGAAATATGAAGAGAGGGTAAAAAGCACACAAATAACAATTTATTAAACACTCCAAAACAACTCAGAAAATTCAAATAAAATTATTTTTGTATTTTATAGGTTTTTAAGTGTTCTTGATAATTTTCTCAAGATTTTGTGATTATTTATTGATTTTATAAAAATAGAAAAAGGATGAAAATCAGAATCAATGTGTAGCCAGATTTGAAAGGCTAATTAAAAATATATAATTAGCTCTAAAAATCTGGAGACAATTTTTATGAAGACTAGAAATAAAAACTAAGCTAAAGAAACCAAAATTGTATTTTTCTTATATTTTATAGAATTTTTAAGAATTTTTATAAGATTTTTAAGATTTCGAGATTTTTAGATGTTTTATAAATCCAAATTCAACCAAAATTGGATTGAAGCTAAAAGACACTAAAAGAAACAATAACTAATTTTTTCAGATTTTTTAAAAGGTTTTTTTATATTTTTAATTAATTCAAACAGTAACAAAAATGCGTGTTTTTGAATTTTTAAAAATATTAAAACAACTCAAAAATGTCCCAAAAATTTAGTGAAATTTTTGCATAGTGGCAGGAGCTACATTTCCAAATTTGACTTGATTTGGAATTAATTTGGTATTTTATTAAACCAATATAAAAGCCACAACACTCAGGGACCTATATGTAATAAAAACAAGTTCGGAGGGCTAAAAAGGAATACGTGTGGGAACTATAAGGGCATCAGTGTAAATTTTGCATTAATTCCAACACATGTTCCAATTCAGTACGTACAGGGACATAAATGCAAATATGTAAACTAAACTTTCAATTTATAACATTCTATAAAACCCAAGCCCATACATGTAAATAGCCCAAAATATCACGTGATGAAGCACGTGCACCACAACTGGAGGGACTAAAATGCAAATACTAAAACTACAAGGTCCAAAGTGCAGATGTTCCAAATTAAATCAACTACGTAAAATATTTACAAGACTCAACAGTAAATGCTAGAGTAGGAAGGGCCTAAGTGATATTTACCTTATTATTAAGATCCAACGGCTGAAGGCGGTCCACCTCGAATCTGACGGTTGTGATGCGTGGATACCCCTTCGGTGATGGACGTCCCAGATCAGATCCTAGATGGATCGGACGTCTACGAGCCTCCCTCGAACGGATGGTGGAGATCAAAACGGGCAGAAAGGCTCTATCGGACAACTATGGAGGGTCCTGGAAGAACTGGTCGCCGGCGAAGTTCATTCGGCCACTGTGTGTGTCAGGGGACTCCTTCGAGGCTGCTGAGATGGGGAAAAGAACGTTGATGGTCGTCCGCAGCGATTGGAATGCTCCGATGATGCCGGGAGCAGCTGGAGCGCTCCGACGATGAAGAAGAGCAGGAGCACATGTTCTATGATGGTCGGGCCTCCAGACGAGGTCCGTTCTCCTTCGTTCATGCATAGAAAGAAAGATGGGTCGAGGACAAACTGCCTCGACCCGGTTACGGGTGGAATGGGTGGTCGTATGGGGCGGAGCGAAGGTCTCCGGTGAGGCGACGGCGGAGAAGACCTAAGTCTTGGTTCCGGGGAGAACCAAGATGATCGGAGGGGTGTAGAATGTGGAGAGAGGTATCGTGGAGGTGCTGGTGTGGTCGGAAGGGAAAATGGTCGATCGGAGTACGGTGAATCGGCCGGCGAAGGCCGACGGCGTAAAATCGAATAATCGAGATTACAGCTAATCTAAAGGCTATAGAGGCTACCTGATGGGTGCAATCGTCTATGATGGAGGTGGGTGACCTCCTGAGATTCTCGCCTCAATGGAGCGACGCCTCCAGAGGTTCGAGCTCGCCGATGGGCGGAGCACGACGACGAAGACCACCGGACCAGGGGCTACGCGTCTCCTCTCCTTTCTACAACACACCCTTCGTCTAGCTATCACTCTAGGCAAGGGAATGGAGGTCACAGGGATCTGAAACGGTGGCCGAAGGGGCATGAAATGGTGGAAGGAGGCGATGCTATATAGTGCAGGGGTCCGAGAAAGAAGAAGATCGGGCGCGCAATCCGATGCTCGGATCCCTAAGATGATTCCCGGGCGAGAATCTTGGATGTGAGAGCTGCAAATGGAGCCCGGGGTTTAGGTAAATGGTTGGCGGATCAATGATGAATACCCATTCATCACTCTTTATTCTTATATTTTAGCTACAAAAACCTTTGCAAATACAGGTATATTCATGTAAATACAAATAATTACTAAAAGCATGCATTTTATAAAGTTTAATAATTAGCATGTTTTTATGCAAAAATAAAAGAATAAAGAGACAAAAGAAAAAGAGGAAGATATTTAGAATAAATATTGAGCAACCTAATCCCAAGGGAGGGCTCAGCATGGGCCTGACCACATAAAAGCCAAAGTAGAGAGAGATAGGGAGCTCATGTGTGTGAATATCCTTGTAAATACAATAAATCTATTTTCGTCCAAAAATAAAATAAAAGTGGCTTGTAAATATTGTATATATTTATAAATACAAAATCAAAAAAATGAAAAAATTAAAAAGAAAACAAAAATAGCCACTTGTATATATTCATCATGTACATATTCCCCCATTTATATTTATTTCACTTTATAAATAAATAAATTAAAATTCCAAAAAGTGTGTATATACTCTATCATTTATGGTGTAAATAAATAAAATAAAAACAACAAAAACAAAACAAAATAATAAGAACAAAATTAAAAACTAAAGATCACATTGTATATATATCATGTATATAAATGTACATATCTATTTATTTTATCCTTGTATATAAATAATAAAAATAAAATAAAAATATCTTTTTATTCCTAATTTTATGTTATAAATAAATAAAATATAAAATAGGAATAAAAATGCACAAAAATAACAAATTAAAAATCAAAAATTAAAAAGGCATATTGTATATATACCTATATATAGCCCTATTATGTAAATACCTTGTTTTTATTTTGAAAAATTCATTAAAAATCATCAAAAAATAGAAAAAAAATAAAATAAACATTTTTCGTATTTTGAGTTTTTAATAATTCAGCCATTTCCTATTTTATTTTTAATTTCCAAAACATTTTGACGTGGACAGCCCCCATTGGTCCACGGGGGATGTTGACCGCCCGGTCAACTCCCCCTGTGGACCACTTCCCACGGATCCGTTTCGCGGACCCATCTTCTCCCATTTATCCCTTCCAGATCCGATCACCATTTCGCCAAACCCAGGGTCCTAATTACTCTCCTATAATCTGGGAACCTCGTCCGATCTTCAGCTTAGGGATCCGTGCTCCACAGAGCCGGACCCATCCCTTTCTTCCCGGACCTTCCACCGCATAAAAACCGAGCTCCGCCTCCCATTTCCACATCTTTGGCTCCCCACCTTTCATTCTCGTGACCTCCACCGCCTTCCCTGAGGTGACAGCTCGCCGTTGGTGGTGTCGAAGAGAGGGGAAGGTGCCCGGACCTCTGATCCGGCGAGCTAGCACCGCCGTGCTCCGCCTGAAGGAGGAGCTCGCCTCGGGCCTCAACGACCCGCGAGGCAACGACCCAGAGCTCCAGCAGCTCGCGCCCAGTCGACTCGTCCACCCAGGTAGTCGTATTTCCTTCCCATTTTCTTTGATTTTGCATTTCGCCCAGTTCGCCCATTTGTTGTTCATCATCAATTCCGGTGACCTCCGCCTTCGATTCAATCATCGGACCCTTCCATCACGTTCGTCTATCCTTCGCGCATGTTCTCCGCCCTTCCATTCAACCCAGCTCGCACAGGAGCTGGGGTTTCGAGCTCCACCATCTGCACCTCGTCGGAGCTCAACCGCACCACCTCACCGACCACCGTCACCCCCTCTCACAGGGTCGAGGCAACTTGCCCTCGACCCGCGAGGCTGCTAGTGTGCTTTGCAAGTACATCCGAGCCCATCTGAGGGCTTGGACCATTGGAGGCAGCAGCTTGACCTCTGCCGGACTCGCCTGAGTTCCTCGGAGCTCCGACGAGTCATCGGAGGCCGCCATTCGACGCGGGAGCACACAGAGCTTCTTCTCCGGTCATCAGATCCCCGCGAGGAGGCCGGGAGTGCACGCAGCGGGCCGGCGAAGGTCGCCGGCCATCAGTTCTTCCTCGACCTCCAGACACCGTCCGATCGACCCCAGGCTCCAGTTTAGATCCTGACCGTCCATCTGAGGAGCTTCCAGCACCGTCCGATATTTGGAGGAGCGATCTGGATCGGTCGATCGTCGAGGTTTAGCCACAAGCCTCACGTCCGTTCGATCTCATACGTGGCGAAGCCCTGACCATTCGATCAGCCCGAGGATTCCAGTGTTGGGCGCCACCCCCTTCTCAACCGTCGATCAGCACACGTCGCGCCCATCCGACGACCGACTTAATAAAGGGTAAACATTCCCTTAGGCCCTTAGCTTTAGCATAGTTTGCTTTCAGTCCTGTAAATATTTTTAGGATTTTATTTGTGTTAGGTAAATTCCACATTGGACCTTATCTTTCCTGCTATTTGCATGTATACCCCTACCTATAGTGTGTCACGTGCATCGACAAGTGTTTGTCTGGGATATTTGCATTGATAGCCTTGTTGTTCTGGGTTGTTTATAAATTAATGAAAATTTTTAGATAATTGCATTTATACCCCTGTGCGTGTTGAATTTGTGCATGTGCGTTATATTCTTGGGTATTTTACGATAAGGCCCCTGGACTTTTAATACATGTTATTATTTAGTCCAGGAACCTTAATTTATTTGCAATTAGGTCCCTGTGTGCCCAGACACGCGCCTCGCACGTGACTTCTTGGGATTTTTGCACTGGACCCCCTGGGACTTTTGGTATTTACGTACATGTCCTTGTGCACTGTACCTAGGTTTTGCTTTTTAATAAAATATCAAACTAACTCCAAATTCAATGAAAACTGGAAACATGGCTCCTGCCTTTTGGCTTTATTTGATATTTTTAAAAATTCAAAAACAAGCTTTTTATTTACTGTCTGATTAAAAATTCATAAAAAAATATTAAAACTCATTTAAAAATTACAAAAAAATAGCTACTATGTATTTTGTCTTGTTTGAGTTTTTGACCAAGTTTGGTCATTTTCATTATATAAAACTCATAAAAAGTGAAAAACCCTAAAACACTATAAAAATTATAATAAATAATTTAAAAAATCCAAAAACAATAATCCCAGTGCCTAAATTTTCCTTAAACTTTCTAGTTTACAGGAAAATTACCTCCAGGAGTTAGAGGGCCTTTTTGCATTTTAAATTGGCCTTTTACTCCTGACTGGACAATACCTTCATTTCCCTGCCTTGTTTGATTTTTAGAAAATTAAATAAAAATCAGACAAATCCCAAAAATTCACTAAAAACATTAAAAAAACATAAAACACATAAAAACATTTTTTTTTGAATTTTTGGTTGATTTTTGAGTGCTTTAATAATTGTTTGAATTGGCTTGTTCTATTAGTTTCATTATTTTCTTTATTAACTAAAAATCTAAAAAAATTATAAAAATTTAAAATCCACCAAAAGTATTTGTCTTTTATTTTTATTCTTTTGTTAGACTACTTCGTAGGCCGCAAGGCCATCACGTGCTCCCTGAGTCCGACCCTGGTCGCTATACGAGGCTAATCTAATAGCCAGGACCGCTATCGCTTTTATTTGATTTTTCCCTGATTTTGGTGGTCTGCTTCACATTTTCTTGATTGAGCCGAGATTCTTACTGATCCGGGTCGTAACGACCCGAGTGATATTCTTACCTGATCCGGATTAATAGAATTTTGGCTCATCAGAATGGCGTCGTTGCCAGGGAGCACGACTTAGTAGTCAGCTTTTTCCGCAGCTTTCTTTTTCGCGGTTTTCTATATAGATTTGTGTATATATTTTTCTGACATTGTTTATAAAATAATCTGGTCTGTGACACTTGTCTTTTTTCTTGCGAGGGCCCGAGGATTGAGGAGGCGACTTTCGAGGAGCCGGCGCAACCGCGGGATTCGGAGGCGGCTCCCTTCTGCACGGAGTCGCAGGAGAGAGCGAGAGAGTAGCTGAGTGAGAGAGGAGTAGTTTAGGATTATTTCAGCACATTTGATTATTGTAATAACACAGGGACAACAGCAGGACTTGGACTTTCAGGGTCTATTTCGTCGAGCACCGGTGTGCTCGGGGGACCCTTTAGCTAGCTTAGATTTTTCACGGCTTTTTCGCGGCTTTTTGATTTTTCGCTGCCTTTTACGGTTTTACGCGGTTTTCTCGAGCCCCTAGACTTAGGATTTTCTGCTTGACTGTGCCGTACTTAGTAGGATCCACCACTTAATTATCTGCCTGCACCTATAGTTCGTTAATTGAACCTACTAATAAAACATTAATAAAAATAGCTAATTCACTTTCCTTCGAGCCTACGCGCCGCGAGCCTGCCCCGTCAAGCGCTACTCCTGAACTCGACCTGTCGAGAAGAGGAGGGGTGGGTCTAGACCGGACTCTCTGGATCGAAGGCAGGTGACCAGCTAGACGGTTCTGTCGTGTAGAAGTTGCATGCTTAGGACTCGGCTTTTTCCCGCTGCACCATATAGGTAGTTTACTTTTCTGTCTTTACATTATGCGCGGATCATATTGCATGTAGAGTGCTAGAGACAGGTACGCATTTCTATCTTTGCATGCATCATTGATCTCATCGTGCATCGGCTTTTTCGTCTTCTTCCTCCTGTTTTGGACTTAATAACCAGGAGAACCGAAAAATTCGTTAGGCCTATTTGTTTGTATTGAAAAAGATTAAAAAGAAAAAACATAAAATTGGGACTGTTAAAACTATTGATCACTAAAAGACACTTGACTGAAAAAGCTTATCTTGGGGAGAGCAACCCCCTCATTGCTTGGTTTGATTGTGCGAGAGAGTGACCCAAACACTAGGTAGAGCCCTCCGGTACTATTCTCGACTGATTACCGACTTCTTCTGTGCGGGACAGTCGGTTGGGAGAGTATCGGGTATCCCAACAGGTCACGTAATGGCTCTGATATCTTGATTGTTCACCAAAATAAAATTTGACAAGATAATTTGACCGAGCCTTTACGGTCATCAGCTCGTGTTGCGTTGGTGAACTTGGGGTTTGCTTGTGATCATAGTTTTTCCAGATCTCATCCGCACTACTCGCCAGATCACGATGATGGTAAGGAGGTCTCTTAGACAGCCTCTGGCTGCACCGCTTTTTAGCACTCCAGCCCACTCATCTAGGTCGGTTCATGGGAGCTCAGACCCGCTCTCCGAACCCGAGTATGACTCCGTCCTGTTCCCTCTCGATCACCCTTCTTCTTCTGAGACCAAGATACCAGTGCCAGAGGAGAGACAGACAGATGATTTATCGGCACCTGAGTTCGGTTGTTTTGATTTTTCAGAGACTATGGCCAGCGCTAGTGATGATCGCTCCAGAGGTCCGCAGGAGGAGCACTTCATTCTGGACCAGGGTTTGATCAACTCCACCCTGGTCACCTCCCTTGAGTCAGTGCAGCAGCAGTTGAGGGATCAGGGGGCATTCATGATAGAGATGAGGCAAGAGCTTGAGCAGTTGAGAGCCGACCGCGAGAACCGCGGAGGAGGACCCGACGATGCGGCAGCTGCCGCAGCCGCGGCAGCAGCCGTAGCAGCAGCAGCAGCAGGAGGACTACCGAGACCGATGCGGAAGAACCACAATCCCGGATCGACTTTGACACTCCATTAGGTGGTGCTACCAGCTATCGTGGGGGACTTCAAGTTCCCCTCAAACACTTTGCAGCTCCTTCCCCGGTTTCACGGATTGGCCACTGAGGAGCCCCATCTCCACCTGCAGGAGTTTGAGATGATCTGCAGTACTGTCCACGATCGTCAGGTGGACCAGGACACCATCAGGATGATTGCCTTCCCCTTCTCTTTGGCAGACAGAGCAGCCACCTGGCTGAAACATCTGGGGAAGTTTGTCTACACTTGGGAGCAGCTCCGCGCCGAGTACTTGCATAAGTACTACCCACTCGGGCGGACCAATGCCGCGAGAGCCCTGATTAGCAACTTCTCCATGCTCCCCAACGAGCAGTTCCATGAGGCATGGGAGAGGTTCAGAGAGCTGACTGATAGATGCCCACACCACGACATTTCCAAGCCGAACCTCGTGCAGAGCTTTTTCAGCGGGCTGACACCAGAGCTTCAGGGCTTGGTGAATGCTTCTTGTGGCGGGTCTTACTTCACCAAGGATCATGATCAGGTCTGGGCCATCTACGAGGAGATGGCCGAGAACTACATGGTGATGTCCCAGACCCGGTTGTACACTCAGGGCAGACCCCAGCAGCCAGGACCCGTGCAGTACCAGAGGATAGCAGGGGTCGACGCCGGTCCTTCCAGTTCATCCGCAGTAGCAGCAGCACAGGCAGAGTCATCAGCTGCAGACATGGGCATCATTAGCGAGAAGTTGGATCGGATGGAGCTGATTGAGAAGAAGAAGTGCCAAGGCATCACTCAGATGGAGCAGATGGTACAGACTCTGAGCGACATGAAGACCCATCTCTTGTGTCTCCAGGAGGCACAGACGGCTTCCCAGCCCCGTCTTCAGTTGCGAGGCGATCACGGCAGCAGCAGCAGCTCGTCCCAGTGCTCCAGCTCACACCAGCAGCCTAGACAGGTTTACCTTGTACAGGCGGAGCCGTACCAGCATCCGCAACCCACCTACCAGTCACCACCATCTCCAGACTTGCATATGGTGGTATACCAGCCGGATCAGCCTCTGGCAGTACTCCCGCCAGCCCAGTACGATGCAGAGCCATTGATGGATGTCAACGTGATTTGGTATGACCACCCTCAGCCCGGTATCCGACGAGATCATCCCGGATTCCGATGGGGGACCAGAGGTACCCAGCTCCAGCAACAGCCGTCAGGACAGGGTGGCCAGTACAGTCATCAGAGAGAGCACTAGTCGCAGCAGCAGCCCCCAGTGTACCCATCACAGCAGCAACAGCAGACGTCCTATGGTCCTCGTCCCTATCAGCAGGGACAGTCGTGGAGGCGTGAGCAACCTCACCAGCAGCAGCAGCATCAACCATACCCCTCTCAGCCACAACAGCAGACTCAGCAGCCTCACTACCAGAGAGGCTACCAGTCGGGCTCCCATGAGAGCCCCGTATTGGATGATATAGCCCGCATTCTCACAGATCAGCAGGCTACTTTTCGACGGGAGATGGACGAGTTCCGCCAGGAGATGCGTGACATTGTGAGAGGGAAGGCCGCCATCCCTGCCCAGATCGAGCCGAATCCCAACAGCCTGAAGTGGAAATCTGAGCAGGTAGCTTGTACTGAGTATACCATTCCTAGTGCTGCATTTGGTGATATGACTGGATATCTATTTGATACTGATTTTGTCACACTTAGGAGCAGTAGGATGCTAGCAGGCGGTGCCTCGTCTGAGCCACATCATGAGGATCCACCTAGAGCACTGGACGAGGAGGAGGAGAGCGGTACTGAGGCCGCTAGAGACGATAACGGTGGTACTGATGCCACCAAGGATGCTGATTCCATCGGCGGTGCTGAGCTCGCCATTTCACCAGTTCGAGGAGGTGGTACTGAGTCCACCCCTGATGCCGAGCCAGAGCATGGCACTGAGGCCGCAAGTCTTCCAGTTGATCCAGCCGATGGTGGTGCTGAGGCCACCTGTGTTCATTTTGAGAGACCTGTTGTTTTTCCTACTTCTGATGTATCTCGGAACTCGGTTGTGAATAAAGGAAAAGGTTTGGTTTTTTCTGGTCCCACTGTGGTGCTTGATGTATGTGCGGATCTGGCCATCGAGCCGTCTAGACCTTTTCCTAGTCCTTCATCTGAGAAGGACCCAGTGATCCCCTTCCCTAGAGCCCTTCAGATGGGGAAGGGGAAGAAAACAGAAAATCCCAAAAAGAGAGATCAGGAAGAGTTCAGCCAACAGATGATAGATCGTTTTCACATACAGTTGACTCTTCAGGAGGCTTTGCAGCACATCCCCCTTCTTCAGCGTCCGTTGAGAGACAGGACCACAGTCAGGAGGAAGAGGAGGAACCACCACTCAGAGATCCATGTGCTGACGAAAGCCACGTGTTTCGCGATCCAGAACCGTCTGCCGGCCAAGAGGCCAGATTCAGGAGCCCCTTATGTCAGATGCCACCTCTGAGAGCAGAGGTTAGAATGTACTTTATTAGATAGCGGATCGTCGATCAACCTCCTTCCGGCAGCCCTTCTCGACCGCTTCGAGTTGGGCACTCTTAGACAGAGCAGGACAGTCCTTTAGTTTGCTGATCGATCTGTCAAGAGGCCGAAGGGGTTGTTGCGAGACGTTGTCGTCACTATTCAGGGCCTGCAATTTCCCGTGGACTTCGTAATGTTGGACATGGAGATCCCTGAGACCGTGGCCGATACCCCCATCATTCTCGGTCGTCCGTTCTTGGCCACAGCCAAGGTGGTGACTGACCATGATAGCGGGAAGGTATACTTTCACGTCGAGGGCGAAAGTGTACAAATAGAGACGGTCGAGGACAGCCGAGCCAGAGGCAGATCATGCTCAGAGATCACCTCAGACACAGAGCAGATGACAGAGGCAGGGCTAGACATCCACCAGGACTGCGACTTTGTGATTACAGACGATGAGGCAGTTTGGGCAGACCCAGCAGCACAGGACATCCTCTCATTTTCAGATTTCGCTGATATAGAGACAATAGCAGAGGAGAGCCTGGAGAGCACATTCCTGGTCCAGGATACTTCAGAGGCAGCAGAGCCGGGTCTCGACCGCGATACAGATTTTTGTGATGATGGTGGTACTGATGCCACCTTGGATGACACAGATCCCTCGGAGTCAGAGTCTGATTGGGCAGATTGTGATGATTACATGCCAGACCTGAATTCCACTGAGCCTGCAGATAGGGAGGAGGTAGATGCCGAGCAGATCAGAGACAGTTCAGTTGAGTAGCCTTCTTCAGATCCAGTTTGCGAGAGTACGTTCTCATTCTCCCGGGCAGATTTGGCCGCATACACTTGGATTCTTCAGAAGCCAGATTTGTCAGTGCCAGTTTGTCCAGAGCTGAAGCCGCTTCCTTCGTCGTTGAACTATGGATTCCTTGCGGGTGAGCATGAGATGTACCCAGTCATTATCTCAGCCGATTTGACTGGAGTGCAAGAATCCCGTTTGATGCGGGTTCTTGAAAAGAACCGCAAGGCGATAGGATGGAGCGTAGCAGATCTCCAGGGGATTAGTTCGGCCCTGTGCTCCCACCATATCTATCTCGAGGATGAGGCGAAGCCGTCGCGTGAGTTCCAGCGGCGGCTGAACCCGAATATGAGAGAGGTTGTCATGAAGGAAATTTCGAAGTGGTGGAGCACCGATTTTATCTATCCCATCTCCGACTCCAAGTGGGTCAGCCCTTTTCATGTGGTGCCCAAGAAGACGGGCATTACTACAGTTATCAGCGAGTCTGGAGAGGAGATTGCTACACGAGTACCCACTTCTTGGCGGGTTTGTGTTGACTACAGGAGACTCAACCAGGCCACCAAGAAGGATCATTTTCCCCTGCCCTTTATTGATCAGATTATTGAGAGACTGGAAGGGAAGAGCCATTATTGTTTTCTGGATGGGTACTCGGGCTACAACCAGGTGGCCATCGCTCCTGAGGACCAGGAGAAGACCACTTTTACCTGTCCCTTCGGCACATACGCCTTCCGACGCATGCCATTTGGGCTATGCAATGCCCCTGCGACTTTTCAGAGATGCATGCTGTCGATCTTTTTGGACATGGTAGGGGAGTGCTTGGAGGTCTTTATGGATAATTTCTCGGTTTACGGCGACAGATTCAAACTCCTGTCTTGACTGCCTAGATCGAGTACTTCAGTGACGTATAGAGGTTCGCTTGGTTCTTTCTTGGGAGAAGAGTCACTTTATGGTGAAGGGATGGTGCTTGGCCATATCATCTCCAACAGGGGCATGGAGGTTGATCCGGCCAAGGTTGATGTCATTAGAAAACTTACACCACCATCCAATTTACGGCAGTTACGGTCTTTCCTAGGGCACGTTGATTTCTACAGACGATTCATTCGTGATTTCAGTAGGGTTGCCCGACCGTTGACTGATCTGTTGACGAAAGACACCGAGTTCCTTGTCGATGACAAGTGTCTTTCGTCCTTTGAGACTCTCAAGCAGTGTGTTATTGAGGCTCCTGTTCTCCAGTCGCCTGATTGGTCTCTCCCATTCGAGATCATGACGGACGCCTCCGATTTTGCCGTGGGGGTTGTGCTAGGACAGAGGAGGGATGGAGTCCCATTTGCTATCCACTATGCTAGCCGCACCTTGGATTCCGCCCAGCGGAATTATACAGTCACAGAAAAAGAGATGCTAGCAGTAGTGTTCACCCTAGATAAGTTCAGATCTTACATCATTGGATCTAGAGTGACTTTGTACACAGATCATACCGCCATCAGGTACCTCATGGCAAAGAAGGATGCCAAGGCCAGACTGACTAGATGGATCCTTCTACTCCAGGAGTTTGACATAGAGATTAAGGATAAGCCTGGAGTCAAGAATGTGGTGGCAGATCATCTCTCCCGTTTAGAGCAGCCTGAGGAGTCTGAGCATATTGATCCCATTTGTGAGACCTTCCCAGATGAGGCGATCCTTGCTATCGCCTCACTCCCGTGGTATGCCGATATTGTGAACTTTCTTGTTGCTAAGAAAGTCCCACAAGGTTGGCCCAGGCAGAGGCTTGAGACCTTCCTCGCGAAGGCCAAGTCCTACCACTAGGAGGATCCCATCCTTTACCACGAAGGAGGGGATAGCGTCTGGCGTAGGTGCATTCCTCAGGAGGAGCACCATAGCGTCCTCACTTACTGCCACAAGCTTGAGGCAGGAGGACATCACTCTGGGAGGAGAACGGCACAGAAAGTTCTCCAATCTGGCTTGTGGTGGCCTACCCTCTTCAAGGACTCTGATGAGTTCTGAAGAGGTGTACTGACTGTCAGAGGATGGGCACTTGTGGACAGCGTGATATGATGCCGATGCAGCCCATACACTTCTGTGAGGTTTTTGACGCATGGGGCATCGATTTCATGGGTCCATTCCCTAAGAGTCAGGGATTTGAGTACATTCTGTTGGCCGTTGACTATGTTAGTCATTGGGTTGAGGCTATCCCCGCCCGAGCCGCTGATGCGAGGACAGTTTGCAGATTTTTGAGGAAGCACATCATCACGCGGTTCGGGGTACCCCGAGTATTGATTTCAGATGGGGGGTCTCATTTCATCAACGACCAGGTGAAGGCCCTTGCTAGCGAGTTCGGCATAGACCATCGAGTTGCCACTCCATACCATCCATAGACGAATGGTCTAGCTGAGGTGTCGAACAGGGAGATCAAGACTATTTTGCATAAAGTTGTCCGCCCTGACCGAAAGGATTGGTCACAGCTTTTGGACTCGGTCTTGTGGGCATATAGGACGTCTTTCAAGTCACCATTGGGCACATCTCCCTTTCACCTCGTTTATGGCAAGACGTGCCATTTATCTGTTGAGTTGAGACACAAGTCACTTTGGGCAGTCACAGATATTCTTTTAGATCCAGATAGTGTAGGAGACCAGAGGAGGGCAGAGTTAGCAGCCCTGGAGGAGCTTCGTGATACCGCCTTCTCAAACAGCCTATAATATAAGGAGAGAGTGAAAGAGTGGCATGATTCTCTTATCAGCCACAAGCATTTTGAGCCTGGACAGAGAGTATGGATGTTTGATGCTAGGCTTCGTCTATTTCTAGGGAAGCTACAGAGCAAATGGAAGGGACCTTATCTTGTGAGAAAGGTACACGACAACGGGAGCATTGATATATCTGAGTTGTCTTCTGAGAGTACCTTTCGAGTGAACGGTCAGCGGCTCAAGCCATTTCTAGATCATGAGTCGCGGGTCGTTGATGTTGTCGCGATTCATTTTGCGTGAGATGTGGTCTTTTGACTCACATCTATTGCATCTCACGCCTGATTATCACTGTTCTTCCGACCTGCATAGATCCAGTTGTCTATATCACTCTATTCTTTAGCCCCACATCCCTTTTTCTCATCTTATGATTATGCTATACTTAGGGTGTACTTTACCCTAAGTATAGGGGGGATGTAGGACCTTCGGGCATTCTTTTCTACCCCTGTTTTGCTGCCTATACTTAGGGATATTTCACCCTAAGTATGGGGGGGGGGGCAAATTCTGTACATCCTTCACTCAGATTTCCCTTCATGCACAGCTTGCTATACTTAGGATTACTTGATCCTAAGTATAGGGGGAAAAGTCGAGACTCGCTTGATCTTTTATTCATTCTATCCTTTGATTCATCTTTGTATATAGCCATTCCTTTTCACGTCCCTATACTAAGCACGAGTTATGTCTTCTTCATCGCTCTTGATCACTCTGAGGACATCGTTCGAGCTAAGTATAGGGGGGTGTGTATATATTTCATATATACTTTAGCCATAACTCGTACTTTGTGTGAGTGTGTGCATAAATAAAAAATGGCTAAAAACCCATAAAATTAAAAAAATTTTCCTTGTATATAAGATTCATTTTGCACATACATAGCTAGTGTACAAATTATTTTTGTAAAAATGTTTTCAAAAATCTTTTGTGTAAAGATTGTGTAAATATTTTCATATTAAAATTATGTATATAATACAAAATTTTTCCAAAATGTTTTGAAAATCAAAAGTTTTCAAAAGACATTGTGTAAATATTTGTAAATATTTTTTGCAAAACTTGCATTCATGCATACATCCATGGTTTCAAAACATTTTGCAAAAATTTTGCACGATTGTCAATATTTGTAAATAGCATCTTTGTAAATATTTGTATAGTTTTTCCTGGATCATAGTTGACATTTAAACTAGTCTGGAATTAAATTGGGAAATGAAGCTTGATTAAGATCTTAATCCACCTAATTCTAAGAGGAACCTTATAGGGCTTAGGGTTAAGGCTTTTTAGGTCCATTGGGACTTAATTCTTTGAGTCCACTAGGCTATGAGCATATGTCATCTTGATGAACCTAAGTAGAGCACTTAACAACACACGCATGACTCTTAGAGACAATGGCTTGACTTGCACCAACACTTTGCACATAGCTCTCCACGGATGAGGTGGTGAGGAGGCAGTTTCCTTTGGCTTGGGGTAGCATATGAGGGTAGTACTTTTAGGCGGAACCTCTCTTCTTCTTCTAGTGAAGGAAGTGCGCCTCAACTTGGTTTAGTGGTGATGAAGGCTAAAGACAGAAGTCGTGGGTTGCAATAAAGCTTCAAAAGAGGGATAGTCTACTGGCTCAAGAGGAAAAACTCCTTGTATATATGATGCACCATGTAGATATGTTGTACAATTGCACATGAAAAAAAAGTGCAAAAAGAAAAGAACTCCAAAAAAGTGGTGGGTCGGATTGAAAATTTAATAACCCCACCGGAGTGTATATAGTCAAATAAAGCAAAAGCTTTTGGTATCCATGTTACATCTCATGAAGCTTGCAGCGGGAGACTTAGCTACACTGGTTAGGCTCCCAGGGACACGTGGCTACACTGGCCATGGTCCATTCTTCATCTTCTTCCCCCTCTTCTTGAGCCGGTTGCACTTGAACTTAGAAGGGAATACCCCGCTTCTCGAGGAAAGAGTTGCTAGACCGAGGTATTAGAGTTTCCAAGTTGGGGGAGGTTGTTTCTTTGTTACTTTTGAGGTGGGGAGCTACATATCACTTACACTGCATGGAAAGATTCATGGTCATTAGAGTTTGTGTATGTAGACTTGTTCTGATCTGGTTTATTGAGGAGTCTTGTCCATAGATTAGTAGAACTTAGAGGCTGTTGAGTTCTAAGCTTAAGTCCAAATAAGGTTCCGACACATTAATAATCCAAAGGTCTGATCGAGCTCCATATTTCAATTTAATGAAGGCGAGTTTAATAATCAGCCTTAATCCATGTATATTCTCCTCTTTTTCTTTTTCTTTTTCTTTTTCACTTCTTTTTTCAAATAAGTGTTTGCTAAGGGACTAGCAAAGTTAAGTATAGGGGGGTGATGAATACCCATTCATCACTCTTTATTCTTATATTTTAGCTACAAAAACCTTTGCAAATACAGGTATATTCATGTAAATATAAATAATTACTAAAAGCATGCATTTTATAAAGTTTAATAATTAGCAAGTTTTTGTGCAAAAATAAAAGAATAAAGAGACAAAAGAAAAAGAGGAAGATATTTAGAATAAATATTGAGCAACCTAATCCCAAGGGAGGGCTCAGCATGGGCCTGACCGCATAAAAGCCAAAGTAGAGAGAGATAGGGGGCTCATGTGTGTGAGTATCCTTGTAAATACAATAAATCTATTTTCCTCCAAAAATAAAATAAAAGTGGCTTGTAAATATTGTATATATTTATAAATACAAAATCAAAACAAAAATTGAAAAAATTAAAAAGAAAACAAAAATTGCCACTTGTATATATTCATCATGTACATATTCCCCCATTTATATTTATTTCACTTTATAAATAAATAAATTAAAATTCCAAAAATTTTGTATATACTCTATCATTTATGGTGTAAATAAATAAAATAAAAACAACAAAAACAAAACAAAATAATAAGAACAAAATTAAAAACTAAAGATCACATTGTATATATATCATGTATATAAATGTACATATCTATTTATTTTATCCTTGTATATAAATAATAAAAATAAAATAAAAATATCTTTTTATTCCTAATTTTATGTTATAAATAAATAAAATATAAAATAGGAATAAAAATTCACAAAAATAACAAATTAAAAATCAAAAATTAAAAAGGCATATTGTATATATACTAATATATAGCCCTATTATGTAAATACCTTATTTTTATTTTGAAAAATTAATTAAAAATCATCAAAAAATAGAAAAAAATAAAATAAACATTTTTTCGTATTTTCAGTTTTCAATAATTCGGCCATTTCCTATTTTATTTTTAATTTCCAAAACATTTTGACGTGGACAGCCCCCATTGGTCCACGGGGGATGTTGACCGCCCGGTCAACTCCCCCCTGTGGACCACTTCCCACGGATCCATTTCGCGGACCCATCTTCTCCCATTTATCCCCTCGAGATCCGATCACCATTTCGCCAAACCCAGGGTCCTAATTACTCTCCTATAATCCGGGAACCTCGCCCGATCTTCAGCTTAGGGATCCGTGCTCCACAGAGCCGGACCCATCCCTTTCTTCCCGAACCTTCCACCGCATAAAAACCGAGCTCCGCCTCCCATTTCCATATCTTTGGCTCCCCACCTTTCATTACCGTGACTTCCACCGCCTTCCCTGAGGTGACAGCTCACCGTTGGTGGTGTCGAAGAGAGGGGAAGGTGCCCGGACCTCTGATCCGGCGAGCTAGCGCCGCCGTGCTCCGCCTGAAGGAGGAGCTCGAGCCTCGGCCTCAACGACCTACGAGGCAACGACCCAGAGCTCCAGCAGCTCGTGCTGAGTTGACTCGTCCACCCAGGTAGCCGTATTTCCTTCCCGTTTTCTTTGATTTCACGTTTCGCCCAATTCGTCCATTTGTTGTTCATCATCGATTCTGGTGACCTCCGCCTTCGATTCGATCATCGGACCCTTCCATCACGTTCGTCTATCCTTCGCGCACGTTCTCCGCCCTTCCATTCAACCCAGCTCGCATAGGAGCTGGGGTTTCGAGCTCTACCGTCTGCACCTCGCCGGAGCTCGACCGCACCGCCTCACCGATCACCGTCATCCCCTCTCACAGGGTCGAGGCAACTTGCCCTCGACCCGCGAGTTTGCTAGTGTGCTTTGCAGGTACATCCGAGCCCATCTGAGGGCTTGGACCATTGGAGGCAGCAGCTTGACCTCTGCCGGACTCGCATGAGTTCCTTGGAGCTCCGACGAGTCATCGGAGGCCGCCATTCGATGCGGGAGCACAAAGAGCTTCTTCTCCGATCATCAGAGCCCCGCGAGGAGGCCGGGAGCGCACGCAGTGGGCCGGCGAAGGTCGCCGGCCATCAGTTCTTCCTCGACCTCCAGATACCGTCCGATCGACCCAGGCTCCAGTTTAGATCCTGACCGTCCATCCGAGGAGCTTCCAGCACCGTCCGATATTTGGAGGAGCGATCTGGATCGATCGATCGTCGAGGTTTAGCCACAGAGCCTCACGTCCGTTCGATCTCACACGTGGCGAAGCCCTGGCCGTTCGATCAGCCCGAGGATTCCAGTGTTGGGCGCCACCCCGTTCTCAGCCGTCGATCAGCACACGTGGCGCCCATCCGACGGCCGACTTAATAAAGGGTAAATATTCCCTTAGGCCCTTAACTTTAGCGTAGTTTGCTTTTAGTCCTGTAAATACTTTTAGGATTTTATTTGCGTTAGGTAAATTCCACATTGGACCTTATCTTTCCTGCTATTTGCATGTATACCCCTACCTATAGTGTGTCACGTGCATCGACACGTGTTTGTCTGGGATATTTGCATTGATAGCCTTGTAGTTCTGGGTTATTTATGAATTAATGAAAATTTTTAGATAATTGCATTTATACCCCTGTACGTGTTGAATGTGTGCATGTGCGTTATATTCTTGGGTATTTTACGATAAGGCCCCTGGACTTTTAATACCTATTATTATTTAGTCCAGGAACCTTATTTTATTTGCAATTAGGTCCCTGTGTGCCCCAGACACGTGCCTCTCGGGTGACTTCTTGGGATTTTTGCACCGGACCCCCTGGGACTTTTGGTATTTACGTACAGGTCCTTGTGCATTGTACCTAGGTTTTGCTTTTTAATAAAATATCAAACTAACTCCAAATTCAATGAAAATTGGACACATGGCTCCTGCCAGGTTGTAAAATTTTCTAGAATTTTGGGGACATTTTTGGCTTTATTTGATATTTTAAAAATCAAAAACAAGCTTTTTATTTACTGTTTGACATAAAAATTCACAAAAAATATTAAAACTCATTTAAAAATTACAAAAAAATTAGCTACTGTGTATTTTGTCTTGTTTGAGTTTTTGACAAAGTTTGGTCATTTTTCATTATATAAAACTCATAAAAATTGAAAAAACCCTAAAAACACTATAAAAAAATAATAAATAATTTAAAAATCCAAAAACAATAATCCCAGTGCCTAAATTTTCCTTAAACTTTCTAGTTTTTTACAGGAAAATTACCTTCAGGAGTTAGAGGGGCCTTTTTGCATTTTAAATTGGCCTTTTACTCCTGACTGGACAGTACCTTCATTTTCCCTGCCTAGTTTGATTTTTAGAAAATAAATAAAAATCAGAAAAATCCCCAAAAATTCACTAAAAACATTAGAAAAATATAAAACACATAAAACATTTTTATTTGAATTTTTGGTTGATTTTTGAGTGCTTTAATAATTGTTTGAATTGGCTTGTTTTATTAGTTTCATTATTTTCTTTATTAACTAAAAATCCAAAAAAATATAAAAATTTAAAATCCACCAAAAGCATTTGTCTTTTATTTTTATTCTTTTGTTAAACTACTCCGTAGGCCGCAAGGTCATCACGTGCTCCCTGAGTTCGACCCTGGTCTCTATACCAGGCTAATCTAATAGCCAGGACCGCTATCGCTTTTATTTGATTTTTCTCTGATTTTGGTGGTCTGCTTCACATTTTCTTGATTGAGCCGAGATTCTTACCGATCCAGGTCGCAACGACCCGAGTGATATTCTTACCTGATCCGGGTTAGTAGAATTTTGGTTCATCAATCAAGTCTGCATAAATAGAAGAAGTCGGGTCAGGACACGGATCTGCAATGGGTGTGGTTCTGGGGGGAGAGTTGACCGAGGGTCAACAATCCCCCGTGGACAAATAGGAAAATTCCATTGGAAAATTATTTAAAAATTCATTTTAAAATAATAAATGATTTATTTTGAAATATTTTCAACATGAAAAATGTTTTTCATTTTTCAAAGTATTTTTAGTGATTTTTATTTTTTTTTGAAAAATAAACTATGTATATACATTATATTATTATTATATACAGGTATATGTACATATGTATTTTTTATTTTTATTTTTAATTTTTTATTTTTGCAAAATTATCCCTATTTTATATTTTATTTATTTAAAACATAAAATATGGGATTCAAAATAATTTTTATTTGATTTTTATTAATTATTTACAAAGGTAAAATATATATATATGTACATATATACATGGTATATACAAGGGGAAGAGAGAGAATTTATTTTTGTTTTATTTTTATTTTTCTTATTTTTATTTTATTTTTATAAATATATACAAAATATGGGAAACCCATATATAATTTTATTTTGGAAAACAAAATATATACACTAAGAGGGGGTTTATGTGCAGGGCTGAGTTACCCTATTTCTCTCTACTTATTTTATTTTACGGTCAGGCCCATGTTGAGCCATCCCTTGGGTTCAGGTCACTCAATATTTATTCTAAATATTTCCCTCTTTTTCTTTATTTTTTTATTCCTTTATTTTACATAAAAAACATGCTAATTATTATAATTTACACAATGCATACATTTTGACAAATTATTGTATTTACAAACATTTACATGGTATTTTACAAAGGTTTCTAGCTAAAATGAAGGAATAAAGAGTGATGAATGGTGATTCATCAGCCGCGCACAGGCTCGAGGGGGATTGCAGCCTTGGCGAATGCATTGGAGAAGAGGGGCGACGACCTGGGCGGTCGGCGTCAGTGGCGCCGACGGTGGTGTAGGGGGGAGCGGCATGGGTAGCTGCTTCCCTGCACTTTTTTTGATTTTTTCTATATTTTTTTGCTGTGTGTTTTTTGTTTTAATTTTTTAATTATTTTTTAACAGAAAACAAATATATGCACAAAAAGGGAAAAAATGGTAAATGTAATGATGAAGGTGCGGGAATAATGAAATGGTGGTGATGGTGATGATATGGTGAATAGAAAAATATGATTGTGGCAATGTGATAAAAAACAGAGAAAATAACAACGATGATAAAATGAAGGGAAAAATACCTACGATGGAGACGGTCTGCCTATGATGTGTTCACGAGAGCACGGTCTTCGCTCGAATCGTCGGCGAGCGATGAGCTCGAGCAGCGTACGGATGCGGCTGCGATGTAGGCCAAAAAGCCAACGGATCTCACCGGAGAGAGGACTGTCGTCGCTCGACTGCGGTTATGTCGCTGTCACCGTTTCAACTTTGGAAACTAGGCTCTCCTCACATAAAGATGGATAAGTCGAATTGAGGAGGATGGGATGTATAAAAAGAGATAGTTAATGGAGGTTAGAATGGAGGTGGAGTAGAATGGAGGTTATTAAGATGGTGGAGTTGAATTAGAAGTTAGAAAAAATGGTGGAGTAATGGAGTTGAATGGGTGGTTATTGTAGAGAATGGAAATTAAATAATAAAGTAAATAATAAGATAAAGTAGGCTACTAAAATACAATAAAATAGAAAGAAGAAAAATAGTGGAGAATTTACAAAGGAAGACGTACAACATGTACATTTTTTTGTTTGCTTTTCTAATTTATATTTTTTGTCTTTTAAATAAAAGATATATGCAATAGAAAAATACTAGAATCAAAATACAACACAACGATAATTTTTTTGGATTTTTTAGTAATTAAGAAAGATAAAATAAAAAAATGAAGAAAGAATTAATATATACATAATATACAATATACATCTAGGTCCCAAAATCCAACTTTTGCAAATGAACTCCGATTTTAATGAATCTGCTTTCGTTGAGTAGATAATTTTCTAACTTGAACTTTGAATGTGAGTTTGGTGAATTTGGAGTTCATACGGAGTGGGAATTTGGCCGGAAAATTGATTATGGCTTTTTCTCTTTGGGATCTAGGAGCATTTATTTGAGGTGAAATTTATTTTGTATTTTTATATAAATTGTTATGAACAAGTTAGAGAAAGAATTAGCCAAAAAGAAGTTGAAATGAAATTATTAAAAATACATGAAGTTTTAGGCTATTTACAGGTGAAAAACTTCTTTATTTTTGCGGCTTTTTATTGTTAATTTATTTTGTACAATATAATCTATACTAATTAATGTGTTTTATTTACAAGAGTTATTTTGTTAATTTATCGATTGTATATACATTTATTTGATATTTTACTCAGGGATTTTGCTAAGATCAAGATATTGAGATGATGAATCGTGGATTCGTCACCGACCATCAGATCTAAATGATCAGACGATGGAAAAAATAAGCAAAACCCAGAGGAGGGTCAACTTAGATGAAGTGGCAGGATTTGGCCGTGTGGTCCAATCAGGAAATTAGAAAATAGAAAAATCAATGTTAAATGGAAAAAAATAACAAATGGCTTTAAAATAAAAAAAACCTTCAACTCAAATTGAGAGTATATCATATATACATACTAATATTTTTGTAAGTATTTTTAAAGTATTAAAAACACGTATTTTATTTTGTTTTCTTTTGTTATTTTTTGTATTTTCAATTTATGTTTGATGTTAAATTAATATGTACAATATTAAACTACTTTTATGGGATTTTTAGTGATTAGAAAATATACATAAATTATCAAACAATATATATGTATGTATACGTACAACACAAAGACCCAATATTAAGTATCAATAATTAATGTTAATTATTTACAAGGCATAATTTATTATTTACAGGTAGTTGATGTTTAATTAATAAATTATGTTTAAAAAAAAGGATAATTGATAGAATTTAAAATAATAAATTAGAGATTTATCGTAGAAGTTCAAAATGAGAGCATGCATCTAATAGAGATGATCTCGGGTATAATATTTGTGCAGGAAGGCTGACTTTAGCTCCTCTCAGGTTGTTACCACTTTCCACAAGTGATTGATCCAATAAAGAGCCTTGTCCCGAAGGATGAATGGGAAAGCGATCATCTTAATTACCTCCATTGAGATGTTGGGGGTAGTGCATTATTCCATAGATGTGGTTAAACTCTTGCAGGAGGATGTATGGTTCTTTATTGGTATTGCCATGGAATGTTAGCAAGAGAGAGAGAGAGGGAGGGAAAAAGAGCAGTTGTGGTTTAATCTCTAAGTGTCCACAGATATGTTGTATGCAGATCCACTTAGTGAGCTGACCGAATCCTAGATTATAAGTTTCCTTGAGTGTAGGCTTTGGTGCTTCTCTTATCTATTCCCCTCCTCCATGGTGTCCATATACTTGGTGCTCTTCTCCTCCTCCTCTATGTTCTTCGTCCCTCCTCATCTCCATAAGCATCTCTTGGAAAGTGACCTATGTCTCGGTCTGCGCTGTCAGTTGTCATCGAATCTCTTGTATGGAGGCGAGCATCTATGTGGTGACCTCATTTTTCTCTGTTTGTTGTCCCTTCACTCTCCGAGGAGCCATCTCAAATTCAGAATCCGACGATGAGGAATCCAGATCAGATTCATGGTCTGTAAGAGGAAATATGCTCCAATCAGTCTTGAAATTAGCATTAGATGATTGGAAGTGTTTAAGATCAGGGTCAATCTTGAACTTTATAAGATGGGAGATGTGAATGGAGATTGGACGGTCTACATTCGGAAAGAAGAGAATTTGAAAAGAGAGTCATCCCAGATTCTTGGTGAATAAAGAAGCAGGGAGTCTTGAGAGGGGTTCGCAAAGTCCAAATCGGTCTCTCACGAATTGCTCTGAATTATTGGAGATGTCAGCATCAGGGAATCGATGTAGGTGTTCACATAGTCAAACTAAACCATCCCAGATCCATCATCTTGAGAGTAAAAAAGGAGTAAATTGATGGGAGAACTGAGAGCACGAAAATGAAGAAGATTTAGGAAAGGAAAATAAGTGATGGCTCAAAGTGAGCAAGATACAAAGAAGGAATGAAAATAAAAATATACAAAAATACACAAGTGCGTGGGATTTTGATCTTTGACCTAAATCTAATCAAACAAACCTCAATACAAATGGGTTTACCAACTCAACCTATGAAGTCGTGAAGATCCGAGTTGTATCTTAATCACTTTTATTTTTATGTTCAAGCAATCTTTTTGCTTAACTAGCACTACCCGTATAAGGGACTGACTACTACCAGACAAGCATCATGTGCTTCCCACTTCTTTTGTAACTAGTATCACTTTTTGTTGTCCTTAATATGGGATATGGGCTTGCTACTCAATAAAAAATAGAGAGTAAGCCGATGTAACGAATCAAATACTTTTCCCAGAGGGTACTGGGATGTGGTGCGATGAGGCAAGGTCCCGTCATTGTAGTACCCTTATGATCAAGTAATTCACACCAAAACCACAAGTGGATATGGCCCCACTCTCCTACGCACCGACAGAAGTGCTAATACTTCACAAGCTCATAAGATAATTAAGGCAGTATTCAAGCTAGTTTTTGGATCTAATCCTTAAGGGTCATGCCTTACTCAATCTGGAAGGTAACTGCAAATAATGAGGGATTTTGGAACACAAAATAATGCAGTCCATTAATCAAATTTATTTAGGTTAATTTTATAGATAAAATAAGATATTAGATTACGTATGCTTCTTTGTATGATTTGACTATTTTCGTAGATCAAATAATGACATTGTAGATTCAATTTTATTAGTTACATTTAAGATAAAAATGAGAAGTTAATGTTTGAATAGGAAAATACCTTTTTTATGATTGTGATTAATTATTTGCTTAAAATGTATATCACATTATAGATCAATTACAATTTCCTAATGTAAAAAATAATAATAATTTCATAGATCAAATTAGATATTAGATTACAAATGCTTCTTATATTCGTAGATCAAATAATGATACTATATATTCAATTTTATTAGTTACATTTGCGATAAAAAAGAGAAGTTGATGTTTGAATTTTCCAATTGCTTTTTTTATGAATGTCACTAATTACATCAAATATCAAATGACATTTAGAGGGATAATCTTATTGTGCGAATAACGAGGATGTCGCCGAAGTACCGATGGAGGAGTTGCCTCATGTATTTGATCATGAAATTGCATAGGCAGAAGATGTTGCCTTTGAAATGGATGAAATGTGTGTGTGACAGAAGTTGTGTAAAATCTGCACCAACTGGGGCACAACAGATTAAGTTGTCCAAGAAAAAACTAAGAATTATATGATGTGATAATAATGTACACATTTCTTTATATGTTTATGTTATTGTTTTTTTTAACATAAAGTCTAGTAGAAGTAGCCAGGTTGTTAACATAAATTGGACACCTAACGTTGATTAAGAAATCACGCAGTTACATCAGCTTTGTAGAAGTGGCCATGCTATTTGGATGAGAGTGCCACTAATCGGTTATGATATCATAGCTATACACGTACCTGATCGTGTAATGCGACAATTTGGGATGCGACAACATATCTCTGACTCTGTTGAGATGATAAACATTGTCTCTCGATGCAATAAGACAAGAAGTACTGACATCCTAGATTAGTACGTTATACATCGACAATACATGGATCATTGAGAGGATAGAGAAGCATCAGATGTATTTGAACATGGGGACGTAGATAACGATGTTTACATGCAATGGTACTGTAGTATAACAAGATAGTAGATCCAAACACAAATTCCACCTCGTACAATAGTTTACCACACAGACCAATAGAAAGATGCATGCTATGTTACATTTAACTTTCCTTATTTTTATTGTATTCTATTAACTTATTATATCATAATTTAATAGGTAGATGCGATTCTACAAGGAAGGAAGAGCTTGGGTGAAATTAGACGATTAACCGACTTGCCTTCGAGTATGAAGATAAAAGTTGGAAGATATAATTACTTACTTTGATGACATAATCAACATGTGCTTCTCGATGTATCCATTCCAACAATATGGGATTGGTCGTGTATGCCACCATAAGAGCAGCATACTTTTGGAGCATCAGTTTTGTTATTTCTTTATTGTAGCTTCATATTAAGTTAGTTCTATTTTGGACAACTGATTTTATAATTATATGATGCAAATCGTATATGTATGAACTATGCATAATATAGCAGGGACCGGTCGCAACAACCACCGACCTTTGCGACTTCATGTTGCAATTAATTCTTTATCTATAAATAACTCAATTTAGTATTTAGTTTTTTATTTTAAATATAATGCAAATATTCTATGTATGATTATGCATGATACAATGGACATGGGTATCACAAGAGCATCTAATTTTAGGGACTTCAAGTTGCAACAATTTCTTTATCTAATTTTCTCAATGTTTACATTATTAAATATTGAATACAATTAAAATATATCAGGAATGACTTATGCAGGATATAGTGGACAAGGGTACCAACAAGATCGACCATGTTGTGGAGCTTCAAGTTGTTAAAACTGATTTATAAAACTATATCATTCCCATACTAATTGTTTTATTTATGTGACATCTAATATAAGTTAATCTTCCAGGTATGGGTTATGTAAAATATAGCACAATATGGTCGTAATATGATGAAGCTGGATTTGGACCTTCAGATTTAAATAATTTATTTAATTGAATGACTCTTTCCAGAAAGTTCTATTTATCTTATGACATATTTAATACAACGTAATTACCTCATTCTCATAGGATTTGTAGAAGCTTCGAGTCAGTCACAGTTTGCAGGATCATCATTTGCTAGTCCTTCAAGTCAATTTTACTCTGGATCCTCTCAGCTCACACCATCTACTCAATACAATTCGATAGCTCTTCAAGCCGAAGTATTTTCCAGTGTTCGTTAAGTTGAGGCAACCAGCTTTGAGAGACCATTCTTTGGTATTCTCATGATAATACGACAATAATCTATAGAGCCGTCTCAAAGACCCTCGTTAGGAGTAAGGATCAGCAAGCCACTTCCATCAGATCCACTCTGACAATCAACAAGCATAAGGAGCACGAGAGATCAAGATACTCGACCATTTGAACCTTCACGGAAGTCATCAACTTGTCGCATCCTCCTCGGTACAAACCAACATATTCGGAATGAAACATCAAGTAGAAGAAGTAGAAGAAGACAATAGTGCTTAATTCTTACATTCAAAACCCGTGTTAACTTCCATCGAATTTTCTGTTAACTATAATAGTATCCGTTAAATATTTTACACTATATACCTTTTACTTCTCATTATCTTACAAATGACCACGTCTCTTCCTCTTCCAACAAGAGCCCGCGACCTCCTCCTCATCTTCCAGCCAAGCAACCCCCACCGACTACCGCCGCCACCAACCACCTCCTCCTCTCCTGTCGACCATCCTCCCCTCCCTTCCGTCAAATTCGTCGAAGCCCCTCCCCCCTCCGGTCAGCCTCCACCATCCGCTGTCAGCAAACCCCCCCGACATGTAAATGACGCCCCCCTCCACAAAGCTCCTCCCCTCCGGCCGGCCACCAGCAAGCCCCCTCCCCTCTGTGGCCATCCTATGTCATCTCTGCAACGAAGCCGACCACATCCTCCTCTCCCATCAACCATACTCGTTGCCAACAGACCCCCTCCCCCCATCGACCCCCCCCCCCCCCCACCCCTCGACGAAGCTCCTCCCCTCCAGCCCCCTTCCTCCAGGTCGCAACCCCCCACCCTGACGAAACTCCTCCTCTCCGGTCCCCCTCCCCACCCAGGTCGCAACCCCCACCCGATGAAGCTCCTCCCTTTCGGCCCCCTCCCCAGATCGCAACCCCCCCCCCCCCCCCCCCCAACAAGCTCGTCCCCTCTAACCCCCTCCCCCCAGGTTGCAACCCACCCCCTCACCCCCCGATGAAGCTCCTCCCCTCTAGTCCCCCTCTCCACCCAGGTCGCACCCCCCCAGGTTGCAACCCCCCTCCACGAAGGTCGTCCCCTCCGCCCCCCTCCCCAGTTCATAACGATCCCCCCGGCCCCGCCTCCACCATCTCTACAACGAATCAGCCATCCCTCCTCCCCCCAAACCCCACGCACAACCATCGCCCCTGCCACAATAGCCATCAAGGACCCTACCACCTGCAAGAAATTCTTTTCCTTTTCTTTTTTAATATTGATTAATCCTAGCCGTTAGATAGTAGTTGGGTAGATTAACTCTAATGGAAGGTTATGGGTGTGAAACATAGCATTATTGGAGGTCATGGGTGTAATTCGTGATTATAGAGGATTTCTAAGGTTAATTACGAAATTGCTCAGAGTTATAGGTGTAAATATCCCATTACAAATTTGTACACCAATTTTAATGAGATGTCAAGTGCTACACTCATTTTAAAAATAATAATCAAATTTTCTTTAAAATAGATATACAACAATTATAGAAATTTATTCTATAGAAATTATACACTTATTACTTGTATAAGCATTTTGGAGTTATTTACAAAAGTAGGGGGTATATACCTAAATTAGGAGAGGGGGAAATAAATATACAAAACCAACCAATGGGGGCTATCCCAGATTGGCACATCAAGTGTCTATTGATTACTATATATTTAATTTTCCCAACATCCTACCTATTTAACTAATTACAATTATTTTAATAATCATTTAAAAAAGTACCATTCTCCACCACCCTTCAATGGTAGGTGTTCTCTATGCTGGGGGAGGTTTATTGCCCATTTTGTGCAGGCTAAATACAAATTTATATTTGCCACTAAAAAAAATTTTGGCTCGACCGTTGGAACGCGTCAGGGATGCCAACTGCCGTCTCAGTGGGTCCCATCCCCGCGCGATTTCAAAGTTTCAAAACTTCAAACTTTCCTTCCCTACCCGAAAGGGCCAGAACGATGCAGCGGTCTGCATCTCACAGACCCGAGGTCTCCATTTCGGTCATGCGATACCGTCACCGCAAGTGTGAATACCCCGACTCGGGATTATTCCATTATTTGTCTTTTTCTCGGCGATCTATTTTGAAATCGCAGCTTTCCATTTTTTGAACGATTATGCGATGCCGCTTTTCGTGGATACACGTATCTTTCTTTTGGTCGCATAAAATTTTGTTTCCAATTTTTTTAGTATAATAAAATCTGATATTTGGCATCGTTCATAATGTCTGTTTTTATTCGATTTGGCTAAGATTTCTTTATTTATTTCGTGCATATTGTAGCCCCCAATATCAAATCTTGGTTCCTGCCACTTTGACAAAGCAAGATCACCAATGTTGTGAAATAATTGTATCGTATGATCAGTAAAGACATCATACCCTGTACTCATACCTCCGTAGCAAGGTTTTAAATATCGCTTTCGATTTCGTTTCGAGATGGTGAAAAATAAAATAATTTTGAAATTTCATCAATTCGATCAAATAGGCCTCGATTTGTGAAGGAAGGATATATATCGATATTCAATTTCGGTATGATGTCGAAATCAAAATTTCGTGAAATTTGAAACCCTGCTTCATAGAAAAGGGGAGGTTGAGAATGGAGGTGAGAAGGTAAAAGGAGCAAAGTAGACGGACATGTCTTAACCTTGTCGTCTCATCTCTTATATGGATGTGGAATTTGTTCGAATCGATGGGTTTTGTTTACCAAGACGGATTGACGATGTACACACAAGGAATATCGATTTTCACGATTTTTTAGGTAATTTGACATGCAACTTCCTATAACCCTAACCCTAACCTCATGCTATAAAATAAGCCCTATGGGTAATATGCATATTGTACTAAAAAATATTCATGAGAATATAATGAGAAAATTTGGTGTGATCAAGTAGAGTAAGCACATAGTCAAACCACAATAAATCTTTATATTTGTATAGTTGTGCATATTTCTATTTTCATGAACTTCATTCTGTTTTTGAGTTATTAATTGGATCCATTCCCAACACATACTATGTGGATGAACATCATGGGGATCCTATATATGGTGTTATCTTCAATTGCTTGAGTCACACGCGAAAAGAAGATCCAGTCGTCCTTCATTTACATCTATTGGTGTTTAGTGAATTATAACTAATGATAGCTTATGAAGTCGGTATATATTTGTAAAGTTATCTTTAACATTCGCCTCAGTTTCCTAGTTGCACCATAAAAACTAGTAAGATGTCGAATGAACATATTGCATGAACAATAGTGTACCGAAGGAAAATTAAAGGAAGGATAGAGGCATGGGACTATGAGAGGGCGACCTTGAGCAAGGAATTTTGAGAACCCAATAAAAAAATATGAAGAGGAGTCGAAAGATAGAGGCAACTAATTGGAAAGAAAAGAATGAGACTTTGATTAGCAATACCCGTAAATGTGGTCAAGATAAGAACATATGACCTAGCAAGCTTGTTCTATAGATTATTATGGAAGCATACATAATCCTGGATGCATGGAAAGTCACACTAATTTAGGTATTTTTCTATTTATTTTATGATTTCTAACTCTATAAATTTAATAATAAATGTTAGTACAATATGGATATCAAGAAAGAGTTATGCAAATATTATTATATTGGACAAAAAATATTAGTTATAATATGTGTGCTATACTTTACAAAACAATATGATCATCATTATTTTACAATGTACTCAATTTACAAATTTGGTAGTGGCTTTTTAAATTACAAGAAAAGTCCACATCATTGGAAGGGCCTCATATTTAAATATTTAAAAATATAATTGTAATTGTGATGTTATCCAAAATCTCTATCTTTTGATATAAAGGCATTAATGATGATGATTACATAAAAGTCCAACCGATAGGAAGAATACTAGAAGAACACATCATTTCCTTGAAAGTGCATTATTATCATGTTTCTACGAAACAAAAAATGTGAATTTTTATAAAAAAAACAAACTCAATATATATGGGCTTTACTTGCTTCTTACAAGTGTTATGGATGCAACTTGTGTGATTTTGGATTAAAATTAAGTAAATCTAAAATTATCTACTGCTACAAAAGTGCAATTATTTTATCTATCTTGTATCCGATTCAATAACTAAAGAAATGGATAAGATATCATTTCCTAAGAGTTTGTGTATTCAAAGATGAATTCATGCAGAAAAACAACGAAGGATTTACATTTTCAAGAAGATGTTTAAGTAACAATGATATTGCTTAAAGTCTTTATTATCAGTAGAGCAAAATTTGACATTATTTTTGGTATCACCCTCAAAAGGTTCGAGATTTAAGGAGAGAATTTTTGCAAGGTTAAGAAAAATAAGATCAAAGTTTAAAAAAAGATATGAGAATACTTGGAAAATAATAAAAGTTAACAGAAAGACTTCTATCGAGGAATAGAGGTCATTTAAAAAAGGAGAGTACTCAATCTAAATGATTAAAATATTTTATCTTTTTGATAATGACAAAAGGAGGAAGAGAAATCTTGAAAAATATAAGGATCATAAGTAAAAGAGAATTAAGTCATTTGAAAATATAATGTATTAAAATGGAAAGATACTCAATAAATACAAAAAAATTATCATTAATAAAAAAATGAGAACACTGTGGCTTAAGTTTTGATAATGACAAATAATAGTTGTATAATTATTTTGTGTACAAAATAAAATTTTTAACATATATAGACCTTCACTTAAGAAGGAAAAATATATTCTCATGACGTTGCATGCTCAAGTGATTAAATGGACTGAAGCTAAAAAAAGTGTTGACATGAAAAACATACAAGCATTAGTAAAAGCAAGGCATTTATGCAAGAACCCGACTAATAGAAGAAATGTAAAAAAAATACTTAAATTTGAATAATGCACTCTAGTTTTTTATTCTCTCACTTAAAATTATTTGTGTAAAGATTATTTGGACTATTACTTAAAATTATTGTACAAAGAGATCATTGAAGTCAAAATACTCTTAAAGAATTTACGAGAATTTTCTAGTCAATAAAATTCGTCTTGAGATAGTAGCTAAAATTTTATGTCCTCATTTTCCAATCAAATACTCATCTATCGGCTGTCTAAATCAATTTTAGTAAAAAAATGTTTTCTCGAATGATAATTTTTATCATCAAGTGAAACCTTACTCTTGCGACCTAATTGACTAGTTGGAACTAAATTTGAGCGCACCACTTGGTCTGTCCAGTTGACTAGTTACAGTTTCTAAATTAGCTACTTAACTGATCAAACTTAAGTTGACTAATCTATTCCTTAATAAATTCAAATAGTTATTGTCCCTTGAATTATTCAATAACTTAATAACGAAACCAATCAATTTGCAATAAGTAGATGGACATTATTTGATTGATTACTTCTTGCTTGATTCAAGAAATTTCTTCTATATTCACAATACTTTGAACCTTTCTAAGATAACATGAGTTTTTTTGGTAAATAAGTAATCAGCATATTCCAGTCAAAAATGGTATACAATAAGGCTCATGTAGCCAAAAAGGTAACATGAAAGAACATTTTAGAGAGAGAGAGAGAGATTGGGGAAGGTTATAGGGAAACTCAAGAGACAAAACTCAGGCACCACCATAGCCTCACCTTAATTTGGCAGTATTAACAATATAGTCAAGGATTTTTCCAAATTGGTTGGAGCACCCCATTGTGCATCTTTGGTTTCTTTCCTTCCAAATAGTCCACACCACCAAAGCGATGGGAGAGCACAGTGTATTGCGAGCCCCTGGATCCGTAAAACATGATATCCAAGAGAGTGTGTCCAACAGCTAAAGGGCCGGCGGCGTGGGCAAGCCAAAGGTTGTGCATGGCATCCGCCCAGAGGAAGGAGGCGAGGGGACAGTTGAAGAGCAGATGAGCATGGGACTCCAGCAGGTTAAGGCTCGCAAATTCCCCAATTAGCAAGTCTATTAGTGGTGGGGAGGAGTTCCAGGACCGTCTTGTAAAGCGTGCGAGAGAACTTAGGCGACGTCCCCTTAGTCCAAACAAGGGTAACCCAAGGGGGCGCCCCTAGGCCGCAGGAGATCGAAGGCGTTGAAAAAAGAGAAGCCTTTGGACGACTGAACCCACACGTACATGGTGCAACCTCATTAATAGTCGCATGAAGGGGTCCCCTACTCCTCAGGATGGCCCTCCAAGTTCTAGAGTCCGACCTTGAGTGTTGCAAATCCCAGAAAGAGCGAATGTGAAGGTATTTCTTCTGCATGAAAATAGACCATATGGATGAGTCAGAGGAGAGTACAACAACAAGCAATGACATGCCTCTGCCAACCCCACAAAAAATCCACACATAGCCTATCAATCCTCTGTGGGACGTGGTAGGGAATAAGGGTGCCCGTAATCCGAAAAAGGTTGACACCAAGGATCACAAAATTCAGAACTTGGACGCGGCTAGTAAGAGAGAGGACCTTTGCCTTCCAGCTCTCAAGCAAGGCCCTCTCCCTATCCTCCATGGCCATATAGTCATTACTACTCCCATTAGAAGAAGGGAGGAGAAGTCCCAGATAGATAGTCGGCAGGGACTGTCTCATGATGCCTAGTTGTAGTGTGGAGATAACATGAGTTTGGGTAAGAAGGAGAGATCGAATTATACAAATACGAATTTTAATAATATTTATAGAATTAAAACTAAAAAGTAGGCATCCTATAATAAAACCACATTCGCGCCACGATTTTTGTTTGCAAAACCACAAAGGTGAAAAGTGGTGAGGTGAAAATATCTCTCACAATGGTATCTGATATACAAAGATTAAGGGTTATTAACAAGCAAAAAGCCCAAGGAAGAAGTAAACCAATTCTAATGACGTAAGGTCATAAGTAATGCACGAGTATACACAAGTCGAGTATCCATAATATAAGTAAGACTCTGTTTGTTTGGTTGGAAAGGAATTGTAATGGAATGAAATCAAAACAAGAATTGGATTAACAATAGAATGTAAAGGAATAAATTTTTTTCATTCCATTGTTTGGTTCATATTAGGAATTGAAAGATTTATTATAAGATTTATTCCTTTCCTATGTTTGGAAAGGGGGGAAGTAGAAAGAAAAAAACCTTCCTTTTGATATATTTCATTAAATAGAAAAAAAAATCGGTATCATCCAAGTTGTTTTTCATATAATTGATATATTACATATAAGAAATCAATAGTCAAATTTAAATGGAGACTACTTTGATTTCTTCATATAATTGATATATCCATATCAATATCTGCTAGAATATTTTATTACCACATCTGTATCCATATCATAAAAAATTGAAAATTTATGGGTATTGTTGAAATATGAAATGCGGAAGCGAATCAAAGTAAGAACAAGATAAAATGAAGACTTTGATTTTACATGAAACTTATTCCGTGAGGAATGGGATGAAACCACAGGAGAACCACATCAAAGGACTGATTTTAAATTCACTTTCTCAAAGGCTACAATGTGTGTGTGGCTCTTTACATAGCCTCGCCAATGTGACCAAAAAGCACCACTCCAAGATGTGGGACTAAACACAATCCACAAAAGACCATTCTTCAACACTCCCCCTCAAGCTAAGCATGCAAATAGAGCACAAAACATAGACCACTGGAGAATAGAGTCAACAATGAGTCTCCCACTGGAGAACTCCACAAAACATAGATACTCAAATAGAGCACCTCAAACAATGGTAAGGCATGAAAGCCACAACCCAGTCAACAAGAACAAGATATAAGGAAGACAACTGATCATCATCAAATGCGGAAGGGAATCAAAGCAAGAACAAGATAAAATGAAAACTTTGATTTTACATGTAACCCTACTCCGTGAGGAGCGTGATGAAACCACAGGAGAACCACCTCAAAGGGTTGATTTTACATTCACTTTCTCAAATATTACAATGGTTGTGAGGCTCTTTATATAGCCCCATCAGTGAGACCAAAAGTCACCACTCCAAGATGTGAGATTAAACACAATCCACAAAAGACCATTCTTCAACAGGTATCCGTATCCATAGAAAATAAAAACACATATCCATTTCCATATATGTATACACTAAAATGTAACACCTATCCATATCCTAAAAAAATGAAGTTGGTATACGCATCCATATACATATTTATAAAAAAAATAAGAATTCATTTCCATAGTTTTATCCATGTTCGCAAAAAATCCTCATTCATGTCCACATATGTATCCACAAAAAAACTAAAACTAATATCCCTATCCACACACACACACACATCCGCTAAAATATAATCATTATTCATATTTTACAAAAAAATGAAAATTACATATGTATCCATATTCATATTAAAAAATCTCATATCTCTATCCATATCTGTATGCACAAAAAAATAAAAATACATATCTATATTCATATCTGAAAAAAATCATATTTGTTATATTTTATCCAAATAATATATATATTTAATAAATATGTATTCATATCTGCTAGAATATCTTGTAATCATATTGTATCTTTTTCCTAAAAAAATGAACCGTATCATATCTATATCCGTAAAAAAGTATCCTATATCCATGTTTGTATCCATATATGCATATATTTGTAACTTATCCGACCTTTTGCATCCATATATTTGTATCCATGTCAGCATCCATATATCCAAGTTCAAAAAGAACAATATCTATATCGGTATCCAAAAAAACTCTAAAAAAGAAAAATGCATGTCCATCTTGGTAATGATACATTTGTAACAATCATATATTAATTTAAAATTGTTGAAAAAGAATACATTCATTAACATTTATAAGGAATGAAATCCCAATTCCGAGGGGTACCTAGGAGTGGCTATTCTCATATATGAGGGAATTCGATTTCTATTGTCATCGTTATTCCTACCTTAATATGATCTAACAAACACATCAATGGAACCGACAGAAGAATGGTGATTCCATTCCCCCTCTATTTTAGCATAACAAACATGGCCTAAAGGAGGAGTCTTCGTCGACCTCCTTTTACTTTCTTCCCATAAAATTCCATCAATACTATCCATTCATCGTTCGCTCAATTTCGCTAATCATGTTCCATTCACGTAACTTCTCTCCAGTTTACGTATTCACCTCGCAGCGGTCATTTCCCATGAAATGCCCAGAGAGCTGCGTGTGTCGCCCTTCATGCTGTCGACGGTCCCTCTATATGATATGCAATATATTTGCCACCAGCGTATATAACCCACCTCAGCACACATCTGGCTCCCAACTACATGCCCTTGCTTTTGCGACGACTACCATGGATGTCACTTCTCCTTCAACCCATCGCCAGGAAGTAATCATCGAAGACGATTCTCCTTCAGACAGACGTCGACAACCGATTTTGGAATATGTTTTCTTTCCAAACAAATGCCAGCAAGCATGTATATATATGCCTATGTGGAAATTAACTATCTCCATCCATTCCATCCTACTTGCACTGCAAAATCGCGTGCAAGTATGAGGAGTATGCACTCAGATGTATGTGATTTCACATGCAACGGGATCTATATCTTCCACATTTTTTATTTTTTTTGGAAAATATCATCATGTATATTCATCTATATATCATTCCAATATGCCATTCGAATTTTGTCAGAAACAGAGACAATTATGCTCTACATATAGAATAGATAATTTTAACGGTCATAAAATTATTGTAATCGACATGTTCTAGATGGAGGACATGAGAGTCTCTGTTTCTGATAAAATTCGAATGGCATATTGAAGAGAGATATGTAGATGAATATACATTGTGATAATTTAAAAAAAATTGCGGAAAAATAAAGACACAATCATGTTGACTATCCCTAAGGAGCATCCTCATTTTTCCAATTTATCATAACTTCTCAGTTTGTACGGTGGTGTAGGTGGTGCGAGTTTCGAGCCTTGATGTTTAAAATATTAGATTTATACTTTTTATATTAAAAAACTATTATCTTCGGAAGAGGAATGGGGGCCTCATCACGGGTTATGCATGTGGGCCGTGTGCTCACACATTTCGATCTAAGAGATGTTAAACAGTCGTGTAGGGAGATTTTATGAGGTGTTTCGCATGTATGCTGACATACAGGGGCGGAGTTGGGAGGGAGGGGAGGACGGGTAGGGGTCATGGCTCCCCCTCTCAATTAGAAAATTTTCAGACCCCCTCACAATATCATGTTTTCCCTTAATCATGCTCCAACAAAGAAATTTTAATCTGCAATTTTTCCATCTCTTTTTGCAAATTTAACGTGACGTTTCAACTCCTCTCCTCCCAATCCGGGATTGCAAGTTTGCAGTCAACCCATTATGCTATTATCCCCAAATTCCTAGTTCTCCATTCCATTCTCAGCCCGCCACCTCCATATCCGCTCAAGCAAAGGCCACGACAACATCAGTGTGCCAATGATGAGCGACGACAACGCATGTCCCTGCATTTCTCATGCACGACTGCACTACAGAATCAACATCTACAGATTCTGCACCCAACTACGTCATGCTCGATAAAAAAGTTCGTGTTTTTTGCATTTAAACGCAATCGAGACTCATGATCTTAATTAGGAAATTTCTAATTTGCAGTAATTCTTAGGAAGAGCCGACACAGGACGCATTGGTTGACGAGGAACCTGTGCATTGTTGCTTGAGAGGTCAATAATCATCTACCTTCATGCTCTTTGATCTTTTGATCTTTGTTTTACTGGGAATTGACATAATTCAATAGTTGCAGACATATTATATGGTTGATATTGCATATTTGGATTCCAAACGTAAATAACTACTCGTCTTTTAATATAGATAAAAAGAAAGAGGTATTTATTTAGAGGGATGCCATCTTTTATAATCTCCAAAATAATGGATCACGATCTTTTGATGTTTAGATCTTCATCATGTGATGTACTCTCACTCAACTCTCTCTTTTACTTTTTCAACTTTACATAACTTTAGTTATCATGAAAAAAAACTAAGGTAAAAACCCATATTGTTGATTGAAAGTTTGAAACTATAATAATGAGACCATCAGGCATGGTTTAAAAAACCTATATTATAGGAGGTGGGACTTGTAAATAAAGAGATTGTGGAGATGTTGAAAGAAAATATTTTTATGATTTGAGTCGTTCCATCGATAATCTTTTGAGTAAGTTTCGGTACTTTGAATAGTACTATACTACCTTAAGTTAATAAGCCGTTTGTGGCAACCAGTAAAAATTAATCAATCAATGCAAAAAAAAATTAAGTTGATTGATATTGGAGAACTGTTGGTTGTTGATTTATGTCAAGTTATAGAAGCATGCAATTTTTTGATAGAATGAAGCAAATTTGATCAAATAATAGGATGGTTTTGATCGTGGATTAGTATGTTTACAGGTCTTCTGACATCTCTTCACAAGACCACCTGACACCCTCCTCCCCCTCCCCTTATAACTCCATATTGCCATCATTACTCCTAGCCGTCGTCATCAATCCTCACCACTAGGCCCGCTAACGCCAGTGAGCCAAAGCTTCTATCTTGCTTCTTGGTGATTTTCTTTGGGTGGTATGCATGTTTATTGAGTGTCGAAGATTGTGTTTGCTTTGGGTCATGGATTGGGATTGGCCCGGTTGGGGTTCGTAAAATTACGAGCCAATGCACAAGAGGACAAGTTGCAGTCTTGCAGAGGCAAGCAAAGATCATAACTCGTAAGGTAAAATAGTATTTTAAAGCTATTTACAATTCAATCTATTTATCATATTGTTTTATTTCTTAAAAATATTATAACAAACGAAACATTAGAATTCAACATTTTATGCATTTTTACAGGGAATATCTTACTCAATTATCTACCAAACATTTTGGAGACTACATTCTATAAATTATTGATTTTGTCAGGTAACATTAGGTTTGATCATAGCTAAATGAACAATCAACTCCTATATTAAGAAATCAAGAGTTGATATTTGTGATAAAGATGTACATCAATCTTCTGCAAATTGTACATCTGTCCCACATGATGGTCTAATTCCTACAATTGATCCATCTCCTTCTGATATATTTTCTCAAAATTATCCACGAGAGGTGCAAAATGAACATGCTGATGAATCTTCTATTGTTCGTGATCCGGGATTGCACCGTCAAATTTGGGAATATCCAGCTAATGAGAGGGATAAAATTCGATGTGCATATATTAATAATAGACCATATCATCATTATCTTTTAGAATATCCATCATCTGGTCGTGAAAATCATCATCGTTGATTTCAAGCATCTTGGTTTCAGAAATATCCTTCATGATTAGAATATTCTCCAGTCAAAGACGCGATATTTTATTTGTCATGTTATGTTTTCAACAAAATAACCACTGGACAATTTGGATCAAATGTTTTTACGATTGATGATTTTCGCAATTGGAAAAATTTGAAGGAAAAGATTGTGCATTTTTACATCATATTGGAAGCGATCCATGCTAAACTCATAATATAGCTAAATAGGTTTACAAAAACTTGATCATTCAAATAAGGCATATTGATAATGTGATACATCAACAAACATTAGAAGAGATTCAATGCAATAAGCTACGATTGAAAACATCAATTGATTGTGCTAGATGGTTGGCCTTTCAAGCATGTGCATTAGAGGGCATTATGAATATGCATATTCAAAGAATCAAGGAAATTATATTTAAATGATTAAGTTATTGGTATTATATAATGAAAAAGTTGCCAAAGTTGTTTTAGATATTGCTCATAAAAATGCAAAATATACATCTCCGACAATTCAGACGGAGATATTGGATATTATTTTAACTAGAGTACAAAAGGCTATTCGCGATGAGATTGGAAATGTAAAATATTGTATTATTGTTGATGAAGCTCATGATGAATCTAAGAGAGAACAAATTGCTATCGTCATTCACTTTGTTGATATTAATGGCTTTATTAGAGAAAGATTCTTGGATATTGTTCATGTCAAAGATACAAGTGCAACTACATAAAAAAAGAAGATTTCAGATGTCCTTTCTCACCATAATCTCAGTATTCAAGATATACGTGGACAAGGTCATGATGGTGCGAGTAACATGCATGGAGAATATAAGGGACTACAAGCACTATTTAGTATGGATTGCAAGTGTGCATATTACGTGCATTGTTTTGCTTACAAACTCCAGCTAGCATTAGTTACATCATCAAGAGTCTTGTTCATCATTTTTTTCTAAGTTAACATTTATCATTAATATTGTCGGTTCTTCTGGTAAGAGGAATGATGAATTACAAGATGTTAAAGCATCTAAATTGACCTAAAAATTGCAGTTAATGAGATTGAAACAGAAAGAGGTATTAATCAGATTGGTACACTATAACATGCAGGAGATACTAGATGAGGATCTCATTTCCATTCAATTTCTAACATGATAAGGTTGTTTGATTCAGCATGCCTTGTACTAAATCATATCGTGAAAGATAGTTCTACTTATTCTCAACATGGGGATGTTGATGTTGCTTACAATTTAATAACATCATTTGAATTTATATTTATTTTGCATTTGATGAAGGATATTCGAGGGTGTACAGATGTATTCCGCCATGCATTGCAATATATCGATCAAGATGTCTTGAATGGGATGACTTTGGTTTCCACTACTAGATCACTTATTCAAGACATGCATGAAAATGACTGGAATAATTTTTTTGATAATGTACAATCATTTTGCTCAAAGCAAAATATTGATGTTCTAGATACGCGTCTTCCTTATTCCAGCAGAGCTCATTCTCGTCATGAGAAAAGCAACATTACACTTGAACATCATTATCGGGTGGATATTTTTATGTCTACATTGGATTCACACTTCAAGAGTTGGATCACAGATTTAACGATACAACTATGGAGCTCTTACGTCTTAGTTCTGCACTCGACCCACAAGATGGCTATCAAAAATTGAATATAAATGATATTTGCTTTCTTGCAGCAAAATATTATCCACAAAATTTCTTTGATAGTGAAAGTGACTTACTACATTTTCAGTTGATGCAATGTCAAATTGATGTCCCTAATCATCCAAATATGAAACATTTGAGTAGAATATCTGAATTATGTCTAGCAATGGCAGAAATTGAAAAGTCTCGAGTCTATTATTTAATTGACAGATTGATCCAACTTATCTTGACTCTTCCTAGCTATCTTAACTAACTTCAAATGAACGCACATTTTCATCCATGAACGTCGTGAAGACATGATTTTGAAATAAGATGGAAGATGGATTTTTAAGTAGCTGTATGATTGCTTATATCTAAAAGGAGATAGCAGAAAATGTCACCATGGAAAAATTCGTTGATGATTTCCATGTAATGAAATATCATCGAGCGCAGCTTCAATAAATTATGCAAGTTTATCTAACACTTTTTAATATATGTACCTTAACAGTAATAGTTTCAATTATTTATATACTTGACTAAATGTCGACCCCACCTATGCAATTTTTTCTGGCTCCGCCCATGCTGACACAATCACATGCCTCTGCACTCGCCTAAGGATCATGCGGGTATTGAATTTGCGACACCTGGAGGTCAGAAAATCGCTTAATATAGTATTGTCCTACGTAGGTCACAACGCCAAGCATTTCCAGCATTCCGAAGATAGAATTTCAAGGCATTTCAATGATGTGTTGACATGGATTGTCTCCACCAGAGACGACTTCATAAGCATGCCGTCAGCAAATTGTCCGATTTCGAACATCATACTTCAGAACAATAACTTTTATCCGTACTTCTAGGTTCATGCTACTCAAATCCCCGCTTAAGCCATCTATCTCTTTCGTGAATGAGCGCTAACATTGCAGAACGTGTCGTCATGAGGACAATTGACGATGCTCTAATACCTGCAAACGTGACTGCTAACTCGTTCCAAAATTCAGAAGCAGACCCAGACTCACTCGTAGAACGTGATGGCTTGCATTCAGTACAGATTCCTCTGTGTGGGGGTAGGGTGGGAATGCTCAACGGTGACATGAAGGTCTTGAGGCGGGGTCCAGATGATGGTGGTTTTCATGCTCTAGGGCCGCAAGTTTCTTGTGGATTGCGACGATACCAACAAAGACATATTTTTGGCGCCCTACTGAAGTGTCATAACACACCTACCGTAGTTCAAGGAAAGGAGGGGTCAAGCATATGGCAGGCCTGAGGAGATGTTCAACAACCGACACTCGCAACTCCTACGTCACATGGACATTCGAGATAATGAATACATGCTTCAAGATACTTTGTGAGTAGTTGTTTTACAATTTCTCGAAGCAGGTAATGGTCGTCATGGCATGTTGCACTATCAATAATTTCATCTGTCAGGTGCAGGGTGAGGACCAGATCTCGAGCGCATTTACTTGAGAGTCAGCGAAGGGTATGGTGGTGATGGCCACTGCAGATGGTGACGTGTATATGTTCGATAATGACGACAATGACAACGATGTCTGGGTGTTCGTTGAAGACATATGAGTAGGAGAGTTATTGCATTATGCGCTAGCAATCATAATGCGGGAAAATGCTTAATCGTATTTGTGGATGGTCATTGATCAAAAATGTTTTAGCACAATCCCTTCTTGTATGTGTGGATGGGTAAACTAGACATAGTTATGGTGTTATATTTCCCTACTGTCGGTGGCTCTGTTCAGTTTTTTTGCTTATATCGATGTACAATATTGGTGTGCAATGTATTATAACTTTTCCCATCGAATGCTCTTTTTGGTTTTCAGCAACAATGACTCCCCCCATTTATTTTCATCATGATTGCATATTGGATGAGCATCCATGTACTTGGCGCAACTCAAACCATGCGATTGGAATGTGACATTCATGGCTGTTAATTCCAAGAATATTAGCCGAAGGCAACTATGGCAGCGATCTACCGTTTTACAACTTAAAAAGGAGGTGTTCTAAGAGACCTTTTTTAACGCATGATTTCACATAACTTATTTTCATACAGTTTGTTTTCGTTCTCTGTGGATTTTATGCTTGAGTAAGTGAACATATCGATTGCGATGGTGATAGCCCACATTCATGAAGAACGATCCCAGACATGAATGGGCAGCTACTATGATAGCATGACTTAACCGACAGATGCGAAAACATCCGACGCATGAAGAATTTTCTACATGAGTGAACCTTTTCCCCCAATTTCATTTTTCACACTTTTAAAGTGCGAGAAAATATTAACATCACAAAAGTATTTATCTAGTACTAAAAGTTATTGTTTCTCGATTAAAATTTGAGTAACCCAACTAGCGATGGTAACGTTGCGCTGTGATCGAACGACAACCCACGAACGTAGATGCTATTACACGGCAGATGCCCTCCTTATCTTTAAGGACTCGTGCAGACATGAGTATGCCAAGGATCAATTTTGGTACATGTTCCTCATAGATGTAAGTTCACATAATTAACATAAATTATTTATTTAGATAGTGAGTAACATCAATTGAAAATTCTTCTTTACAGACCCTGCAGATGTAAAATCAAGGCATCATCGCTATGTCCAATGCTAGAGTCCTTAGCTGCAGAGAAGGTGCACTTGGTAGATATAATTAATGTGATGGAATTTTCGGAGGAATTGCATGTCGAGAAGCTAGAGGAAACCAAACAGCAGCTCTGGAGAAGGACATACTAATTGTGCACCTAACCTGTGTATCAAATTCGTCACATGACGATGCCGACGATCATGTGTGCGATAAGCATGTAGTGATATAAAATACAAACTCCGTCTTACATATTCACCTTTCGAACATATATGAACTTATGGAATTTGAAATTATAATAAAAGGGGTCTGATTTATCTACATGTATATGAGACTAAGGTGTAAATCGGTTAATGATGTCTCGTATACTAATTCCAAATAACATCTTTAACTAACTTACAACCATTATTCTTTATCTTCCATTTGCCAACAGAACGGAGAATAGCAATTACCTACATTTATTTCACATTATTCTCCTTATTCGTAACTTTTTAGTCGAATAGGAATAGAGTCTTATTCCAGCTTATTCTCTACCCTTATTCCTGCTTATTCCTAAACTAAACGCCCTCTCAAAGTGATAAAAAGCCGCATTCCGTAATAGAGTGTTATAAGGAGTCCCTACCATTGAATGAAAGCATGCATCATACGAAGACCATGTATTATTTTTTTCTAGTCAGCTTGAGTTATCGACGTGTCATGAAAATATAATCATAGAAATAAGGACACTCAACGAGGCAGTTTTTTTAACAATAAGGCTTCGTTTGATAGCCATTGTACATAAGTGTATTGACCCTACAATTTCTTTGGTATAATATTTTTTAAATATATCCAAAAAAGTTTATTGACATAAAAACTATATTATAATCATTAAAAAAGTTAATATAACATAATCAATGTCACATCACATCACAATTATCACTCAAACCCTCGAAATAACTACTATTCACAGGGTATACCCCAACCCAACCCAACTCAGTTACCAAACGGACCCTTAAAGAGAGGAAAATGGTCTATGAATGACAATAATAGGCATACAACCATTTTTGGTATGCTAGAAAAAATGGTATCCTCTACTAGTGTAACAGTCTAAGAAAGTACTAAAGCAATCCCAAGCTTTAAGGAAATCTTTTGTAAGGGGAGAAAGATTCTTTAAAACGATGATTTTCTGTGTAAAAAAAGTGATTTTCGATATCATTGCGTGTAAAAAAAACTAAGAAATTTTTAATATTTTCTTACAACTACATGCATGATGATACAAACTATGTATATACTAAGTAGAAGATCGATCCAAAACGATTAAGATTTGTTACATAGATTTTTATCGTATTTTTAGAGGTATTTTCCGACTTTATCAAACAAGATAGTTTTCTTTTTATACTTTTTTTTGAATTTTTACATAGAATCGCATCTCTTTTGGATTCCTAATCCTAATGACTCATAATCATACATAGAATCTATGGGAATTCTCAGGAGTTTTTCAGAATTTTCTTCTTTTTATACTTTTTTTGAATTTTTAATGTCCTAAATGCAGTCCAATGAAAAGTTCAAGGGCCTTTATCTAACAAAATATGAAATAGGGATCTTTTGTAATTACAAAGAACCGTCTCGACTTAGATGCAATTTTTTTTGTTTTATTTTAAATTTTAGTGTAATTAGATTAGTTACACAACGAGAAGAGAAGTTTTCTAAGATTACCAAATAGTCCTCAAGGGACTTGATTGTAAAAAGAGAAAAAACGAATTACAATTGAAAACATTATGGCATAAAATAATACAAATGGGTTATTTGCATGAAAAGTTCGAATTCTATAGAAAAATACAACTTAATCTTAAAATTTTGAAAAAAAAAAGTGCAAAATGTTGATTGGGCATTAAGGGAGCGGAAGCAGAAGTGGTCGTCAGCCAACCGCGTCTTCGTGACGGGGCGGCCGTGGGTGATGGTTCGGTCGTGTCAGACGACGGCGGCGGCGGCGATTGAACGCTAGGTACGATCGGGGCAGTGAAGGTCGGATGGGGGCGAAGTTGGGTTCCGGTCCAGAGCTCGAGGGGGAGCGCAGCTTGTTCACGGTGGCAAGGGTGTGGCGTATCTCGACAGCCGGATGAGGGGATCGAGCTCGAAGGTCAGCAACGAGCTCCGCACGGAGTATCACACATAAGGCCAGCACGAAACCTCTTCACATCGAAGCAAGAGATGCGAAGGCGGATGGTGTCAACGGCGGTGCTTGCGTAGCTCCAAGCTCCTAAGCGATGGTTCCATTGCAGAGACCCAATGGGGTTTTCCCTCACTGCCAACAATGCTTTGAGCTTTATAGCTCGAGGCCATGGCAAGTTGGCAACTACGGGAGAGGGGTGACGAGGGAGGGGGTTAGTTGGGGGAAGCCTGAGAGGGTTGCAGAACGAAGGAAGATGGTCTGCTCTTTTTTTTAGGGCATCTTTGATTGATGGGTCGGGATACATCGGTGTACCCCTCATTTTAACCCTCTCAATCATCCTCACAGGTATCCTAACCCAACCCAATCCAACCCAGTCCAATCTAGCAACCAAACATGCACTAAAGTTCTTTTGTTTATATTTTTAAATGTTAAGCGGGCCTTGGCTAGGAGGAGACCTACCCTCAGTGGGCTTTTATTCCTGCAAAATAAAAGAATGAGCATATAAATTAAAAAAAGAAATTATTAGGATCCAATACTACATTAGAAATGATCTTTTTACATTAATGTTGATTTTAGTTAGTTCGATAGGATTGTGTATGCTCTTATGTTTATTTACAAGTTTACTTCAAAGACCTTTAATGGTATAATGGTAGTACAGTGTGGCTACCATCCAAGAGAACATGGTTCAAATCCTTCCTTCTGAGGTTGCGTCAGGTAGCCAAGAGCCAACGTAAAAAAATACTTAGATCTTTCAATATGGATCTGAGCAAAAATCCATATAGTCGGCCCTACTTAAAAATGAGAGAAAGCTTCACCATTTTTTACTTCAAAGAACTCTATACTTGTATAATTAATCTGGTATCAAGATGATCAAGGGCTCTGAGAGTTATAAAATGCTTAATGGAAGTAGTTTTTTTCCTCTAAAGGAATATAGCATGCAAAATGTTCTTTTTATGTATTTGCTTGATTGTACATACAATGAAGATAAGGGAGATCAATAGATCAATTAGTTTACAATGTAGAAATGAAATCAACGTTTAAATTTTTCCTAGAAAAAACGAGCGATGAGTCTGATGCAAACGGTTACGGATATATCCGTATACGATCCGTTACCGTATCTGTTTTATATAGATTTTGATATATGTACCCGTATCCATTTTATAATGGTTACGGATATGGATATCATTTTGATATCCGCAAACATCCGTATCCGTATCGTATATCCATTTTCGCATATAAATATATTCATAGATTTATTTTTAACTATGTATAACATAATTATATACCTTTACTATATTTGTATATTTTTTATGATACAAACACATTTAGTAAATTTATATCATATGTCTTCCATCTAATTTGTATATATTTAAGTCGATTCTATAGGATATTTCTAACATTACTCGTACGCGATTAGCATCTGTTTTACATCCGTATCTATTTTTTAAAGATATAGTAAAATAGTTTAAATATCCGTCAATATCAGCATCCATATTCAAAAACATATAAAGATATAGTAATACCTATATACGTATCTGTCCGTGCATCCATGATTCAGTCAACATAAAGTGATCAATCAAATCAACAACTGATCGAACACCCAATAACCACTAATTGCTTAATTAAGTGTTTGTTATTAAAATATTTTTTTTCATTTATAAATTGATCGATCATGTAAGAAAAAATGGTCCATCTGTCGATCTTGGGAGACGGATAAGAAAGTAGCCAATAATGAAAATTAGAAAGAGATTAATAAATCAACATAAATTGATCAATGAGTGAATAGTGAGAGATTGAAAGTAATATTTTAGTGTTCAAAAGTGATTGATTAGTCCATAGGCGAGACTCATAGTGATTCATCACTGTCTCAAGGGGCGATCGATTGGACTAAGGGTGCATCATATTCTAGTGAGAATTTGATGTGATCATGAACATATATGCAAGTCTATAATATGTGAGCTTCTATACATGATAATACAAGTAAAAGTAGAGGTTTAAGGTTTGTTTATTAAGATTTGAGTTCATCACTTGAGACTAAAGGTATTGTGAATTATTGTTAAAATAGTTTCTTGTGGTGTATTTATGCTAAAAATGTCGAAAGATATTTGATGTTTCCTCGAGGCAAAGATGTCTTCGGAACTACTATTCTCTCAAATGGTGAAAATTTACCGATCACAGCTAGAGTGATCAAATTATTAGTCACCATGAAGTTACCATATTTAACAAAATTAAAGAAAGGTATTGCCTCAATTGAAATGCTCCCTATGTGTGTGTAGAGCGTTGATCTTGTGAGAACCAAAAACTGTGAGAGCATGAGAGCAGTGATTCTGGACCATTAGATTCTGCCCATCTCTCCCCTCCTCCAATTAACCATGAGAGAGTTGACATAATCTAGTGGTCTAGAATCACTGCTCTCACGCTCTCACAGTTTTTTGCTCTCACAAGATCAGCCCTCTCACTATATATATATATATATATTACTTTAATGTACCTTTTTATATCACTTCACACTTGAAATTAATTCCACGTAAATGTGTAATTTATCTTTAACCGGAGATATTTGTACTCGATACTAATTCGACTCATTATCCTATTCACTCTATATTCGAATCCTAGATCATATTCGACAAATAGTTGATCTAATTTTATAAATTATACATTAAATTAATTTCAGAAGTAGAAAACATAAATTAAGTTAATGACGAATAGAAATGTCCTTTCTCATAGAGTTTTAGGGGGAAAAACCAAAAGCTGACATTTTCTACGTGGAATGGTGATCTTGGCCATTAATATCCTAAACATCATCATGTCCTTCGAGGTCATGCACATCCTTTATGATCTTCGAGTGATCTTATCAACGTAGAAGAGACATCGATGTGGCACTTTTATGCAAGGAGAAGATACATCGTTATGATGCAACGTCCCGGACTTAGGTGTCCGGTCCGTTATCGAGGAAAACTGACCCTGACAACTTGTTGGATTCGAAACCAAATGGACCCATTGACAACCACCCAAAATGCTTAAGTCCAAGTTGTCAAGTAGTAATCCCCACCACTTATAAATCACACCCAGACTTCGTGAGTTTTAGATATGTCACTATATTTGGGGTTGGGGTGTTATATATGAAAGGAGAAGACACGACCGAGGAGGTTCTTGACTCTGACGAGGGTGATTCTAATGAGAGTTGAATCATACTGAGGAAACATTACGACTTATACAAAGTATGAAATGGGTTTCCAACTAAATTCTCAAGGCAGCTCTGTTGATTATGAAAGAAAGAGAGCATGCATCAATCATGTCGGTTCTATTTAAAGCATGCATTAAGCAGTTAACAATCTTACAATTAAGCATACGCGCATATTCTCCTACAAATTCAATGCTATGAACAATCAACTAAAAGTGTAAGTAGTTGAACCACTTCCCAAAGTCCTTGTTGCTACGAACAAACTACTAAAAACATGAGAAGCAGCAGCACTTCCGCGCGTATTAAAAATTTCAAGCTATGAACAACTTGTTAGAAATCTAAGAAGAAGAACCATTTCCCAAACTCTCGAAAACCTCCCGGTAACAACAATCTATTAACAATAGATGAAATAACACCATTTCCTAAACTTCAGAAAATTTGCAGCTATGAACAAGTTATTATAAGTCTGTGAAGTAGCACCATTTCACAAGCTGCTAGAAAAAGATATAGCCCCACTTCAATGCGTTCAATCTATGAACATTAGTGTAAAGAAACAACAAACTCTAAAGCATCAAGCTAAAGTAGCCATGCCTAAGACAATCAAAGATCATAGAGTTAACAAGGAGGCGCCAACAATAGAGGGGTTTGCTCCTACCATCCTTCAACACATAGATGCTCTATATGAAAGGCGCTAATTAAAAGCATAAGGGGAAGTTCATCAACATGGAATGCCATCTACTGACGGTCTCAAGTGCAGCTTGCGAACATCAGCAAATCAAAGGCAAAGGATACCAAATGCAAAGGCGATCAAAACCAATGATATTCAAAAGCATGAACACCTGAAACATGGAGATTTCGGCCATGAATAGAAGCAAAGAAAACCACAAAGCATCCGCCAAAACCGCGAAAGCAGACAATCAGACAGTGGAAGAAGTTGCACGAGGATAAAAACGTATAATGGGAAAAGCAAAGCCACTAAGGAAACCTCGTTGGGATTCCAATAACAATAGTAAAGAAGGTGCCATTACCTAACAATCCAGAGAGCCCACAACATGGAGGAAATGTGAACGTGCAAGCATATTCAAAATAGCTTAACGATGGGTCGCGACGTGCGATCGGAGCACCACTTCCATCCCATTTTATAGGGGATTATTTCCGCAGTAAGAAACCCTAGATTCCATGTTTGAGGACATGGTGGAGAAGAAAATTCAATGTCTCCCCAAGAACACCACGCTTTTACCACATAAGACTACGCCAAAGACTAAATAGCCATTAATGCCACGATCATCCCAATTGAAAGTTGAGTAAAGCCATCCATGACAAGATTCATCATTCACAAGAGTTGAAGGACGACGTGGAAAAGCAGATGAGATAGTAGACACTCCACAAGAAGTAGAGAAGGGAGGGGCCCGAAGGAAGGGGCATCGTGTGCGAGGAGAGGGGGGAGATGGCGGGAGGGCGGTGGGAGAGGAGTGGAATAAGGATCTCAAACTATTACGTTGGGCTTGGTCTTTGAGGGTCGAGGGAGGAGGGAATTGGGGAATTATTGTATCAATTCGGAGAAGGGAGATGTGGGGAATAGAATCCTTATTCTTGGAGATATTCCCTAACCGAACATGCCCTAGCCTTATAGAAAACTGCCTTTCATAATTTTTTTCAAGGTTTCATGATTGATCAAAGATTTTTTGATATCATTAAAAAATTACTGTGAATTTTAGACCCGTAACCACACAAGAGTCCAAAACGCCATGTAGGTCCATCGAAATAATTGGAAATTTCGATAGTCCGTGATCAGAATCTTAAAGAAAAATAATCCCATCAAAATGTATACCTGCCCAGTTTGTAATGTGATCATAAACGTATATTCCTTTTTGTTACTATTGATGCTGTATTTAGTAAGGCCATGCATTGCTTCTTTTCATTGATGAAACAAATAGTTGGAAGATCGACATATCATATTCCAAATTGATGATTATGAGTGTCATTTCATGTTCCAGGTCTAATATCAGTTTTTTAAAAAAATATTTATGTGATTATTTGTATTTAAATAGATATGTATACAAAGTAGTTAAGACTTCAGGTGTAATTCGACTCTTAAAGCACCAAGGTTTCATCAAGTTGATAGAAAAATAGGGTTGAACCCTATGAGCAACCCAATAGACTTGAGTGCGAAATGAACAACAAAACAAAAATAATAAAGCAAACCCTACTGGAAGGATGGGGGATTATGTGACAGAGTAAGAATGGCCAAATACTTACTCTCCCACATACTGAGAAATTCCCCCATAGCTTTAAGCCGTGGGGGAAATGAGCTTTTTTTTCATTTTCTACATGGTCGGAGATTCATAGTCTTCATCTTGCGCGACAAATTTGGACAAAATTTAACGACCAAATAGAGAAAAACCAAAGCCTTGGAGAAAAGATTATTAGCATTTATGCACTTATTGTCCCATATTCTCACGCAATGTTCTTTTCCACTAAAGTAATTTATACCCATATGTATCAAAATAATTTATACCCTTTTGCAAACAGCATATAAAATATTTTTACCAAACAATGTCACATATGTTTATAGATTTTTCAAAACATTTCATAAATGATTTTACAAAATCAGTTTCAAATCCCCATATCCTTAGCCCACAATAGTATGAAAATATTTTACAGTACGAGCTATGGATAATGTATATATGAATTATATACGCACACACCCCATATACTTATCTTGTGCTATATCCTTATGGCACAAATTGAGATGAAGAACATAATTCGTACTAAATATAAAAAAAATGTACAAGAACTGAAATGGGTACTTCTCCCCCTATATTTATCTTTTAAATAACTTAAGTATGAGAAGAAAATACAAAGGAAGAGTGTATCAAATGAATGGAAGAACAAAGAAATTAGACAAACATGGGTTCGATTCTCCCTATACTTAGGCTGAAGTAGACTAAGTACGGAATATAGAAATTTAAAGAAGGGGGGCCTGAGAGAGGTGCCGATGGACAGATGAAAACAAAGAACAAGGACTCGATTCCCTCTATACTTAGGCTTCAAATAACCTAAGTAGAAAAGACAAGAACATAAAGGAGAGGGAACCACAAACTAAATGAAATGAGTTAGGGTTAGAATGAAAAGAATAACTGAATCTTATGATGTTGAATCTCTCGTGAACTAAATCTTAAGTAGTTGCTAGAGATTAAAACCCTACATGAGTGTTTAAGATAGTATAATCATAAACTCATATACAACAAACATAATACGAAGCCCTTGGTTTTACCAACTTGACACCATGAGAATTCGATCGAATTATCTTGTCTATTTTTTAATTGGTGATAGACCAATATTTAGAGTCCATTACTCATAGTGATTCTCCTTACGCCTAGTGGTGCTCCTGATAGCTCTCAATCAAAAAGGCGTCTTTCCATGCTGTCAGGTTCAATATGACACCCTTAAAGAGACTAACAAGCATACACAATCGAAATGTAAACCAAGGTCATAGGCAAGCCATTGTTACTCCCAAATCCACAAAAATCGAAAATGAAGACTTAGGGGGCAAGTCCAATGATTTAGGCTCTTTCCTTAGGGATACGTCCTCACCGACTCTGTCTGGAGGTATGTACCTACGAATAATAAGGGGATTGCCCTCCCACAGTACAAGGTAAATTTTACTCAAATAATTTGATCAACTTGCTTAAACATTCCCAATTTTAATAGTTAGGTTACAACGGTATTTATATGAACATATAACATACATTGCCTAATGTCCAGTCTCGGTTCCTTTTGATCCTAAGTTACACACACAAGAGGAGGGATTTGAGAAAAGCTGAATGTAAGCAAGAAACAACGATAGATGCTTAGGTTAAGGATTATTTACAGTGATTCCTAGCTCTCTCCATGTGGATGTAAGACTATATATAAAGTTTAAACTACATGCATGTAAGTTGATGAAAAACTACACCTAAACATAAGTTCTGTTAGCGTGAAAGAATTTGATTTACAATTTGAACTAGATAGAACAAGCTCAGTGTGTCTTATTTAAGTGAATCTATGAGGTGCTATTATATGGCTAAATTTAAAAGGCACATATAACGAAGATCTAGTGAAACTCTAAGAGCACGTGTGCTTGTCCTTAAATTCACCGCTCAAGTCAAACAACACCCTTTGGTCAAGGATGAAACATGACTTGACACACCACAATAGAAAGTGAAGCGTCTCTGTTTGCAATTACAAGTTCTTGATCGAGAATCGATATAAATGGACACAATTAAACTACAAACTAATTACAACAAATAGTTACAATGTATCATAAATATAAAACATATTTCAAGTATACAAATAGCGAGCTACCTCTTAGAATTCTCAGATGCAGCTATTGTGAATCTTTTTGCTAGAGCACCAAACTCCTCACTTACGCATCAATCCGAGCATCCTCGACTCTTCATACCCTACTACAACAACAAGATGGTTAGATATAATCAAAGAGATCACTAGATACACAACATAACAACACGTAGACAAAGTTAGCGAATTGCATAAAGTCAACAAAACCAATAAAAGTCAACACATCATTCAATTGATCTAATCAACATCAAAAATAACTTACATACGTATCTAAACCTAATTTGAATATGCTAATGATGTAGTGTACCCAGCAACTGCGTCATCCGATGAATCGTTAAACAACAACGTTAAAAATCACTAGTTGTAATATGGTTGATTAACAAGTCAACAAAACCAAGCTGAGTATCTTTGGGAAGAGAGATTGGCTTAAAATTATTTTGGAAAAGTCCATGGTCAAACTCAAGGATACGAGCAATTATTTATCTAATTAAAACTTAAGCACCTAGGTTAAGTTATTAGTGAGAACTAGGTCAAGGGTGCACAATGGAATGGATGCACAATTGTTTTTACATATTTTTAATGCAAGTTAAAATATGTGATACATTATGATACATAATGAATTTAATGCAAAGAATACAATATACTCACAATAACCACAAGTACTATTAATCCTTTGAATTAAACTATAATTAATTGACCTGAAATTAGTCAAAATAAGCTCCAATATTGACTTTCACAAAATCCATGAATTAGTGAGTGAATAATCTAATTTACTTAACAAACATTTATCAATTAATTAGGTTAATAATAAGATGGATCTATGTTACATTATCTATTAATTTTCAAATTCAATGAGCAAGTTGTGGTTCAATTAATGTATTCAATTATGCTTGAATTAGTGAATGACATATATATTAAGGGTAAACAAAATCATATACTTCTCTATATAGATATAAAGCCTTGAACTTGGCATCTTAGATATAATAAGGCCTGGCTCGTCAAGAGGAAACCAACGAAATTTGTTTCGTGTGAACCGGACTTCGTTTCGATTTGTTATGATTTTCAGAAGAAAGATAAGTAAGGAGGGTTAAGACGTCATTAACCCATAATGACTATCATTAAGACTAATTAAACATGATTAAAGAAACTAATTACGGATTAAAAACTGCTAATGATCATTAGCAAACACTAATCAATAGTTAGCAAAAGATAAGCGTAAACCACGAAAGTTAAATCATGATTAGTGAAAGTTAATCACAATTAATGTTAATTTAGCGAATCTAGAATCCTCTAGAATGTTCTAACTTAAGCCCCAAGTTTGGGATAAGTTTTGGCTAAAACCATGGGTCAAAATCATGGGTCCCTAAACAATGGTTAAGGTCTAAACCATGGTTTTCTAACCATGGTTAGCGGTTTTCTGAGCCTATAAATAGACCCCCCTACCCATTCATTCTCTACGATTTCCACTACCACCACCACCCGAAGGACTAGAGTCGAGAGGTCGGGAGGAGGAGTGGAAGGCGAGGGAGGAGCGCTAGCGAAGCGCTGCCGGGAGAACGAGAAGGAGAAAGGTATGATCCTCTCTTAGTTTGTTTCGTAAGCTAGGATTTCAATTCATCCTCTTTTCTTCCAAGCTTTGTTCTTGATTCATCTTCCTTTCCGATTCGTTTTTTGTCGTGGTTCGAGGAGAAATCTGTGTAACACCCTACTTAGGTGCGGGCGGCTATGCACGTCAGTAAACCCTGTGATTCGTCACACATTCACTCATCTGAGACGCGTGGTGTCTACCAATTCTCCATCGCTTATGTTTATATTCTTTCAATTATCCTTTTATAGTTATTTTGATGAAGAAATCTGTGTAATACCCTATTTACGTGCGAGCGGCTATGCACGTCAGTGAACCCTGTGATTCGTCACACATTCACTCACCTAAGATGCGTGGTGTCTATCGATTCTTCATCTCTTGTTGTTGAGTATATTCTTTCAGTTTCGTTGTTGTTTTCCTCTCGATTGATTTTATAGAGGCAACTCTTTTCGTTTTTATTTTGAAATATGTCTCGATATAAGAGGAAACTCTGCCGAAATTTTCTGAGAAATATGTCCCGATATAAGGGGAAACTCTACCGAATTTTTCCAAGAAATATATCCCGATATAAGGGGAAACTCTGCCGAAATTTCAAGATAAAATATGTTCTTGGCGTTCTTCGTGTTCTTCGCGTTCTTCGTGTTCTTCATTCGTTCTTCGTGTTCTTGATATGTTCTTAGCGTTTTTGATACGAAAATGAAATTCGATCTTTCAGGAGCCTTAAAACGTCTTTTCTGAAAATAAAACACGATAAAACCTTGCATACGCAAGAGAGAGCTCGATTAGGTAACGAAATCCTTCCTTTTACTGTTGGGTTTTCATACGAGATAATTGAAATTCTTGATTTTATGTTCTTTGCTATGAAGAACCCTAATTTTGGCTATTTTCGAAAAAGTCTGAAGAGCTGCTTTGTGATTCCCACTAAAATAAGGTTTAAGCATCAAATTGATGCGGTGTCTTTGAAAGTTAGGGTTTGGGAGTTAAAATAGGCATACATACGAGTATATATACATATGAATAATATATATGTGAGTCTATACTAAGTGTTGCTGATTATGCAAATCGAAAACTTAACGAAAGAATTACATCATGGGAATCGATGTGGTTTGAGATGGATCATGAAAAGGATCATGTGTCACGTTAGTGATGATTGGGAATAGAACTACAGGTCGGGCATCGAACCTGTAGGTTTGTCGGAAGGAACATGTATTGGCGTTTCCCTACCTAGGTGGTACACTGTTGCCCTGTTATGATAAGTGTGCACGAAATGAATGATTTGCAACTCGTGGTACCGGGAGCCAATATCTTCGGGTTGAACGACAGAAGATGTAGTCATGCCATGTGGAGGCACAGGTGGTTCAATAGCGGCCAGTTCACGATAATATGTATTTAAGGCTGCTAGGTTATATGATTAAATGTTAGCCTGAGGTTTTAAGCAATCGAGTTCTCGAGGACGGTGTGCTCATTTATTTTCCAGGTGAGGGTTTGAGACCTTGTTTAATAAAAGAAAATTGTCAGTCTATTATTAGAGGATTGGTTGAGGCGACGTGCGGCGGCATAAGCTTACCAAGATCAACACAATCTCCAGTCCCGAAGTGTCCACAACTTCGGACTCCAAGAAAGGGTGGGGTTCCCCTGGACCAATCCCTGATGTGGAATAGAAATGAATATGACTTAAATTAATGAAAGGATTGTAACTTTTAATGACAACAAGTTTAGAAAAATCACACAATTTGTTTGCTTTTCTCTTCTTCGTTACTTAGCATTCGCTAATTGTTATCCTATGATTATGGAAAACCCAACAGGTGTCGGTGAGCCATCGCAAGGACCTTAGTAGACATCCAACCAGCCACAATAACTTTACTTTGTAAGATAGTTAGTAATCTTTTGTATATCTTCCTTTAAAACTGATGTACATGTAAATGGTTATAGTGGGACAATGTATCATTTGAACTTTATTTTATGAATGGAAAAGTGTTGAAATACTTTAATCTGAATATACTTTATTTGCAGTCTGTTTTTGAATGTTAGTTGTGATTGCTGAATAAATTATTGCTGAGTAACCAGATCCGGTTATGGGAGAATCCGACGGTCCGGAATTGGGGTCGTGACAATAGATACCAGAATTTCACGAATCTAATCAGAGAATGAATCATTCCTTTACAAAGATATTGAAAATAAGCTTTCTAATGCAATTGAACTCACTTTTATTAGAGTAATATTGATCAAGATATTAACGTTTCAATCCAGGGACATGAAGTGTAAGAAATATTTATAAAATAGACACATAAAACATCACAAAAGGTCCAAAATAGACAAAAAAAGTAATATACATTAGTCTGCCCACTTATCTAGTAATTTACCCCACGTGTGAGGGTATTTTCTGCGAATATTGGAAAGCCGACAGGGCTGCTTGTACAAATGGTCCAGGTGCATCACGTGTGGCACATGAGAGCAGTACCATTATGTAATATTGAAGAACTGGTGAACTTCAGTTGTAATTTCTCTAAGAGGCATGCATGGTACGCGTACATCTCAAGCTTGGAGTATGGGTCGGTCGACAGAGGTGGATCATGCTCCGTAGGCGACCTGAGTGATTCAAGAAGATTCTTGGTCCCACTAAGGCTGGAGGATCGTAGCAGAGGTTTGGGAGAGCCACAGGCCATCAGATCACGTTGATCCAACGACATCTGTACGTCGTGGACTCCCCTTCTCCTTCACGTGTGATGGTCCACAACAGAGCTCCAACATGCTTGCACCTCCTTTCCCCTCCTCATTACGCCTTGTTGGAGGTCGAATACCTCCGCAAGGGGGATGGAGAAGATCCTGGACAAGTGGAGGAGGGTTGATGATGGTTGAATCAACGGGTCGATGGAGTGTCGTCGGAGAGGAAGCTCTAGAATGGAAACCTTCACAAAGCTCCGACCATTGATTGGTCTTTGTACCTGCAAGTGTTAGGAAGCATAGTCGAAGCAAGATGAGGGGAACTGGGGTGAAATGAAGGGACTAGAGGGCCATCTAGGGGAAATGAGGTGGATCCCTAATGGGTTCCAATTTAACACCTATGTACATCAATATCATGTGTTCCGTTCTTACATTTATTTGGTTGTTTTTTATGCAACATGTTTAATACTTAAAGTACGCTAACTAATTCACGTTTTTGACATTAGTTGTATGTTGAAAATATAAATATGGTAAAAGAATATGGTGATTTAAACCATCATTCAATTTACAATTACATATTCTATTGTAGATGTGTGCACTATGAGCAGATTGGTTACTTACAGTTGTAAATGTTTTAACACTTGAGGACATATATTCCATTCTTTCATATTAATATAATAATCTTACAAATTAATTTAATAATATCTCCAATTCTCGATAATGAATACGATTATAATGGGTCTAAGTATTTATTCTAAACTAGAAATAAAGATATAAAAATTAGAATATGGTATTTGGAGGAAACATGAATATAATGAATATAATTATATCGTATAGATCGGGCTTGCAGGTTTGGGCCTTCTCAGACCCGAACCGAGCTCGATAATCAATATGTGCTTATTTAAGATCCATGACTCGTCCACTAAATTTCGAATTCTAATTCAAGTTGGATCATACGAGTCTAGTTTTCTGCCGACCTGGTACAATCCAATATCCAACCCTACTCTAATCCCGAAGGAGGATATTTAGTTTCTGCTTCTGGAATATCAGCTCACAAAAAAGCAATTGAAAAATACAAATCTATAACATATATTAAGCAGGGGGCCACCGACCATGTATTAATTTTTGTCTCATACATTCCAAATTTACCCCCAAGTGTCAGCCATCTTTCCACTTCTACCCTTCCACTTCTGTAGAATCCCATCCCAGATCCCACCCTCCTCCCATCTTCCCTGGCACCGATTCTATCTAGGGCCCCTGCTGTCCCCAAGGAACACGCTCTCACCTTCTCCCTCCGTCTCGAGCACTCGAGCTCCAGATGTTGGCCATTGACCACCGAAATTCCTCTCCTTCGATCTGGTCATGGTCGACTGTCGTCGTCCATTCCTCGCCAAGCTGCGCACAGCAGCTCCACCTAATGTTTCTCCCCCAATGACCACCATCGCTCTTCAGCTTTCTCTACTCCGACCATTGCGGCGTTGCTCCCATACCGCTCCCATCAACCGTCTGCACGCTCCATTCGGTGTGCCTTCAGTGTCGTCGACGCCTTAGGTCACATGACGGCCTCGAATCCATAATCCCCAATTTCGCCCGGTCGGAGTGCCTAATCATCTTCGAAAACGGCAATCCCTCCTCCACAGCCCAGTCACGCCTCATCATTGATTCAGTACGTGACACGGTCGAGATTGTTGGACACGACGTTGCCGATGTCGAATTTGGGGGATTGGAGAGCAAAGAAGGCGAGCATGAATCCGACATCCTTTGCCTATTCAAAACCACTGAAATCGTCTTTGACCACTAACTGCAGATCGTGTTCTCATCCCTTGTCTTCCTGCAGAAATAAACAATTCTTGGTACATCACATCAATGAGAATTCCTTCGAGAATCTCCCGGATGATGATTGAGAGTTGAGGGATGCAAGGAATGATTTTACTGGAAGATTTTTACTCTTTCGGGGAAAGTTATGATTTGCATATTGTTTATTTTACATCTCAGATTTAAACAGCATTGTTCAACTGGGGTCATGGTTGTTGCGTGTATTTGTCATCTATTTCATATTGAATATAACATCATGATTTTATTGCTCTTATATTGTGTGTTATCTATTTCATTCCCCTTCTTATGCTTCAATCCCAAAGCACTTAGCTATTATATTTTGTCATACATTTCATTCCAATAATTGTGTTATAATCTTCCTGTTCTTATGTTAGTAATATAATAACATGTGTTACCTTGATTTGTAAAATAGTTCATGCTACATTCTCCGATCGTCCTGTTAAATTACTTGGTTGTTATCTTCCTGATGGTTTGACATAATACGACAAATTTAATAAAACATATATGAAAGAATACATGTTCCATCATCCTTCCAGGGCCTATCCAAAGTAAACAATTCACACTCAAAATGAATTTGAAATATCATTGTAATCATTGATAAAGTAAAGTTTGTGAACATATATTACAAATTTTTATTAGATTATACTTTACTGCACAACTAATCCATAGTTGCCAACAAATATAATGTTGGAACAAGTGTATAAGGTTCTTTCCTCTTCAGATCTTAGCATTAAGCTCTCGCTTCTCTTCATTTATTGCATACAAGCTTTGGGATTGAAGCATATATGACACATTTGGATATACAACTATGCTTTTATTTTTAACATCATTGTTCATTAACTTATTTGCAAAACTTATATCATAAAAGAAAATATGTTATTCACTTTCCATTATTATTACTGCCATTGACATTTGCAGTTTAGGTGGGAATTTCAATCCCTTTAAATATGAATCCATACCATTTCTTACTATTCAATAATTTTGAAGCACTTGCTTATAGTACACAATTTACGAGAGACTTGACAACCCGATAAAAAACTCGCGGTAGATGATACTTCTTAGATAGGGAATGAATAAATATAAACATGAGCTTCATAATTCATGCTAAAGTTACATGTCAGATTTCTGAAATTCCTGCTAAATTCACCCATCATATTCATGAGCTTCAGAAGTCATGGCAAATTCACATGTTAGGTTTCCATTTTAATCATTATTGTGATTAATACTCAAATGTGAAATTCATCATCTAAACAAACGAAATTGGAAAATGGATTATTAATTTTTTAAGCATTGGTTCCAAAGTAGGAGTTGAATGTATGATATTCCACTTAAAACCCACGATCAAAATTAGACATGATTCCAGTTCATTACAAAGCGCAAACTTCACCTCAGTTTATTGCCATACACTGAAAACAACAAGATATGAAGACTTGGGATGCTAATTCAACAAGAAATATTTACAACACCTTGGTGATTACCCCGCAATATATTAGAAACTTATGTAAATTAATCTAAGGGATTTTTACCTAGCAGACCCTAAAACTTTTTAAATTACCTCTACGAACTTTTGCACAACGTAATTACCCCCATCGACCCTGTAAATTACCCCAAGAACCCTCACGAGCTTCAAACAGATTAACCGCAGGGTTAACGGGGTAAGAGTTGGCAAGTTTACAGGATCGAGGAGGGAATTATATTGTTTCAAAGGTCGTGGAGGTAATTGACAAAGTTTATGGGGTATGTCGGGTAAAAATCTCTTAATTTAAATATTGTATGAAAATTTAAGGTAATATAAAATATTCTATTGTGAAACAGAAAAACCTCTTACGGGGCCGCCGATGAAAAACTACCCTTCCTTTGATTATTCTCCTTCTTGATACCTCAACCGTGAAGATCTTCTCAATTGGTGACGAGTTTGGATGTTAGCTCTCTCTTTTACAATTTTGGTCAAAGATATAACGAGCCACCTTACTTCTTTTATAGGGGTAGGGTTGGAGAACTTAACAAGATAAGAAATCCACCATAACTAATTCCTAATGACCCGTAATCATCAATGGGTCACTACAATTTGATTAAGTTTTATCCATCGATTCGATCAAACTCAATCCCATCGTCTAGCCACTGCATCTTAGTAACATCACGCAAGATTTTTATCAACAAATATAAGCTTTAAATAAGTTGGCAAATGTCTACTTCGCGAGCGCAATTCTGAATTTGCAATCTTATCCATCATTTACCATTTACCGTATGTATTGATACCGAGGCATGCCATGCAACAAGTTTAACTGAAACATGGAAAATTGATACCGAGGCATGCAATGCAAGAAGTTTAACTGAAACATGGAAAAATGTGAGTAACGTTTAATAATAAGAAAGTATATCGATATGAAATGAGGATTACTTTTGTTTTGACGGAAAGGCATGATCTCAAATAAGGAAAAATGGGCTGCCTTTGCCCTATTTTTCCGTAATGTTTTTATTTTTTGGAAAAATATCACTATGCATATTCATCTATATCTCTCTCTCCAATATGCCATTAGACATTCGTATAAAACCGATAGTCATATACCCTCCATCTAGAATAAGTAATTTTAATGGTCTAAACACTGGTGTAATCGACCTATTCTAGATTGAGGGTATAAAAGTCTCTATTTATGATGAAATACGAATGACATATATGAGGGATATATAGATGAATATACATGGTAATATTTTTCAAAAAAAATAAAAAAGGTATCGAAAATAGGGCAGGGGCAACCAACACTTAATTTCTATCGATTAAAACATTGGTGTTATATTTAATTTTTATAAATATGGAGGTCGAAGATTTGACCTTATGTTTGAAGTTAAAATGTTACAACCATGGTATATCTTTGTGTAATTTGTTTTAAGTACACTCATAAAGTTGTACTCATATACTTGACTATCTTAAATGCTTTCATAGACTGCTTATATTAGAATGGCTTCACATTTATACTGATTCATTTCATTTTGTTATGGTTTTCATGCTCACTGCATATGATATGGCCCGTGCATCGCACGGGGCTAGCACTAGTAATATATATTAAAACACATTCAGACCTCACGTCCAAACAAACTCGTAGCTATCACGATATCAAGATCAAAATAAAAGAACTCGGAAAACTAATTTATCGTCTCGCAAAAAAAAATTAATTTGCAAAAGAGGATATCCCAACAAACGGTTCCTGATTCTCAAATATTGGCGCACAACGAAGATCGGGATATCTTCTCCTTATCCTGATTCTCGTCCATATCCCGATTGTCCCAATCTCTAATTACCAACACATAAACACCAAGAACTGCTAATCCACGTTGCTGCCCCTCGATCGATCCTCCCAATCCAATCTGAGCCCGTTGCCCAATATGGAAACGGATTCGATCCCCAGATGGAAACCAATCGTCATGTGATCCTGTCGCCCCGTTACGCTTGCACGATTCGGGCGCGTTCTCTCCCTCATCGACCGCTGTCTATGGCCTTTGTGACCGCCAATGACGCCGAGAGGGTGAGATCGATGAGCTTCCACGCTTTGAGGTATCGGACAATTGGAAAGGTCCGAACTTTATTGATATTTCGTTAAAATCCGTGTTATTCTTGTGGTTTTTTAAATGGTTTCTGGTGCACTTTTGATGTTTTTTTATTTTGTGACTATTTAAGATTCTTATTATGTTGGGTATGCATTATTTATTCCCTCATGTTGGCGAGGTGTTCATGGTGAACGATCATCGCCTGAAAAGTGTGATTGTTTCATGTATATTAGATGTCGATGTTATTATGAGTTTTTTTCTTATGGGGGAAGTGATGTTTCATTGTTTTATCATGTTGATCAGGTTTTATTTATGAGTTGCATTGATTTATTATTCTTGTGAATGCCACTAATCATACTTTGCTGAACCATGATATTATTTTTGTTTAATGTTGGTGATGTGTGGATTGAAGTTGCTAATAGGGTTTTAAAGGAGGATTTTTTTTCTTCAAAAATTTGATCACAGGGTTGCGCCAAAGTTGCATTTTGACAAAAAGAGCCAGAAAGCTCGAAATTCTTTCTCATGGCTTATGAGTCAAAGGCTTGCTTTTCCGGGCATTCCCCTGAATCGCTCGGTTTAATTCTTCACCCCGGATACTCCCAAAATGTGGTTAGAACATGAAGTCAGGACAACCTTGATTTATTGAAACTGTTGGTATGATGCTAGACATGTTTTAAAACCTAACTTATGGATTCATGGATTCTCTTATTCTAATTTACTGTAGCACTAAAGTCCGATGTGTAATCTATGTTGAGTAGAGATTGTTGATCTCCCTGGTTGTGTGACAGTTGTGTCTCAGCAGCATTGGGATTGGTTGGTTGGTTTAGATTCATCTAGGCATATGGTGAACTTGTTGCTTACCAGGTCCGAAATGTTATTAAATTGATCCAAGTATTTGTTCTTACTATTTTTTAAAGGTGTTCACCGATAAGCAGTGCATCCAAAAACTGCCCTACTTATTGATTCTAGTCATAATTAGGCAAGGGAGAAGTTATATTTTCACTCGTTTCATTATTAGCTATTGACTTTGTCATAGTTAGGAACTGAGTTATCCTTACCGTGGTGAATGTTAAATTTTGTTTGTGGCTGGTACGTTCATGATATTCTGGAAAGTTGTTCAGACTAGGTCATCTTTGCTTATTTTGAATTAGTTTTCCCTTGCCTCTTGCAACATGCCATGATTTATGGTCCTAGTGCGGATTGTTCTGGATTAGTTAAAATATACAACATTAGCGTCAACGCGATTAGGTAATCCATTTCCCCCTTTTCTTTGAGACTTGTTTTGATCAGTTCTTCTTCATTTTATTTAGTTTTCTTTTGAGGAAATGGTAATTTGCGGGGCTTGAACTGCGGTTCTTTGGGCTGAAGGAACACTTCTCTACCACAAATTATTATTTCCTTCTTGGTGAATGAAGAGCATTGTGGGTGGGTGGGTTGGGTGGGTTTATGGAGCCCTTAATTAACCTCAAAATGCTATGAACTTTGTTTCCCAAGGAATTGCGTATTCTGACTTTATGAGATGGTTAATAAAATCACTAAATTCTTTTTACTGTGCAACTATGTTTTTCTTTCTTAGTAAAATAATATTCTTTTTTTCCCATACCTTTAGTAAATTTAAGTTATCATGGAAGTACAGCCAAGTTGACCAATCTTGATAGGCTAGGAAGAATTTGGGCATGCAATATTTGAGAAGGACATATGACTTTGTGGTTGGTGATTGTTGTAGTATATGAGCCCACGAAGGTGGCACTATAGGTGGAACCATGATTGGACCCAAGCTTGTAAAATTGGGGTGGGGTGGGGGGGGGGGGAGGGGGTGGGTGGGTGGGTAATTGACCCGAATAAGCAAGTCGGTTGATCAGCCTGAGATCTAGTGGTTAATCCGACTAGTCATTCTGGTGGCTTCTTTTAAACTTATTTATGTTTTCTCCTCATTTCGAAATTAAACTAAAATGTAAGATGCTTAATGTTTGATGGATATTCAATTACTTTCCTTTATTTCATTATTATGATAGTATTGAAAATGTCCAAATTTATGTACATATATAAGAATATATGTAAAAAATAATTTTTTTATTTAAAACATTTAGAAACCAAAACCAACTAAATTCGATTAGTAGTTTGTCCGCCGATTAGTATTTTTGACCGAGTACTGACTATTGACATTTTCAACATTTGTTGGAGCTGAGGGTGGCTAGATAGAGGTTCCTTCATTTTCCCTTTACTGATGAAGTATATTTCAGTGCCACCTTGATGGTCTGGGATTAACCTGGAGACACTAACGGTCAAGATCAGTGCTCACATGATTTGTAAATATTTATTAGACAGCTTTGATATTTGTGATGCCTCTCATTGTAGTTATACTTGACGAAGATCTACCTTTCTTCCATGTTAAAACATGTTCCTTTTCTTCGAAGATGCTACAATAGCTCTAGTTAGGGAGAAAATGACATGAGAAAATGATAGGGAGGGGGAAAGACCATGGAGGGAGAAGAGTGAATGTTCGGCAGTGGACGAGGCATGGGAGAGAAATTGGGGGAGGGCCACCAATCATATGGGGAGAAAGGAGTGGAGGGTGAGGGAGTCTGGAGAAGGTTCTCGAGAAACGGGGTGGACGATTGTCTCTCATTGCAAGAATGGTCCCTGATGCTTCAGATGCGGAGAGTACGAACACCTTGCGGTCGTTTGCTCCAGGCCACCATGCTGCTTTAGCTGTAGGAATTGGGGCCTTCGTCGCCCAAGCTATTTGAAAGATTGGTTGGTATTTCATGTTGTCTCGTTGGTGAGCGGCAAAACCTCAACTTGTGAAGTCGTCGACGGGGAAATCCTACATGGAAGTAGTTCGTGAGGGCCCCTTCAGTCTAGGCACTTCACGAAAGGGTTGTTGATCGTTCTTGTAGAGCATGGGATTGAGACATGAACATGGTGCGGTCTAAGGTGATGAAGTTACTAAGACCGTCATTCGAAGGCAATGTTACGCAACTTGTTGATGCCTTAGTTTGTGTCGGAGGTCTTTTGGATGCAAAAAGCATCTCCATACTTACCTCGTACTGCCCAGAAGGCAAGATTCTTTGGCAAAAGCCTTGTTTCACGGACAGAGAAGAAATGCTGGAGTAAAGTTTGTTAAGATAATTATATATATTTCTATGTCTATTCTATGTTATTATCTTTTCTCAGGACTTAGCATGTAATTAACCCAAGGGCTTTTCTCCTATATAAGAGAGCACTCAGTCTATTCTAATGCATGAATAATTTTTCTCCCAACATGGTATCAGAGCAACGGTCCTAGATCGGGGTTCCCGTATCCCACCCAAAAATCCTAACCCTACACCCGCCCCCCCTCCGTGCGCCGCGCATCAGACAACCGACATCTTTACCAAGGCTCTCTCTCGAAGTCCATTTCGTGTTTCGTGGCTCTTTCGTATCATGGTGGAAAACAAGGGTGACATTTTCTCCTCTTCGGATGCCTTCAAAAGACCGGCACCAATTGTGAAGATGGATGGGACCAATTATGAGCTTTGGTCTATGCAGTTCCGTACCCTCACGCAGTGCCACAATAAGGAGCACATATTGACTGACTCCGAGCTGGAGGACAAGACTGTGGTTAATGCAACATGGAAACAAGATGATGCGTATGAACGCATATGGCTCTTCGGGACACTGACTACGGAGATAGCCAATGATATTTTGAATCATCCCACTGCGAAGGCCATGTGGGATATACTTGCCGATACGTATGGCCAATCGAAAAATGAAAGCAAAATACTTCAATTACAGTTCGATATCTTCTCGACCAAACAGAATGGTCGACCGTTCCATGCTCATTTCTCTCACCTGCGGGGTATGTTTGAGAGATTACACAGCTTCATGCCCATCACTACCAGCACAGAGCAACAACAGGCTTATCGAAACGCCACCATGACTGGAGTTTTTCTATCTTCTTTTGATCCTGAGTACAATGTAGCTCGTACTCAACTTCTAACAGGAGAGACTATTCCACTAATGGAAGAAGTCTATAAACGCCTGAGCAGGATTACTACTTCAGTGACCACTGCGCAGCCTACTCCTTCGGCTATGGCTGCTACTAGAGACAGAGGAGGATCATCTCACTTTCGCGGCCGTGGACCGCGCGGTCGAGGAGGTGGTAGACATCGTGGCCCGTGTATTCATTGCCATTGTCCATGCCACTCCGAGGAGACGTGCTTCCATAAGCATGGCTATCCAGCTTCAGCACGAGTTGCTGAGAAGATAGAGATTTTCGCAGTACCTGCGTCTGACACTCGCCTTGATGACATTGTATCCAGGCTCTGTGAGATGATGACTACTCCAGCATCTTCGTCTCCAGGTACCACAGAGGCTCCGCATCTGCCAGAGCGTCCTCTAGCTCTTCAGGTACTCATTATGCGTTCACTATTAGTTCATATTCGGACCTCACAGATTGGATTATGGACTCCGGGGCTTCCCATCATATGTGTGGCGACAGGATGCGATTTTCTACCTACAGAGCTCTTTCACCTAACAGATCAGTTGTTATTGCCAATGGGGTTCGATTGCCCATTATTGGTCAGGGGGAGATATCTATTGCACCTTCTCTCACTCTTCAGAATGTCTTATATGCACTTGATTTTCAGATGAATCTGTTGTCAATTAGTCAACTTACAAGAGATCTCCATTGTCGTGCCATATTTGATCCATCCTCTTTTGTGTTTCAGGACATACTGACTGGCAGGGTGATTGGACATGGCCGTGAGCAGAGAGGCTTGTATAGGCTTGCCCTACCATCATGCGCTGGAGTTTCTACCCTACCTTCTGGACCCGTTTCACCACTACTCTGGCATCTTCGCTTTGGTCATCTTCCGCTGCAGAAGCTGTGTCATGTTTTACCACAGATATCCCCTCGTACTACATTGAATTGTGAAGCCTATCAGCTTGGGAAACATCATCGCTCTTCCTTTCCGCGTCGTCCAAGTCATCATAGTAGTCGGTCCTTTGAGTTGTTTCATTTTGATATTTGGGGTCCGAGTCGTTTTTCTGATCATCAGGGACATCGTTATTATATGGTTGATGTCGATGATTTTTCTAGATTGTCGTGGGTGTTCTTGTTGAAACAGAAATCTGAGGCAGGTGCTATCATTAAAAAATTTCTTCTGGAAGTCAAAAATATTTTCTCTGCAGATGTCAAATTCATTAGTAATGCACTAGAGTTTACAACTCTTTACTTATCTGAATTTCTAAGTTCTATGGGTATTGTTCATCAAACTTCATGCAGTTATACTTCACAACAAAATGGTGTGGCGGAATGAAAACATCGCCATCTTCTTGATGCCACGCGTACATTGTTGATACAGAGTCGTACCCCATATTCTTTTTGGGGGGATGCTGTTCTCACCGCTGGTTACTTGGTTAATCGTATGCCGTCAACTAGTCTTGGCGAGAAAATTCCCTTCTTGATTGTGTTTCCCGAGAAGGACCTATTTTCTCTTACTCCCAGAGTCTTTGGGTCTGTGGCATTTGTACATGATTTCACTCATGGTCGTGACAAGCTCTCCCCTAGAGCGGTCAAATGTGTGTTTGTCGGATATTCTCTCACTCAAAAAGGGTATAGATGCTTTGATCCTGTTGGCAAAAGATACTATGTGAGTGCTGATGTCACCTTCTTTGAGTCCATTATATATTTCTCTCCCACAGGTGACATGCTATCCAATAGCACTCCTGGAGAGGAAATTGTTTTTCCTCCTCCACCGTCTCTTCCACCAAATGGTTCTTCATGGTACTCAACACCAACCACAACCACCCACCACCGCCGCCACCACCTCCCACTATTCCACAGCGTTTCCTACCCTTGGTTTACACTCACAGGTCAACTACTGACACCTTTGCTCCTAGGCCGTCCACATCATCCTGCACGCCACATGTATGTCTTGATAACATTATTTCAACTGATACCACTGGTGTTATTCATGGCATATAGGGTGATTTAGATCATCAGGACAGTGGGGATGATGATGATCTTCCTATTGCCCTCAGGAAGCCTCGACGCAAGTGTGCTACCTACCCGCTTGCAGCGCATGTTTCTCTGAATCACCTATCTGATGATTACAAAAAGTTCGTAGTGGGACTATCTGCAGTTACTATCCCACGTACTTACACATAGACATTACAGAGCAAGCAGTGGCGCCAGGCAATGGAAGACGAAATGGCAACGTTACAGTCTCGAGGAACATGGAGCATTGTTCCCACTTCCAATGGTGCATCGATTGTCAGTTGTAAGTGGATATTCTCCATCAAGCACAACGCAGATGGTAGCATGGATCGCTACAAAGCACGGCTAGTGGCACGAGGATTCACCCAGACTTATGGGGTGGATTACCGGGACACGTTTTCTCAGTTGCGAGACATTCGACACTGAGGATCCTACTTTCTGTAGCAGTTTCGAAAGAGTGGCCATTATATCAGCTTGATGTCAAGAATGCCTTTCTCTACGGTGACCTTCAGGAGGAGGTATACATGCAGCAGCCACCTGATTCTGCTGAGGGGGAGTCCCAGAGTGTGTGCAAGCTACATAAGGCAATTTATGGGCTGAAACAGAGTCCGAGATCTTGGTACCATAAGCTATCGGAGTTTACGTAATGGCTTTGTGAGATCTACTGTGACCACTCACTGTTTGTCCAGGAAGACAGAGAAAGGTAGAGTTGCCATTCTTGTTTACATAGATGACATTATTGTTACAGGTGATGATGCTCATGGCATTGGACTAGCCAAGGAATTCCTAGGTCAATAGTTTGTGACTAAGGACCTTGGTACTCTTCGTTACTTTCTGGGGCTAGAATTTGCCAGAAACCAGCGTGGTCTAGTGATGACTCAGAGGAAGTTTGTGATGGATCTTCTCTCTGAGACAGGTATGACTGGGTACAGCCTGCCACTACACCTATGGACCCAAGTATGAAACTATATGACAAGGATACTGAGGAAGTAGATAGCAAGAGATACAAAGAACTGGTTGGGAAGCTGCTATATGTTACTATCACCAGACCAGATATCATGTTTGCAGAGAGCAAAGTTAGCCAGTTCATGGAGCAGGCCCAGAAAGGTGCATATGGATGGCATTACATGATTTTGAGATATTTGAAGAATTCACCTGGTACTGGTCTATTATTCCGTAGGGATACATCCCTGGAGGTGACAGCATGTAGGTGTCCCATAGACAGGAAGTCCACATCGGGATTTGCAGTCTTTGTTGGAAGCTCACTTGCTCGTGGAAGAGCAAGAAGCAAACTGTATTAGCCAGATCAAGTGCAGAATCTGAGTACAGGGCCATGGCACAAGGAAGTACAGAGATGATGTGGGGTTAGATCGGTGTTAACTGATCTTACTATTGAAGTACCTCTTCCAATGCGACTCTTATGTGATAATCAAGCTGCATTATTTATTGCTAATAATCCTGCTTTCCACGAGCGAACAAAGCATATTGAAGTGGACTGTCACTACACCAGAGACATGATACAGAAAGGGCTCATAGCTACCTCCCATATTTCAATAAGGGATCAAACAACCGACATCTTCACCAAGGCTCTATCTCGAAGTCCATTTCAGAATTGTTGTTCCAAGCCGAGGCATGATAGATATATATGCTCCAACTTGAGGGGGAGTGTTAAGATAATTATATATATTTTCTATGTCTATTCTAGGTTATTATCTTTTCTCAAGACTTAGCATGTAATTAACCCAAGGGCTTTTCTCCTATATAAGAGAGCCCTCAGTCTATTCTAATGCATGAATAATTTTTCTCCCAACAAAGTTGGTTGGCACGGGTGCTGGCGGTGCCTCTGCTCTCTAGAAATGCCTCAGCACTGGGACATGCTATATGGGATGGGGGTCGGTCATGGAGAGAATTTCCGATAGCTTGAACCATGGAACGGAGATCGACACAATGCTAGTGGTCATCCAACCCTAAAACTCCACCATATGAGGCAGCCCACCCATCTTAAGGTTGGCCATTCAACTTTTGGCTTATGGTTCAGGTTGTTGCGCCACCACCTCCTCCAGATGTTGGCTGCTCCTCAATGATGATGGTGGATAGCGGAGGTGGCAACATGGAGGCATGGAGGTGTTTTCCTCATCGGAAACTGCAGATTTGGTAAACCAGAAATCACGGAGTTACCTACATGACTGAAGTTTAGTTGGTTTGGTGGGTTTCGAATATCAAAATCTTTTCAAAGTTGCTCCTCCTTTGGTGGAGCGAGATTGCAACAATGGGATTCATTGTTGCCTTACTCGCTATGACGATCGTTAGTGTATTACATACCTTTTTTCTAAGGAGTTTTTTTGGGGGAAACTATGGGCATCCAGACCCGACGCTAATGTTGCAACCTGTTTGGAAATGAGGTTTCTTTGCATCCGGTTTCAGCTCTTGGGTCCATCTGAAGACTCGATTGCACATGCCTCCTTCGACGGTCCTATCCAGATCATGCAAGAATCTATTCAGATCATGGAGTCTCCTCTCTTGAACATGACCCTGGTTGATAGGGGATGAAGCGGTTTGTCTGGACCTTTTGTTGAGCCCCGAAACTTGAATGGTCAGCTCCTTTGCTATTGTTTAGTGAAGGCACACAATATATTTTCTTATGTGTGCAAGTTTCTGAGGCAGAGACCCCTTCTATCAACACCTTGAGAACATCTACTTGGGGTGAGCTTTGGGGGAAGAAGGTGGAGATATACCGGGAACAAACGAAGGGCAACAAAAACCCGAACCTTGGCCAAGGTTGAGCTTGGGGGTGAGCTGTGAGTTTGGTGGATATGTGTCCCCTCGACATGGCACAACAATGATTCATTAACTCCGTAGAAGAGTGACTCAAGTATTGGTGGTGGTCCCAGCTATGAGGACTAAGAGACGCCTTAATGAAGATCCTCATCTGAAACGTGAGGGGTCTGGGGGACCCGGAGAAGGGGAGATCAATTGGTACCCTCCGTAGTAGTTGGTCATGCAACATTGTTCTACTATAGTAGTCGGAGATTCATGGGTAATCTGATCGTCTGTGGTCTTCTTTGGGGGCACACCATTATCGGAGTTTCGTATGGTGGATGGTGTGGGCAGTACTGGGGGAACAATCATTGCCTGGAAGGGAGACGAGTTCACTTGTAGTGCTAAACTTCAAGGAAGGTTTATTCAGTTGGTAGTATTGCACAATAGACGTTAAGCGGAAGCACCATGGGTGGCCACGTGTGTTTATGAGCCAATTGACCCGACCCAAAGGAGTGAGCTATGGGAGGAACTCCGGGAGGCTAGAGTAAGGTTCCCTTCTGAGGCCTGTATCATGGGGGTGGACTTCAATGTATCCCTGCTATCTTCGGATCAACCTCGCTTACATTTGGGTCAAGACCCATGATATGAAGTCTTTGTTGAGTTGGTCGAGGAACTCCAGATGGAGGTGATGGATGCACATAACACTTGTTATATGTGGTATAACTCTGGGTCTCGCTCGGGGCTGGACCATTTCTTGTCGTTGTCTAAGCTCCTAGATAGGTTTCACTTGTCCTTAACTTTTTTTGAGACCAAAAAGAGGGAAACACGTTATGGTGTTTGCCCCAAGTTTATTAAAAAACAAAGAGTAAGGACCAAAAGGACTTACATCAACTAAGACTCGAGAAGAGTCTTAATAGCGGAAGATTACATTTTTCGCATAAAAATGATGCAAAAAAAGAGAGTGTTATTTCTAGCTAACAAAATTGCCAAGTGGTTGTAGTAGATCCTCTGTGGGATGATTTTGTGCCTCAAACACATAGTTCCAAAATGAATCCAGGTCTTCAAAACTTAGCCAGTCCGTCTCCACCTCTTACCAGATTGGGTATGTCTTCTCACAGTGAAAGAAAATGTGATCTACTGTCCTAATTTATGTCTTACAAGGAGGATATCTATTTGAGATGTCCCTGAATAATCTAGTACAATAGTTCCTTATCTTGATACGCTTTCTAGTAGAACAACCACATTAAGAAGTCAATTCTACTTGGTAAATTTAACTTTTAAATAAAGTTGCAGTCAATGAATCAAAATATTCGTCTTCGGTGTAGGAGGTATGGTGATAATGCTGTAAGCCCAATTGATCGAGAACGAGTTCAATTTCCCACACCCAGTGATCTCTCCCCATGGTTGTATATCAATCTACCCAAAGGACTCCAAAAGTGGGAGGAATTCCTCAAGTCATCAATCATGTTCCCATCTAGCCAACAATCACGTACCTTAGCATTATGGTTAACTATCAAAGCAAACGTATGAGGGAATCCGTATGAGAGAGATCCCTCACCGGGCCAGTTGTTCGTCTAGAAAGAGAAAGAGGATCCATCACCAAGGGCTGGACGAAAGAACTTCTGAAGGCGAGGTAGCACTGATTTGATCCTTTTTAGAGGGCTGATGAGTGGGAAATTTGCTGTTGAGGTACATCGAGCTTTAAGCTCCAATGCCATAAATGTTGAGAATGAGCCTGCAACATAGGTCTTCATTACTCCCCCAAATCCTGCTAACCCATTTCAGTAGAAGAGCTTCATTCATGGATTCCAAGAGTAAGATCCAGTGTCGTCCATCTTCCACAGGCAAAGTAACCATTTCCCAGTCCACCAGGTATAATCCAAGATCATCCCATCATGTTCTTCCCCATAGAAAGCATCGTATGATCCTTTCCAACCATCGCTTGATACATAAAAGTAGAAGACATGATGATATGAAATACACCGGGATAGCAGATAGAACAACATTGACAAGCACCGATCAACACCCTCGTGATAAGGTAGATGCCTTCCACCCTTCAAGTTTTTTCTCCAGATTCTCAATGATAGGCAACCAATAAGACATCTTAAGCCTATCAACCGTCAGAGGGAGGCCTAAGTAGCTTATCGGGAGTGGGCCTCTCTTTGTTCCTAGTGCCGTGCAACAATATCTCGCATCTGAATCAGAATAGCCAAACGAGACATCAATAAACTTCCTAAGATTCAGGACCAATCCATACAACTACCATTCACAACACTGCATAGGTTGCCGTGGTGACATAACGCTTCATCCATGATATCCATGGTTCAGGGAAATCATGATTTGACATTGCCATCCAATGAAACACCAATCCACTGTGTCATATGCTTTGTATAAATCAACTTTTCGAAGCACACCCTTTGACTTTTGTCGTTTACAATCATCAATGATCTCAGATGCCATGGCAAAACTATCAACAATTTGTCTTCCTGGGATGAAGGCACATTGATGCAGTGATCCAAAACTCTGTTAAGTCTGACAACCAATACCTTTGCTACAATCATATAAATAGCATTGGAAGGGTAATGTGCATGAAATTCTCCACTCTCTCAGTGAAATCCTTCATAGGCAACAGAAAAATCAGTGCTCTGCATAGTTTATCGAAGCCAGTATTCGCTAATGTAAACTTCCTCCACCACATCAACCACCTCCCTCCCTATAAGCTCTCCTAGAACTCCCGAGAGAAGAATACATGGAACCCATCTGGACTAGGTGCACAGTCTGCATTTAGGTTCCACATTGCAGCCTTTACCTCCTCCGCGGCTATGATCTACACCAGGTGACTTGCATGTTGCTCAGATAAGTTTGAAGCACCACTACTAGACCACTTCCACGGTCTAGTCGCATTTCTTCTCAAGAAGTCATTAAAGTGTTCTGCTATAGCATGCCCCATTTCTCGATCACCCTCCACCATGCTGCCATTTACTACCATAGAACGAATTTGATTATGTTGACGCCTCCCACTGACAACTCTATGGAAATAAGTTGTGCTTGCATCACCCTCCTTAAGCCAGGATTTTCTAGATCTATGCTTCCATTCTGCCACCCTTTTCTTATCTTCTTTTAGAATATTTTTTGGAAGCTGCTCTCAGCAAGCTCCTCACTAGTGAGGTCTTTGTTATCCTCCAGCCCATCGATTCTGCCAAACTTAAGTTATGCTTCTGAGCCCTGATCTATCAATAGAGGGGGCAAAAAAGGGGCTTTGCCCTCCCCCTTCAAGAAACAAGGGTCAAATTTTAGATCGCTCACATTTATTCTACCTATAGAAAAGATCATGAAAGAGGCGATTAGAATGGTACTCGAATCCATTTACAATCCTGAGTTGTTAGACACATCAGACTTCCGCTCGGGTCGAGGCTCGACCCTCAGATGGACCAAAGAAGAGCGGGGAACTTCTCGATGGTTTTTGGAATTCGAAGTCTAGAAGTGTTTTCACCCCATCAACCGACATCAATTCATACCAATCTTTAAGGAAGAGATCGACAATCCCAAGTTTCTTTTACCCCATTCAAAAATCGTTTTCTGCCAGACGAATCGTAGGAGAAGAGACACGACTCCGTCCCACACAATGTACTTCTATCGACCCTATTAGGTAACACTACCTAATCAAGCTCGACCAAGAGATAGGTAGGATTAGGGTTGGGCATTGGGCTGGGCCGGCCGGCCCCGGCCCAAAACCCGACCGTATAACCCGACCCAAACCCGAACTCGAAATGGTAATGGGCGGGCCGTGGGCCTAAAATGAGCCCATATTGATTATCGGGCCGGGTTTGGGCTTGAGAAGGCCCAAACCCATTAGCCCGATAGCCCGATCCATTCTAAAGCAAGTATATTCATATCTAGTACGGTATAATATCATGTATATTCATGTTCATTCCAAATACCATGTTCTAACTTTAATATCCTTATTCGAGTGTAGAATAAATGCATCTACAATAGAATATGTAATGGTGAATTGAATGGTGGTTTAAGTCGCCATATTTTTACCACATTTGTATTTCCAACATACAACTAATGTTAAAATCACAAATTAGTTAGCATGCTTTATAATTTTAAACATGCACACATGCATAAGAAACAACCACACAAATGCAAGAAGAATGGAAGACATGATATTGGTATACATAGGTGTTAAATTGGGCCGGCCCGACCCGAACCCGACCCATTTTGTTTGGGCCGGGTTTTGGGCTTGGGCCTAATTTTTGAAAATAAAATGGGCCTAGGCCCGACCCGTTAGCCCATATTCTAAAATGGGCTTGGACCGGGCCAAGGCGAACCCGGCCCGAGCCCGGCCCATGCCCAACCCTAGGTAGGATCCTATAGAAGCACAGAGTTCTCATGACGAGCCATCCACCTCGCTCTAGCCTCCTTAAAGGCGCAGAGTTGTGTGCGAAGGAAAATTAGCTTATGAGACATTCATGATGTCGTTGAAATTTTGACCACCATGGAGGTGCAGTGGCTAGAGACCAGATCTCTGAACCCCATCCTCCTGGAGCCAAACCCTCTCAAATTAGAAAAAGGCGTGGGGGTAACCACTCTGGAGTCCCAGACCGATCTTTTGCAGGTTCTGGAAGAGGGCACCGACAATGGTAAGACGTCCACAATCTTTGTAGAGATATATTTATGTTTTTGTACCGTTTCTTTATTTTTCTTTTCCTTCTGTATGTCTTATGTAATTTACCCATAGGTCTCTCCTCTATATAAGAGAGTCTTAGGGTTTCAGGAATAAACAACTTGATTATTTTTCCCAACATCATCAGAGCGACGATCCTAGACCAGAGCTCTCATACCAAGAGATCCTAACCCGTCAGCCTCTCTCTCTCCTCTCATACACTACCAGTCTTCTCTCCCTCTCCATCCATGCCTCTCGGCTCTCTATGTCTCTTTCTTCGTGCCGCCGTGCCGCTCGGCTCTGACCTCTCTCCAATGGCATCATCGCTGCTACTCTCTCTCCAACCGCCGCCCGCCACTTGGACCTCTCTCCAGCGCGCGCCAACACTGAGGGAATTTCCTCCCACACGTGCTACTACCACCACGAGCGGATCTCTTTTACAGTTTGTGACTTCCATCTCCGCCGCACCTTGGTCCGCATCGTATTGATGGATTTGGTTGCATTCTAAATCTACACATGCAATCAAATCCCATATAGCTGTGTAGACATATTTTTATTGGACTACAAAACCCTAGTTTTCTTCATCTAACAGTATGCCAGTAAACAAAGTCGATATCCCCCATTTATGCGTTTTCTGAGATCTAGCGCTGATTGTCAAGATAGATGGGATGAACTACGAAGTTTAGTCCATGTGGTTCATGAGTCTTATAATGTCCATGGGTATTCTTATCGAAGAAGAGTCGACTGAGAAAACTAGGGTCAACACCTCGTAGGAGACATACGATGTGTATGCACGGGTCTGGTTATCTGGTATGTTGATGATAGAGATCGTCAATAACATGTTACATCAACCCTCCGCCAAGGTGATGTGGGATATTCTCACAACCACTTATTCACACGTGAGGAATGTGACATATTCTGTAGCTCCAGCACGATATCTTTATTGTCAGGTAGAACATATGACCACTTCATTCTCTATACAACATACATGCGTGGAATGTTTGAGAAGCTTCACAGTTTTATGCTTTTACATCTACCCTTGAGCAGTAGAAGGCATATAGGAATGCCATGATGGTTGGTGTATTCTTAACAACACTTGACCCATAGTACGAGGCTGCTCATTCGTAGATATTGGTGGATGTTACGATTCCTCCCATGGAGGAAGCCTTCTGTAGACTTAGCCACTTAGAAGGATTACTGTCTCATCTCTTGCCTCTTCTCGGACATCTTCTGCGATGGTAGCCTCTTGCAGTAGAGGGGGCTCTTCTTAGTTCTGTGGTCATAGATCTCATGGTAGAGGAGGTCGTATTCGTCAACCCTGTACTTACTGTCATCACCTTGGTCATACAGAGGATACATGCTACTCCAAGGCATGACTTCCCAACATCAGCTCGTGCAGCAGAGCAAGTTAACTCTCCTGCAATTCCTTCTTCGGATAAGAGATTCGATGACCTAGTTGCCCGATTGCGAGACATTATGCCCCATGCTAGTCCCAATGCTTCCTCCCTTGTTCCAGGGAGCCCCTCAGATATTGTTGCTTCTACCAGTGCTAGTACCTCTGCCACTACCAGTACCTCATGCTTTTAGCTCTTGTTATGGATATGATATTACATAATGGATTATGAACTCTGGCGACACATCACTTGTGTGGAGACAGAAATCAGGTTATAACTTACAGACATGTTTCTCCAGGGAGAACTGTTGTTATAGTTGATGGGACTCACTCCCCTATTATAGGAAAGGGGGATATTAGTTTGATGCCTTCGATGCATCTGCAGAATGTGTTGCATGCACCTGACTTTTCTATGAATTTATTATCTATTAGTTAGACTATAAAGGATTTGCATTGTCGTGTTATTTTTGACCAGTCGTCTCTTGTATTTCAGGACATTGTTATGGGCAGTGTGATTGGTTGTGGTCATTTATTGACTGAACTCCATATCTGTCCTATCCTCCCATTCCACAGGATATGCCTCTCCTTTCATGTGGTACCTGCACTTTGGTTACATTCCCCTACAGAAGTTGCGTCAAGTTTAGCTTCAGATCTCTCCTCGCTCTTCCTTCGAATGCAAGGCGTGTCAGTTGGGAAAGCACCATCGATCTGCTTTTCCCAATCATCAGAGTCGGAGCAACAACTCCCCTTTTGAGTTATTTTATGTTGACATTTGGGGTCCAAGTCGTATCCTTGATCACCAGGGACACATGTTTTATTTAGTTATTCGATTTTTCTCGTTTGTCATGTGTCTTTTTGTTGAAGAACAAATATGAGGTTGGAAATTTCATTACAACATTTATAATGAAGTGTAGAATGTTTTTTCTTCTTCTGTCAAAATTGTGAGAATTGACAATGCATTGGAATTATGTACTCGTGCACTCTTATAATTATTTTCATCTCGTGGTATTATTCATCAAACATCATGTTCCTACACTTCTCAACAGAATGACGTTGCAAAAAAAAAGCATTGCCATTTACTTGATGTTGCCTGTGCACTTGTTATTTAGAGTCGTTCCCCTCATTCGTTCTAGGGTGATGCGGTTCTTACTACTTGCTATCTTGGAATCGCATGCCCTCATCTGTTATGGGTGAGAAGATTCCCTTCACATTGGCATTTCTATAGAAGGAGTTGTTCTCACTCACTCCGCGTGCCTTTGGTTTTGTTGCCTTTGTACATAAGTTGTCTCTAGGTGTTGACAAGCTCTCTCCTAGAGCTGTCAAATGTATCTTTGTTGGGTATTACAATACTCAAAAGAAATATAGATGTTATGATCCTTTATACATGAAGTATTATGTTAGCACATATGTCACATTCTTTGAGTCAATGATGTATTTTTCTACTACAGGTGATAGGTTTACTTCATTATCAGATTCTTATAATGAGGTCTACATGCCTCCTCCACGTATGAGTCCACCATTGCCTTTACCACCACCATCGTTGTCACCATCTCCATTGTCTCCTCCAATACCACTACCTCTCATTGTGTCAGTCCCACTCTTACCACCGTACTATAATCGTCGGCCTGCTTGTGCTCATGTTCATCTCATATCACCTAGCATGCCTCAGGTTTGTACTGAATACAATGTTTCTAACAATGGACCTGGAGATATGTCTAAGCAGGAACCCTTGCAGGAAGCTGATGTACATGAGGTTGGAGGAATTCCCAATGACCTTGATGCACCTATTGCACTTTGAAAGCAGAAGCATACTTATGCTTCATACATATTGCTTCCCAGGTCTCGTTCGATCACCCGACAGGGGATTTCAAGTGTTGTTGCTCTATCTATCATGGACATACCACTGAATTACCATGATGCTTTGAAGGGCAGTCGGTGGCGTCAAGCCATGGAAGAGGAGATGGCTGCACTACAGTCGCGTGGTACCTAGAGCCTGGTCTCCGCTCCCATTGGCATCTATAGTCAGTTGCAAATGGGTGTTTACAATGAAACACCATACAAATGGGAGTCTTGCTCGTTACAAGGCCAGATTGGTTGAACGGGGATTTACTCAGATTTATGGGGTGGATTATCTGGACACTATATCCTACGAGTTCTTCTTGCTATTGCAGTGGTACGTGATTGGCCTTTATTTCAGCTTGATGTTAAAAAATATTTTTATATGGTTATCTCCAAGAAGAAGTCTACTTACAACAGCCTTCGAGGTTTGCTGTTGAGGGGGAGTGTCAGCATGTTTGTAAACTTCACAAGGTAATATATGAACTTAAGCAGAGTCCAAGGGCATGGTTTCAGAAGCTCTCGGATTTAATTGAAAAGAAGGGGTCAAGATATCAAATGCAGATTAGTCACTGTTTTGTTTGTACCGGGAACCCCCACAGGTACATTTGTTATCATGGTCTATGTTGATGACATACTTAATACATGAGATGATTTGTAGAAAATAAAAAGAGAAAAGGAATTTTTGGGTCCTCAGTTTGTCACCAAGGATCTTGGCACCCTAAGGTATTTCTTAGGGATAGAGTTTTCCAGGAATCAATAGGATCTTATGATGACACAAAGAAATTATGTTACAGATATGCTAGTTGACACATGCATGATTGGATGTCGACCTGCTACTACTCATATGGATCCCATCATGAGACTATATGACTATTACGAGGCCCGACATAACCTTTACGTGAGCAAAGTGATTCAGTTTATGGACCAGTCCAGACATACACATATAGATGCAGTCCATATGATTCTGAGATATTTAAAGACTTTACCTGGTATGAGACTTCTTTTCAACAGAGGCACATCTCTTTGAGTCATCATATGTGCAAATGTAGATTATGCTGGATGTCCAAAGGATTTTTTTTTGAAGCCCAAAAAAAGGGGGAGACACTCAAAGGTGTTCACCCCAATATATTAAAGAAGCAAAAAAGAGAGAAGAATGTACAAAACTGCCAGAAACCGTACAAAGAGGCAAGACAGCCTCCAACCCAAACAAGGAAACTCAAAAACTAGCTGCCGCTTTAGTCCTCCACCAGTCTTGCACTGTGATTAAGCACGTTCTCCTTGTAAAAGCGCTGATTCGAGAATATGGCCTCATTCCGGCCAAGCCAAATCGACCAGATCCTCGCTACTGGAGTCATTAATCGTCTTCTATCTTAATGCCTCTTCAGGAATAACTAGTCACAGAAGGCCACCAAGTCCATAGTTTGCACCCAATCCACAATCAGATTCTCCCACAGCCCTCGTACCATAGGGCACTCGAAGAAAACGTGCTCAAGGGATTCCACCTCCGAATCGCACAACACACAGATATTAGACACAGTCGGCAACAATCTAGAGCATCGGTCTTTCGTCAAGAGCCTCTTCCTGCGGAAGAGCCATAAAAAGAAACTAATGAGCAACGGTAGACCAAGCTTCCAGAAAAAGCAACAGTCCCGCACCAAGGAGTCAGATCGCACCAGCGGTGCGAAAGCCAACGCCCCATACGCCTTGTTCATCGAGAAGCCGCCCTCCCTCCAGACCCAATGGTCCCGACCATCGGATGGCCTATCAGCACCAGTGAGGACGTCCATCCGGGAAAGAAAGTCATCCAGCCTTTGATCCGAGAAATTCGCCCCAAAACGCGGGCACCAACATCCGTTCTCCCAGCAAAAGGCAACCATGGCATCCTTGTCAGCAGCCATCGCAAACAACCGCGGAAAACGAACAAATAAAGGGTCTCCTCCCAACCAACTGTCCCTCCAGAATAAGAACGCACGACCATTCCCCAACACCGGCTTAAACCTCGCCCTATTCCGCAGGAACACCTCCTGCACACCACGCCAAAAAGGAGTGCGAGCACCAACCACTCCCAACCTGGCCTCCCCTGCCCATCCCGCCCCATGGAGCTTCCGCAGAACATCAATAAAGAAGTTTCTACCCCGACCCCAAACCCTGCTCGCCCACTTGAGAAAGAAAGCGTCATCAACAATCTCCAAACGTCTAACTCCCAAACCCCCCTCGAGCTTCCCCCTGGTCACCTCATCCCACGCCACAAGGTGAATCCCCCTCCCCGGCGCACCCTTCTTCCCCCACAAAAATCTTCGCATACAAGCTTCGAGCCTCCTACGGATCCCAGCCGGCAAACGACGAATCGATAGAAAGTGCACCAGGATAGCGGATAACACCGATTTGAGAAGAACCAGCCTCCCTCCTTTGGAGAGAAGCGTCGCACGCCAACCCGCCAGCTGCGCCTCCACCTTCTCAACAACCAGACTCCAGTCCCTAACTCTTGCCCTCCCAATCACCAAAGGAAGACCAAGGTACCCAATCGACAGCTCGCCCGGAGTAGACCCCAGAATCCTACCACATTCAAGCGCCAACTCCTCCGTCATTCCAGAAGGAATCACCTTAGACTTGAGCCCATTAATAAGCAGCCCCGACATCTCACTAAATAATTCAAGGGTCATCGACATGCCAACAACCTTAGCAGCAGCTCCTTCAATGAAGCATAAAGTTTCATCAACAAATTGAATCAGCGCTTCCCTTAGAAAAGCCCTTCGAGAGCCCATCCTCAATAATCCGATCAACCATATGAGCCAAGACATCCGAAGCAGTAACAAACAGGAGGGGAGCCAGCGGGCACCCCTGGCGCAGCCCCCTTCTAGGTTGGAAAACCCCCCCTCCAAGCCACCATTAATCAAAACCGAGAAGGACACAATGGTCACACACCGACGCATCCAAGAGATCCAAAGTTCCGAGAATCCCCGCCTTCTGAGGACCGACCATAAGAAGCTCCAATCAATGCTATCATATGCTTTGGCAAAATCAATCTTCCAAAGCACCCCCTGCCTCCCCGAGTTCCTCCAATCGGCCACCAATTCCGAAGCGACCGCAATACAATCAGAAATCTGCCTCCCCCAAATAAAAGCGGCCTGAATCGGAGAAACAATCGAATCCAGAACCCGAGCAAGTCTCCGAGCCAGCTCCTTGGCCACAATAATTAAATGGCGTTAGACATTGAGATGGGGAGGAAGTCCCCAATATCCTCCGTCGCGGTCGTCTTGGGGATCAGCAGCAAAATGACCCTGTTAACTCGATCGAAACCCGCATTCCCCGAGCAAAACTCGGCAACAACCTCAAACACTTCCTCGCCCACCACCTCCCAGAAGTCACGATAGAATGCCACAGAGAATCCGTCAGGCCCCGGGGACCCGTTGTCATTTAACTCCCACACAGCCGCTTTAGTCTCCTCCAGGGAAATCGGTCTAATTAGCATCGCGCAGTCCTCCTCCGAGACCGTCGGCACCCCCATCCCCAGCCACCTCCAGGATCTCAGAGAGCGCCTCGCCATGAAGCCCTTGAAATGTTCCACAATAGCACTCCCCATCTCGTTGTCCCCAACAAACCTCGACCCATCAACGGAAATAGAGCGCATTATATTGTTACACTTCCTTCCACTGGCCACGCGGTGAAAGAAAGCCGTGTTTGCATCGCCATCTTTGAGCCATTTCAACCTCGATCGTTGCCGCCATTCAGTAGATCTCTTTTTGTCCTCCTCCACGACACTCTTCTGCGCACAGGACCGCTCCCAAAGCTCGTCAGGCGTCAGCTCCCTTTCGTTCTCCACCGAATCAAGCCTCGCAATAACAGCCTCCGCCTCAGTCCTGACTGCCACTCTCGTCGCCCAAGACTCCCTCTTGAATTGCGCCAACCTCTTCCGTAGCGATTCAAGCTTCTGACTCAATCTTTAAGCCGCAGACCCCTCAAAGCACGAGTGAGCCCAATGCTCCGCCACCACATCTTTGAAGCGCGCCTCCTGGATCCAGCACCTCTCGTATCTAAAGAGGCCTCGCAGCAAAGGGGCCTCGCCAGAGTCCCAAAGAATTGGCGAATGGTCCGAAAAAGGCCTGGGCCTAGAAGAAACCGAGCAAGAAGGGAACATCTCCATCATCCTTCCAGAGGCCAAAAAGCGATCGATCCGAGACCGTGAACTGCTGCTCCTCCAGGTGTAAGTAATATCAGTTTCCACCAAATTCTTCAGCGCTAAGGAGTCCACAAGCTCAGCAAACATGGGGGACCTCGGGTCCTGGCCCCCCCTCGACCGGGGACGATCCGAAGAGTGAAGAGTCACGTCGAAGTCTCCCCCAATGATCCAAGGGAGCCCCTCAAAAGCACAGCTCGCCTCACGCAAGTCATCCCATAGCTCGTTCCTTTTAATGTGACAGCAAGGGCCGTAAATGCAAGAGAAGGCGATCGGAGAGGCTGTTGCACCCCTCACAAGCACAACCGATAGCATATGCCTTCCCAGGATCGAAGAACTGAAGGAAAAAGCCGCCGATCTCCATGCAATAAACAGAACCCCCGCCACCCCTTCCGCATCCAACGCCCTAAGATCATCCACCGCACCCGCACCAAAGGAACACCACAAAGAATCATCAATCCCCCTCAATTTCGATTCCTGAATCAGGGTAATATCACAACCCCATTCAGTAAGTCTAGACCCCAACGCCCTTCTCTTATCAGCCTCCCCTAACCCTCTCACATTCCAGGAGAGGACCTTCATCAAGACAAATGGCGACGCCCCCCCAGCTTCCGAGAGACCAGCCGCCTCTGCCACAATATCTCTCAAAGTAGCACAAGAATGGAGACGCGAGGACTACGCCCGGGGCCTGCTCCTCCTTCGGTATCTTTTCCCCGACCTCTTATCAGAACGTCTCCTCAAATCGCAGTCATCGTCCACGGCCGAAATACCCTCCGCAGATCTCGGCGAAGCTAGAAAAGGCGAGAAGTCTACATCTGGCTTTGTTGTGTTCACAGGGAATTCCTCGGTTTCATGGAAGAGCAAGAAGTAGATTGTGGCTGCCAGATCGAGTGTTGAGTCAGAGTACAGGGACATGGCGTAGGCTAGCATAGAGATGATGTGGGTCAGATCTGTTCTCACTGACCTAACTATAGAAGTGCCTCTTCTCATGCACCTCTAATATGATAATCAGGTTGCTCTCTTTATTATCAACAACCCAGACTTTCATGAGAGGATGAAGCACATAGACTGGATTGTCACTACACTCGTGACATATTACAGAAGTGTCTTATCGCTACTACACATGTTAGCTCTGGAGACCAGATAACAGATGTTTTTACTAAGGCCCTAGTCAGAGGGTCTTATCATAGATGTTGTTCCAAGATGAGTCTAATCGATATCTACGCTCCAGCGTGAGGGGAATGCTGAGATATTTATTATATTTATTATTATTTACTTATTTTCTATTTCTTTTGTCCGTGTAATTTGCCAATAGGTTCCTCTCCTATATAAGAGAACCCTAGGGCTTCTCATTGATACAAGCTATTCTTTTCCCTCAACAGATATCTATCATGCTCAGCTTGGATGAACACTTTTAAAAAGACCCTCTAAGTAAGGCTTTGGTGAAAATGTCTACTGTCTGGTCCCCTAAGCTGACATGGGATCCTGAAATGAAGCCTTCTGAGTCATGTCGCGTATATAATATCGACCTTAATGTGCTTTGTTCTTTCGTGGAATGCATGATTATTAGCAATGAATAAGGCCGCCTGATTGTCGTATTTTATCGACATGGGAAGAGGAACATCTATATGTTGATTTGTAAGGACTACTCGAATCCACATCATTTTTGCGCATGCTTGTGCCATAGCCCTATACTTAGATTCAACACTGGATCTAGAAACAACATTTTTCTTATTTTTCCATGAGACAAGTGAATTTCCAACAAATATAGCAAATCCTGATGTGAACTTCCTGTCCTTGAGGCACCTTGCATAATCTACGTTTGTGAATGCTGAGATAGTGATAGTACCACCTCTTTTAAATAGCAGCCCTGCACCTGGAGATGAATTAAGATACCTTAGTATCATATGTATAGCAACCATATGTACCTGACGAGGTTGTTCCGAGCTCACCCGACTGACAACAAATGAAATATCGTGTATGGTTATGGTAACATAAAGAAGCTTTCCCACCAGTTCCATGTATCTTCTCTTGTTAACCTCATTAGTATCATCATCATACAACTTCATGCTTGGATCCTTGGGTGTAGTAGCAGATCGATATCCAAGCATACCCATGTCACTTAGCAAATCGGTGACATATTTCCTCTGAGTCATCACAAGCCCTTGTTGATTTCTAGTAAACTCCAGTCCCAGAAAGCATCTAAGAGCTCCAAGATCCTTGGTATCAAATTCACGACCCAGAAATTCGTTTGCCCTCTTTATTCCATGTATGTCATCTCCTGTAATAAGTATATCATCAACATACACCATAATGGCAATCATACATTTGAAGGTTCTCTGTACGAAATGAGAATGATCTGCATTCGACCGTTTTGAGCCACTGCTTCTCAAATAAATTTGAGAGCTTCTAGAACCAAGCTCATGGGCTCTGCTTAAGGCCATAGATTGCCATATTAAGTTTACACACCTATGAACACCCCCCCTCAGCAGTAAACCTTGGCGGTTGCTGCATGTATAGTTCCTCCTGAAGATCACCATACAAAAGGCATTCTTGAAATAAAGCTGAAACAAAGGCCAATCTCGAATTACGGAAACTGATAAAAGCATCCGTAGGGTAGAATGACAAGAAACTAGAGAGAAGGTGTCAAGATAATCCACCCCATATGTCTGGGTAAATCCATACACAACTAATCGAGCTTTGCACCGATCAATGCTACTGTTTGCATTCTGCTTTACTGTAAATACCCATTTGCAACTTACTATAGACGCCCCAGAGGGGGCCAGACAAGAACTCCAAGTACCTCTTGACTTAAGAGCTGTCATCTCCTCCATAGCTAGATGCCACCTACTATCCGTCAATGCCTCCTGATAAGTCTGTGGTATTGCCACGGTGGATAAAGCAACATCAAACCTCCTGAAGACACATGTAATATGCTAAAAGGTGACATGAGAAGCAGTGAAGCACATGAATGCTTTTGCTTTCTAATAGCAATAGGTTAAATTAAGATCATCATCATCCATGTCACATGTCTGATCATCAGCCCTCCTGAGATAACCCCTGCTGAGAAACATCATTAACCCCATCATTAGAATTAATGTTGTCAGAACAAACCTGGGGTGTGCTAGATGATGGACCATGAACATGAGCAAGAGCAGACCATCGGCTGTAGTGATGTGGGAGTAGTGGGACCAAAACAATGGGAGGGGATAGGGATGATGGAGGTGATGGAGGAGGTGGTAGTTGAAGGTGGTTGACGCATGGGTGGAGGTGGAATATATACCTTATTATTCGAATCTGATGGTGTCAACCAGTCACCTTGTAGAGAAAATGCATGACAGACTCAAAAAATGTAACATCTACGCTGGCATATTATCTCCTGCGTAATGGGTCATAACATCGATAATCCTTCTGAGTTCTAGAATACCCGACAAAGACACATTTGACAACCCTAGGAGAGCTTGTCAATCCCTAGAGACAACGAATGGACAAACACAACAGATCCAAAAACATGAGGGGTAAGAGAGAACAACTCCTTTTTAGGGAAAACAAGGGAAAAAGATATCTTCTCCCCAACACCGATGAGGGCATACGGTTTATGAGATAGCAAGTCATGAGAACCGCATCACCCCAGAATGAATGAGGTGGACAACTCTGGATCAAGAGGGTACGAGTGACATCAAGAAGGTGACGATGCTTTCTCTCAGCAACACCATTCTGTTGAGATGTTATATGTGCATTATGTTTGATGAAGAATATCATGAGATGAGAAGAATCGAGAGAGCACATGAGTATAGAATTCCAACACATTATCAATCCTGACAATTTTGACAGATGTGAAAAAAACATTTTGCACTTTTTTAATGAAATTCATAATTACATTTCTAGCTTCTGATTTATTCTTCAATAAGATAAACCAAGACATATGACTAAAATCATCCACAACAACTAAATAAAATCTGTGTCCCTGATGGTCACGAACACGACTTGGACCCTAAGGCCGTGTTCGTTTGGAGGATAAGGGGGAATGGAATAAGGGGAATAAGCCCCCAACACGCTTCCCCGTGGTACGACTATTCCCCATTATTTCATCTTATTTCACTCTTATTCCTATCTTTATCCCACCTTACCTACCTTTATTTCACTTTATTCTCCTTATTCTTATCCTCCAGCCGAACGGAGAATAGACCCTTATTCCCCTTATTCCCCATCCTTATTCCTGCTTATTCTCCTACCGAACGGGCCCTAAATGTCTACATAGAAAACTCAAAAAGGGAGCTACTGCTCTGACTCTGACGACTAGGGAAGACAGATCGATGATGCTTCCCTAACTGACATGCCTCATAGTTGAATGACGAGCATGGTGAAATATGAGGAAGGACTTGGCGCAGTTTTTGAAGTGGAAGATGACCGAAGCGCATATGCCATAGGAAGGGAGAGACCGGTCCAGTGGAATGGGAGGATAGTCCAGCGTACGGTGTTTGGACCAGTCGATAGACGCCGCCCAGCTCACAGCAACAACCAATCACCCTACCCGTAAGATAGTCCTGAAACACAAGAGATGATGGGTCAAATATTGCTCGACAATGTAAATCTTTACTAATGAACTAACAGACCTTAAATTCATTGAGAAATCAGGGGCATGTAGCACATTCTGCAACTGCATAGAGGGCGTCAAGGTGATCTCCCCCTGTCCTGTGATTGGGGTCTGAGTCCCATCTGCTATAATCATAGCCCTTCCTGGAGAAGCCTGCTTGTAGGTTGTGAGCTCATCTCTATCTCCACACAAATGATGTATAGTACCAGAATCTATAATACATTATGAGATATCTGAACCATGATAAGAGCCGTAGAGACATGAACACTACCTGAGGTACTATCTCTTGTAATAACAGTGATGTCCAAGCTGTTCTCTGAAGTTGGTGAAGTGGTACTATATGGGGGCATGCTATCTCTCAGTCGAGACACGCTCATCATATCATTGATCTGATGTGGGTGGAGTGACATAAGTTTGAACCTGATCTACTACACGGGTGGATGCTGAGAATCCGTGTTTGGAATATCATGTATCTTATGCATGACCAGATCGGTGACAATAAGTACAAGGTGGTCCATGACAACGTCCAACTCTACCATGTGATCCCCATCCACAGAACTGAGATGAAACTCCTCTTCCACAAGAGGCTGCCATGGTAGAGGAATTCAACATCGAACATGAATTGAAATATTGATCCGGTTCAATCCACGAAAGGCCTCCTTCATATGAGGAATGGTAGCATCAGCCGGTATATGGGAGGAAGCAACCTCATATTGGGAGTCAAGAGATGCCAGGAAGACACCAACCATGGTAGTGTTCCGGTATGTCTTCAACTGCTTTGGAGTAATCGTGAGAGGCATGAAGCTATGAAGCTTCTCAAACATCTCGCACAATGCTGTATAGTGAGCATGCAAGGGTCGACCGTTCTGCTTTATAGTGAAGATGTCATGCTAAAGATGTAGAATTTGTCTCATTCTTGGCATGTGAATACGTGATAGCAAGAATATCCCACGTGGCTTTGGTAGTGCGCTGGTGCATGACATCATTTGCAATATTTGATATCAAGGTATCAAACAACTGACCTGAGCATAGACGTCATCAGCCTCCCATGAGGCATACAACCTTGTCTTCTCCGCCGACTCTTCCTCAGTAAGAATATCCTTCTTACCCATCGATTTCATTAGGCTCATGAACTGCATGGCCCACAACTCGTAGTTCGACCCATCCATCTTCACTATCGATACAAGACCTCTGAATGCGCATATGGTGGGGATATCTATCTTGCTTTCCGACATGCTTCCTGATGAGGAGACTAGGGTGGTAGATTAGAGAACGTGTCGTCTACACTAACATATGAGAAGTTGGTTGCATGTGTAGGCTCAAATCACAACCAACCCCGTTACGAAAAAGAACCCTGGCGCGTGCATCAATAGAGGAGCAGAGAGGCAACGACATCGTCCAAGAGAGAGGGACGACAACACCGTCCTAGTGAGAGGTGCGGCGGCTAGGTGAGCAACGGGCGGCAGGTACGGCCGCAGGAGGACCAGCCGCAGAGGGTGCATCGGGTACAGTAGTAGGATCGAATGCAAGGGGTGCGGAAGGAGGATTGGCCGCAAGAGGACTAGCCGCTAGAAGGCGGGCGACAGGTGGAGGTCCGACCACGGGTAGGGCGCTTTGCGCAAGAGGGCACGGGGTGAGGGCTAGGGTTAGGGGGTTTCGGATACAAGAGCTCTGGTCTAGGACCGTCGGTCTGATGCCATATTGGGAAAAATAAGAGTTGTTTATTCCTTGAGCCCTAAGTTCTCTTATATAGAGAAGATGTCTATGGGCGAATTACTTAAAGCAGACAAAAGAAAAAGGAAATAGATAAAAAGTACGTAAATTTGAAATATATCTCTACAAAGTGGACATATGATAAATGATTGGGTTTGAATAATCCACTGATGCAATTATATCTTGACTTGTAGCAACCTAAAGTTCTACATACCATTGTTGATAGGGGTTTTAGGAACTTCGTTTGTTATCGATTGTAATTTCGTTGTTATTGTTCCTCCAAGGTGATGCATTGCATCACACATTATTTAATTGAATTTGAGAGATGCATGCGCTTTTTTGATATATAGATGAGCTCTTCTGAGATGGACGGTCGTCAGCCTAGAGATCGCTCCAGGGTATTTTGGACACCTGCCCAAGATCGTGCTCTTCTTGATCTGATGGTTGATCAGGTGCGCCGTGGAGGAAAGTTGGGGAATGGCTTTAGGAAAGACTCGTGGAAAGCCATGCTGTCCCGATTTAATAGGGAGTTCTGCTTGAGATATGATGTGCAGCAACTAAAACATCGACTCAAATACTACAGGAATCAATACCGATTGGTAAAAGCTATTCTTGACAGAGGGTTCATTTGGAACAGCACCAGCCATACTCTCACAGCCTCTGGTGATTTGTGGGAATCCTACATAAAGGTTTGTTCTTCTCAATACCAGTAAGCACCCTTGCATTTGATATTTCCTAAATCCGACCCACTTGTAGGAAAATCCATATGCTGCACGCTTCAAGGACAAGCGTTGGCCGTACTATGATGACTGGTGCAAAATATTAGCGCACGGGGCTACAATTGAGGTTCAAAATGCTATTGCAAGTCCCTTGAATGATCTTGATGATGAAGTCATGATGGAAGATAGTGATGGTGGAACAGAGCTGCGATTAAGCGCGACCCCTTCGGGCTCTCCGCGTAGTAATCAAGATATGGCTCAAATTACAAATAACATGTGTGCTGACAACAGCTATGCTGATCTTGATCCAGAAAGCAGGATGGACACCCCAAGGATCCAAAGAGCTGGCCAGCGTCGCAATTCTTGGAAGCACAAGGCAACTGCAGTGCACACCGCTCCAGATGATATAATTGATGCTATGCCAGTTAGTGCCCTTCTCAGAGAAACACCAGGGGAAGATAGATGGCCGGTTGAGAAGTGCATTGAAGAGCTTAATTCCATGGAAGCGCTTGAAGAGGATCTCTTCTTGAAGGCGCTGTTGGTCTTTAGAGACGAGTACAACAGAAGGGTGTTCTTGTCGATCAAAGAGGATCAGCGCAGAGGTTGGCTGAGGTTGATTTGTGAATGATGCATATATAAAAGGTTTTTAGCCTCTTGGAGATGCATTCCCCCTATTGGGGCCATACCGATAATTTCTAACATGGCTTTTTTTTGCGGAAACTGTTTATATGTTTTTATCATCCCTCCTGATGTATATCCTACTGCTTGTTCATGAATTTTTCTTGTAGCGCTTCTAGTTTATTTTTTCTGTGATTCTTTTCAACAAGCAGTAATTTCCTTTCCCTCAGGAAAAAGTTGTTAGATCATTGGAGCCCTTTTTGTGAGGGATGTCCCAATCCCTTCTTCTATGTAAAAAAAGTTGAATAATTTTTAGACAGAGGGTCTCTTTCAGATCTGGGTTGCTTATAATTCAAAGTCCAGACTCCTTAACATGAGATTTTTTTTCTGCTGTATGATGGTTGGGGTGCAATGTGATGTATTTGGAGTTATTGCAGAAATTATATTTTTATTATAGGATTTCGAAATTTGTATTGTAGAGTGATTTTTCTCACTGTAAAAAATAGAAATATCTGGAAGAGATCTTTAGTCAAACATGCTGATCCATAGTTCAAACTGGCTTGGGTCTGTTTGGTTGCTAGGTTACAAGTAGAGCACTTTGAATTCTATACAAATTACAGGTTCCTCTGGAGTCTTCCTTTCTGTTATCTTCTTTGACCTTTTCTCTATATCAGTGAGAATATAAAAGGTGGAATGGTCTCACTGCTACATCACTTAATGAGAAGGTGGGACGTCAAAGCTGAAAGATTTTTCTGTTTATGTGAAGTAAAAATCAACTCAATGACAGTTTTTTGTAGCATTATATGTGATCAAGGACATAGATGGTTGAAATTTTTAATACTAGTGGTAATAGCTGGGATGGGAAAATTTTAAAAACTAATATTTTTAATTGGTGTAATTGTAGTATTTGAAATGGAATGTTGAGGCCCACAATGGCATTATGGGTCTGTTTGGTTACTGGGATGGAGTGGGTTGGAGTAACCTGATATGAATAGTAGTTGGATGCTTGTGAATGTTGTAATAAGAAATGTGATGTGATGTCATTATGATTTGTGATGGAAATCCAACCCATGAATAGAGAGGGGTAAACCGGGTTACCCCGAGGTAACCCGGTTACCAAACGGATGTATGGATGAGCATTGGATCAGGTACTAGTGCAGAATAATGAGGATGAATAGACATCGATGAGATCATATTATTTGATCTTCATTTGGATCGGGTTGGTGGATTCATGATTTTGGATCGGATTGTTACTTAGAAGGTTGGATCATATACCAAAGCCTTTGACCTTCTTGGATCAAACACCAAGGTACTGTCAAGCTTGAACAAACACTAAAGCTTTTGACCTTGGACCGAACACCAAGGAAACTTGCAAGCTTGGATAAGGCACTGTCTTCTTAGAAAAGTGGTTATAGAAAGGAGATACAAAATATGTTTTTCTTTTGAACAATAAGTGAAATTTGAATTAAGTTTGGGAGATTTATGAATGAGATTTTATGAGAATAATAAATAAATTAAATCTGTGATAATGTATTGCTGGTAGAGAACAGCATGCAATTTTGCTTCCTGAAAAACCATGATACCATGGCATTCATCATAAATTGTGATGTGCCACTAGTATTTTTTTCTATCTGTGTAACTGTAGGCATAATCGACATCATTATATGTAAAAAGTTCAATGCTATGCATTTTAGGATAAAACAAATTAAAATGTCTTTGAAATTAAATAACGAAAGATTATTTTAAATGTATTTAAGTGAGTTTCTTTAGGGCTACATTGAAAACGTGCAGCTAAACATAATGTCAGGCCTACTCACAAATAGATGAAGTAGCGAATTGGTATACGTCGATATAAGTTCTGATCAATGGCTTTTCCAACGTCATCTTGATCAAGATGGGTTAAGAGGCCTATCGGTACATGCATCCCTTTGTTCTTGTCTAAATTGAATGTCTTAAAAATCTCCTTTGTGTATTTTTGTTGTGAAAAGAAAATACATTTTTTGTTTATATGATATGCAGACTAAGAAAGAACTTCATTTTTCCCATCATGTTCATATAACTTTCATGCATATCTTTGGCAAACTATCTGCAAAGGAATTAAAAAAATATCATCAACGTAAATTTGCACACAGGGAAGATCAAAACCTTTTTTCAATTAACAAAGTACAATTGACTTTTCATACTTTAAAGGATAATTTACATATTAGGTCCTCATCTATGGACCAATCCCAATACGGGTCCTCATCTTTCCAAGGTGACAAAAAGAGTGTCAGCTTTGTTTTCTAACGGGGAGAAAATTATATTGTTAGAACCAAGAATGATATGGACCAAAAACCCCTTTGAATCTTGGGGGTTGCGTACATAAACTTCTTTCTTTATGAAGCCATTTAGAAAATTGCTTTTCACATCCATTTGGTTGATTCAATCCTAGCAACAATTGCATAGGTTCCTCGAAATTGATATTTTCCACTACAAGATAAAGTGAAAATGACGATCACAAACTAGCAAGCACATACACATCACTGTGCTTGCCCAGATCCCCGCCCACTTTAATTTCATCATTGTTGACCACGTTTTTCTCGAGGACGGAAATTGATGAATAAAATGTTGTTGTTGTCCCCAAAAATCCCATGACAAACAAACAAAATTTTTTATTTTTTCTACTTATTAACATGTATAGCGGACAGGTCAAACTTAGGGAGGCTACACATTCCGAGGGTTATTCAATTAATCAAAAATCAATTAAGAGAAAAACAAGAATCTCAAAGGACAACTATCCTTGGATTTTGTGATTTCTTTTATCTTTTTAATTTTTAATTTTTAAATTTTTAATTTTTTAATATTTTTGATTTTTAATTTTTTTGTGATTTTGATTTTGTATTTTTTTTAAATTTTCAAAAAAAAATACGAAGCAATATTCACAAGATTAAAAATACGCACACCAATTCTTTTTGTATTTTTTTATAAAAAATGCTCAGAAAGTATTAGAGAAAATATTTTTGGGTTTTAAATGTTTTGAAATATTTTTGGAAATTTTTGTGGAATTTTCAGATGGTTTTGTATTTTTCTAAAAATCAAACAGTGAGAAAATACGAAAATGTGTGCATCCTGTAGTAATTTGCAACTAAAAAATTTTTTAAATGCCCAAAACTCCTGCCAATTATTTGTATGACAAAATAGAAGTAATTATCTACAAAGGGAACTGAAATCAGCATTTTTGAATTTTTGTAGAATTTTCTATGATTTTTATAAGTTTTTTGATGTTTTTCAATTTTTTTGGGTTTTATAGATAATTAATGCACGAAATTAAAGACAATGCAATACAACTACCCTAATTTTTTTGAAATTTTTGGAAAAATATTTGAATTTTTACGAATTTTTGAATTTTAAATAGGGAAAAATGACATGTTCTTGAATTTTTAATAATAAAAAATGAAATCAAAATGCTATGAAAAATTTATGCTAGGAAGATAATCACATCAGGAGCATAGCATAATTTTTACAAGATTTTTAGATCAATAATTATTTCAATGAAAAGCACATGTAAATTCAACTTCTGGAATTCAGGGACTAGTTTGCAAATATTTCAATGTTCTTGCATCAAATAATAACAAGAAATAAAAGGCAAGGAGGAATGTGCAGATTATCCAAATGTACTTGAGCCTGGCAGGGGCTATTTGGCAAATTTAAAA